>JABSTQ010009262.1:0-592973 GCA_013358835.2 Ixodes persulcatus | reverse complement strand
GTACGTGGGCTATGAAAGGTGTCTCTTTTTATAATTTCTTCTGCCGGACAGAATTTATCGGGCACTTGTTATCAAAAGTTTTGAGCGCGCGGGTGATGTTTTGAACGTGGAACAAGCATATTCGCAAAGAGCAGAAAAATTAATGCAGTACTTACTTATTGAAAATCGGATTATATCACGTGGTCTTCAATTTATTTTGATCGTAGATGCGCAGGGAATTACTGATTCAGTGTTACTGCGTAAATGTTGCCGTCTTTCTTAGTTTTCCGGATGTTCTTCGTGCGTTTGGCACGTATATCCCCCATGTTTAAAAGCGCCGACGTCTGCACATAAATACATGTAGGAAGCCATGTTATCACCATTTTTAATGCAATTAATTTGAAATAAAAACGCCTTAACTGACCAATTATTTTGTCTGGCTGACTGACAAATGTCCCAAGCTACCTAGTACGGACAAATAATTCGAAATATTTGCTCCTACAATCAAGCTCAAGTAGAAAATGTTCTCGCTTTTTCTCATAAAAATGCATTATCGCAATTTGCCGCTGCACACTAGCGCCAGTTGAACCTCTAGCGTAGATTATCAAGGCTATATGGAATAAACTGTTCACCCCCCTCAGGAAATATACGTGTGAAATTGGTACCTAACTGAATTTACCTCGACTAGTTACAACACAAAAAAAAAAAAGATGTTTCGACCCTATTTGTAAGCCCGAGGTGCACAGCCTGTGTGTGTGTGTTCATTATTCGTGCGTAATAGTTAGTTATGTTTGATTACGGGGAGTTTCGAGTGGGTTTAAAATGGGTCGCAGGTATGACCCACTTCTCTGCTTACCCACCGTGTGCATCAAAATTATCAGGACGAGTTTTAAATTATTGAAGAGTGAGGTGTACCAGCGTTTGCTCTCATGAGAAGTTTGACGGGCTTTGGCAAATAATTTTGTAGGAAATACATTTTACTCTGCGATAATCCAATGGCCTCAGCACCAACAGCGTTCCCGTAATTGGAAAGGCTGGACGCGCATAAGCTCGGGGTTTATCTTTTGAATTGGGAGGGGCGGGGAATGGGGGGAGGGGGGGGGGAGGGAGGGCTGCCGCTATTTATTTTCAGCGAAGACAGCCGTCTCTGCAGCTTTAGCGAGTGCGATGTCTCGTCCGAGTCGGCGGCACCCCTTTCCTCAGCAAAGAGTGACAGCTCCAACAGTGCAATGCGTTCTCTTAGACCTCGACTTTCCAAGCTGCTTGAAGAGGACTTGGCGCTAAGGGCGCGCTGTCTAATGGAATTGGACGAAGTAGAATGCATTCTCCTAGTAAAGTATTTGGGTTCTGGTTCTCTAGAGGCTGCTTCTAGCGACTTGTCTCCGTACTGCTTTTTAATTGAAAAGAGCCCCTGTGGTAACTAAAGCGATTGCGAGGGGAGGAGGTTTATCGCATTTCCTTATTTATCTTCTGGCTACTGCGCTAGATAGTGATTCATTCAACTGCTGCTCTATTCGTTGGTGCCTAATAATCAGCGTTAGCAGATTAGCTCAGTTACGAAGCTTCCCATAGACGCTGCTTTCACGGACAGCTTCCCGTCGTTCGACGCAAACCTGTTTAGAGAACGGCTGCAATTATAACTGCAGTGTATTATATGGAATACATATGTTTCGAATCAGAGCGTCTAGGTGGCTTTTCGACGTACTATATGCAACAGACTTTTGAAACGAAAAATCTAGATTGCGCTTCAAACGCCGGGAAGCGGACGGAGGGGGGGGGGGGGGGGGGTCTACAATCTATTAACGTTACTAAAAATCTGCCCTATGACGTTGTCGGATCACGTGGAGAGCTAAGCTTTGTCATTTGCGAACCAGCTGCGCGTGTGGAGGGTCAAGTGTTTATACAGTATCCCGTAATATTGCCGCGAGCGCAGCTGACCAAGCAGGCAGCGCGCTCGTGGCCTAACGCTTATCGCGCGTGCCTCCCACGCGAAAAGCTAGGGTTCGATCCCTGGGAGCGACGCATCTTTTGTTATTCCGGCAATCTAGTTTTCTGGTAAATTCGAGAATCCTGTTGCGTGTTCGAGGTCCGAATGTTCTACGCGTCGAACATTCTACGCTGATTATTCCAGAAGCTTACGCATGTACATAAGGGGCGCCGCCTGGCGAACCGGAGTCAGTCTCGCCCCAGCGCTCGATCCTGCGGTTTCGCCGACATCGACGCCTGCGACGCTCTGCTGTTTTCTTCTGTTCCCTTTTTGTTATTTTTTGGGCACAAGTTCGCCCCATTAAACGTTTCAGTTTCCCCCAGTTATTCCTTGTTTTCTTGGCTGTTCCTCCGTGACAATATATACTTGGTCCTGCTCTTTGCGTACTATTTAACGTCCGCTTGTTGCACCTAGAAATGGCGTCGGACAGCGGATCGCACTGGGTGGGGTTCCATTCTCTCTTAACTGCTTTGTAAATCTTGCCTGTTAAAATAATTTACACCTAATTATGAGTAAGTATAATTAATTATGGCTAAGTATGCCTTCTCTTTGGATGGATGCTTATGCAGTGCATATTATGGGATGTTTAAGCTTTTCTTCCATGACTTGTGTGTAACGCTTTTTTTCACACTCGAGCGTGAGAGTTATCGAATGAAATCCAGCCCATCACCCAATGTTGTGCTAAAACAAGACTGCATGCACAGATTAATAAAATATAGTTGTCGAGAAAGGAGCCAATTTTATTAAACAGAGTAAAAAAGATCGGTATAACAGCATTCTAGCAGAGAACCTAAAAATTCTTACCTTGCCATTCATTGAAGAATAGCCGCCAACGACGATAATCCTCAGTATGGCATTTGTTTTCGGTGCTCTAAATTTAGGCAGAGAAGACAATTTTCTTATTGTAAAAAAAAATAAATTACATTTCTTAAAAACGTACGTTTGGTGTTATGGTTCGTTGGAGAAATAATTCAGATTTTTTAAATCCCGAAAGATTGGGTCCTAGCACTTCCGTCCCGCCCCCCCCCCCCAAAAAAAAAAATAAAATAAAACAGACAGTTTTTTTTTGTGAAGGGGTTACTGTTTATTAGCACATGATACACTGCCAGTCGCAATTACGTTCTTCTCAATAAGTGACACTAAAGTGAGTGCATTATTTTTGTTTCAATGTAGTTAGGATCTAAATATACATTAGCAACGCGGAAGAAGCTATCATAAAGGATTTCAAAGGAAAATTAACAGAGGTATGGTTTAGCTCACCCTGCAAATATTTCCATAGTCTGCTGTACTTTGCTACATTTTAAGTCTAGACGCAGCTGACGCTACGAAAATTGATGCGAGTATTGAGACAGCGACAAACGTGCAACATATTGGTGTTCGTCATGCTTATTAAGTGTTCTATCATCCCTGAATCGATCACTTTTACAGGATAAGCTACTTGATTGGTTTTATTAACTCTTCCATTAACTCGTAGACCCAGCTGAGTTAATGAAGGTTTTTTCTTTTTGCTTTAGCAGTGCTTTTTGTGTTGATCGCTTTTTACAAAAGCTGTGGTGATATTCTGAGATTTTCAAATGCTTGGCTACAGCGGGGGGTTCTGTAGTGCATTAGCATTTTAAATTATTTAGAAAGAACGAGGATAATAAACTCTATTTGTAATAATGACCATATTTGTAGAACCGCCCTTAAATATAGGCATAGCTTTGGCGACAGTGTTGCTTTCGGGAAAATACCGGAAGAAAGCGATGTAATAAATATACACGTTAACGCCGACGCGATTATTTTAAAAGTCGTACCTAAATCCTTTGATACTAAATCCATTATATCCTCGAGTTTTACTAATTTTACGATTTTTAAGCACGGTGGTTATTTCATCAGACGTGTCGCAGGCACAAAAATATATTTATAAAATGGTGTTTATTGTAGTCACGCGGACTAGGGACGTACCGCAACACCTCAATCATATTTGCTATGCTGGGTTATTAAAGATCCAAAATATTTCATATAGAACACCCCGATGGTAAAACATCGTAACAATTTACTTTCCGTAAGGTGCGATGCTCGGTTTGTACGAATCACAATATTAATTATTTTCCACACTTTGCTTGCGTGTCTGTCATCTGTTTCCCTTACAATATTTAATTAATAATCTGATTTTGCACGTATTATTAACATTTTACGAATTTACACAGAGAAGTTCAAAGTATCCGGATAATCAGTGGATTTTCATTTTATAAAGAATAATTAAAATTATATTTATTGGAGAAATCTTTGAAGTCACTGCGTGGAAGATTTGCTGTTCACACGGTTCTTTCGACTTCAAAATATTTAGAGTATGTTATCTCAAACTAGGTCAGTTCGTCAAAAGCGGGTGTCACATTTCTTTTATCATATATAGACAACCACAAGCAGTGTTAAAGTTCATCAAGTTATGGGGATTATCAGAACATACCTAAAGTGTGTCATTCTGATCTAGCCAGAATTTCCGAGTACCGAGAATATGCCTGCCTTAATGACTGGGACGCGGATCTTCAAACGCTCAAAGTTGAATGTCTCTGCTATGTGTTTTCTGTTTTGCTGTTGTCGTCGTTTGTGTTGGCTGTATTCATTGTTTGAAATCATTGTGGTACATGTTGTAACACAATGCTTTCAAACAATGAATACAGCCGACGCAAACGACGACAACAGCAAAAAAAGAAAACACATAGCACAGACATTCAATTCATATGTGTATTTTCAAGTCTGCGGCAAGGCACCTTATAAACGATATCATTCGTCGATGAAGACGATGGCAGGAAGCTATACCGCGTGATCACGGAGCTACGTTTCGAGCCCTGGACATGAATGTCTTGAGGGTGGTAGCAAGCCACTTGGACTGGGCCACCTCCTACAGCTCGGTGACTTCACCGAAGTGAGTGACTGCACCACCAGACCGATCAAACTGCCAAGGCGTTACAATCTGAAACTTTGATCGAACAGCCGCAAGGTCACCTTTCATCGCTGGCTGACTCGCCTCAACCGTTCGCAAACTTCCGAAACTTGGGCAGCGGTTTTCGCGACGAACGGAACACGTCGTTCTTCTATTTTATATTATATCGACACATAATCACCCTCATCTAGACGTGGCACCGCGGGCCTCCATGGTACGGGCTGTTACTTCTCTGTAATTCTGCGGCTTTTGCGAGCCCATATCATTATCATAATTATAATCATCGTCATCATCATTATAATTATCGTTGTCATCATTATCATCATTATCATCATTTTTCTTATTCTTATTCTTATTAATATTATTATAAGATAGAAGTCCCCGAGAGCAGTCGTTCTTTTAGATTATTATTATTAGAAGGTAGAAGAGATAGAAGAAGTACCCGAGAGCAATCGGTATTTTCGATTGCTCTTCATATTTCTATTACTTATTCACTATGTGTCAAGCTCATCTACAGCCTGCGAGCAGTCCGCTTCACAAGTCAGGTCCTGGCGTCAACACGACCAGGTCACTATCGTCATTCACCGGCCGCTTGGTTCGGACCGAGCTTCTGCAGCATAACAGTACCTTAGCTCCTTGGCATCCATCACCAGCTCCACGCCACCTTCCTTGGTGCGAAGTACTTTTCCAGTGGACCCAACACCACAGGACGACTTGCGTGTCAAAGAAGCACGGTACATCTTCCTGCTTGCTATCCCGATCTCCCCATGTCTTCTCAATCTCTATCAAAGTGTGCTAAATGACACGAGAAGATTGTCAGCGATGGTCACCATACGTCCTACGCCAACTTCAGAAAGTCGCTTCACCTGGTTGTACTGCTGTGATGCGGAAAGCACCTTCAAAACCATGGGCGCTGGTAAGTGTGAGATTTGGTGCTGCCGTCTGTGCCGACAAAAAAGTTTTGTGGCTGATTCCCAAAATGTGTCACAGTTTTAATCTCCCTTGACTGGTGACCACTTTCGATCACTTGAATCTAGGCTGGAATGTTTTGCCTTACTTAAGACAAACGTTGAGTCCCTCCTTGATCTACCATCCAAGTTCGATCAGCACTTGACCTTTAAACCGGTAGCGGAAAACCTCAAATCCACCGTAACGGAGGTTCAGAATTTTATTGACTTTCTGCCAGATAGGCATGAATCCCTATTATCGACAGCCACCACCAAATCCGCCTCAATAACAGAACTCCGAACTAAAACTAGTTCTTTAAGAACAGTGATAGCGGAGCAGTGTGAAACTATCTAACATCTCCAAAGGGAGCTAAATGACAGCGAAGAGTTCATTTGTCTCTCCAATATAAAGATTCGTGGGCCCTTGTCTTAAAAACAACATAATATAGAAATTAGAGCGTGCGAAAACATTCGCACAATTAAAATGTCACATCAAGTAAGAATACGCACAAGTCGTAAGATCTCAAGTGAGCTGAAAGAGGTGAAACATGGTGAAAAGTACGCGACAGTCCTGCAATCTGAAGACAGCATAAACGCATGCACACTCGGTGGAACGCGACCGGCGCGCCGCCGTGCGGCCGTTACTGAAGGTAGGCAGTGAGAACCCCAGCGAAACGAAACCACGCCATTGGTACGCACTGAAGTAGGAGCGGTGCTGTTGCGCTGGGTTGACAGCATGAACTGCTGCGTCGTTAAGTGCTCCATTATTTATGCGTCGTATCCCGTGGGGACAAAGTTTTACAGTTTTTCAACTCGACGATGTTTTGTGGGACAGCCATAACAATACACCCCTTGCCGTACGAAGCGAGAAATTTGGTGTCCCAATCATGTCTACCACTGGTGTGTCAGCACGCCGGACATATTCTACTCTGCCGCTTTGCCCTCTGCGTTTGTTTTCGTACCAGTAACGCCTGCATATGTTAGCGCCGACGGAACGAACTGAAATGCCATCCCACACTTGAGGGTATGCAGTGCCAATTTCGTTGGAGGAATTCCCTCCAAAGAGGTTTTGTCCCCATCGTACGTGTCGATGATATTTCCGGACCAGTATGGCACGCTGTCTGTTGTTCATGAAGAAAGATTTGGACGGTCCAAAAAGTGACAAATATGAATCTAAGAAAAACTACAATAAAACTTGGAATTACTGGATAATCGGCGTATGTAATTGGCTTCCTTTTTTGATCTGCCTTCTTTTGGATGTGGAATCGCCGACTCCCCGAGTCCTGTAGACAATTATTTTTCTCAGCTTTAGAGCCACCTATCGCGAAATTGTTCGAACTGGAAGTACAGTCTATTGGTCCCTTCATACCTGTAAAATGTGAACCTCCGAGGACGAGTGGTATTCTCTTGACAGCCTTTGACGGTTAAAACCGGTTCCCATTCAGTTGCGCCGCCCAAACTAAATTTCCACCTGGTTTCGCTGTGCCAACTCTTTTTGGTATAATAAGTGTTGTGTCAAGTTACGGTCATGTCCAAGTACGTGTGTGCCGAAACTTGGCACCTCGCAAAACCAGATTGTTACACAACAGCTGACCGCAAAAACATTTGACGTCCAAACCGTGTGTTGGCCGACAACATTGTTTTCTCGGCTTTGGAAACACTTTTCCTAAAGTTGTTTCATTTGGAAGTACAGTCCACTAGTCCTTTCCTACCTGTAAGGTATCCACCTCCCACGACAAGTGGTATTCTCGTGACAGCCCTTTCAAGGTCAAAACCGGTTCCCATTCCGGTACGCTGCCCAAACCAAATTTTCACCTCGTTTCCCTATGCGACTTATTTTCGGTATAGTAAGTGTTGCGTCAAGTTACAGTCATGTCCAAGAACCTGTGAGTCCAAATCTGCACTTCGTACAGCCGGTTATAACACAACAGTTTGGGTCCAATATTGGGTATCCCGTGCAGCTTTATTCCTTTTTTTGTTCGAAACATAACTTTCACGCCTACTGTCTTAATAAAACTTGGCACACTTAGGGCACAAGCTTAGTGAACATCTCACTCACCTCCAAATATCATCGTCCAAGCAGTCCTACTGTCCTAGCGACGATCGAAACAAATTTCCCACTGAGACAGTAAACACAATTTTCTTTAGTGAACATCTCATTCACCTCCAAATATCATCATCCCAGCAGTCCTACGTTTACAGCGACGAGCGAAACGAATTTCCCACTGAGAGCAATTATGGTGGCGGCCATCTTGCTTTCCAGAAAATTGCTGACACCCTTTTTTCTACCGCAACTAGAGAAATTACCCCTATTAACGACTCAAACTCAATATATAATAAGCGGAGAACAGCTAGCTGCCGACCTTAGGTCTGCCCCAGCACTCATGCAACGTCACCCTCAACGTATCGGCTGAAAAAGCAAAAGTTCCGTCCGTGCGCGCTTCCGCCGCCACAGCTTGGCATGCAAAAAGGTACCGCAGGCTGCTGAACGCGCCTCACTGTCGAACGCCAGCTCCTCCGCTAGCGGCGCTACGCGCGTTTTTCAAAGCGCTCCCTATAGTTACCGCACGGAGCGTATAGGTCTCAAGTAAAGAGCTGTGTATGAGAGATCTATTTGCGCTTAAATGGCCTCAAGGTAAGCCATATGCTTTGATGTGCTTAGTTATCAAGGACATTGCTGTAATGCCTTGCTGCTCGGGCATTTTGCAATTTCCGCGGGGTAAATTCCTTCATGGCTATCGCGTCTCCAAGAATAGTACTCACTTTTACGCACGTTTAAATTCCTGCGCAAGTTTTCACTTCTGTTTTCTTTTTCCTTTTTTTGTTAAAGCAATTTGGCATTAAATTTGTTATGTTAAGGCCTTTATTGAAGCTACGAAACGCTTAGGAGGAACTTCCTTGATTATAGATGCCTGCAGCAGCCGAACTTCAATTTTGTACTGAGACACCGGACTGGCACACTAAAAGGCGGTTCACGTATATCTGTCCGAGTGCAATGTGTTTCGTTGAAAAATTGTCGATCGAAGCTGAGACAGAATAAGACACCCTAACAGCGCTTGCGGCTCACAAATAATAAACTAAATCCACGTCAAACATGGTGGCACATGGCAACTGCATTGGCGGGGCTGGTCTTCGGGTGATACCAATAGCTTCTTCAACTCTTGCCGTAATTATACCGTCTCAAGGTTGAAATTTCCTACCCCAGATTTCAAGCGGCTCCACTGAAAAGAAAAAAAAAAAACTCCCCTTTTTGAACAGGTAATTAGTCGGACGAGCAACGCAGAGGGGAGTAGCAAAGCGTGAGACTTTTGATTGGTCCGCCCGGACCAATGAAAAGACTTTTGATTGGTCGGCCCAAACTCTGTCTAGCCTCAAGAATAGTCCTCAGTTTTACGCACGTTTAAATTTTAGCACAATTTTTCTCGTCTGTTTTCTTTTTCATTTTTTTTGTTAAAGCGATTTTGCATTGACTTTGTTATGTTAAGGCTTTTATTGAAGCTACGTAACGCTTGGGAGGAACTTCGGTTATTATAGGTGCCTGCAGCAGCAGAACTTCAAATTTGTACTGAGGCACCGGACTGACACACTAAAAGGATGTTCACGTATCTGCGTCCGAGTGCAATGCGTTCCTTTAAAAAATTGTCGATCAAAGCTGAGACAGAATAAGAACACCCTAACAGCTCTTGCGTCTCACAAATAATAAACTAAATTTATGTCAAACATGGTGGCGCATGGCAACTGCGTTGGCGGGGCTGGTCTTCGGGAAATACCGATAGCTTCTTCAACTCTTGACGTGGTTATACATTCTCAAGCTTGAAAGTTCCTACCCGACGTTTCAAACGGCTCCACCGAAAAAAAACCCAAAGAACTCCCCTTTTTGTACGGGTAATTAGTCGGACTAGCAACGCAGAGGGGCGTAGGAAAGCACGAGGCGTCTAATTGGTCCACCCGGACCAATGAGAAGACTTTTGATTGGTCCGCCCAAACTCTCTGTACGATAGTCAGCGCTGGAAAGTCTATAACTGCCGTGTTGCAACTTTTCTAATGTGATTTGTTATGCGTTGCGGAAGGGCAAAATGTATCCCGTTGCTAGGCGACGCACTTCCGCAAGACGCCACAACCATGCGGCTCCGCACTCGAACACCGTAAGACACCAATGTCTGTAGGATACTTAATTCCTCAAACATTCTTTTTCACCGTTGATGTATTTACTTGCGTCAATGGTGAAATAAGGTTGGGTAAGACAACTTAGGAGTCATTATTCTGCACACAAAATATCAGTGGCGCGTGACATTCATAGTAACATTAAAACCTAGGAAAAAAACGAAGAGTTTACTTTGTTGTTCTGTCCGTTTTGTTCATTGTTCCTACGTCTCAGGGTTACTATGGATTTGATTCACAGCTCACCTGCGTTTTAAACCCTCCTTCACGCATGACATATAGTCTACGTCTGATTGCTAACAGCTCGGCAAGCAAGCTCGCCAACTGGGTGTCACTTTATTCAGTTTTCTGGCTCACAACCATAACGGCCATACACTTTTATTAAAGCTTTTCTTGATGTCTTAAAAAATTAACAAAGACCGAAAAGCATGTAGTGGAATGCTTTCTTTGGTATTTTTTGAAATTGTTCTTTTTAACACGGTTGCTTTAAATACATAACTTTCGAAAAAGAAAGATATCAGGTATGTGATAAATATATGAAAACTAACTTCAGATATCTGATACAAATATATAGATCTTGGTGCGTTGTCTGATAAATGGGTTCCGACATCCGGAAAAAAGTTTTTTTTCGAAGAGAAAATTATTTGCATATTCCTAACCTAAAAGCCAGCTCGACTGTCTTTACTGAAGGTCAGGCACGTTAGATCAAGTACGTCTTGTCATAGAAACAGTTTAGTACAAATCAATCGAATAACAACACAGTGGCAAGAATCAAAAGTGTTAGCCGTTTCGTGTACCTTGCTGCCCAATGCCAGAATTTTCGCTCGGATTATATTCTGCCTCAGCAAGAGCACATGCCAGATCTTAAAATGTCTCGTTGTTTCGAATCGAATTGCCATACCACTATACTCCCCGTAGATATCTTTATATATATATATATATATATATATATATATATATACAGGGTGTTTTGTTTTAAGCTTAACAGAAGTTACACTTATGCAGCTTGTGGAGGTGAGCTCTACGGCCAGGGGGACATATTATAGGGGGCTTATTGTAATGATCAGTAGGCTAATTAATTAAGATTCGTTAATTAACTTTTTAATATAATGAAAATAGACATATGGTTCAAATTAGAAACTTGCTCAGCGTCATCGAAAGCTTCAAATCAGTCATTTTCAGAAAGACTTTGAGCGCGTGAGAAGCGTAGTATTGTACTAAAGTTACCACTCGTGAAGCAGGTACAACGCTGGGGCTAGATAAGAGACGGAAAAATCGCGCGGGCGCCTTATCGCAACCTCTAGCTTTGTACCTGCTCCACGAGCGGTAACTTCAGTTCACTACAACGCTTTTCACGCGCTCAAAGTCTTTCTAAAAATGACTGATTTAGGGGTTTTCGACGACGCTGAGCAAATTTCTAATTGGAACCATATGTCTATTTTCATTAATTAAAAAGTTAATTAACGACTTTTAAGTTATTAGCCGACTGATCGTTGCGATTAGCCCCCATAATCTGTCCCCCTGGCAGTATAACTCACCTCCACAGGCGGCATAAGTGTAACTTTCACGGCTTTTTTTTAAACAAATCTGTTAAGCTTAAAAAAAAACACCCTGTATATATATATATATATATATATATATATACATATACAATATTTACTTTGGTTTTCGACTTAATTTCAGGAGAAGACGTCAACGAAACCAACGTTCATTGAGCTCTTTAGGATTCCTTGCATCCGCTGGACAACAGTGAATATGTCTGTAATAGGGTATGAAAACTCAGCAACTTTACGGCATTTAGTTTAACTAACATACGTTTACAGATTGTTAGAATAGAGTTAAAATGATTCAGGTGCTTTGCCCATGCTGTGTGCGAACCATGACACGAATAGTTTAAATATTATTTTAAAACAATACCATAAAAGCACAACTGAGAAGAAAGCAGAATAGAAACGTGGTGTATAATAAACTTGGAAACTGTCTAAACTAAACAGCGAAAATAATCTTAAACAGGAACGGAGCAATATTCATTGCTCTAAATCTTTTTTTAAAAAATAAGACGTCAGTGTTGCCGTGAGTTTTGGAATCCTCGCCGCATTTTCGTTACTATGTAAAAATGAATTTCCGATGAGTAGGTAATGTTGAGTTAAATTGATGGTCAAAACCTACAAGTCTTTGGAAGAATTCCGTATGTCTAGCGGAACAGTCTGTGATGCATTTAATGGCGGAGACCAGATGCAGGCTCAAAAAAATCTATGAAAAATATATAAATCATATCTAATATAGGATATATTTTACAACACTCTGAAAGCAATCAAAAGCTGGTTCTTATAAAAACAAAGCATTGTCGCAGAAAACTGTTTTAAACAGCAATTTTATTTAGACTATATAAATAATTTCCGTTTGACAAGTAGACCATAAAAGACACCACTAAAATAAAACCGAAAATAAAGGGAACTTCAGAGGTCTTAAACCATGTTCTTCCGTGCTTCTATGGTAGATAAACCGACAACAAGTTTATGAAAGAGAAATCTATAAAGAGGTCGCTCAAATCCTGCTTGGCATTTACAGACATGTGCACTTTTTTATTAAATGTGTATCATCTTGAGCATTGTCTAATAAAATATTTATTCTTTTTGGTTGTATGACCTTAATAAAAGCATTTTGTTCAACCTATGGAACTTTGTTTCCAGCACAACTTCCTCTGAGAGTATGCTATCTTTTCCCGATGCCCATGTCATAAGTACATTCGACAGTCCTTAAGGTTGAAGTTGTTTCAAAATATTCGGATGCATAAAGCCCGCATCAGGACGTGATTTGCTACTCCTTTGAATGATATTTGGCTAAATACCTTTCGGAATGCCTGTGCGGCGAGGGTTTTAATGTAAACATCAGCTCCTATTTATGTCTCATAAATTACATTTGCCGTCCATTACAGATTTCTGAAAACATGGATCTACTACAACTTGACATACTCAAGCATTTTACTTGGTAGCAATCCATACGCAAGCTTTGCCCTTGTTGCTGCCATAGAGTACCCAGTGAGGTTGGTGGCGGTGCTATTCATCAACTACGTCAGAAGGCGACCGTCCTACATTGTCCTCTACTCGTTTGCCGGGCTGTGCTCGACAGTCAGCATATTCCTTCCGAAGAGTAAGTTTACGGATGATATATCCTTTCACTGAAGCCTCGGCTTCGTAGAAGTGCGAGGCAGTTAGCCGATGTTCACCACATTTTTGCCCGCAAAATTATTTTACATGTTTTTATGGACACATTAGCTTTACTTCTAGTTGCATATACATTTCGCAAAAATTGCGGTCCGAGCAGTAGCGCTTTTATTATGTGAAGAAAAAAAGCGAATAAGAGCAATCTGACATTCACATCGCGTCTGCAGACAAATGCTGGCTTAATTTTACTCTTTACCAAGCTTACACAAAACAAAACAAAAACACTCTTCGCGCGTGTTCGTGTCTCTATCGCATACGAAGAGTAAGGCACAAATATTTGTATGCAAGGCTAAAACATCGCAAAGCCTATAAAACACACATTTTTCTAATGTTCTAATCATGTGAGAGACCGTCCTCAGTGGACAAAACAGGACGAATTTTTTTTATCAAAACTGATTTGGAACCTGAATTATCGGCTTCCGCCTGTTTCAGAATGTCCGGCCTAATACAATTTTAAATGACCCCGCAAAATATGCTTTGCGCTACAGCCGCATCATAAAGGTCTCGCAAATTACACAAATAAAACGCGAATCATCGTAACATTTATATTAAAATTGTATTATCATCTACTTGGAACCTAAAATTAAGTTATTTTGAGGCTGCGAAAGGAATGCGCGAATATTACTGATAACCTGACGAAGCGTGACCGAATGACTCAATGTGTGCAGGAATGTGGTGGCTCCAGCTTTGCTTCACCATGCTCACCTAAACTTGGAAGTTCCTGCGCGTATTCGGTGAACTTTGTTCATATGTCGGAGCTGTACCCCACCAAGCTTCGGACTCTGGCAATGGGCTTCACCATCACGCTCGGTCGACTTGGAGCCATCATTGCGCCCTTTACCAAGGAACTGGTATGAATATGATGAACACCCACAAACGTCGTCTTAGGCGATAAGAGCACAATAACCGCAGGGTGCGACGAGTCCCGAATAACTTATTATCGCACCGCCTCTAATGAGATTGCGAGCTTAGTTAATGAAGATGCAAAAAAAAAAAAAAATCATGAATCCAAAGTTGGCTGCATACTTGGTCATTCTGCCGAGCGCGATTAAGTGTGGTAGCTTTGTAAGGTGGGTGATGGTCTTAGTTCGGGTGGTCCTTCGGGTAGGATGGCCCTTAGTCATTCAGTGTCTGGGTGTGTGGTGCTCTTAGTTCAAGTGGCACCGAGGGCAACGTTTTGTGCGAAAAGAGATTGCGTCACACCATTGTCTCTTTGTAACGCCGGGCGCGCTTCTTTTCAGCACCTCCCAGATACAAAGCCTTCGCGCTGAATGTTTTCGGGGGACCAAGAGTGGGGAAGCGCCCTTTCCTGCCCTCTCCACTTCTTCTCGTTCCGCCTGCTTTTTTACCACATCTCTTTCTGCTCCTCTCTTTCTTGCCCTTTCCACCCCTTTCCGCTCCGCTCGCTTTTTCACACCACCTGCTTCTGCTCCTCCCGTTCCGGCATGCTCGGTCCGTAGCACAGTCAGCAGCGCATTCGGCTTTGACGCCGGTAAATGGGGTTCGATCCCCTGGAGCAGGTTGCCGTTTATTCAAGATCGTTTAGCGGTTACGGTCCGACCGACCTACACATATCAGGCTTACGCGGTTCCCGAGGTCGGTTGGTCCTACAAAGCTACCGCTTCAACAAAGGACATAATAATCCGCGCTCTGCGTTTATTAGATGTCAGCAACTATAGCAGCAAACAGTAGACTAATTGCACATGCGAGGCAATGTTTCGACAGACTATTGCTCCTGTGCCCAACTTTAGTCCCTGACAGATTAGAAAACATTAGATGTGACTTGACATGTTCACGCCTCTTGCTTCGTGATTTGTTCTTTGGTGTTCTTGGAAAATTCAGCAATCGTATTGACTATGAAGCGATAATAAAATGTTAGAGACACGATGCACTCTGCTGTTCTTAAGATATTACTGAGTACATTCAAAATTCAAACTGACGCTAATGCCAACTGTGAATTTAAAGCACCGCATCCCGTTTACGAGTCACGTTCCCTGGCGAAGGATTTCAAATAAAAATAAAATTTTAGAAGCGGAAGAAGGCAGAGTTGATTATGACTCTTCATGGCTTGAAATGTTCGGGTACACAAACAGGTCTGTTTACACAGTTTCTGATGGCCAAATTTACATTTTCGACTAATAAAACGATTGAAAGGCCTAACCATTCTTCCTCGATACCTCGTTCATGCGTTCTATGCCACTAGCATATTGCTGAACGTAGAATACGATCAAATGCCAGAACATTCCCTTTCAATATTTTCAACGACGTAATAATATTTCGTACTTCTGGTGAAGGTAGAACCTTATTAAGTGAATACCATTATAAAACGCTATTATTTTATCCCGTTAGGTGTTGAGCACTGCTGATGACGTTCTTGTTTATTCCTTGCCAACAACATGATCGACTGGTGTACAGTAACCGCAACTTGTATCAAATACTGGATTGATATGTGCAAGCCCTATTTTATAAAAGAACGTACATGACGGGCATACAAGGTCAGACAAAGGATTGTGCGTAAAAGACTTGTTTATATTAATACCTATGAATGATATTTGAGAAACGTTAGAGATATATTTGATAAAATTAATATTTATCGGTGCCAAATATATTCTGCCTATGCGCATTCGAGCGTTTAATGTCCGCAATGTACGGATTAACTGCGATGTCAGTAACATTTTGAAGGAACGAGAGCTGTACTACATAGCCAGTTTTATTACTGCAACATTAGCGACAAGCCTAAATATGTTAGAACCCGTCTGATCAGATGACTAACCCCCAAAAGAAAAACGCTCTGCATTTGCTATTTTATGATCTGGCTTAATCTGAAGTATTTACAGACCCATAAACACAATAGGGACAGGACATACGAGGGGCGTTCATAAAGTTCGTATTATTGTCACGAAAGAATAGAGATTCAGCAGTCAAACACTCAAATAGGAGTTGAGACTTTCTCTACATATTCACCACCAAAAGTTACCCACTTCTTCCAGCGATGCACCAGATGCCGGAGGCAATTGTTATAGAACTCCTCCTTTTGAGTGTTCAGGAATCGCTCCGCTTGAGCAGTCACTTGGTCGCCGTCCTCTAAATGCTTTCCTCTTATTTGGCCACACTGGAAGCGTCTGCGCCATTTAACCAAAGTGTCATAAACTGGGGCGTTGTCCCCGAACAACGCTCCCAGATTGGAATAAGTATCCTTGGCATTGCTTCCCTTCGAAAGAAAAAAAAAAAGGAATCACTCCATGTGCTTGGCACCGACGGGCGGTGCCAGTTTTGTTTCGACTCCCTAGCGGCGTTCCGAGCTACTATAGCTTGCGATGTTTATACTGTGCGGAAACTAGAGGGACGCGCGCTCATGTAGATGCCTGTTTTGCTACATTGTCTTCAATTTTTTGTGCCGATAATACGAACTTTATGAACGCCCCTCGTATTTGCTTTTGTTTTTGCAGTTATCGGAGGGAACAAAAAAGAACGCACAGCCCCTTCATGTACGCCCCTGAACAGCACGAGTTTAGGGAGCAAGAGATCAAAACACAATCGCTTAAAATATATATTTATGTCAAGTACAGATCGCGTTATGTATCGTAACGCAGCTCTACCATAATTACTGAAAGTCGGGTAATTACAATATATAATGGATGACAATGTGTCCACAAACCATGTAACCTTCATTTGATGTTGTGGTTCTAGACTATTTGGGGTTTATATTTAGAGCTTCAAAGGGGAAAGGACAATTTATGAGTTCGCATTCGCAATTGTACGTTATACTAGCCCATTTGTTTTTATTTTCATCTTTAATATATCGCTTAAGGCCATTGGGCATAGGGTTCTCTTCCTAAATATTTATTAGTGTTTGCACTTTATAACGTTAAAATGACAATTCAGGCAAGCTGGTATACTAGAGACCTTTATTCTTTTTGAGTAGTAACAGGAGAATCAACCACGAACGCAAATATCCCACTCACTTCCAACTTCTCGGTGGTAAAGTGTGTTTGATAATTTAACAAGAAATATTCATGATACGTCGAATTGATTTCGGTGGCATTTTCTTCAGGGTCGAGAGTGCTGGAAGACCTAGCGCTTTTCTCTTTTCATCAGACTGAATCTATTATTCGGTTATTCAAATTAAGAAAGAAAACAATTTGTTTCATCCTGTTTGCTGATCAATGCTTGCCAAAACTTTCGAATGTTTTGTTCTTTCAGGGTGTCATATTCGCGCCGTGGGCTCCAAAAATTGTTGACGTGGCAATATGCATCGCCCTTGGTTTTCTTAGTGCACTGCTGCCGGAAACATTCGGGAAAGAGCTTCCCGACACCGTCGAAGACATTATTAAGCAGAAGAGGTAAGTAAGTTTTAGACGATATTTTTTTGGAGGATATGATAATATTGTGTGATATTTTTTTACTCGCCATGTTTTAATTGAAAAGTTGGCATATGCCTAAACATACACCTCTAAATTTCTTAAAATACTTGAACGCAAATAATTGAACCAGCTCTTATGAATGTTTCAACGTTTATTTATTATATGTCCCATTTCAATTGAAAAGTCGACTTGTGTATCGGCTTAAGACTGGGTTCAGTATCAAAGCCCAGTCGTGAGAGGGGCCATTTTATTTGTTTTACGTACAACTATATGACACAAAAAAAAATCGAATGTGGAAAAAAGTTTACAAAGAAGCTGTAAAAATAAATACTGCGGGAAGTCTCAGGATCACAGCCAATGTGTTCCACGATACATTTAGTGACCGAAATTTATAAAGATACCGCATATCTTAATACACTGGAGCACTGTGCACCAGGACGAGACTTGAGGCGGCGTCAAGCCAATGTCAACTGCAACTAAGAAACGTGCAACGAAGGCGTTATAAGAAACATTAACCCACCGCTACTTTTGGTACGTCCTCATGTTATCCGGGTGATTCTGTGTGACGAAAGATTCAATACCCGCGGCGATTTTATGACGCGATAAAATACAGTTTAGTAAGCCAAAACTTTGAGACGTATCAAATGTTTTGTTTGCTGTGTGCGCCTCTCGAGTAGGGTTAATGTTAAAAAACAACCTTACGCAATTTGCTAATTAGTAATACTGAAATGCCTGCAAATATTATATTATGCTTCATATGGCTTAGCTCTCACTTGAATTTAAAAAATATACACGGAGTTTCATCTGAAGTTTTGGGGAATCTGTATTTGTTGAAGTGAAACTAGCCATGTGATTTCGGAGGCTGATGTTTTGTGCGAAAATCTGACCGATATTTGTACAATTGGCTAATTTTACCTACCGTAGATTAACCTCGCTCCTAATGAAATACAAAAAGCAAAAATACCTTAATACCTTTTGTTAACTGAGCAAAGAATGTCGATAATCCAATGTTCGTTCTGGACGGTTAAGAATGAGGTTGAACTATCTTGACTTCAGACAGCATTTGCACCCCTCAAACCTAGGGAACTCTGCCCTACGCCAAAGTACTCAGGGAAATTGAGTATATTACCAGCTGATAAAGGCTTCTTTATTTGTTGTTTTTATCCGTTTCAGAGAAAAAGAAACAACCAAAGAGCCATTGCCGAATCCAGATATAGAGGTTATTCGTCTTTGAAGAACCAAGGATGAAATACGCACAGGTAAAACCGTGTTGGTTTGCTTTTGTAATTTATGCATCATCGAAATGCTTTCGCGACATGAAGATTTAGTACGCCGTTTGATGCGTTTCAATGAGCGCTGAGTGGTTCATACTGATATTTGCATTGGTTGCCGATTATCAGTCAAAATATTTACCGATACAAATAGTTTTTTTAATTTTATTGTACCCAACTTTTGATACTGAAATTTGCATAGGTAAAGGTACCAACCCAGACAAAATACAAGAGCGGAATTAGTTTCAAATCAGTCCTGTATATAAATTACTAAAATTGAGAAATATACGCTTTTTTATTTATAAAGTTATTTATAACCATGCACCTAAGAACAAACATAATTGTCCACGTTTTTTGGTGTTATGAATATGGTAAAATTCGTAACTATGGTAAACAGGATTTGGTATCATAATATCAGCTTTAATATATTCGTGTCGAATACAAACTGCAGAATAATATAAATATATAATTTTTATTTAACATTCCCCTTGTGAAAGTTTTAGCCGCGAGCTAACATAGCTAAAAATTTGCAAACGGTCGCCCTAATTTGTGCACAACACTATAGGTACTTTCGTTTCATCTTATTTTTAAAAGTGCAATAAATTGTTTGCACGATAAGATGTCACGCAGGTATAAGATGTGCATGTGCTTATTCTAACATACTAATAGTTTCTACCAATGTTAAGCAGCAAAAACGAGTGCCACAAACCGAAGATTGCGGAGTTATAAACGTTGTCGCAGCGAGTAATACATAGCTCGTCTCTTTTAGCCAGAACACTTGATCGCTTCTTTCTCCTAATTCACACAAAGTACAGATGTATAATTGTTGCTCTCTTTGAGCAAACTTCTTCGCTAGCTCGTACATCCTGCTCAATTCTAGGGAATGTAATTTGGGTAATTTGCGCCATGCGACTAAATTTAATTTAATTTTTACGCCCTAGCTATTAGTTTACATAAACTGATAGCTCAAGCGTCGCCCTACATTAGTTAAGCAAAATTTAAATACTTTCAGCTATTGCTTAGAATTCCACACTATGCAGCCATATTATTGTGTCGCCAACGCACGTGCAGACTAATTTCACTGGATAAATGGAAAAAGAAACTATCTGCGCAACTACAAATATAAATTAGATTGATTAACCGAAAGCACACACTATAGAAACTAAGAAGCTACATATAAAACCCACGTCATTTTAGCCTGCATTCAAATGAAACATAGAACTAAGGCTCCAGTGGTGGTGGGCATAGCCGAAAACGCCTTACGGTGACAAGAAACTGGAGGTTAGCTATGGCGGCAGGGCCACGTGGTGGTGTCCATGCAAGGTTGGTGAAAAGCGTCTTTAGAAACTCTGGAGTCACGGCACAATGCACGCACCTTTCTTTGTAAGCGTTGCCAGCCCTGTCTTCTGAAAGACCCTCAATGTGTTTCTTTGTTTAAGTTTTGACAAGAGTGCCTAAGACCGGGGCCGGCTCCTCGTCCCGAATATCCTGGAACAGAACTGACGTGGACTATCAAGAAGCCTTCGTTTTCCAGAACTCGCTATGGAAACAAAAAAAAAAAAAAAGATGTTGAAACCAAATGCGGACTGAGAGTCGCACTTGTTTAAATTATCTATTGATGTTTAAAGCACGAGACCATATATGCGACTGCGCTTGCGTTTTCCGAATGTTATTTTGTTTGTTAATTATGTTACATAATCATGCATATTATACTATATGTTTTGTTGCGTTCCTTTGCTCTCTGGAGTTTTTTAAAGTTGCGCTGGACAAAGCGAAGAACCAAACATTTATTAAGGGAGCATTATGGTAACAAGAAAAAGCAAATAAATAAGCGAGACATCCCCAATATTACACGGTCCCTGTGCTGTATAATTATCTCGTGAATATTTGGCCTCTCCCCATATTCATTAGGCCAGAGAGCCCTCCTTTTCTAAATAAATATCTTAATGATCATCATCATTGGCGAATTACCTTTTGACTCTAACCACATATGGTGTGATATGTTTTTACTTTCGAGAACCCAAAACAGCAAAATGTAAGCCTTACAGTAGTGCAGCGCTCCTTTGTGCAGCTTTAATTTCGCTCTTGTGCATCGCACGTTTTCTGTAATTATTTTCTGCTTATAGTAAGTTATATCTTCTCTCACTCATGCATAGTTCCTTGTCTTTGACGAGGCCAATCAACGCTGAAACTTACCGGGCGATGAGTTAAACCGAGGCAGTCACATGCAAAATATATGTCTTCGAATAACTTTGCCAGTCTTTTCAATTAAGTTGTTTGTTTGCTCAAATTTGAGGGGTAAACGACATTGCGAAGTGTATCTATACTTTGTTTCACATAAAGTCCTGGCGCAGCTTACGCTAGCTAATCGGACCAATCGAACAGCCTCAAAAACGCAACCTCATGGTGTTCTTCTTGTTCTTTTCTGTTTCCAATCCTCGCTAAACCAAACATGCACCGGGGAGGCCCAGTGACTCCCGCTTTTAGTATATGTGTTTGTGGTTCTATGTGTCCGTGCCTTCAACTGCGCACGGAGATGTGATGAAACGGATATGTGATGAAACAAAGTGTTGTTGACGTTCGGCACACAAAGTGTTTCTTTATCTATACTTCGTCTCACCCTACGATGGACTAAGGGCAAAAGCTACGGACCGCCAGATCCAATCACGAGCCACTTAGAAATCGCGTGTTGCGCTTTGATGCGCGTATCAGTGCCCGCGTCTCAGATCACTGATGGGGATGGGCGGACAGTGGTTCGAATCGAAAGAGTACTGAGTGACTCAACAATTTTACATCGCAAAAAGAGGCTGTTTGCAGTGTCGAAGCTAAAGAAATGATGCAGCGTTTTTGGGTTCGGAGCACTATTCGTCCACCCCTAATCAATGCTCGGCATGTCTTTGTGTAGCGTGGAACGTGATTTGACCTGGCGGCCCATGGCTTTGGCCCTTAGTCCATCGTAGGATGAGACGAAGTATAAGAACTTGACCTGCCAGTTTCTCGTCTTGCGAGTAAATATAACACTCTTAAAGCTGAGCCTTATTTTACGCTACCGTTCTATCGCATCTATATTGCTGTTTTTCAAGATTCAACATTGATATAATATCTATCCTTTTATCATTAAAGCGTGTTCAGTATACTTTTGAAAAACACTACGTGACCCGGATGTCCGATTTCCTCAAATACACACTCAAACAACCACATGACATGTGCTATGCACTTCTCTCAATCAAGAACGCACAGATCGATTTGGTGCTTGGCCATGGTTGTTTTTCTTGCTTTATAAGAAGGCACATTAATATAATTAGTTCTTTCTCCTCGTGTATGATTATATATTTAAAGAAATAATATTTGTGGTGCACTGAAGCCGACAATATTGTGTTTGTGTTTTACGTGTATAATATGTGAACATGGTATGGAGGATTATCTTGAATCAGTTAAAAACGTAAACACTACTTCAGTTTTAGTTTCTTTGGTATTTGTGTCTTGCCTGTGTTTTAGGATATTGGTCTTATGGGCGCATATAGTTTCTTTCGGTAGCATAAAACTGTGAGTTCAAGTTTTAATTATTATTTTTTTATTATACATATTCGTATATTTTGCTAAACTCTTTTTAGTCGTGTTCTAGTTGACTAAGAAGAAAGCAGATGAATAAACCAGACACTTCAAGTGCACAAAATGTATATCTTGTTTTATTTACCTGCGGATAATTTTCTTTGAGTCATCTTCATTCTTCTATTGACTTTGTTATATATTTTAAATAATCCTGTTCCGAGGTAGCGTACCCCATCAACGCTGCGGATTTGGTTGAATAATAGTATAGGTTGTTTCTTAGAAGCCGGGCGCAGTGCGAGAGTCGCGAGCTCCCCGGTAAAGGGACGACAGCCTCGTGAGAGAGAGCAAGCCAAAACGGTTAAAAATTAAAGTCAAATCGACCACAACTATCTTCAACGAGACAACCTCCATGCCTCGACCACGTGTGAAGGCTTTGATAATCCCCGGACTTCAAGAATATGAGCGGTAACTTGTCAGCTAAAAGTGTATTTTTCTTCTTCCTAAGTTAAGGATTCAAAAAGGGGATGTAAGGAGAGTTATTGGCCTCCGCTACGCGAAAGTCGTCACCTTTTTCGGAAGGGGTACTCTTAGATTGTTAAAAGAAAACAAATGGAGATTTGAGATTTTTTCAAGATCGTGATTTATAGGGCCCCGCCATAAAATGTATACTTAGCCTTACTTTACAAAACCTTTAACAGACGAGCTGCAATCACTCTTTTTTCAGCACATCCATCATTAGACCTGTGTAGGATTTTCCATATAGGGGAAAGGGAACTTTCCTTTATCATGTAGAAAGTAAAGCCGTTGGTGGCGGAGCGATTGTTGAGAACCATCAGTTATTTCGTGTGAACTACACACCCAGATCACGCTTGTAATGCTCTCCAGATGCTCCACAGTTCTTGAAGTATGATTCCAGCATAATATTTGTTCTATTACTTTGGGTACAAGTGGTGTGTACTTGTCACGTGCAGCCGAACGGATGGGGGAGGGGGGGGGGGTGATTTCACGTAAGTCGCAAAATTATGTTTGCTTCAAATATTACGAGGCACATCTCTCTAAACACATATAAGCACCAATGTCAAGTTTTACTTCGTAATCAGTTATAAATGTACTTAACACACAATGAGTAATATTTTTTTTTTATTACCAAAATACCTTCTGAACTTTGAATTTATCTGGTTATTGTCTCCGTTACAAGGCTATTGTTTGATTTTACCAATTGGTATCGGATTATTGTTCAAGTATTACTATGCAATAGCAGAATCACTTGATTATACGATAGAACTCTCGCACGAAAGCCACATATTTACCAATCTTTCCAGCAGTAGCAAATGCATGGCATATAGGGACCCTCCAAAACTTGAACAAAAGGTATTAATTCGCAAACGTACCCTAAACTTCAAGCATGGTCATTCTCGTTAGTACTGTCCACTTCCGGCGTATGTTTAATATTCAGCATCATTTTTCTCAGGGGTGCCAAGCGTTTTACGTGTAAGATGCATAGGCTAAAAATCAAACTATCTTTACTTTTGAATTATGAATAAATATAACAACAATCAACACAAGAAGATTTTTGTTGAGTCTGGCTTACACCTAATATACCGAATATTTCTTCAAAATAATTATTTCAATATTTCGGAAAAAAGTAATGGATACCAAACTGCGATGATTAATGCCATGTAGGCGAAGCATTACGTTTACACATGCATTATTTTAACTCACATGAAATACTTGAATAATTAAGTGTTAGCTATTTAGAGCAGAGTATGGTTTGATTTTATATACAATTTTAGGGCATGATGCAATAAAAAGGTACAGGAGAAACCTTTCTCAGTGTAAGTTGCGCGGTAGATGAGTAAATATATACTCATTTGTACCATGCAGCAACCTGAAATACATTAAGCTGTAAAGCATTTTCGAGTATTTGTTTTATAGGAGGCAAACATATTTGTGGCTGCTCTTCCGTTCATTAAGTAACAGTATCGAAGAAAAGCAAATATTTTGAATGTATTTTTTTATTGAGGCAAATACAGCACACACGCTAAATTGGGCTAAAATTGGCTTAGTAGTGCTCGTGTATTCCAAAGAACTTTAGGACAAGCGCGTCATTTAATGCTAAAATATAAAAAAAAACATATTATTTCAAGAGGTATATTTCACTAAAAAAAACTACTTGCTGACGGGCAACAAATATTCATCATTTTCCAATGTCATTTGCGTACGTAAGAAAAAATCGATTCTTGTTTCGTAGAACAGAGTATGGCATAAGCAAAAACACCAATACCTCAACTAACATACACATTTTTTACCAATAGGAGCTGAAATATCTCGTTTCAGTATTGAGTTTATGAACCTGTGTAAATTTAGAAGGTTCAGTGAACACTCACGTGCCGACATGTGCACAATTTTGTCAAGTTAGCGTTAACATGAGTACTCACGTATGAATATTTGCCACGCTCCCACTAACACAAATTAGGCATTCTTACAAAGAAACATGAACAGTTGTCTAAAATGCCATAAAAGGTGTCAAGCACGCATTGACAAAAGCGATTAAGAGCTGTCTACATATGTAAGTTTCGGCATGACAGCAAACTTTGCCGCTAAAATGACGCATATGTGATAGCTGAGGCGGGTGAATGAAAGGACGACATTAGTAAAACACCCAGAACACGAGTGTGAGCGGGAGTAACTGTTTCTGTCTTTCAGTTTGGGTCATGGCAGAAAAAAATACCTGTCAGAATAATATACAGTTCATATAACAGCTACTCAATTCCGATAAGTACTGCCGCCCTTTGAGATTCATGTTTCAGCAACCGCTTTGTGAGCCCAAGAAGGAAAAACGGACGGGAATCCTAGCAATATCGAGAGCATCACCCGAATGTTAAAGTGACCATCGTTTATACTTCATCATAACATAAGCTCAAATAACATAAGTCGCCTCTTGTGTTGGATTCGCCTGGATTATTGCATTCTGCTCGAGTAATACATTTGATTAAAGGGTTATTCGTTCTGCTCACTATACACTTAATGACATGTTTTTGTCGTTAATATATTTACTATTAATACTGTCATGCAATTGCACAACGAAAATCATACATGTAGCTTTGCGCACGCATGAGTGGCTGGTCTCCATTTACTAAAAAATAAACTGGCAAGTACATCTTATCGCACAGCTACGTTTTTCCTTGGTTTATATATTATGGTAACAAGGTCAAGCTACGGGATAAGTCTAATAACATTGTCAGACGGGCTTTCTAAAGGCACGTGCGCACTCAAAATTTTAGAATTAGATCCTTTATAAAATCGGCGAACCAGCGCACGCCGTAGGGCACGTGCGCACTCAACATCGCGAGCTCACTGGCTGATTTTATTACAGAGCCAGGGTTGAGCAGTATCGCGATACAAATGTATCGCGATAGTATTTCAGAAATACATTTCGTATCTGTATTTCAGTATCGCGATACATTTTTTTTTCACCAGTATCTGTATTCCTTTATCGAAATACATTTTGAACGTTCCTTTGTATCGCGATACAATCGGGTTGAAATGTATTTCGTTACATTTATTCAGAAATACTCCCCCCCCCCCCCCCCCCGAAAAAAAAAATCCGGACGCTTTTTACATTTTTTGTTTTACTTCTGAGGGACCCAGGGTCAAGGAGATGCTGGGGCATTGTTACCATGCCGACCAAGGTTCCTTCCGATTCTCCTAACTACTTTTCTATGCGTCCTCTTCTCTCTTCTGAGAAGCGTTGCGTAGTCGGGGACTCGAACCAGGTGGCGTGCCAGGAGTGGAGTCAGAGCATCTTGTGCCGCAGGTCCTTAGGTATAGGGTTTTTTGAGTTATTGTTTGCTGGCATCCAAAGCTTGCTGCTAACCGTCTCTCTTGCCCTAGCGTACACAGTACAGCCAGCCGGCAAAGCTGAGTCACAGTTCGTTGCAGCACGAGCCTGGCGGCGGTTGACTTGAAATAGTAGGATGACTCACGCAGTGAAGTTGAACACATATTCGAATGCGTCTGCGGCTGCGCCCCTAACATTGCACGGCTCAAGGGTACGTCATCAGCCGACGTTAAAGTGACCTGCTGCTCTGGTGATCCGAAACACAGGAAGGAGGTCAGACGTGGCCCCACTGTGCCGACCCGGACTTCGTACAACTGCGATTCGTCTCAAGCGCGCTCTTTCTCGGAGAGCTCGCACCTGTGCCGGCAATATCAGGTCGCAATCCACGAGGTCTCTATTTCGAGTATGCAAGGCGAAACTTGAGGACTGAAATCCATGCGTCGGTGGCGGAGGGTCGGCAGGAAGGACCTTCACAACAAGGATGCCACCGTATCGTTTTTTCAACCGTAACAGAAGATAAGACATGTGTTCCAGGATGCTTCGGGTGGCCCATCATTCTCGAAAATCCTGCACGATATTCAACGAGGTAACCTACAACAAAAGTATGTATGGTCCTTTCATACAGCAGCGTGGTAAAGTTTCATGTTCAAGGCCAACCATACAGATAAAGAATACCAGTTCATTCCACCGTGACGTCATGTGATAAATGTTAACAGGCGCGTCCTTATTGGACAGGGGCGTGATGACGATTTGATGGGATTTAGGATGACATAGAATTTACTTAGAGGTCGAAGTCTTTTCACATCCCTCGTCAGACAGACAGGATGTCAGAGATTGCACAGCGGTCAGTCCTTGATGGAACGTTTTTTTGAGCCCATTGAAGACTCGTCGTCCGAAATCACAACCTTCAAGTTCAAGGCAAAGTGCCAAGCCTACGGGAATGTAACTTCAGGTTCAGGATCAAAACCTTCTACTTCCTACTTCAAGCTTCATCTCATTTGGCGTCTCAAACAAATGTGAAAAATGTATTGCAGTATCAGCATTTCTGTATTTGTATTTCTGCCCTCCCTAAAATGTATTCCTGTATTTGTATTTCCAAATACATTTTGCCTCTATTTAAAATGTATTTCCTATACGTATCGCGATACAAATTTACAGATATATTTCAGTATCAGTATTTTAGCTACTATTTTAATGTATCCCAGTATTTGCATTTCCAAATACATATTTGAGTATTTCTGCCCAACCCTGTACAGAGCTTAGTGAAAATGAGCTTTTAAAATGCCGTCTGACAGGTGTATAAGGTGCCTTCATGTGCGCTTGGTATGGGTGACAACTAGGGTTCAGTGTTTTCGGTATTTATTTTTTCTTGAAGTTCGGGGGTTATTCATCGGCGTTTATTTTTCCCTTAGAATCGGTATTTTTCGGAGTCTAATTTTAAAACCGAAGATAAATCGGTCTTTATCGGCCTTGTGTTGTAAAGCGACTGTATACTTACTGGAGAAAATATTATAATTTATAAGTTATAAATTATAATATTTTCTCCAGTAATACTGCTAAAAAGAAAGGAAGGGAAAACGGGCGGCCAAGGAATGTGGTTTCGATAGAAAGGAACAACCCCAAGGACAGTTCAGTGTGGCTGTGTTCCGCGTCAACGAGAAAAAGATAAAGAAGGATAGATGATTCCTTCCCTTGAAGACAACGTTACTATAGAACACTCAATTGGGAAACTCGCCGTTGAAACCTGGGCCGCTAGCGTCCACCGAGACCGAGCTAAATTAATGCCCCTATATTTCAGGAAAGGTGGCGCCATTCATTGTTGTGGAAAGGCTCGAGACACTTGCCGCGCACCACTTCTGGGAAGAACATGGCGTTTGAAATCTAGCTCAGTGCTGCGCTGTGCCGCCGTGATCTTCCCAAGGCCTGCACGTTGCACGTGCCTCTTGCATCGACGCACCTTGCGCTACTTTTAAAGCATGAAGGGGCTTTAATTGGTATTAGGGCCAGCATGGTGTTGGTTTTGCGCGTGCATCGCGTGCACCTGCAAGCGCGGCGGCACGTGCGGGCTGCAGCGACTTTCTGCTTCCCTGTCGACTGCAGCGCCGCGATTGTTGTCGACAGGCGCAGCCTCACAAGCTCCCATTGCCAAGCCGCGCCGGTCCAAACCACGGTGTAAGATAATACTCTTCAGGTGAGGACAGCGCGCACCTCGCGACGTGCCGATAAAGTTCGCTTTTCACTCTCTCTCTCTTGCTCTCTCTCTCACTATGGTTTCAAGCGGCACCGGCAGGTGACTCGTCGACCCGTGGGCACTGGTGTAAGACGCAGGAGGCAGTTCACAAGACGGCTCGTGCCGCCTCATGCTCCACACGCGCAGAGCTCCAGCGAGGTTGTCGCACGTGCAGAAAGACCACGGTGTACCGCGGTGTCAAGGCAACGAGATAATTTTTTTTCGCTCTCACACAGTTTCGCCGTATGGCCGCCGGCGACACTGTCAGCCGCGGGCACGGTGGCCGCGGAATGATGCAGCCTTTCGGATGCCCGTCGAACGAACGCTATCTGATTTCTCTGGCCGCGCGTTCAGCCCCGCCGTGTCCTCACCTAAAGAGTGTATCTTACACCGTGGTCCAAACACTACCTCGTACTCTAGTACACTGTAGCTGTGCGGCCATGATCTTCCCAAGGGCTGCACGTTGCACGTGCATCGTGCATCGACGTACCTTGCGCTACTTTTAAATCATGAAGAGGCTTCAAGCTAAATACGATAACACCGCCCCCTTTTAGTGACGAGTTGAAACATGAAAGTTGCCTTATGTGACTATTGCTAGAGTCACTGAATGTTTCCAGAGCACCGAAAATCCCAGGCTCGAGGTGTCGAGATGGACGTTCAATCTTTTTTTTCTTTACTGTGGACACCTTGAGCTCTCAGAAAGCATGTTTTAGAGCGCAGCTCTTAGGCGCCATTTTCCGGCTTGAGCGGCGTCGGCGTCGCCGTCGGCGTAACCCCGCGGTGCATGATGGGTAAATTTCCCCGCTAAATTTAGCGGAAACATTTCCCCGCAAAATCTCGCGGAAAAGTTTCCCCACTAAATTTAGCGGAAAAATTTCTCCGCTAAATCTAGTGGAAGATTTTCCCCACTAAATTTAGCGGAAAACTTTCCCCGCTAAATCTAGCGGAAACTTTTATCCACTAAATTTAGCGGACAAATTTCCCCGCTAAATCTAGCCGAAAGTTTTCCCCACTACATTTAGCGGAAACATTTCCCCGCTAAATCTAGCGGAAAGTTTTTCCCGCTAAATTTAGCGGAAAAATTTTCCCGCTAAAACTAGCGGGAAATTTTCCCCTCTAAAGTTAGCGGAAAAAGTTCCCCGCTAAATTTAGCGGGAAGTTTTACCCGCTAAATTTAGTGGTAAAATTTCCACGCTAGATCTAGCGGAAAATTTTACCAATTTAGCGAAAAACTTTCCCCGCTAACTTTAGCGGGAAATTTTACCTGCTAAATTTAGCGGAAAAATTTCCCCGCTAAATGTAGCAAGAAATTTTCCCCGCTAGATTTAGCGGAAATATTTCCCCGCTAAATCTAGTGGAAAAATCGCTAAATTTAGCGGAAACATTTCCCAGCTAGATCTAGCGAAAAGTTTTTCCCGCTAAATTTAGCAGAAAAATTTCCCCGCTAAATTTAGCGGAAAACTTTTCACGCTAAATTTGGCGGAAAAAATTCACCACAAAATTGAGCGGAAAAGTTAACCCGCTAAATTTAGCGGAAAAATTTCCTCGCTAGATCTAGCGGAAAAATTTCCCCGCCAAATTTAGCGGAAAACTTTTCATCACCAAAGTTAGCGGAAAAAAAATTCCCCGCCAAATTTAGCGGAAAAGAATTCCCCACTAAATTTAGCGGGAAATTTTTTCCGCTAAATTTTGCAGAAAATGTTCCTCTAAATGGGAGCCGAGCAGGAGAGGAGGAGGGCCATAGCCCCCTCTCCGTACCTTCCCCTCCTCCTCTTCAAAAGCTGCACTTTAATTCCGCGTTACAGAGAGTTGTATACGGCTTTCATTTTTTGCATCTTTCTTTTATTATTTCAAAAATAGTTTTAATTGAAAAATCATCTTCAGGTCAGATTTGTTGAGCTGTTTCTGTTGTCTCCACTCTAGAGCAGCAGCTCGACCAGTGTACAGTAGAACTGCTAGCTTGTGTTTTTGTCAGACTTGTACGTAGTTCAACTACTCTACTCAAGTTACTGTAGTTTAACTACTTTTCTGAGTAGTTTAGTAACTTTCACTTATATTTTTATTTCGGTAATTAGTGTTTATACTTTAATTACTTTTTGTGAGTAACTTCTACTCAAATTACAAATTACTTTCTAATTTTAGTGGTCGTTTTGCCTGTCAACAAACATTCCTGCACAAAAGAGATAAGATGTCGGAAGATCAGCTTATATTTGCAAAGAGGGTGAAGCATTTGGCGTAGGAAAGGGGGGGCAGAAAATGGTTTGGAGAGTCCGAAACCCCTAAAACTTTTCACGAGCCCCCCACTGCAACATCACTTCTACGATGCGCAGGGAGCGAACAGACACGACGCAAGAGAGGCCGAGTAACTGCGGGATTAGCGACGAAGACTGGCGTTTCTCTGTGTCCCGATGCTCAAGGAGACTTGACCCACTTGAAAAAAGGGCTGGTCCCCGCTTCTCCCCAACGTAGAAACTCTCGCCCACTACAGGAGGTGCACACACTGCATCCTCACTCAAAGGAGGCAACAGAATGCAGCATCTCCTCTTAAGCTTATCTAGTGCTCCCGTAGTTTGTGCTGTACTTGAAGAATCACGTGCTAAAGGGCAACGCAAAGGGGACCTTTTTGCGGTGTCTTCCCTCCAAAACTCAGAATATGCAGATCTTCAATGATTCGAAGATCGTTCGAGAAACCTTAGTAATTCCCCCAACGTTTTTTTTTTTTTTTTTTATAACAAATAATAAACAAGCAGTGTTGGGAAGTACTCTGAGTACATGGTACTTAAAGTGCTACTCTTTAGAAAGTGCATTTACTACTTTACTTGAACTACATAACCTCTCATTTATTTTGTACTTTACTTCAAGTACTTTTGAGACGTACTTTGCGCAACACTGTAAACAAGCAAACTCTGTCTAAAAAATCAAGCTAAGGCAGTGCTAAATCTCAGAGTAGAAATGACACCTTTGCAGTACATCATTGACCAAACAAACAAGAAAGTACAAAACAATTAGGCACGCAGTAGCAGGACCAGCTATTAAAGCATTTCTGTGAAAAAACAAGCCCATTCTTACATGGCTAGCACTATTTCGCTAACGGATCAAACCTATGTTCTTTCTTTTTATCATAAAAAACATATAAAAGTAACTTCAAGAGTAACTTCAAAAGTAATTCGCTACTTTTTACGGTAATTAGTAATTTTCTCAATTACTTTCCATTCGAGTAATTTCTACTCTACTCAAATAACTTTTGAGGTCAAGACTCAGTAACTTAACTTAATTACTTTTTGGAGTAACTTGTACATGTTTGGTTTTTGCAAAAAACCAAACGGAAAATTTCTTTTCGCATGAATCTTTATTGGAGTTTAGTACAAAATGAAAAACGCATGATGTTTTCTAAAATCTTAAGTATACAAGGCATTGCTACACAATTAATATTTTTTATAGAACCATTTCTCAGCGGTGATTTCAGGTAGTGCGTCCCTACCTTGGCGGAACCTAACATTTGTAATAATTCGCATCACGTCCGCTTGGAAAACGGGGGTCGGCATCCCTGAACTCCTTTCACCGTATATGTTTCCACGCCAAACGGCTGATTGAAGTCAACATAGAAGAGTCAGAGAGGACGCTATCGAATGCGAATACTCCCGAACCAATACAAGCAGCCGTGCAGTTCCCCCAGTGCCGCTGCGGGAGAAATGGCGGGGGTGCGATCGTCATTAGCTCGGTTCTCGAGTACGGATCGGTGCCACTTTTTCAGAGCAGGCTCTACGACAGTTTTCCAACTGAGTTCTTCTAGTAACGTTGCGTAAAGCGGGACATTTTTCTTTTTCTTTTTTCAAGGACAGCTTAATTTCGGGGTTTTTCGGTTTTTACCAATTCAGAGGAAAACCTCCTCAGGGGTTAATTTTCGGTGTTTTTAGGTGTATACCGAAAACACGGAACCCTAGTGATAGCCCCCCAGTCTACATAATCTTTTTTCCCCCCAGATTCTAACCAACATTCATCTTGTGGCCTCGACGTCATCGATAAATCTAAGCGATATTGAGTTCATGTCAACTTGGAAGCTATGACAACACAGTGTGGCGCCTTTTGTCTTCGTAGAACCAACCGATACCCGGAAGTTTGTCCGAAGCGGTTGGGAACGCAGTCGCCGCGGATCTTCAGGATTTGTTTTTCTCTGCGAGTTCGTGTTTTGATGCTGCAAGCTAGAAGTATAGGTGACTTGGAAGAAAATACGAGCAATGCTGACTCCATTCTTAATCTCCATTACTCACTTGCAAGCGGTCGATCTTGTCTTGGCTAGAGGCCTTGCAAGCTACGCACACAAATGAGTGCAAACTAATATACCAATATTCTCCGCATTGCGGCTAGAGTAGTCGGCTTCAAGCTCCTTTGACCAGCAGCCCATAGTCCGATCCCCCTGCCCCCCATACACACAGACACACAAAAAATGCATGAACAAAATTTGCAATAGGTAAATGCCTTGTTTAGATATGTTTGCTTTCACGCGTCTTCATCCTTGAATTAGGAACCTTTGTGAACACTGAAGACTAGTATCCAGGATAATAAAACTAGTTATTTAATTTATTCACGTGTAGGAGAATGGTTGCAAGATTACAAAACCTTTATTTATTCTTTAATATTCTAACATTTAACATACGTCGGTAAAACATCAGCAATTTTTATTGCTTGATAAAATGCCACATTTTTAGCTATTAGCTAAATACATAACATCACTTATATATTCTTAATGATTGGATTATTAAAAACTTTTTATCGAACGTTTAATAAAAACATTTCTCCAGCAAACTAACCGGGTAGTAATAATCACGAACAATGCATCTTTTGATACGACAGTTCAAGGTAGCCTTGGACTCTTTTATTCTGTATACCGACAAAGCTATGCTTCTGCACTTTTTTACAGATGTCGTTACGAAGTCTTCTACTTGTGCGCTTCAAAAGTAAATTCGTATTCATCTTGTCAGTTTCAATTACTTGTGACACTTTTTGTGCCTTCTTCCTCAGGTTCCTGGTATACAGCCCGGAACATTTTGTTACTTCTATCGCAATAGGGATCCTGCAAAATATGACGTACAAATTCATAAGAAATCTAAATGCATTTATTCTACTTTTTTCTCGATTCATCTCAATTGTAATTTCAGGGATTGGTCAGCGTAAAGTTTTTTTCTATTTAAAAAACGATACTGGGATGGAATGCTTCTTAATTAACACAAGACGTCTAGCAACCGTGTAACACAAATACTTGCACGCAGCAACACCAAATCAAAACACTTTTTTTGTTGTAAATTTTAAAAATTGCGGGGGCTTTGAACACTGAGAACTTTGGCAACGACGCGCCGGGTGCGTGGGGTACGACCGCGGGGCAACGCACGGGTCACGATGCGCGTGGAAGGGAACGAGTCAGTTCAGCCATGGCGGCGAAAGCCGCCGAATGCCAGGATTGAGAATTACAATCTCCATCATGACTTCGCCAATTTCTCTGGACGAGCGGTGAACGGGAACAGCACAAGGTAGAGGCGGACAGGTTTTCTTAGTCTCGCCTTCACATAGCTTGAAGACGTAGATTCGGGGATCGCGATTTGCACTTAGTCGATTTGCGCTTAGCCCTTGGTGACGCTTGTCAAAAGCGGCTCATGAATTGAACAGAACTGTGTGAGATTTTGACTTGCGCTCGTAACAGTCAAACTCTCGGCAACATTCAGAAAGTCGCTCTTGTTCAATCGCTGCAATGACGGGCATATCCGAAATGGATCTCAAACAACATTTGCAGCTCAGCACATGCCTTGCGATGTGACCTCGTTACTAGGTTAAAAAGGTGTACACTGAGCACAATATTTTTTTTTAAAGTTTAGATGTGATTGTCAGTGCGCGAGAAAGACTTTTAAAGCAAGAAATGATTTTTAACGTGATCCACGATCCCAAAATTCTGTCCGACCGTCCGTCCCTCTGTCCGTCAGTCCGCGCATTTCCCGCTAAATTTAGCAGGGATATTTATGTCGCGTGACCTAGACATACACAAATTCAGTTTCCCCGCTAAATGTAGCCAAACATTTGATGTCACATGACCTGACGTCCCTGGACTTACAGTCCAATCCAGTTTCTCAGCTAAATTTAGCGGAAAGATTTACGACACATGAACTATAGACTAATTTAGTTTCCCCGCATAAATGTAGCGGAAAATTTGGTGTCACGTGACGTGAGGTCACGGGACCTACGGACCAATGCAGTTTCCCCGCTAGCGGAAAAAAATGTATGTCACATTAACTATACACCACTGTATTTGCCCCAGTTTCCCCGCCAAATGTAGCGGGAATGTGACGTCACGTGACCCCACGTCACCTTACATTTACTTGTTATATATATATTGATGCCACGACACATATACTACGCAAGGCTGTATAGAGTCTTCTAAACAAATTAAAAATATCAATTCTTAAATACTACATTTAATGCATTTTGTGACTTTGAAAGTAATCGCTGTCAATTTTTTGTGTTAAGAATATCATGAATATCAACGATTAATATCACTGGACGTACTGAATGTAAACAAATCGTTTGCCTTAAGTAAGTGACAAGGGCTGCACTCAACAAGGCTGAAAATATGTTTATACCTAAAGGAACAATCTGCACACTGACAACTCAGCATGACGTAGGAGCGTGTGTTGTCATGCTTATTGTTAGACTGCAGACTGTTGTTCAGGCATGAAAACATTTTCAGCTTTGTCAGTCACCTAGTGGTGGAGACACCAGATTTTTGAGGGTGTAAATGTAAGATATTCCCTGCCATTACGTGATTTTATTGTATATACTTGCCTAACCATTTCATAAAAGCCTTCCAACTGTTTAAGGGAAACCGAAGAATTGGCGCTGAATCCGTACCTGACAAAAAGGCCACAAGTGAATACTTAGTTGCACTAATCTAGTTTACCTATACGTAAAAGTATCCCAGATGTTAAGCATGGCCGTTCGTGTTTGTGCTGTCCACTTCCGAGGATCGTTCCTTCTTCAGCATCACCTCTTCAAGGGCGCCACTCTTCTTCCTTCTGAACATGTAAGGTCAGTACAAAACACAAAATATGAAATTATTATTCGGCAAAAATAGCAAGCTGTCATACAAGATGGGTTGCGCGCTGCGCGTGAGTTTTCTATACGTACAATGATAAACCAGCACCTACACTCTAGATTCCGTTTTATTATCGCAGAAGTATTACGTTAGGTATATCAAAAGAGGTTCGTTTGGTTCAGAATACAGACAATTAGAGCGTCATAAAATAACATAAATGCACAATATATGCTATATCGCCATTAACATGAGAGATGAAAAAAATCGGCGCAGCCAACTTGTTATTTTGTTAGAAACTACCGTATACACATTATCAATACTTGGAAGTTTTAACCACCACTGCTGCTTGTGATTTGGTTACTGTTCCAATCTGTACCTTAATCCACAAACTGAGCAGTCTCAAGCAGACATCACCTGGCGAGCTTGACGTCTTCGATTGTGTCTGGAAGCGCCGCCTTGAAGGTTTCAGGCAGTAACAATCCCATCCCTGCGATGGCGACGCAAGCAGTGCAGTCGACAGCCCTGGGTGCCCAGGGGCCCACAATTATACCCTGCAAGAAATATCCCGTGTTTAATTTATTCCTCATAAGTTGTGATTCGGATGTCTCGTAAAAAGTTTGCCGCAACTTTTTTTTTTTTTTTTTTTGGGGGGGGGGGGGGGTGTTAGTTAATATCATGTCAGGAGTGTTATACATGCGGCCGGCCTACCTCACGCGGCCCCCGATTCGCTGGAATGCGGCCCGCACGCAACCGGCTGCGAGGACCTGTTCCCATTTCTGGAGCGCTAGAAATGGCGTACGCCATACTGACCTCATGTTGCCAATTTATTCAGGCTTGAACGCAGCTCTCATCTTATATTGTATTCAAAACTTTTATACTATTGTTTTTATTCGCCTTGTGCTTCGTTTTTATTTTTACTTCCCAGTTTTTTGTCTCGTTAATCACCTGTACCACAATTCCGCTACCTGGCTGCAAACGCGATCTCTTCTCTCGAGGACATACCTCGACTACACAAACCGTCGCTTAGATGGAGCAACTGCCCAAGATAAAGCTAGAGTCGGCGACAGTTTAAGAGTGAAGTTTAAGCTCCTCCCACCTATATAAGGAAAGAACGAGCGGGTTGGTAGGGATAATTAAACTTGAGGAAGAAAACGAAGAAAACGTTTTCTTCCTCAAGTTTAATTAATCCTCTCACCTCTTTTCTCTTTAGAAGAGCGAACGCTGGAGAGTAAATCACCCGCTAAATATAGTCAGAAAAACTTTTTGCGCTAAATTTAGTGGGAAATTTTCCCCGATAACTTTAGCGGGTTAAAATATCTCGCTAAATTTAGCAGAAAAATTGACGTCACGTGACCTCAACACCAATTGAGTTTCCCCGCTAAATATAGCGGACAAAATGACGTCACGAGTTCGTGTCACGTCACGCATGAACAAATTCAGTGGCAGGAGAAAAGGAGGACGAAAGTAGGAGGGAAGGAGGAGGGGGAAAGAGAAGGATGGTAGGAGGAGGCGGAGGGGCATACCTTCCCTTCCGGGCCCTCCCCTCCTCCTTCTCAAGAGCTGCGCTCTAGTTTCGCAATACAGAAATTCGTACACGTCTTTCATTTTTTGGTACGTGCCTAGTTTTGGCGACCTGGCCAGGAGCAGGTGAGAACGGCAGTTCGCGTTGATGGGCTAGCCCCTATCAGCTCCACATGGACGAGTCCTGACGTCATTTCTAGTTGGAACGTAAGTCACCTCTAGTACGGCACTCATCGAAAAAAAAAACCACCGCTTGCGTGGAGCTATTTAGTATCTGCATGACTGTACACGACTTAAGCTTCTCCAGGAGAACCGTATATATATAAATAAAAGATTTCATTTAGTGTTCTTTTTTCCCCTATTCCACCCCTTACAACGGTAAAAACCTCTGCGATGCCGCATCCAGTGCAATTGAAGACTGGCTAATACAATTTACCATAAATCCAATACTAATGGTCTTCTAAACACTTTAGGAGCGATCTTTCTTTTTACTCAATATAATAGTCTTCCCCTACGCCCATAAACAATTATTGCACTCTTCTACGTGACTTGCAATTTCTGTGTTCGTTGCATTATTCTTGATAGCCCTCTTGTGCTCGAGTAATCTTTCATTCAAACAGCCCTTTGTTTGTCCCTCGTAGGAAAACCTGCAGGCATTGGAATGTCATAGAAGGTTCTAACCTGGCACTTCACGGGGACTTCACTGTTCCTTTTGAACAACATTAAGAATGGCGACAGCCTGTCCAACTTATAGACTGTAGTAACGACCACCTTAACGTAGAACCTATTCGCAGTCCCCATCAAATTCTGCGAAAACCTGTGGTTTTTATGCGAAAACCTGCGGAGGCGTGGCGCTGGCTGTGTGCACGTGTGCAAAGTCGGCAGAGGTCGTGTGAGGGGTTGCAAATAAAACAAAATAAAATCTACTCAGCGGTGTTTGACACGTGTGTGTTTGTCCTTTGTCCCCTTTGTTGTCCCTCGACGTCGCTTAGAATCATGTGCAACGTAAACGTTAACCAGGTCACCTGTCTATTAACCACGCATCCTTTGATTACGTTTGCCAAAGTTTCGAAAGTCCGTGTGACATATTTAAGATGAGGCTAAATATGAAGCTTGGATGAGTTGGTACATCATACTTTATAATGAAAACAGCGTAAAAAACAAGATTGGCTTATTGGTCTATCTCTTATTGAACAACGCGAAGGTATCTCGTCTGATGCAATATTTTTAATTCTGAAGTATTTAAATATTTCAATGATTTTAATATCATCAAGAAACTCAAAGGCTATTTTTTCTATTGCAAACGAATTCAATGTTACATGCAAAAAATTAAATTGGTTAGACATATTTGAATGAACTAACGTTACGTATTTCTGGAAAATTCAATATTCATTATCTCAACATCCTTATTTTTATTTCCTTTTTTTGTTTTTAGAAATGTGTGATAGTGATATGATATAGTGATATGAACGGTATAAAGCTTTAATCTTTTCAGATGTACAATGTAATATGGCAATATTTGTTGCATAGTAAAATAACTTTTACTTCGCACTAGTAAAAAAAAATTAATTATTTATTTCCACGACACAATTTTGGCCTGAATAGCACCCTTGCAACAACGCTGCTGCAACACAACTAATAGGATGCTATCTTTCATAGCAGCCATAGAAAAAAAATAAACATTTCTATATAGATTTTTAGATAAGCCATATTCATATCTTGAAACTAATAATACAAGCAGCAAAAAAAAATTGCGTTTCAAAGAAAGTCGGTTTTACATTTGCTAGAAGTTCTAAACATTCTCCTTTTCAAAATCTATTTATCTTATATTGTGCATATATTATTTAGGTCTAGTCGTCGAATAACATATTTAACTCGAATAATTGCCACACTTTAATTTATTAAATAATTGACTAATTGGTTTTGTTCTACTAGGATCATGTGACGGGCTAGTTGATTATACATTACAAAATTAAAAGTTTTTCTCGACGTTGAAGATTTATTTTCTTCCATCCCACACGCTGAACTGTTTGAAGCAGTAAATGAATCTATTGAAGCAAATGGAGCAATAACCTTTCAAAATAATTGTGGCCTTCCGGTAGAATCATTTCTAGAACTCTTAAGGTTCTACTCAACATCCTCTGTAGTCGCGTTTAATGGCAAGAACTACGTTCAAAGAAAGGGAATATGCATAGGGTCATGCGTTGCCCCTGTGTTATGTGACATTTTCCTGTCCAAGTACGACCGGGTTATTGCAGACAATCTTCCAAGCGGCTTAGTCACACGTATTTTTAGATACGTCGACGACTACCTCGTCCTTCTCACTAATCGTCCGGAAGACAGCAACACCAAAGCAGTTCACAACATTCACGCCACCTTCGTGAAACATTCTCAAGGACTCATATTTACACATGAACTTCCCACAAACAGCGTCCTTCAATTTTTAGACTTGCGAATGACCTTCCAGGAAAACAATTTGTGCTGGATGTATTCGCCAAGATCAAAGAAAAAGCTACTCCGATTCAACTCAGCACATTCCAAACTCACCAAACTAGGAATCGTCACTAATTACTTAAGAGCGGCGTTAAACAAGTCGTGTCACCATTCAGCCGGAGAGAGCTTCACCATCCAAATCCAGCGACTGCAAAGTTCGGGATACCCCGAGTCTATCTTGACGGATGTGGCAGAAAATATATTAACGCATGAAAAAATACAAGACCGAAGCAAAGAGAAGAGGAACCGACCAGCCATAGTGCCGGACATCCATTCCATATCACATAACTTGAAAAAGGTAGCCAACAGGTTTGATGTCAGGGTGGTGCTTTCTGCACCTGACAAGTTGAAAAGGCCGTGTCCGAAAATCAATTCCCAACACGACATACAGGACAAATGCGATGTCAAGCATGTTAATAAGTTTGTGAACTGCCTTAGAGGCGTAGCATGCGAGATTTTATTTTCGTGTGGGAAGGTGTACGTGGGTCAGACTGGCCGGTGTGTGAACATGAGATTGAGAGAGCATGCACTGTCTCTGACGTCTTCACGGGCGGGACATCTTGCTCTACACGTACGAGATTGCAAGTGTACTTCCCTATTCCATCGAACAAAAATCCTAAGGAAGTTCAGTGATCAAAGAACACGAGAAAAATTATGAGGTGCAAGTCATAGCAGCTAAAGGGGATACATGCATCAGTGCACCGTCAGTAGCCTTATCGGAGAAGGAATTGCACTACTTACAATATTTTATGGGAGAACTTCGTTTAACTAGAATAAATTTCAGAGTCCTCTTCTTCCTCTTTCTTTTTCTTTCTTTCATTTAAATGGAGAACGTTTTCATTTGAATTTTTTAGTGTAGATGTTTAATTTTTACCGTACTTTTTTCTTATTTCTTAATTTTGAAGTCAAAAATAATTGTTGCTTTCTTTCGTTTTGGTTAGTCTTCTTTTTCATTTCGTATATATCCTTGCACTTCTGCTTAATCTTTATTTTATTCTTCAGAAAATATAATTTGTGAGTCAGCGCCTGTTTGTGTCTGTCTTCCACTTGTCCTCGTCTTTAGCGCTACTTTTAATTCTGTAATATTTTCGTTCATTCCCATGCATTGTAGTTTTAACAAAAACTAAAAACTAAATGTTTTGCTTTTGTTGAATATGCGATAAACGGTCCAATGTACTTTTTAAGATTATATTATAAATCGACCCTGAGGCGTAGATGAGAACAGTGAAACGACACCCACATTACCGAATTATTACTTCAGCCGTAGAGCCAAAAAGGTTCGTTGATATTCGCCTGCAATAGCAGACTCGTTTGATTGTTCACAACGGTCTCTGCAGCGCTGAAAGAAACACTCGCATGCATGACCTACTCTACTGTTTTGAAGGTACAAACTTGCCCTTTCAGTTTACTTTAGGTCAAAATTTCCTCCAATGTGTCCTTCATAGACGTGTACTCGTCTACGTGAGCGTGCTGAAAGCTTTGAGTGTTTACTTTCGTTTTTTTGTTCGTCCGAATTAAACCTATTATCCGGTTAAGACATTAATCACGTTTAAAGCATTATTTAATTTATCAGGTGATTAATAGATTCAATATCGATCCTAATTTATCATTGAATATTTATTTATTTATCGAACATACGCTCAGGGCCTGAAAGCATTATAGCAGGTAAAAAGAGTGTGGGGTAGAAGTCTAACAAATTAACAATGGTATTTAAAAAAAAGGAAACAAGTCATTGATTTTTTTTTAAATAAATGGTTAGTTATAGCATTTCGGAATAATTTGGGGTCGGTCATGGTAGTAATAAACCCGAAAGTAATTCCATCTTGGGCTGTGTAAGAGAAAAATTATGATTAAATTAGGACCTTGTTAAGGGGCTTGGGACTACAACTCTATGCTGATTATCAACATAGGGGGAAACGAAAAAGATGAGTGTTATCATCTAATACGGTAAGATAGGATTATAAAAATTACTTTTGTGAAATAAAAATACTCGCGATATTTGACGCCGCAGAAAGAGATGGTAAAGATAAAGTAATTTTCATTGATATGTCGCTACCAGTGCAATGGTAGTTGGCAGATTCAAAGGTCAGTAATTTAAAAACAAAAAATGCACCAAACTTCCCGTTGCCGCTGTCTTTCGGCTGATAAATATTCCCCCAAAATTTATTTAATTGGTCAAAATTTAAAACTTTATCCCAAAACCGCGTCCAAATTGAGATGAACACTCAATTATTATTTGTCGGTGCTCCCGGCTTGAATTCGCTGGCCCCAGTCAGCCCATACCCCAGCTTAAACATATCTGTTGACCTTAAACTAAAGCAGACTTGCACGTAGTTCAACTTCTTTGCTCAAGTTACTGTAGTTAAACTACTTTTCTGAGTAGTTTAGTAACTTTCGATTGCATTTTTATTTCGGTAATTAGTAGTTTACCTTAATTACATTTTCCACGTAACGTTTACTCAAATTACACATTACTTTTGAATTTTAGTGCTAGGTTTGCTGGTCAACAAACATTCCTGCACAAAAAATAGATAAGATGTTGGAGCATCAGATGATATTTGCGAAGAGCAAATATTAGCTGATGGTTACAAATAGCAAAATGCAAATTTGCATGGGGCGTAGGAAGGGGGGAAGGGGGATTGATTTGGAGGGTCCGAAACCCACTAAAACTTTCACGAACCCCCCACTGCAACGACCCTGCTACTAGGCGTGGGAAACGGACAGTTACGTCACAAATGAGACCCAGGAAATGCGGGATTAGCGCCAAAGACTGGCATTCTTTTTGTACCCCGAAGCTCAAGGACACTTGACATATTAAAGAAAGGGTCTGTCCCCGCTTGTCTCCAATGTAGGAACTCTCGCACACTAAAGGAGGTGTACACACTGCATCCTCACCAAAGGAGGCAACAAAATGCAGCACCCGCTCTGAAACCCATTTGGTGCTCCCGTAGTTTGTGCTGCACTTGAAGGATGGCGTGCTAAAGGGCAACGCAATGGTGACCTTTTTGCTTTGCCTTTCCTTTCAAAACTCGACATATGCACATCGTCCGTGATTCAAATATCGTTCGAGACGCTTACTAATTCCCTCGACGTGTTTGCAAAAAAAAAAAAAAATAAAAAATCTGAATTGGGAAGTACTTCAAGAACGTGGTACTTAAAGTACTGTTTCAAGTAGAATTAGAAAACGTGGTCTTTATTTTGAAGTATATTCTCTGAGCATGTCCTTGAACTTTACTAAAGATATTGTCTGGTACTTTCCGAGGAAAGTACAACTCCCGGCATAAAAATACAGTTCCCGATTAAAAAAAGAAGCGTATTGTCATGTGAAAACGCCCTATCGTCTTTCGAGACGTCATCTGGTAATTTCTCCGAGTGAAGTAATGGCGACTATAAGACCAATACAAATGAGTGCCTTATAAGTTTATTGTGTGAAATAGTTCAGTAGCAAGTGTAAAAAACTACTCGGTGGCAACTGGACTTGATCCAATATTCGCCGCCATTTCCGAAAAACCTCATTCACCTCCGGTTACCCATGGAGCAATGCATACCAGTTAAAAAACGCTATAGGGTATTAAAGGGTATCATGAATGATTATGTTAAAAAGTGCTTTACTTTAAAAAGACATTATATTTATAGTATTTTACTTCAAGTACATTTCACCCGGTGTACTTAGGATAATTGAAGTACATAACCTCTAATTGACTTCGTACTTTATTTCAAGCAATTTTTGGATGTACTTTCGGCTACGCTGTAAAAAAGCAAACACTGTCTGCTAATTCAAGCACAGGCAGTGCTAAAGGTTAAAGTAGAAATGATACATCTGCAGTACATCATTAACCCCAAATAAAAAAGAACAGAAAAATTAATTACGAAGAAGTAGAACCAGCTATTAAAGCATTCATGTGAAAACAGACGCCACTTTACATTTTGTTAGCAGAATTTCGCTAATGGTTCAAAACATTTGCGAACTTTATTGTTATTATAACAATATAAAAAAAAACTTTAAAAGTAATTCGCTACTTTGTTACGGTAGGGACAAAGTTTGATTTGTTACGGTAGTTCGTAATTTACTCAATTACTTTCCATTTGAGTAATTTCTACTAACTCAAATTACTTTTGAGGCCAATACACAGTAACTTGACTTAATAACTTTTTTTGAGTAACTTGTACATGTCTGAGCTAAAGACCCATTTCAAACGAACAAGACGACCGAATTCAACGTATGCCTGCCTTTCTTTTTAGCCATTTGCGTTTTCATTTTCCTAATCATGTGCTCGCGTCGAGAGACGCTCGTTTATGTTGTCACGCAACCATGTAATATAATCACTAGACGAAAAAGACAAAACGACTGGCAATAGTATATTAGAAAAAAATGAACAAAGCCGTTTCCGCACGTATATTATGCGGTAAGGTGAATACAGAAACTCCCGGTACAGTTTGTGCACAAAATAAAGGACCCTCAAGGAACTGTTTCGCGCTATATAGATTATGAGTGTACTAGCGCAAATAATCGAACTTAAAGTGATTTGACACCACGTAGTAAAAAGAAACATAGTATGTATTAAAAAAAATCGCTTAGTGACTCTTTTGCGACACACTGTTTTTTTTTTTCTTCTGTTTCTTCAACTTGTGTCAAGCACTTTTCTGTTCTTAATAATTTTAGAAACGCCATGTAGTGCCTATCTCAAAGGCTGCCGTTGTCTATTTTCTTACCAGTTCCTTTGTAAATGGGGCCAAGATGGCCCCCACTCTTGAACCCACGCTCATGAATCCCGTAGCCAGAGTCCGGATTTGTGTGGGAAACAGCTCTGATAACTGCACCGAGTTCACTGCATTTCCGCACAAAGCGCCAAATTTGGCACAAATAACAAAGCTCAGCTGCAGCCACCAGGGGTCTGAAATGAACATAAACGAGATTACCAACAAGTGACAGCAAGTAACCATTCATATTTACGCTAATACCACTTGTGTTGAATACCTGAGGTACACTATAGTAGGTTACAAGTCAAGAAGGTAGCGGCAAATGCCCCTCAAAGGGAATCATATATCCCTCCGCCACCTCCGCATCCAATAGCGTCCCATCGTTTCCGTGACGTTGCGGCGAACGCGCGAGGAGGGTCGTGCCTTTCTGTACATATTTGCTTTATCTCTCGACTTTGACCTAGCATTGTGGAAGTCACGAGAGGGATATTAAGTCTTCCCCCTTCCGATGGAAACAAAGACGACTTTCGGGGATTAGCTTCCCCCTCCGATTGATAGAAAGGCTGCTTTCAGGGGCTCGGTTCCTTCTCCGATGAATACAAAGGTCGCTTTTTTAAAAAGTGGGGGTCGGAGACAAGTTGGCACCACTCTGTGGCCATTACCTATCCATTGAAGCGGAACAAGGAGCGTTTCCAGTGAACTCTTCTTTCGATTGCGGAGGGATTTGAAACCGGCGCACCACGCATGTGGGAGGAGCTTCTCCAAGCTTCTTAACTTGTAACCGACTATAACACATAAAACATTATTGCAAAGACGTGAGTGTGTGCCTCATAATTTGAATACATTATATACCTATATATATTCTGAATGTTCAAATATGTTCAGTGTTTTTGACATTTTAATGATCAAAAACATTTTAAAAACAAACGATACTAATACTATACCACAAGCAATTCAAAATACAAAAGGTGTTGTAGACGTTGAGTTTCTGCCGATCCCTACCAAATGACGACGTTCCTTCTCGCAGATATTTCACTGTGCACCTAAGAATATTAGTAGAGTGTTATACCAATCGTTTGTTTAAAAAACAATATTTCCCGTAAATTAACAAAGAGATGCAACTCGTTATAGATATTGCCGCGCGCGCAGCTGGCCAAGTTGGCAGCGCGTGCGTGGCCTAACGGCTATCGTGCCTGTCTCCCACGTGAAAAGCCGGGGTTCGATTCCTGGGATCGACGCGCGCGCGCATCTTTTGTTTAATCCTGCAATTTAGTGTTCTGGTAGATACGAGAATCCTGTTGCTTGTTCGAGGTCCGAATGTTCTACGCGTCGAACCTTCTACGCCGATCATTCCAGAAGCCCACGCGTGTACATAAGGGGCTTCGTGCAGCGAGCCGAAGTCAGTCTCGCCCCAGCGTTCGACTCTGCTGTCACGCCGACTTCGACGCCCGCGACGATCTGCGTTCTTCTGTTCCCTTTTTATTTTTGGGCACAAGTTCGCCCCATTAAACATTTTAGTTTTCCCAGTTATTCTTTGTTTCACCTTCTCATTCATGACAATATCCACGATCATTTATTGCACAACGTAATTTACATGTTACATCTGTTTAGCTTCAACAAGCATGCACACTTATTTGTTTTATTAGTATTTGAATAAAAAGGGTAGCTGAATTTAGCAACACAAAATAGACTTGGCAGCCTAAGAATTTGTGTATAGCCATTCTGTAGCTGTCCGGGGTATTACTTTTTCGAGAAGAGCTCGCATAAAACATGCAACGAAAGCAGTGCACTCGTAGTAAAAGTAATTAATGAAAACTGGAAACGTATTCTGAACCAAAAGTTTCAATCTGGCCAAAACTTAATATCGCCTATTTGGGGAAAATTAATGTCGCACACTAAATGTAGGCGCATTCTGAGCTTTTGTCAACATGATCATCTTTAACTCAGCTTGCGTTTGACATAAGAAATTTTTGAGCTTGAGAAGCATCACCTCAAAATATTCAACCGAGACCAGGGACGTCTTTCAAGACCAAGGCGTAAAATCACGTTAAACAACTTATCGTCCAAAATTCTGCTTCTGGTGTTTTATATATTTAACAAACATCAATCGAAAATTTCTCAATGGCAAAAAAATTAGAAAAAAAAGGAATCACTCTGTAAAATAAGGCTTAAAAAATATACACCTCACTGCTTCCGGGATGCCGACCGGCGTTATGTGTAAGCTTCAGGCTTTTCATTGTTTTGGTCTAAATTAAGGGGTAAACCTTCCCATCAAATTAGTTAGCAACATGTCGCACCTGCTGATATTGATGTTGTAATATAAACGGGATATAAAGCGCCAAAGAAACACAGGACAAAGAGGAGCGAAAGCAGGACGAGGCGCACTCGCAACTAAAGTTTAGTTAAGAAAAAACACATAATATATAGGCCGTAAAAAACGCCTATTCATCGCATCAATCGAGAAGACCCCTTGATAAAATCAAACTCTTTCCCCGAGAGGGCAATGGAAGGCTCACTGACGCATTCTTCTCCCTTTGCCCTAATCTCAAACGCCTCGTACACTTCTCGGCATATTTTATCTTTATATTTTGCCAGAACCCTCACATCATGCACAACTGGTGAGCACGGGCACCGACTACAATGAACAGCTAAATTACCAGACGGGCTTGCTCTCATAGCTGCCGCGTGTTCCCGTGCACGATCATTTACACATCTGCCAGTCTGGCCGATGTACACGAAGCCGCAAGTCAGCGGAATTTCGTACACCACTCCGACGGCACACTCAGCGTATTTGGTGCGGTGTTTTGTGCTGCAAAGCTTCATATCTGGCTGGGGATTATTGATTCTGCGGCACAGGCGTGCCATTTTTTTCCGGGGCTGAAAACACTACGGGAACTCTAAACCGCTCTGCTACTTTCTTTAAATTATGGGACATGACATGCAGGTACGGAATAATTACCGATCTTATTTTTGAATTTTCTCTTGCCCGGTCAGTTGCCCTTTTAAATTTTTTTAACAACCCTTCCGCGACCTCAGTCAGGCATCTTTGTGAGAAACCTGCCTCTTGCAGGCACAAAATCTGTAAATTAAAGCTGTCTTGCACAGAATGTTCGCAAGATCGTTTTAGGGCCGCCTCCAAACATGTGCCAGCAATGCCCCTTTTCACTAATTTTGAATGGGCAGACTCGAATGGCAGGATGCGTTTCCTAGATCTTGGCTCGTACGCCCAACATAAGTGGCTCTCCAGAAAGCGTAGTTTTAGGTCTAGTAACTGTAGTGTCCCTTCTACCGGCTTCTCGTGAGTAAACCTCAGACCTCCAGAACACGAGGAAAACACATCGATCATCTGGGGTACAACGCCATCAAGCGATCCCGTCATCCAGCAAGCCCGTCTGGTAATTTAGCTGTTCATTGTAGTCAGTGCCCGTGCTCACCAGTTCTGCATGATGTTAGGGATCTGGCAAAATATAAAGATAAAATATGCCGAGAAGTGCACGAGGTGTTTGAGATTAGGGCAAAGGGAGAAGAATGCGTCAGTGAGCCTTCCATTGCCCTCTCGGGAAAAGAGTTTGATTTTATCAAGGGGTCGTTTCGATTGATGTGATGAATATGCGTTTTTTACGGCCTATATATTATGTGTTTTTTCTTAAATAAACTTTAGTTGCGAGTGCGCCTCGTCCTGTTTTCGCTCCTCTCTGTCCTGCGTTTCTTAGGCGCTTTATATCCCGATGATGAACCAACTGGCCCAAATTTCCACTTTGCTGTAATATAAAGCATGGGATTATTTTAATTCGAAGAAAACACCGCACACCTGTGATTACAGAGCTGAATAACTCGAGACCACGCGGCATAAGACGCCATGGGGAGAGCACGCGACACGAGAGCTCCGCCACACGAGTGCGCGCAACCCGCTGAGTGCGCATCACGAAAGCGCATGTGCGCGCTGTATAAGGTTTCGACTCTCGAGGATGATATTCGCGACCAAACAGACGTGTAAGCCACTGTACCATTGTGGTCACAGAGGCAGCATTCAAGATGTCGTGTTCTGTCGGCTCAACGAAATTGTTAAAAGAGATCTGTGCTTTTTTTTTTTTTTTAACGGTGGTTTTAGAACCTTTGCGTATGGTGATATTGTGTATGTTAAAACGAAATCTTGTCTTTTATTCTAATCAGCCAGAACTCATTTAGGAGGTATTCACTGCTGATTACAAGCAAGAATAGAAACGTGCCCAGATGTATGCCCCTCAGCAGATTTTGATGCTGCAGCTACAAATAAATAAACCGATTTGGCTATTATTAGCATATTCTACCAACCCTGTGACGGCACGCGCAAGCGGAAACAACAACAAAAAAGGGGTCAAAATGGTCCCGTACAAAATGGTCCCGGCTATGTTGCGCGCCGAGATTAACCTTAGAGGCTATAGGCGGATTGCGCCATCTTTTCAACGTGCCGTACTAGTTGGTTGCGTATTGTACAATTGTACAATTGTACAATTGTAGAAACTTGCGAGAGCAAGTTTTTAACTTGCTGTCGCAAGTTAAAAACTTTTTTTTTCTTCACGATGCTGCAACACACCCTTCAGTCCTAGTAGCGCTCTCGTGGCGTGCGCTCAACTGGTTACGAGTGCTCCTCTCGCGCGCTCTAATGGCACGCGCTTTCGTGTCGCGTGCTCTCCCGTCGGCACTCTCCCGTCGTGCGCTCCCGAGTCGCTCTCTCGTGATTACAGTTACCGATTGCTATGAAAGGATATTTATAGAAGGGAGGCGGAGGTCGCCCGCAGCCAGAAAACTATACTATATGAAAGGGACGCGAAGAGTCGCAGCTGACAGATTTGCTTTCTACCTACGAGTAATTTCCACAGGCACTGCGAAGAAGTACTATTTAGAAAAGGGACATGAAAGTCTAAGTTAACCAATTTGCTTTCCGCGTGTCCTGACACGTATCTCTATACAGTCTGTGAAAGGGATGCTAAGGTTTCATCTAACGAAGTTGCCTACCAAATGTGGCTACAGTGCAACTCAATACCTTAGAAAATTACATTTTGAGGGGGACGCAAAAGTCGCAGCTAAGTTGCTTTTCAATATGAATTTTTTTTTTCTGTACAGTTTGCTCAGGTTTTTTTTTCACATGTTTCAGCATTTATTACTCTGCGGTTGCTCTGCGGGTAATTTCCATACTACCAGAAAAAAAAAAAAAATAATATGTTTGCGTCCATAAAATGCGTATATATCCAGGCAAGACTTTTGGAAGCGCTTACCTTTGGGTAGAAATATTGCGCTCAGCGAGCAAAGTGCTGTGAAACCATAGAGAACGACGTAGGACGTTCTTCGCTTCATGTAATTTACAAAAAGCACTCCGATGATTCGTACAGGAAATTCCATCACGGCCATCAAAAGGAAGCTCACGTACGGATTGCTGCCTATTAGTATGCTCGAGTACGTCAGGTTGTAGTAAAGCAGGGTGTCAAGGAGCCTGCATAAAAGTTACAGCTTAAGTTCAAGCGGTACATAATATTCCTATTAGTATCCCAAATGCTAGAATATGACACAGAAGTATGGTATTATAGTGTAAGATGTATCTAAGGAAATGCAAAGGGTGATGAATAAGTTTTGCCTCCTAGGCTCTACTGTTTTTATTGAGCGACGAAATTGAAACACTGTTACATTCAAATGAAAGTTTAAAATGTCCTTTATCCCAGGAGCACATAACCATATCAATATAGTCCCCACAGGTGGCGAGGCACTTCCACTACCGGTGCACAACACTCCGCATGCCGTCGCAGATGATTGAGGGTGGCAGTTGATGAGGCCAACGAGGCGCTGGAAGCGCCGCAGTTCTAGGATGTTTTGCCTTATTCAACATGCAGCCCTTTTTGCACCATGAGATGTTTGGCTGTTTCCCAAGATAAAGGCTAACCTAAAGGTTAGACGGTTTGTGTCCGATGACGAGGTTACGGATGCAGAGCGCCGTTTGTATCAACAGCCGCCCTCAATCAGCTACGACAAAATGCGGAAAGTAGTGCACGGGTAGCGGAAGTGCATAGCCGCGGGTGGAGACCACATTCATGTACTCCTGGGAAAGAGGAGATTCCAAACATTCATTCGAATGGAACATCTATCAATTCCATCACTGAATAATATAGCCTAGCAGATAAAACTTATTGATCGTCCATAGTATGGTTTTGTTTTTGAACGGTTGAGGCCAATATCCAAAAGCTATGAAACAGTAAACACACTAAGCTACGAAAGAAATGCAACGAATCACGTGACGTGAAGAAAAGGTCACAATTATAATGTGAAATATATTACTAGGAGAATACATTCCACTCCGCTCATTTACATTAGACGGCGTGGTTACAGCACCACATCCTGCCCTGGCGGTGTGAACATCCCGCTTCCGAGACAACGTTTGTGCGTCGCGTTCTTCACGCTGTGGCGCTTTTGCACTACGCGGATTCACTAAGACAGCATAAACGGCTGCTTTCACTGTCTAGAAGGCCGTCCACTATGATAGATGGTGGTAGTAAGCGCTCCCAACTTAAAGAAAACAAAAACCTAATGGCGGCGCGCGTCCATTTATTTCTAGAACCCAGAAGCTGTTGGCAAAATGGCGACTAAATTTTTGCGGAGTAAGAAGTATTCTCTAGTAAGGTATTTGATAACATGTAGGGCTTGTGAGGGGCTCATTTTGAAAGTATCACCAGGTAGAACGAAGGGTAACGAACCAGACAAGCGAACGAAATGCATTCATCAGTCACCGGTGAAGAACAGTAAATAAATCTCCTCTGTGGATCTTTATATGTAAGGCCAAAAATTCGGTATTGTACCAACTGTTTGTAATAAGCGAGCAACATGACAGGGGCGCATCGACTGGTATTTGAACCAACGAAGTAGGAATCTGTGGAGCTCATTTTCTTACGTATCTATCGAGGTGGCTAATACACAATTGGGCTGTGTGTCAATAAGCGAAGTAAACTGTTTGAGCTGAAAGATATGAGCAATTTTACACATACTTTCGAGTAAGAATAAAATTCAAAAAGCGGAGTGCGTGGCCTTCAATACCCGCTGCGCAACCTAGAAGCAACTATGAATTGAAATATACTGCAAGGTTAAGAGAGGGGCAATGAGGGTATGTATGTACGACGGAATATGCGCACTCTCTCGTGACCCCCTTTCCACCCTGTAGTTTTATCAGTTCCTAGTTGCCTCTAGGTAACTCAGCATGTATCATTGGCCACGCGCTCCGCTGTTCGCATTTCGTTCTCCCTCAAAAGCACATTCCTTTCAGAACGTTTTAATTCCACACAAAATCTGATGTTCGATAGTGCTCAAAATAAATAAAAACATTATTTACCACTCTGTGAAACGTCTTGAGAGATTGGGGTTCTTCCTATGCATATTTCAATCATACCTCTTTATTTTCGAATTCCTAGACACTAATCTGGCTTATATTAGGTGCAATACACCACCCATATTTCTAATGAAGGTATCGGTGACACCACCTAAAAGCGGAACTAATTAAACTTCAGGTCACTAAAACAACACACACACATTGCGTTGTTAGGCTCAAAATATTTTTGTTTATTCGAGTTTTATATTACTAAAATTGTTCCTCGTTACAGTTTGAAGGAAAAAAATTTGTGTCGACCATTTTAGAATTATGCAGCATAGCAAGCAAACTGAATTTGAGCTTTATACAGCTGACTAAGAATGTAGATAAGAACATCTTTCTTAACCTTGTTATACAGTCTTTCGTGATTGTTAAATCAAACTGGTCAACAGTGTAGAACATCCCAGAAGAAAACAGCGCCAAAAAGACACAGGATAAGAACGCAAAGGACACAAACACAGCGCTGACTCACGACTTAGTTTACTTTTTCTTCTTCAAGACATACAGGCAATGAAGTGGAAAAAAGAAAAAGACCCATTCACAGCAGTACACTTCTTCGGCCAGCCATTGGAAAAACATTTAAAAGAAAATATATTAAGAACAAAGTGTTACAATATTTAACATATCTTAAAACTGTTGGAACTACATCCAGACTTTCACATATACGTTATCATATACAACATAACTATTATATGATGTATAACTTCATTATTCAGCATAACTAAGTGTGCACTAGCGCAAACATTAGGACCGTTTAGACCAATGTAATATGCCTAATAAATTTCCCTATTAAACCTTTTGCGGTGTCTTGCCAATATTCCAGTGTGTTTAAACAGAGGTGCACAACCATATGCATTGGAATGAACTGGCAGGTGACCGGATAGCGTAGACCTCAAAATAGAGATTATTCCATAGCTTGAACGTTTATGCACCGACCTGTCTGTCCTATGTATGCCTTACCGCAAGAAAGGGGGATTTTATGCACAACTGTGACTGTGCATGCGGCGTATTTGAAACGATGTTTGATTTCACACACCACAAAATAACATCTTGCTTTCTAAATCGCATCACACAATCGAGAGAATTTAGACGGAACCGAAAAGTCTACAGGAACCTTTTATTTATCCGCCACCTTCTTAATCTATGAAAAAGGCTATGAAGATAAGGTATTACAACTGCTCGGGATGTAGGCTTCAATCTAGCGTTGTCAGAAGTACCAAGCGTTTGTCTGGAAAAAAGATAAAAGCGATTCGGCTACCCCTACTATCACATCCTTAGCGAATCCCGTTGAAATCAGCCTGTTGGTCTGAATAAAAACGGCTATTGAAGTTTTTTATCGAAATAAGATCTCATTAAAATTGCTCTCAGATATGATTTGTCAAATTCATATCTCTACAATCTTAGAGTGCGTTATCATAGCTGAAAATCAACTTCTTTGTCGTCAGTTCGAAAGTCCGGCATACATATTTCTGTTCTAAGTTCAATTTTAAGTCCAGATTGTGCAAGGTGTTTTAATGTGGAACTTCGAATGTAAACTTTCGAATTGCAGAGCCCTCCCTAAAATGTCCAATAGATGGGAAACCACCTCTACATTTTTTTCACCCTGCTTAGAAATAAGATTACCAGATAATCATCCACACATTTGAATATTTGAAATACCTGTTTGTTTAGCATTTTTGCAATTGTACAATACCATCCAGCGAGATAGATATCACTTAAAGCGGGAGCAAAGCTAGACCCAATACATATTCCAATACATATCATCTTTGAGGTTGCCCTCAAAGATGATAATAGTTGAATTCAAATGAAAGCGAAGATCTAAGAACATCCCCACTGAAATGCCAATTGATTTCTGGAAGGCCACCAAGTCATTCAAGTCAGTACATCGTTTCACCGCTTGAATGAGGCCCTCATGGGGAATATAACATAAAAGATCCCCTACATCAATCGAAACCGTGTCTTAAGTACCAGTGTTCTCATTGTTGATAAATTCTATCAATGCTTCCGAATTATATCAATGCTTCATAAAAATTCGAAATCCATCAATGCTTCCGAATTTAAGTTTCCCAATTACGCTACGGAACCAATGGTGAAACCAGAAGAAATGTTGCCATTGGTAAGGCAAGTGTCTGAAAAGACAGCTTCCGAAAGAAACGACAATCGTATCCTGGACTGTGTAGAAGTTTTTAGTTGAGACTTTAGAAAACCTGCACAGAGATTCCATCTATAAATGAACAGAACGTAAGGGCGCAGTGAGCTGGTGTACATCAAACATTTTTGTGAAAAACCCGAGACTGAGGTATTGACAGACGACGACAAGGAAGAAAAGGAGAACGTATCAAACGTTCTCCTTCTCCTTCTTTTCCTTGTCGTCGCCTGTCAATACCTCAGTCTCGGGTTTTTCACAAAAATATTCAATCTATGATAAATTGTTTCGTATTTTAATGACTCTCGGTTGAACCTGCTGGTTGCGGGTAAGGAGGGTGGCTTTCTAGTTGTGCCAGAACACATGTTTAAAGACAAATCTACACAATCCGTGTCGAAAAGTTTCAAATCAGTTCCGGGTGCAATTTTGGTCAAAGTAATGACACATTCTCTACGACGTTGCAGGCAGTTTGGTTAGAGAAACACCATAAGTCCGCAAGGGCAGCCAGTTGTCTCAACCTCCAAGTTTTCTTTTCGGTGAAGTCCCACAAACCAAATATGCCCTTCAAAGTAATTGTTACAAAGAAAGAGTTCTGGCAGTTACACGTCTCAAAGTATCCCAGCATTACCTCTCGTCTTTGAATTTCAATGATCATTTTCAAACTCGAAATTGGGAAGCATTCATAAAATCTCTTAGCTATGATAACCCTGGTACTTGTAACACCGTTGCGATTAATATTTGATGATTTTTCTACTTTATTCCCCATGAGGGCGCCTATTTAAGCGATCCAACAATCTATAAGCGGTCCACCTAGAGGGCTCGGCATCCCCGCAGCGAGCAACATGCTCAAGTTTACTCTGCTCATCACGCTGATCCTGCCGGGGTATTTCTTCCGGTCTCGGAACTCAAGCCAATTACACGTGCAACGACATAATGCTGCTGAAGCGGCACTAATCGTATTCAGCGACCAAGATTGGCTACTGCATACCTCGTCCGCATCTACGTCATCAGCAGCTGGACTTCTAAACAGCAACTGGGACCAGCAGAACTTGAGAGGGCTCGGCATCCACGCAGCGATCATGATGCGCACGTTTACTCTGTTCATCACGCAGGTTAGTTATGCGTCGAATCTTCATGAATTCTGTAGGGATTGCAGATTATGTTTAGACCTGCCGGGCCCTTAAAAGTGCCGTGAAATGCTGTTGGAATGCTGTGATGTTGCGATGTTGATCAGTAAATGGAGACTGTAATTATCGGGAGACATAGAGGAAAAGTTTGGGCCTGACAGATTTCTATGAAATGCTACGTCAGATTATGGCTATTCAGAGTGGCATTGCCGACGACATTAAGGAAATCAGAACGAACCAAGAGAATATCAAAGTTAATCAGTCACGCCTGCAAAACAGCATCAAGGAGATCAACAACATTATCATCAAGCTTGAAAACACAATGAAAACAGTGCAAACTTATAAAGGAAACGTGAAAGAAATTAACGAGAACTTTCAAAACCTAGAGGAAATGATAGAATACCAGCACGATCAACTGGTTGACTTCAGAAATGGAATCCGCAGGAACAACTTGATTGTACGCCGGCTACCAGAAGCAAATAAAGAAAAGTGAAGACGACTTGAAACAGAAACTGGTGAAATAATATTTCGAGATTAAACTCGGCGTTCAAGTTACGTCTTTCGAAAGAAACTACAGACTACTGTACAAACGAGACGAAACATGTAGGCCGGTCATAAGTAAAGCTATTTAATAATAATAACAAACTAGCTGCGCTAAAGAACTGCAAAAAGTTAAAAGGAACGATCATCAGTATCAGCAGTGATTATACAAAGGAAACTAAAGTAAAGCGAAAAATATATGATACAGCGCCGCAGTGAATAGGCCAGAGGGGGATGACAGTGTTTCTTATTCGCGACAAACTTAAGATTAACAACCAAATGTATGAATGGGACCTGAAGCAGGACCAACGTTGTCCCTGTATGAAACCCCAGTAATAGGCGTGAATGACATAACATCAAGGGCATGCACCAGCTGAACTAAGAGTCATCAACGTAAACAGTCCAAAGTATATTAACTAGAGTTGTGGACCTCGAAAGCATATTTCTGTGTCAGTTGTTGACCTCGAAAGAGCTGTGGACCTCGAAAGTATATGCGACAACTAAGTCAACCACTTAAACAGATGGTGAAAACGTAAAAACAAGATTACTTTTCAGTATCGCTTCACGACTTCCTAAGAAATAACCCCAAACATTTCTGGAGATGTTTGAACCCAAAGAAAGAGCGTTGAACAAATCACCCTGAACGGAAAGGTAGTAACATACACCAGCATTTTAGCAGATAGCCTCAACCTTTTTCTTCAGTCAGTATTCACGCGCGAGACAGCACACAATAATCTAGAAAACAGGACCGAAAGAATGACTGACAGAGCAGAAGGCGCCGAATGGAAACTAATATCCACCAACACACTGTTTACAAACAAGCCCGCGTTTTCGCACGGACCGGGTGTGGGCACTGCGCGTGCTCAGAAACCAGATCCGCCTGATGCGAACCCTCTGCACATACCCAGTGGCGCCACCAGCGTCACCGCAGTGCGGTGACATCAGAGAGTTTTGTTGGCCTATAGAAGCAAGTTTTAAAATAGATCGATGGAGTGATACAATCCTCTCCATGTCCGAGTTAGTAATAACAAAAAAAGGAATTCAAAGCTGCTAGACATCGACTTAAAGAAAGCGTGCGGCCCAGATAAGATACATAATATTTGTTTCAAGAAGTACTCTGAATAGATGTCGATTTAATTAAATTGCTTATTTTTAAGTTTATTACAGTCAACGCGGCTTCCCTTAGATTCGCGGTGTGCACGCGTTGTCCCAATCTGCAAAACGGGCGATAAACTGACTCATAACCTCCTCTATAATCACAAGAGCCAAAACCTGGCAGTTCGACGACGGAATCATAGAGTGCCCGGTCGCAAATTTGGAGCGCGAGGCTCTGGTTGCACAGAGCATCAAAGAACCATTTCTCGGGCAACTTGGACGTCAGCGCAGAGCTTTTGCAGCGGCGAGGACCCGATACACACTTTCGGATTCCTCTCGTCCCGCCGCAGTGTCTCGTGGCAGCGGCGAGACGCTGCGTTTCGGCGTCTCGCCGCAGCGGGGCGCCAGTCACGTGGCTCTCCTCTCATTCGTTGTCTGCCGCACCACCTTTTCGATTTCGGCGGCTGCTTCTCGTGGCGATCAGCCAGGCTTTGTCAGTTTATAAGAGTTTATGACTGACCATAGGCAATAGACACCTTTTGAAAGTCACGTGCCGATAATTAGAAGGTCGGCACCTCTGCACAATGGTGGAATAACTGATATCGTGAAACGTGCAAGTAATTCCATAAAATAGCCGGCGTTGGAGCACGGCCAACGCTAAGAGCCGGTGGGTTAATCAAACGGTGTCGAAAGTGCAACGTCACTGCGCTTATCATCCTTTTCTGCCAGTGTGTTTTTGCCTTCTAATCCAACCCAACGGAAGCTGTGTCGTGACGTTGCGGTTTTAGTCGGCCCTTTCGTAGGAATTCCACAGCTGCCAACAGAGGGCAGTGTTTCGAAAGGGGTCTATTACAGACGAAATTTTCGTTTTAACATCTGCAGCATGTAACGTCATGGAACATGAAATAGAAAAAAACATATTTTATCACTTTGGAGCCAACAAGTTGCTTTATTCCAAACAAAATGGGTTTCGGTCTGTACTATCAACAATACCACAGCTGGTTCAAATAACTCAGACATAACGTCACCCTTAATGACAGACAAGAAGTTGATGTCCTTTCTATAGACTTTTCTAAGGCGTTCAATCGGGTGCCACACTGGAAGCATATATTAAAACTCAAAACCTTCGAAAATCGCCAATGATTGTCAACTGGATAGATTCATACCTAACTAATTGAAGTCAAAATGTTGAAATTAACGGTCCGGTCTCAAGCCCCCTTTATTTGGGTGTACCTCAGGGTTCTGTTTTGGGACCGATTGCTGTTATATAATATATATATATATATATATATATATATATATATATATATATATATATACAGCTATATACTAGGGAAATTTATGAGGCAAATTATATTTGTCTAAACGGTCCTGATGTTTGTGTTTGTGCAGAGCCAGTTATAATGCGTTATGAAGAGTTTGACTGTATTCGTAAAATGGGAACTTATGTGTGAAAGCTGGGGTTTAGTTCCCTACAATTTGTTTGTGGGATATTGTAAACCTTGTTTTTTTGTATCTCTTTGTTTGTATCACGTTTTTGTTTCTCGAATGGCTGACTGAATATGTGTACTGCTGTGAATGGGTTTTTCATTTTCCACTTTATTGCCTTTATATCTAGAAGAAGAAAAAGAATACGATAACGTGAGTCAGCGCTGCGTTTGCCTTTTGTGCGCTGTTTTTTCCTGTTACCAATATAAACCGACAACCCAACTTCAAACTCCATTATAGAAAAATTCCAGTTGCCTACATCACATCTTTGTGTTTTAACTTCTGCCTCTGCCTAGCCTTTTGATTACTATACACTCATGGCAGTGACTATACTGAAATAACGTTCCAATTTATCAAGATACCACAAGGCAAGTGGGAGTTATATGTCGATAGATTAGGATGCATAACACTGGTAGAGCTTCTAGATACATTCAGTTTAACTTCAATATCTCAGCGTTTGAATAAATTAAACAAGGCGGGCTAGTTCTAGATACAAACTTCAAACATTTGACAACTACTTAAAAAAAGCGGCACAAATTAGCAACGCTCTCGTATTCAACTTAATAATCATCAAAGACCAAACTTTGCTGACTTCGATTAAGCATTAGGCTCTCCAGAAAAACAAATTCGCCTAGACATGTCTGCACTCTAGTTAAAGTTTATGAGCACCTTACGCCTTATGAGGTGCACACATACCACAGGGTATAGTTTTGAATGACTAAAAAGGTGCGCATAAAAATATGTCCGAGCTCAATTGATCAATCAAAAAATTTTTGTTGATTGTGACCCCGAACAGCTGGCAGGCCTTAGGAAGTGTGCGCGTACATGAGACAAACGACATAAGATAACTAGCGAGTAATCATTTGTAATAACACCTCTTGAACTCCTCATATTTGCTAGTGAAAAAGTCGACGTCAAAATAATCTAACCTGTCATACAAATAAACTGGATGATTATGGAGGGATAAATATATCTAAACATAAGTTAAGATATATTTACACCTTCCACTGTTTTACGTCCATGGAGACTGATACCCATAAAAATGGCGTCTTCGTGACAAACATAAAAAGCATATGTTCATTTGCAAATAATCTTACGACATTGCTGATTTGATAAGTGTGGTCCTCCGAATGCAGCTGTACCGAAACAGCTCCATAAAAGATGGTTTTGTCGTCATCTTTTCCTAGAAAAATTAGAAATATTTATTTTACACTCTGAGTTTGTAACACTAGAACTACATAGAAAAATACAATGTATGGAACAATATACTTTAAAAAAAATAGACATCAAGCAACAGTAGCGATTGTTACCTTAAGAAAAAGAGAAGTTTTGTGAATTGTTCATACGCCGAGCGAAGTAGTTCTTACAAGATTTGGATGTCACAGGAAGAAGCGATGCTTTTGGCGTTCGAAACGTGTACGTCTTGATAAGGTAATATATATATATATATATATATATATATATATATAAATATATATATATATATATATATATATATATGGGTGTTTTAGTAGCCACAAACCGCAAGTTCGTCGGATTTTTGGTTCTCGACTTACGAATTTTAAAAGAGGCCGCGGCGGAAAACAGTGTTTTTCACATCCGTCGTGGGTCGGATGTTTCGCTCGATCTCCCGCCGTGGATTTTCAGTCCACATTATATTAACTTTTTTCAAGCACTCTGTGAGCCCAGATGAATGGCTCTAATACCATAAAATAATTTTATGCGTTTTGCTTTTTTTCTGTGAAAATGTCAAAATCGCCCCCTCGGTTAATTGTTCACGAACTTTGACAATTAAATACTGGCGATCTACTTGGGTTACGTCGATACTTTTTATGTCTATGGAGAGCCCAAAACACGCTCTTTATAGATATTATAAAATAATGTAGCTGTATAAACTTCCGTTGGCGGTACGTTTACGTTAATGTTATGCGAAAACCAAAAAGTGCCAATTTTGAAATCAATTTTCTAAAAAAAACTATTTTTTATTTTTTTTTATTTTTCGTTAAAATGTAGATATGATAGTTGTCTACTCGAAAAGCAAGCCGAGAAAGTGTGTATTTTGTTCGTATGTTCTATATTTAAGCCTCAAAATGAGAAAAAGACGTCTTCGTTTCGCAAGACCTAAGTCAGGCATCGCGACCCGTGGGTTTCTATGAATTGTGAAAAAGTTTTCTTGAATTTTTGTCTGCGTTTTGTAATTAATTATAAACGCATTTTGTGGTATTGAATAGTTATTTATGTTTTTATAAGAGCGGGAAACCACGAGAAACATATCTAATCAAATCAGTACGCCGAGTAGAGCTTCAATATCGAAGAGGCACAGACGTTGTATTGTTTCGATTTATAAAACTTTCACTGTAAACTAGCACGACTAGCTATTAGCTGTCATATTACTAAGACATAGAACGTCACCACAATCATTGATATATTATATACAATTCTTTCCCAAACTAAACGCTAGGGTTTGTTCACCGCACATCGCACGGATCACCAGGGAGTTGCCTTTCCCTTCCGTAATACACAAAAGTGAAGACACAGAAACGGTCCGAAACACAAGGAGAGATTGTCACGGAGAGGGGTAGGGAATAAAAATAAATAATTAAGAATAATATTACCCAACTCTGATCGTAACGAAAATAGCGTTAAAAGATAAAAGAATTAGGTTCGAGTGGTGCCAAGGCGATAGGTCCACGCCTGGTGGAGAGTCAGACAAAAAAGTCGTGACACGTAAAGGTAAAATAAAAATAAAAGCTTTAATCAAGACGGAGAACCTCAGCCGCGCACGGCAAGAACAAAAACCAACTCCTCCGGGCATTCCCTAATCGGGACGCAACCAAATGCGTGCGAACGCGCTCTCTACAGCACCGTCATGCCGCTACGCCATGACGAAATAAACCCAACAACTAAACAATGCTAACAAACAGTTAGTGAGAAAACATTTAAAAAAAAAACGTTCAGCATAACCGCAACCGAGAAACAAAGTTCAGCGGAACAAAGAAACACACACGAAATAATAATAATAAAAAAAAGTCTTAACTGACCCACGCTTTGTCCAGTCCCACGACACTGAAGACTGGCTGGATGACGGCGTCCAGATGATGCTCGAATCTATTCTTCACTCTGTTCCGCACAGCCACGACGGCTGTACGGAACAGTGGCCGTGCGGAACAAAGTGAAGAATAGATTCGAGTAGCGATGCGCGAGAACGTAACCGAGACGTAACATGCCTCGACCTTCATATCGGAAGGGAAGCTTTCGAGGTAGTTACTGCAGTTACTCAAACGTTCTCTTTCCCCTTCCCTTTTTCAAAAGAACACATCATCTCGGGAGAAGACCACTCTTCACAAACGGTTATAGTTGACAAGGAGGCTGACTTCGACCCAACTAGTCTCCGGGCAGAATAAACACAAATATATTTACCAACACGCTCGTTTTTAATGTTAGTCTCCGAGCTTTGCTGTTTCCAAAAGAGATAACTTTTCGGTGCTATCGGATCTCCGCGGAGAGAGATAGAGCACGGCCGTTTCAAGGATAGGGCGCTCGAAGTTTGGGCAAATACGCGGTATCGTTTCACGTGTGCACAGATGGCTGGTTTCAAAATTTCCCACATCCCTAACGGAACCAGCCCATCTTCGTGTGTGCGTCTGCGGGATTTTTGTCCCGCGCCGCCGGGTTTAGCGCGCTCGCGGCGTTGTTTTGGCCAGCAGAACTGTTGTTGACCGTCGATATTGTAAGGCCGTGGTGACCTCATCCTCCGAGGCAACACTTCCTTTGCTTTCGACTGACTGACTCCTCCAGGGTGGCCGTCACTGTTCGCCGCGTCAACGACACATTCGTACCACTTCACTCCTCGTGACACAGGGTGCGCTGCTCGCTTTACTGTCACGGGCCGTCCTATCTAACACAACGAGTACGAAAGGTCGTGGTCATCTGCTGGTTCCGAAAGGGCGGGACGTTCATATAGGCCAATGAAGGCCCCGAATCAATACGACGTCTGGCGATTTCTACACATTAAAAATTTACGACGCCTGCTGGTATGTTAAGAAGTGTTGCTTTCTCTTTTGAACACCTCCAATATAGCTTGCCGCCCATAATAAAATTTAAATGATCAATAAATATAACAGGGTGGAAATACTGTATTTCATTTTCATGTGGGAACGTTGAAATAAGGCAAAAAACATTTCCAAATTTGTAAAGACGCGCAATTCCCAAGTCCGTTTCGAGCCGTAAGAACACGGTTTTGTACGATATTCATGCTTAAATATAGAACATACAAACAAAATACACACTTTCTCGACTTGCTTTTAGAGTAGACAACTATCATACTTACTTTTTAACGAAAACTAAAAAACATAAAAAATGAGTTTTTTTAGAAAATCGATTTCAAATTTGGCATTTTTTGGTTTTCGCATAACATTAACGTAAACGTACCGCAAATGGAATTTTATACAGCTGAACTATTTATAATATCTATAAAGAGCGTGTTTTCGGCTTTCTACAGACATAAAAAGTATCGACGTAACTCAAGTAGATCGCCAGTATTTAATTGTCAAAGTCCCTCAACAATTAACCGAGGGGGCGTTTTTGACATTTTTACAGAAAAAAAACAAAACGCCTAAAATTATATTATGGTATTAGAGCCGTTTATCTGTGCTCACAGAGTGCTTGAAAAAAGTTATTATAATGTGGACTGAAAATCCACAGCGGGAGATCGAGCGAAACAGCCGACCCACGACGGATGTGAAAAACACTGTTTTCCGCCGCGGCCTCTTTTAAAATTCGTAAGTCGAGAACCAAAAATCCGACGAACTTGCGGTTTCTAGAGACGACGCTATAACATATATTTTTTTCAGCGAAATTAAAAATTCGACCCTTTTTGCCTGCACGATTTGAGATGAAACCACCCATATATATATATATATATATATATAATCTAAAATACACCTAGATATATTGTGATTCTCTACATAAAGGGGAAAATTAGAAATACTCTGCGACGATCCAGACATTTTAATATGGCTCTTGAAGTGACAAGGCTACAGGAGTTTTCAAAGGATTCCTATAAGGTATTTTTAGACTATCAAAGTACCATGCTTATTACGTTCCCTGTACGTTCTGCAGAGGGGGTTGTACCAATTAAAATAATCGCATTAATTAAAGACAAATCGGTTCGAGCTTGTTTTCATTATAAACGATACTAGACTCCGGAAGTAATGGGAAGCACAATTTAAAATGCAGTTTTACAACCAAATGATCTAACGATAGTTTGTCACTTCACCTGCTCTATTCGGTCTTCGTAGTCTTTGATGACACCATGCAAGTCAATGTCGGTTATTTTGTTCCTTTTAATGGCATTTTTTAAGACCCTGCCCGCCTTCTCGTATCTTCGAGTTGCCAGCAGCCAGCGTGGAGATTCCGGAATGAAGCTGCAGAGAAATGCGACACCGGACTAAGAAAGGGTAAACGCAATTTCTTACAAAATGAATATTGATAAACGTGCACTCTTAGCATTATGATGTAAACTAAGGTTAACGAAACTTTTCTATATTCAAGTTGCATGTAAAGCAGAATAGGATATATATTATAAATATTTATCTTGAGGGCATTTAGTAACACTAACTGAACTTTTATCTAATATTCAACTTAGTTTTGTATATGCTGCACACTTTCTCCAACATCACCAGTTAAAACTTCAAGTGTATACTGGGTGAGTTGCTTTAACGCAAACAAGAAATTATATTTGTTTGCTTTAAATTGTTTAAACTAAGAGTACTGTAATACGATTCTCTATGTCTCTTGAACTCGCTATAAGCAACAAATAGAGGATAAAATGTCTCGTTCGCCAGGCCTCTTTATAACGAAGATGCAAGATATTGCAGAGACAATTTTCGTACAAAGGATGCTGCAGAATGTACGCTTTCTGAATGTTTATATCAAACCGAATAACTTATCTAAAGTGACTTCCCAGTAGCGAATGAAAATATGAGATGTAGTTTTTTGAAAATAGTTTTGTTATTATCTTTTTAATATATAAACGAAAATTCTTTCGCCATTTTGGTGAATTGTTTCTTTTCGATTGAAACAAGCTCTTCCTAATCTTGTATATAGATGGCCATATTTTATTTCATTTCATAAATTTATCGTTTCTCTGGATGTTGAGAGAAATTTAGTTGCGCCGATTAAATGGGTTCCATTTTAAGCTTAAAATATGAAAATGATTTACAAAAGTACGCATATACTACAACCACTAATGCGAACGCTCGAACCAGTATTCACACAGAGCACATTTTCCAACCTTGAGCCATCTAAGAAATTTTATCGTTAATCGCAGGTTAATTTATCATGATGGTGTGAACCCTGACGCTCCATCATAAGAAAAACGACGAACGGAGATGTGTTGGAAACAAACAGCCTGAATTACATCATATAATTTTACTGGAGGATCTGCTGCTATGCTAAAGAGATAAGATGTTTAAACTATTTGGAGGAGCTGCGACAACTATTTTTTATGCAGTACATGCCACGTAATTATACCGAGTAATGCACAACCCCTCTTTTATCAAACTTATTTTATTAATTTTTTTCTGGACCAAATGAATAAACATTGCTGCAGAATCAAATGAGTTTGTGTGTGAGGACTTTCGGCGATCATAACCTAACTGGCAAGAGAAAGAGTTTCTTGTCTTCTCGTAACTTCAGCTATATTGGACAGCACATTGCACCGTCTAACATATCGACTTAGCGGAAGAGCTTGCTTCAAAACACTGATTAAAATAAAAGGCCAATGTAAGCTAAAACGTAAGCGTTTGTTTCTGCAAGGCTAAGTAAGCTGAAAAACTTATTTCGAAAATTAGCCTGCGATTGTATTGCTACGTGAAACGTTCTTGGCTGAGCGCTAGTGACCTCCAAGCGTCTCTTATCGAGCTGTGTCTCCAGGTGTCTACTCCTATCTACCCGATTGACTTTCTCCGTCGAGTCACCCTGTGTCCATAGAGTTTGGGGAATGACGGGCTGCGGTCGGTCACGTGTACTTTTTTCACTAAATTCAGCGGGTAAACTGAATTCATGTGTAGGCCATGTGCGGTCAATTGTTCCGCTGAGTGTAGCGGGTAAACTTAATTGGCGTTGATGTCACGTGACACCGATTTTCACTCTAGGTCTAGAGGGGAAACTGAATTTGAGTATACGTCGCGTGACACGATGTCATGTGACATCATTTTGGACCGATAAATTTAGCGGGAAAACTGAATTGGTGTTGAGGTCACGTGACGTCAATTTTCCCTCTAAATCTAGCGGTGAAACTGAAATGGACGATTTGTCACGTGACGTCATTTTCTCCCTAAATGTAGCGAGGAAACTGAACCGGTGTTGACGAGACGTGACGTCAATTTTCCTACTAAATCTAGCGGGGAAAATTAAGTTATGTGACGTCACAGGCCACGGCTTCACGAAATGCGGCTTCACAAAATACGTTCCAAGTTAAACAGTAATCGTTTCTTTCAAAACACTGATAAAAATTATTTCGAAAGTAAGCTAAAAAATGAAAGTCGCTTGCAACCCCCTGTAACACCGAATTAGAGCGCAGCTCTTGAGGAGGAGGAGGGAAGGGTACTGAGGGGAGGGTATACCTCTCCTCCCTCCTCCTCACCTTGTCATCCTGCCGGCTACTCCTCCATCCAAGCGGCGAATTAGAGCGCAGCTCTTGAGGAGGAGGGAAGGGTACTGAGGGGAGGGTGTGCCCCTGCTCTCCTCCTCCTCACCTCCTCATGCATCCTGCTGCTCCTCGCTCCGAGCAGCTTCGGCGTCTACGTCTGTTCCCCTGATGCTGATGCGCGCCATCTTATTTCGCTGAAAAGCGTTTGCGTTGAAAATGTTCTGACCGGAGCGGATAACAGACCGATCGCACTAAGCGTTCAGCGCATGCGTGACACCACCATTACTTTAGTTCGCAGGAAGCAGACGGCAGTGCACAAGGGAGCACGTGCCGTCTGACGCTCTACACGCGCAGAGCTCATTAGAGGTTGTCGCACGCTTAGAAAGATTTCCCTCGATGCATTGCGGCAGCGGTGGCCTGGCCAAACTGGCTGGTGAGATCAGTATATTGGCCCTAAATAACCATAGAGCTGTAATATATATTTATAATGTGCGCTAGAGGTTCAACTGACGCTAGTGTACTTTAGCATATTGAAGGAGTCAGCAATCGCGGAAAATTGACTTCCGGTAATGCATTTCTATTGGAAAAAGTGGGTGGATTTTCTCCTTGCAATCGATTGTAAGGACAAATATCTTGAATAATTTGTACGTACTATGTAGCTTGAAACATTTCTCAGTCCGCCAAACAAAATTGTTTGTGAGTTACGACGTTTTTCTTTCAAATTAATTGCATTAAAAACGGTGCTAAAACGGCTTTGTAGATGTAGTTTTGTGCATTGTCGGACACTGTTAGCGCGAACACGACGACGGCGCTTATCAGCATGGAGATATACGTGCCGAACGAGTGACGGACTCTGGAACACTAAGAAAGACGGCAAGAACTACGCAGTAACGCTGGATCAGTAACTCCCTGTGTATCTACGATCAAAATAAATTGAAGATCACGTAAAACAGTCCGGTTTTCAATAAGTATAAGAGCGGCTGTATTCCTTCTGCTGTGCGAGGATGCTGTGCGTAGATGATTATCCTACGTTCAAAACATCACCCGCACCCTCTAAGTTTTTGAGAACATGTGAAAGGTGTATTAAAAAATACACCTTTCATAGCCCCCGCACAGAATGTTTTAACCACTCGTAAAGAAGCAAGACGGGGTAATTTTCATATAGTGAGAGAACAGGCATATTCGCAATATATGAGCGGTACCGTAATGCTGGCGAGCCTCGAGCACGCTTTATTTCTTTCGATTGTTATTTTGCTTAGATTCGTGGCTTCCTTTTACACCCCTAAAATACATCGAAGTTGAATATTGTTCACCGATAAAAAAGATGCGCTAACTAAAGCAATTTCCCGTTTTCAATGTTAATAAAGGTACATACTTTTTATTACGACTAAAATAACAAAAGTTGTCTAGGTTATTTTCCGGCGAAGAGACAAAATGCACGCGCGTTTTCTCATAGGAATGCACAGGAGCACCGCAAAAGTAGACTGGATGCTGTCTCCTTCAATTTGCCTCCTGGAAGTCGCATAGACACTAGCGCCAGTTGAGCCTCCAGCGTACATTATAGTAACTCTATGTAAATAACTGAGCAGCACGTGACGTGCATGTTTGCCTGTATGAAAGGAGATTAGCTTAGTATAAGCATCAAGGGCGAGCATGTTGATCGAAGAACTTTTGCGCTGCTCGAGCGTGCAGCGCTGTCGTATCTCTGGCTTTAGCTATGCGTATTTTGAAAGAATGGTGGATGGTCTGAGTAAAGAACATCGGCATTCTTTAGATTAACATTAAAAAAAAATTACTTACAACCAGACAGCCATGTTGATGAGAAAAAATAGCGAAATTAATACTTGAAGATGCACCCAGTCCCTGATGAACCACGCGAAAGGTGTAAGGGTCACTAAACCGACACTCCAACCTCCGCTTGAAATGAGCGAAGCAAGGGCACGGTGACGAGCGGAGAGAACTTCCATCACTAGAAGGAGATAAAAATCAACAACAACAACAACAACACCAGAGCTTCTTGAACACAGATGTCGTTTCAGTAGTCTAATGGAAATGATATGGTATTGCTCACGTTTTCTGGTAACACGGGAGCGCGTATCGTCGAGTTCTGCCAGAGCCCCCAAAGAGCTCGGGACGCAACTACAGCTCATTCGTATTGCTGCAGTCTCAGTTACGCACATGTAATTAGAGCCCTTTGACAAAACTCAATGCCACGTGCTCACGTGTTTCTGATCATTGGGATTAATAGAGTGCATACTCGCTCTCAATGGGATAGCCACTGAGGTAAGTGCATTTTTTATGGACTCTGTTACATTAGCCTGGGAGGTCCTGCCACCCAGTTTCATCTCTTACTTGCACATTTGGCGTGTACTGTAACTACCAGTTTCCCAGGTTTTTAATGTGACTTTAGCTTTAATATTTATGTTGCATTATTGGGACGACAAAACAAAAAGAAATGGAACCCTTTTATAAAAAATGGGAGTAACCAAATTACTGATTGATAGTCGAACCTAATACTCTATTATATTCTCCTTATGTGTGAGCACCTTTAATGTGGGTCTTATTTAATTTTAATTTCAATCAAATAATTTAACATAGAAAGTTGATAATGAATTTCTGGGAATTACTTGAACCTTTTTTTGTGTGGGAATAACTTCCGAGATGCATTCATGTAATTTGTTTTCTCGTCTTCTGATTTTATAGAAAATTATGAAGTCAAAGTAGCACATGAGCTTATATTCTAAAGAAAGAGCTGTTTCAGAGAAGTCGTCTTGAGTACGATGCCGCTTTAGCTGTACGGTTGATCATTTAATGGCGTTTGAAAACCGGTAATTTGAGTAAGATGTATGGATTCGTTTTGGTACTGGAAATTGAGATACAGGCCTGTTTGCGCCAATCGGAAAGTGAATGTTGCTGCTACATTGAATAATATTCGTAATGCTGGTTTGTATCCCTTGCCTAAAATAATCTTAAAGGCCTTGAATATAATGTCGATCACTATTTCCGGAATCACTATTTTCTTCGTCACAAGAGCAACGTTATTTTTAATTATTTTATTTTTAAAATCGAAATTGAGTTTGATAGCCTTAGGAAAAGCAGGAGCCGGGAAAGAAATAGCTACTGAAAGCTGGAGCTTTTTAGGTTTGTTTTACAGCACAAACATTTTGCCGTCGCATAAACATCATAAGCTGTGTGCCAAAAATCGAATTCGCCAACATGAAAACGAAGATGAGCAAAGCGCTTTGCCTGCGCATGTGATTCAGAAAAAGAAAGTTTTTAAAGGGCAACTCCATTCCAATTTTACGATTTTCGGGTATGATCTGTTTAGTCGAAGTCGGCGACCCTGAATCCCGAGATAATATTTGTTGATCGGTAGTGTTTATTGTTTTGTAAATATCGCGTATCCAAGTTTCGTTCCGGCGGCACGGTGAAACCGAAACTACCGGCTCGGGCACCTTGGCTACACTGATAGTCAGCTGCGCGTCAATGGCATGACGTAGGTCTTGTCCCGCGCTCCTGATCCGACGCACCGACACAGGCGGCTCAGTCGCACTTGGAGTTTCAAAATAGAAGGTAAGTTGCACATTTTATTTTTACCGCTCCACTTTGTAAATATGCACCAAATGTAGTAAGTGTTAGTATGTATTTATAAATGTGCCTGCCGAAAAGCGAATCCGACTGCTATAATTAATATGAGGCAGTCAGTGCCGGCGCAGCGTGAATGTATTTGTTTCTTGCTCGCGGGCCAGAAGAAAGAGAAATAATGAGAGGCAGATGGACAGATGGTATCCACAAGCGGTCTAAGTTGTTAAAGCAATGGTGTATTTATGTGTACGCTAGTTAGAGGATGACATCAAACACTCGAGCGGCGAGTGTTTGATGTCATCCGCGTTTCTCGTACTTCAGACCTCTTTGTAACCGTTCCGGACTTATGTACACTACGCTCAAGATACAGACGATTGCAAATATGTATTCCCAGCCAGTGCCCCATGCTTGCAAGCACGTTACTTATGCACGTGAAGGCAACTTTTCCAGGCTTGCGATTGCCCGGGCTTGCCACCATAAGTGGCGCCTAGATGTCCTGCTTGCAAATGTGTATAGCGCTGTCGGCTCGAGTGTCATGCACCATTCATACTTGCTCCCAGCTCCGACGAAAAAATGAATTATATAGACCGCAACCAAAAATGCAAGACGACAAAGCTGACGTATTCAAACGATAGCGCAGCGCACAACGCAATTTGTTTTGCTTGTCACTCGCGATCTCTGGCTGTAACACTTACATATTGCGTGATGGAAGCTTACATGAACGCAGCGTACCAGTTACCGTGTTCAGCATGCTATTAAAAATGGAGATTATGGTCGTTTAAATTTTTCCGTATGATTCCCGTCGTGTAATCGGACAAGCGTGGTTCCGTGTTCTCTTGTTTGCTTTCATTTTCTATTTTTAATGGAAAGTCAAGGCCGGTCCGGTGCTGTGTTTTTTCTTCCTCGTAACTACCAACTACCCCAGTTCTCGACCCACGGTAAGCACCTCTTGCCGTCAGAAGAATCGCAGAATGCCGCAGGAAACGAAGCGTTCGAGGCGTCCGTACGGTTGCATAGGACGAAACGTACGTCATTGCCTAGTGTTGTGTCACTGGCTCACCCGGTGCCAGCGTGGTTCACACGCTGTCCGGCCGCTAACCCAGCTGGTGGAACGTTTTTAATGTTGGTTTTAATCGGGATTACTTCGTCGGTTCGACGTGATATTTTGGGCATGACCGTATTTTGACACCCTAAAGGGATATCAGCCGTTTATATTGGGTCGACTTTTTCAGTGGAGTTGCCCTTTAAGAAACACCATTCCACTGGCACACGCTGTTGAAATAGAGTAGGGTAGTAGACCGTGACCACCATGCCATGTAGATGGACACTCTCCCAAACACAGAAAAGTTCAATCAAGGTAATGGGCAATAAAGTGATCCAGATAATAAAAAAACGATAATTAATTTAACCGCAAGAGAGTCTTACAACAAACTTCGCATTCAACCAAAGCGCTCCACCCATAGGCTTCGGTAGGGGAGCCCTTGCTATGCACAGGCGCATACGCGAATAACTTGTCTGCATTTCCAGCAAGGAAGTCCTTTGGATTGCCCCGTGAAAGATGCAAACACGCCAGTATTTCTAAAACCCATCATGGCGCCACGGTATTATCCATCATCTATCGACTTTCCCCAGAATTGCTCCTCGTAAGAAACAAGTCCCGCAAGACAGAGTTATACATCCTTGACCAACGGCGTTTCGCTCAGGGCCACCAGACAAACACGTGGAAACCCTACGTTTTTACTTGGATCCTTTTCACGACACAAAATTCCACACCTATAACTGATTCCTAGCTCACTGGATATACGCCCAGGTCTCGCAGCCACCGGCGAAGTTCCATAAAACAGCTCCATGGACAGTAGACGTTTTGTACTACTACTACATTCTGTAGAATTCAGCGGCATAAACTGGAGCCATTCCTAGAGCTGCGAGTATGCACCCTAGTTTCTACTTTCATCGACGACTCCCCTGTTACTTTGAGGCCAACCAGAGCATATAGTGTTTTTATGTGGACGCATTCCATCCTTGTTTCGTTAAACTTCGGCACACTGGGTCAGACACACTGTTGTGAAGAAAGAGGAAGATGATTCACAGAAATTGTTTTTAAGCACGCCCTTTGTACCTGTTTTATTGTCTCTGAGCTTATGTGCCCGCAGTAAAGTGAATAAAAGTATGTTAATAAAAAGACTTCAGTTATCGTATTTTTCCATCTAGTTTAGCGTTTTCTTTTTCGATATAAATTACATCTCCCTCATTGAAAACATCTTTGCCCTGTTTGCGCATGCGGTGTGTCTATGCTGAGCTCATTTATGTTCATGGCATACCATTTTCAAACGCAGGGTAGTCTTCTCATTATATAACGTGAATACTTACTCAGTGTAAACGCTGTGCTGTGAATTCCTCCGATCCCGACTGAAGTGACAAAACGTCCGACGTTGTAGACGAGGTAAGTGGGAGAGAATACTTGCAATATTCCAGCAACCAATGGCAAGGGCAACATAAAAAGCATCGCTCTTTTTCGACCGAACCTAAAAACACACAAAGAACACAGCTCATCGTTCAGTGAGTTACGCACATTAGGCACGATGATTCAAATCTAATCAAATAGTTTATTTTCCCATTCAACAAAAAATGGGGAGAGACCGAAGAAAAAAACTGATAACTCAGGTTGAGATGGTCCAGGGGACCCTAGAGAGGCAGTGGCGGTGACAATAAAAAAATATACACGGAAGAGTTAGGAAGTAAAATATTTAGTGAAAATACAAAAGGGCGTGTCTGGATGGAGCATTGGGTAGAAGTATTAAACAACATTGAGAAACTGACTGGCACTTTCTCTATCGTTTCACAAACCTCGACTTTCCTTAGAAAGCCTGAACTTAACAAAAAAAACAAACATGGCTACCCGAATTTTTGGCGGACTTTCATGTTCGCCCGAAAAGCCCGAAAATGCTTTCTATGAAGATTTTTTTAGAAACTGATGTTGGAATTAAGGCGTTTTGTCTTCGAAATTTATGGGTTTGACTATTTTCGCCTATAAAAACAACGTGAAAAAATGTTATTGCACTAAGAAATCTTGAGAAACCGTTTCTACGATCCTCAATAATGTCTGAGAGCGTTTTAATCTCGATGGGTGAAAAATAAAATGTTTTGAGGCAACCTATGACCATATATATTTATCGTCTTTCCAAGTGCACTTAACCTGTTCAATTAGAGACATCAACCAATATACAACTAAGCAGCTAGATATTCTTAGATGTATCAAGAAAAAAAGACACAAAAGGTGTTTTTTTGTTGTTTTTAAAGAGAACTGTCATTATCATAGAAACGAGATGACACGGGATAACACACTAATAGGCTCGTTTGGCGGCAAACGCCCTTTAAGAGAAGGCTTGTCTTTGTCTTCTGCTTTTGCTTAGCAATATTTGTAGAAAATGTTTTCGAGCTCACCAATCAGAGATGTGAGAAAAAATTATATTTCCAACCATAACTCCAAACATGAAGACGCTCTGAGAGGCTGCTCGAAGCCAGACACGGTCGCACACTAGGTTATACTGAAAAAAAAAGAAAGTAAGTCTGTAATTTTTTCACTTCTTTTAGGGACTGGAGAGGTCATACTAATGAATATAGCGTGTTTTCTTTAAACTACGTGATTATCCTTACCTGATTTGTGATAGTGTGAATATTGTCCCCAAGGTCATACTCCCAGCTTGAGCAAGCTAGCCTGGTTTCGTTCAAAATTCTCACATATCCGTTGTCATCTTCTTTAAAAGCGTACATCTCGCAACGACTCTTTTTTCCCACTCTAGATCCTAAATGGATTTGAGAAACAATTAGTTGTTCTTCAAGGTTACACTAGTCCAAAATTTAGGCAGATTAAAACGATATCTTTTGTTTCGCAAGTCAATTTGAGATTGAGCTTTTCAAGGGATATTATCTGTAAGGAGCCGCATATTTCATTTTTCATTTATTTACCTTGAGGACCCGTGTCCGGGTATTACACAAGGGTGGGTGAGTTAAAAGACACTTGTTTGAACACAAAAGTAAAAATCACGAGAAAAAAAAAATGGTACAAATGTTAAATGGCAATAACAAGTTAACAATATCATTATACAAATTTATAACTCGTTCATTTCATCCAAAAAAACACTGACAAGTTCACAAAACTTAGATGTGTTAATTTCTAGTACAATGTCGTTGGGTAATGAATTCCAATCATTAATAGCAAGAGGTAGCATGGCATTTGCGAAAAACACGGATGAAGTGCCGATGAATTTGATTTTACACACATTGTCAACCCTAGCGGAAATTCGATCTGGGACGTTGAGAAGGGCTATTTTCATCTGCGGATTGTGATAATATATTTTATGAAGAAGGGCAAGTCGGGAGAGCCTTCGACGAAGAGAAAGTGTTTGGAGATCAGACCGATTATGAAGGGAAGTGATACTAGTGTAGGAGGAGTAGTGTGAGTGAATGTACCTTAGTGCTCTGTTTTGAATTTTTTCTAGTTCGTTAGAGAGGTAATTTTGAAATGGTGACCAAATCGATGATGCGTATTCCATTTGGGAACGAACCAGGGTTGTGTAGGCTAGCCTTTTTATTTCGGGCGAGCAGAGTCTGAGGTTACGTTTTAAGTATCCAAGTGTGCGGTTAGCTTTTAGGACAACTTCGTTAACGTGGTTGTTCCATGCGAGATCGCTGGTGAGGTGAAGTCCTAGGTACTTATATGATGTGCAGTGGTCAATGTTATTGATACCTAGTTGGTAAGAAAAATTAGACGAGGTGGTTCGACGAGTGAATGTTAGTAACTTGCACTTTTCCATGTTTAGGCTCATCTGCCAATCGCTACACCACTGTTCAATTATATTGAGGTCATTTTGAAGTATTCTATGGTCATCTGGTGTTTTGATGGCTCTGTAAATGACGCAGTCGTCTGCAAAGAGACGCACGGGGGACGATAGAAGCTTTGTTAAGTCATTGATGTATGCTAAGAATAATAATTGGCCTAGTACGGTTCCCTGTGGGACGCCTGAGGTGACAGAGGACCTGCAGGACATTTTGTTATTGATGACTGTATAATGCGTACGATTTGTGAGGAACTCTCTGATCCTGTCTTCTGCTCCCTTCCATGAAGGAAGGGAGCAGAAGACGTGAAAATCCCGTTTCAAACTGAAAATTTAATGGGGGCGAACTTGTGCCAAACAAAATAAAGAACGAGCGACGAGACAGCAGAAAAGTGGGCGGCGATTTGGTGCCGTTAACCGCAAGCGAGAGCAAGAGTGACTCGACAAAGTCCCTCGAAGCTTCTTATTTAGTGTGTGTCAGGATCTCGAAAATTCGGCCCAGAAGGTTCGAGCATCGAGCGTTCGGGGTGAGAATGAATAGGCGCTTTTGAGGACAAGGAAGTAGGACGAAATAATAAAGGTTATATCCCGAGTAAGAACAAACATGAATCTTCCGGAAGTCCGTGACCGAGCGTTGCCTGCTCGGCCCTGTGCGCGGCAATATATCAGAACACATTAATCATGTGGCGTGTCTTCCAGGAAATAATGTTATTATCAACTAAAATGTCCACGCCAAGCAATTAACATTTTAAATATTTATGGGATAACTCAATGTCTAAAATTGTCCTGTCATCATGCATGATAAGAGCAAGATAGAGTAAAGAGTATAGTACTTCACGATGCTTAATACGTGTCAATTAACCTTGTAAACAAAAGTGCCAGTAAGGAATAAATTGAAATTTACTCTTAGAAAAGTTAAAAATACACTAGAATTCTTTATAATTGAAGACCAGCGATGTACGTCATGACAGATCCCTTTCGTGGTGTGTTTTACTGATTGCGATAATAAGGGCAAACACGTTTTATGCGTATATCAAATGCCTTTGTAATACAAAACAGTAATAGCTGACAGAGCCAAACGATTACCCTATATCCGATTTGATAGCTGCCACTGGTGGGGGTCACCAATAATGTATTCGGCTACTTTGCTATTGAGGACTTGACAATAACCGGGCTCTCATTGCTGGACCACAGGCAGCTTTTATTAGAGGAAGCCGTGATCTGACGGCTGCGCGGTGATTTGCAAATGGTCGCATTAGTCCTGCATAGTATTTTTGAAGTAGGCATCGCATACTTCACACATTCTATAACAAGGTCACAGCACTGTAAGCTGCCATTATCGCATCATTGCTGTTTATTTAAAGGTATTGAAGCATATTCCTGCAGATATATTCTGGAACTGATAGTTCAACAAGGCGCCGTCTCCGAATTACCCACCCTCCTTTTGTTCTCAGGTGCTCACGGACCGTGCTGAGTACCCACCATCTTCAGCGAGCGGGATGCCCTTTTCAATCCACTCTTCGTCAGTCCAGTTGGACAGTTGCTGAGGCTTGGCACACCAGTGTTCCAAAGTAGGTGCCATGAACGTGGGACCCATCACGTGATAAGCAGCAGGCAAACCGCGCAGAGCACAGAACAATATGATCGGGTAATGCCATGGACCAAGGCGTGTGAAGATGTCGTCCGTTCCTGCCATTTTCTATAGTCGTGCTTTTCTACGTTGAAAAACGTCAGAGCATTAGACAAGAATAATTTTAGGGCCAACAACATATTTGTTGTGTTGTAAAATGTCATGTTTTTACTATACTTTGCCTCATCCTACGATGGACTAAAGGCCAAAGCCACGGGCCGCCAGGTCCAATCACGTTCCACGCTATACTATGACACTCTTAACATTGATTAGGGGTGGATGAATGATGCTCGAATCCAAAAGCGCCGCTTCATTTCGAATAGCTTCGACGCTGCAAAGAGCCTATATGTCGTGGCTTTCTTTGCGATGTAAAATTGTTGAATCACTCAGTGCTCTTCGATTCGAACCACTGTCCACCCGTCCCCTCATCAGTGATCCGAGACGCGGGCACGGATACGTGCATCGAAGCGAAGTACCGCACAATTTCTAAGTGGCTCGTGATTGAATCTGGCAGTCTGTAGCTTTTGCCTTTAGTCCAGCGTAGGGTGAGACGAAGTATAGGAGTTTTATTCATATTCTTTTAGTCATAACGCTTGGTGTCGGCACACAAATGTTGAAAATGTCATCAAGCATATCCTAAGGGCTTTCATTTATGCGATATTTATATATGTGAAAAGACTGGAAAATAAAATCAAATTGGTTTAAATAATAATTGAATCATGATTTAAATAGTGATTTCAATTACACAAATTTTCCAATGATGATTTATTTGATACATTTTAAGCACAAATATACCCCGAAATATACTACAGTGTCGATATTTTAAGACTTTTATGTGAATTTGTTTGTGTTTAAATAAGAGTCATGAAGCACGACATATATATATAGCTAGTTGAAAATCTGTAAAAAGCGGTGCTCCTCTGGGCAAAAATCGAAGTGTTAATCGAGCTCTCTTTCTATCTTCACTTCGTTCGTCAGTCACGTACAGTCCTATTGCAATAAAATCAGAAAGCGAAAGTAAGACACAAACAATGAAAATAATTTCATAAGTCAAGGAAACCAAAACGCGAAAGAACGAGAAAATAAAATTTGTTGACAACTAAAAAACAATAAGCTGCCTTTGTTCTAGTGTGACGGGGTATAAATTAAAACAAAAATATTAGATAGAAATTTAACTTTACAGTAACTTTCCCTTCTGCACTATGCTCAGGGTTTGGACGGATTGACCTGTAAATCTGTCATGTAAGCAAAATCGTCGAGTGATAGTTACCTTTTTATAGCTATGGTGATTTAAATCAAATTATTCTGATGTAAATCAAATAAACCTAATTTAAATCAAATAAAACATTTATCTCATTAACAAATATATGAAGTTTTCCACCCTGGGTGTGAGCCATGACATATACATGTAGTTTATAGATGTTGCAACGTTAACACATGTGGTCCTGAACTTCACTCCTATTCGCAACCCCCCTGAGTCACAAGAACAAGAAAGAAAAGGGCAAACACTTGGGAAGTTACTTTTCAGCTGTATAATAGACTATCTCTTGCAGACAAGTATCGACGCCTCTTGAAAATCAAGGTAGAGGTTGTCTTAATTTTTAAGTGTTTCACATTTGCGGAAGGAAAAATGTGCCATATCATCCTCTCACGCAGCACACTTTCATAAATATGGGCTAACTGGGCAGCCACTTTTTATGTCCAGTCATAAAAATTGCTATTTTTTTAATAAATAAGGTTTGCTTATCTGGTTACGTGGAGCGCATGTTCGTTTCCTTTGTTTGCAGAGGTTCTTGTGACATCACAACGGCTCTGATTTAAGGATAGTGGATAGACTTCAAGGCAGCATGATTTGAGGTCTACCCATTATCCTTCAATCAGAACCGATCAAAGCTCAGGGTTCCGATGTCACCGCAACCCCTGCAAACGAGGGAAAGGAACTTGCGCTCTGCATAGACACTCTTTTTTTTAACTGTTTGTCTTGACTACGTAAAGTCCTTTCTGTATTTTTGCCTCATACAAAAAATGAGACTTTCTAAATGAAACAGTGAGGACATGCGTCGGCAGTACATATTTACCTTTCGAAAAATCCTAACATGGAGACAGTTTATCGTCACTAATTGCGGGAACATGGGCGATTAATAAAAAAGTTTGTTCTATCAGATAGCATTGAAGTGCCGTCTTTTACAGTTACAGTTTGCGTACGAAATCAGCTGAACGAATTTAGATATCTAGAAAAAAAGGGAAGTACACTCTGGACTATCGATTGTATATTATTAAAAACAAAACTAAAGAAAGAAAACAAATGTTCTTAATAATATATAATTTATAATTCAGCATTTAGTTGCCTTTATTTTTGTATATCTCTATTAGTTCAGCTGGTTTTATCCGTTAGCATGGTCAACTAGGTCAGCTCAAATTCCAGTCGTTACAGTCGGAGCTTCGGCATTTCGCCCATTGCAAGTTAAGAACATTATCCTGGTAAAAAGGTACTGAGGAAGTTATATTAGACGGGTATGCGTGTTTTGCGTGCTTGAGGTCTGTACTCGACAAAGGTCACTGACTGCTAAAAGGCGAAGGGTGTCGTGATCCGGATCATCTTATCATCCATCCGCAATGAATCAGTTTGCGACGTTAGTGGGTAGGAAGGCCGTAGAACGGATCACAAAGCAGGAAGCGCGAGCATAGTAAGCCATTCCTTGTGTTTCTTAAACTGTCAGTGATTATACAAATATTCGTGTGGTGCTAGACTAAAAAAGCGATATCATGCATATCGCGATTCAAACGTAAGCATCGAGCTTGCTTAGGGACATTAACTAAAAACCTCCTTCCGACACTTTTCAGTCATTATTTAATGCTAATTAGTTCATGTCAAAAGACGCGGTGCTAGTATTCATGCAATACTCCGTTATCGCTCTTTTCGCCACGTACAGGTAAGCATTATGCCTTTACGACAATGATACGCAGACGGCCTTACTCGAGATGGCGTAAAAATATAAGCTAAACGCTTCAAATGTTTAGTGACTACTAATTCGTAACGCTTCATTACAAAATGGCACAGGTAAAATTATTTTATATTATAAACTTGATTAGCATTGCCAGAAATGTATTTAACACAGTTAGAATGTTCAAATTAAGCCAATTTAGCTTTATTCATACAATATTTCGTGCAAGTAAACTTAAAATGAATGTTCCACGAGAGAGAAAATACATATAGCTTTTTAATACTAAACTTTGTATCAATGCGGCTCTAAGATATGCAATATAAACTAATCGAAACACGAACTTTCTTTAGAAACCTTGCTCCTTTATTTAAAAAAAAAAAAATTGCGCGTCTTCTGCATAGACTAGGGGGCCAGACTGGCCCTGCTTAAGAGCCGCAAACAAAACCAATAAACTTCCAAGAGCCGCCTGGAAAAGGAAGGACAGAAAAAGGAGGGGATGGGGCGCTTTAAATCTTTTTTGTATAGCAATAAATGAAACGAACTACTTTCACTCTATCCGAATCAAAAGCTGTCCAACTGTACAGAAGGTAGCAGTAGCACAATACTACCTAGCCGCAACCTGTCTTTCAATTTAAAACGTGTTCCTTCTCTCTTCTTGAAGAAGTGCTCATGTGACCGGGAGCTAGGCGGGGAGGCGGGAAGGGGGGGGGGGTGTAATATTAATTACTTGGTTTTAATTCAGGGCATGTGAAATTCCGAAGTATGTACCAACTCGCCCAAGCCTCAACTTTAAAAATGACTCACTATACGTTATAACGTATATGCCTTTTTCTTTTAAAACTATTTTTCTTTTTTTTTACTTTTTATTTACAAATGACTATTTGGAATATTTCCTTATTTGTTAAACACCAAATTTGCGCATAACAGAGAATTGCAAACTTGGAAAGTTAAAGATGTAAATATACAAATCTAAGAAAAATGAGAGGGGTGAAAACAAAACTGAAACGAAGTTAACTTATGAGGCAAGACGAGCACTCAGATGCACCCTCAGCTTAAGAAATGCCGAACGTGGCGGCTCTCGAGCATTCCATTATATGCTCCGAAATCAATGAGACCGTGCTACGAGCCGACAAGAACGCCGAAGAGCTAGTCACAAAGCAAAAACCGGCAACTAAATAAGCTACACTCTGGGCGTCCTTAGCTGGCAGTGACTGTAGACGTCTTTGTGCTCGAATTGTTTCTGAAGTAACTCCAGTATCAAGCACAATTTTCACCGTGTCGTAAACTTCGTTTAAAAACAGTTGGTGAGATAATCATAAATATCTTACGCTATGTATTTTTAGAAAGAATGCATGCTTAGGCTACGCTTGAAGGAGCTAAAACATATATCGATACCACTATGTAAGACCACACCGTCCTACTTCAAAATGTTAACCTGCAAACCATGAAATGTAAACGAAGTCACCGTACAAGAAACATGCATGTTTTTTGTGACTATGTGTGAATTGATTAGGAGCTACCATGAGACAAATACTTGAAAACAGTAACTTAATAGATTAAATTACATGTAAACGTACGTGTTGGACTCGAAGCATTGGCGAGGAGTCTATGACGTAGGTTTTTTGCAGGGGCACCGAGCAGTGAGAGAGATTTCGCAGTCGTATGCTTGAGTTCCTTCTGCGTTCGTTCCTGCAAAAGTGGTCATAAAGTCGGTTATCCGCTTTGAGTTGCAACGCTTCCTTGACAATTATCTCTGAGTAATCAGCCGAGGCGTTTTGCTTGACGGATGGAGGTAAGGAAGGTCCGCGTTTTTTTATTTTATTTGGCTCTTCCACAAAATATTACTTCTTCTGGAATCTCGTAGGAGGTAGAAATTGTACGTTTTTCTTTCATAGGTAGATTAAATAAAAAAAAAAATTATAGGTACTTCTTTTACATCTGTCAATAACTGAGGCAATCATAAAAGCAATTATCTCGAACATATTTAGTTCGCGGTACAAACGAAGATTAATAAAATATTTGGTTACATATAAAAAACCGAGGTCACGTGATGCAGTATATCCCACCATTAGTAATGGTGAGAAACAAAACTACCGTTTCGTACATTCGGTACAGCAAGGTATACCTTTCTGCATCCTGAAATCTAAGGATGTTACGCAAAGTGTGGGAAAAACAAAACGCCTTACCAGAATATTGGACCCCAATAAAAGCCGCCAATATATTGAGAATGAATAGAATGATTAGAAACGAACAACCTGTAAGAAAATTCTTTAACCTAAATTCCGAAAGTACCTTTGATATAAAAAGAAATCTCCAGTTAAAACATGTCTGCACCAGAAACGTTTCTCCAGATATATGCAGGTAACTCGAATAAATTAAATAAATAAAGTAAATCGTTACTCACTCAACAAGTAACTGAGCACTCTACTCGTTAATAAAATTAAAAAGGAACGCTCTACCTCAGCTTGAAGTTAACGCGTTATAATATCGTAACTCTCAACGTGTTGTGTTACGAAGCAGTAGACGTTTTCATTAATGGTCCTTGCTAATATGTTCTTTCATTTTAACCGGTTCATGCAGAAAGAAATGTGGCTATATGGACACACCTTGTACACATATTTAATGGTTTATCGTTTCGGTTTGTTTTAAGACAAATAAAGGCGTTATGATCACCTTAATCGCTGTCGTGCAAATTACAGGCACAAGCTGGGGTGAGAACTAGACTGAGTACAAGCGTCGAAGGCGTTCGCCTCAAGACGTAATTCAATACCGTTACTAGCGACTTCATCAAAAAGTGACAAAATACATTAGTCGTTAATTGTTTTCTTACAAAGTAACTACGTAGTTACTTTGTTATCAATAAAAGTAACTAAGTACAAGTAACACGTTACTTGTAATGCATGATATACAGGTTTACTTTTCCAGTATCTTAATTCTACTTAGGTTTTTCTAATGGTTAAATATTTTTGAAACTACAAGCGGCATCTTTCCTGTAGCGTTTTCGCTAAGTCAAGGCTTGAGCGGTTAAAACAAGGCGTGGTTTTCCTTGAGTGTCTCCAAGGCACCCTGATAGTTTTCAGGAAAGTATTATATTCAGTTGGTGTTGCAGAACATTTGCAGTGACCTCAAAAAGAACGTTCTCAATTACTTCCTTTTGACTTGGTCGCTTTATCTCTTGGGGGATTAGTTCTAATGATGTGTTGGAGCAACGGATAGATAAGACGGCGTTTATGAGTGAACCGCGATGATCTAAGCAGGAAAGATATGGCAGAAGGTAACCTGGCTGATAAGAGGCCAAATCATTCTATGTTCGTCGTCCTTGCCGCATGGTTTCTTCATTGTTCATCAGCAACTAAACAGCGAAAAGGGTAAGTCCGAATCCGGTACCTAGTAAGATGTGTAGCAAAACATTATGATATCCCACGATGCTCATTGTCGTTTCTCACTAGGGGCACTCTCTTTTTCCACGTGGTCGCATGCAAGGCTTAGGCCTTCTTGGTACATTTATCATTCATGACAAAGGCAATGGGTTGAAATCAAAGTTTTGACTTTTTATAACTTCCAGGAAAAAAAAAAAAGATATTTTCAAGAGATGTACTTGTAATGATAAGCATACATAAAATTACATTTTAATTTTAACGAACTGACATATTGCTTAACCAACCAAGAGTTACTTTTAGCCGTATATAAAGGGTCTTAACCACTAGTTATGAAGAGACTTATAGTCAACTGTGTAAACAGCAAAAAAACGTTATTGACCAGATTTTTTCCCAACCTCTATCACTATCTAGCTTGAGCTTGTAATTTCTATTGTGTAAGATTGTTTGCGTAACTATATTTTGATATAAGTTAAAATTATTTATAAATAGATTATTCGAACACCAGCGTAACGCTGGTGATATTAAAACGCGGATGATAACATTTTCATGCGCGGTTTTGAGCCGCCTGCGTTGGTTCCCTTGCAGAAGTAAAAAGCTTTAGCCCCCTTACTGAAAAACTTCAATTTTGCTTCTTCTAAAATTGACTGATTTAGTGGTTTTCGTTGACGGCCAGCCAGTGTCTGGAACCATTTGCTCTTTCTTCACAATTAAAATCTTACACTAATTTTCACTAATTAAAAAGGCTATTAGCCAATTTCAGTTAGTTACCCGGCGTATTTGGACGATTAGTCCTACGTATTATATTCCCTTAGTCGTATAGCTACATGAAAACCGTGCTTGCCTGCCTCTCAAGTTTTTTTTTTTTTTATAAATATACCTGATGAGCCATAAAATCAAATGACCTGTATATATTAAACATGGAATTCAAAATAAATCCTTTCCAAAGAATTGGCTAGCATTTTGTAATACAGGATTCAATATTAGTTCCGAGACCTAGTAAATACCATTCGTTTATACTGACCAAAAATTATATAAAATTTTGAGAAGTAGTAAACATACTTAATAGTATTATAAAACCGGAACTATATTAAGCGGTTTCTTGGAATTCAGCAATTTTGCCAATAATTCCAAAATCTACTACACTATAGGTATGTTGAAGCAATCTTTGAGCTGACCAAAGGACGTTGCCGCTGCACGTATTGTGTTGGGTGTTGAAGCCTCTCTATCTTTGATTAAAGTAGTGAGTGCTGCACGTTGCTTTTGCAGATGGCAGGCATGGACGATATCTTCACCCACTTAGGTCCATGGCACTACCCAGTCATCGTTTTCTGCTTTCTGCGTGGCTTGCCAACAGCGTATCACATCATGGCTCCAACGTTCATTGCTCCGACCTTAGAACACTGGTGCGCCAAACCGCCAGAACTGAAGAACTGGACCGACGAAAAGTGGATGCAGCATGGAATTCCACACACGGGGGGAGGTAAAGGACTTTACAAGAGAACGCCGTTTAAGACGCCTATTAACGAGTAGTCGAGCCACTTTGCGTGAAGATCTAAATTCGGTTAAGGAGCTACTAAATACTCGATTCAAATAAGTTAACTAGGCGTACCTTTAATAGTGAGCGGTGTGAGGGATGCGAGACAACAAGTGAGTGAACTTATTGTGTAGTCCCTGGCAGCTAATGAAGCGCGAGGCGTGGGGAAGCCCGAGCACCTTGTTATCGTTCTGCTGTTAATAAGGTTGCGGTGTTAACTGAAAAGAACACTGAAGCCCGAATCACGATGTAAGAAACGTTTAGATAATAAGCAACGCCTTGAATTTCTCAAACTGTCAGTGACAATAAAGTACAGCATTTCAATTTTCTGTTTTGCTTCTGAATTTTGAAGACCTCTACTGCCTTAGCTCAGGCAATGCATTGCGGATCCTCTAGCAACAAACCAGTCTCGCTTCATTGAAGACCATTTATCTGCAGTCCATCATTGTAGGGCATTATACTATTGTCAGTTGGATTCCATCAATGCCTCCTTTTTTATTCATCGTAGATTTTAAAACTGGCCTTTTGGCACGCCAAATTACGGATTGTCATGGAAGGAATATGGTGACGCCATTAGCGTTGGTCGAAGTACTATCGAGTTCAATAGGAGCTGAAAGAGTCCTTGATGCTTCTTTGTCCTACCTGCCCATTCTCTTAGAGAGCTGCTGAGATGCGAATTAAGAATGGCATACGAAGTTGAGATGCCATATTCGAAATCTTAGAAAAATTATGAAATAATTGAGCTTGGGGGACCGTGAACGCAGAATACGGCCGAATTGGATGTCTCATGTTATATTGATTGTGACAGTACATTCTTTGATAGATCGAACATCGGTAACATGATATTGCCGCGAGCGCAGCTGACCAAGCAGGCAGCGCGCTCGTGGCCTAACGGTTATCGCGCGTGCCTTCCACGCAGAAAGCTTGGGTTCGAATCCTGGCCGCGTGGACGCATTTTTGTTCACTCTGACTCTGACGAAGTTCTGGTAAATTCGAGAACCGTGTTGCTCATTCGAGGTCGGAATGTTCTACACGCAGAACCTTCTACGTTTCTTTCTTCCTGTTTATTTATTGTTCTTTTGGTCACCACCCGTGACATTTGGTGGAGGTGCGGGGTACCATCCTATGCCCGTAAAGCGTACCCCTACGAAGACACCCCGCCGCCCGAGTGAGGTGCTCAGCCCCGGAAGGTTACCCTTCGCCGAAGACGCCGAAGCCCGACGAAGCCGTCGGACCAAAGGTCAGTCCCCCGAATTTGGTCTCTTGCCCGAGAATCGGAGGAAGAAAATACCGACCATGACCACCGCACCCGTCGTCATCCTGCCCGTCACTCCCCGCACTCCGACGCCCTTCCACGGAGAAGCCTACGAGGATATCGAAGACTGGCTGCAGCATTACGAACGTGTAGCTCGCCACAACGGCTGGACGGCTGAGCAGCGCCTCCAGAACCTGTATTTCTCGCTGGAGGGCACCTCGAGGCACTGGTTTGAAAACCACGAAACCCTCGCTCACTACATGGGAGTCCTGCGTCGCCGAACTGAAGCGGACCTTCCTCAACCACCACCGTCGCCAGCGAGCAGAAGACCTACTTCAAACAAGGGTGCAGGGCCCCAACGAAAGTGTGACCAGCTTTGTTGAGGATGTCCTGCGGCTAAGTGCCCGAGCCTATCCGGAGGCCGCTGAGGAAAAGAAGCTTCGAGTCCTCATGCGTGGCGTCAAGGCCGAAATTTTCGGAGGCCTGGTCCGCAACCCCCCGACGACCGTCGACGCTTTTGTGAGTGAAGCCACCAACATCGAGCGCGCACTGACGGCCCGAGCAAGCCACTACCACCGAATCGCCGCCACGCCTGCTGATCCAACTGTCGCTACAACCATTCGTCACGCCGGATGGACTGTACGAGTTCAAGGTGATGCCCTTCGGACTATGCACGGCGCCAGCAACTTTCCATCGTGTCATGGACACCGTATTGGCAGGGCTGAAGTGGCACAGCTGTCTCGTCTACCTCGACGACGTCGTAGTGTTTTCCGGCGACTTCGACGAGCACTTGCGACGACTCCGAGCTGTTCTCCAAGCCATACGGACCGCCGGACTCACCCTCAAGCCGTCAAAGTGTCGGTTCGCCTATGACGAACTGAAGTTCCTAGGTCACGTGGTTAGTAACGAAGGCATTCGCCCAGACCCAGAGAAGACTCGCGCCGTCGCGGAATTTCCAGCGCCAAGAGACAAGAAGGCCGTGCGAAGGTTCCTTGGACTATGTGCTTACTATCGGCGCTTCGTTCGAGATTTCGCAAGAATTTCCGCACCGCTCACAAACCTCACGAAGGACGCCGAGAAGTTCGAATGGGCCAAGGAGCAGCAGCAGGCATTCGACGAGCTGAAGCGACGACTGCAGACTCCTCCTGTTCTTGGACATTTCGATCAGGATGCAGAAACCGAGATTCACACGGACGCAAGTAACGCGGGACTTGGCGCAGTACTGGTCCAAGTGCAAGAAGGCATTGAGAGAGTCATCGCCTACGCGAGTCGGACACTGTCCAAGGCGGAGAAAAATTACTCGACGACTGAGAAAGAATGCCTTGCGGTCGTCTGGGCAATCACGAAGTTTCGTCCGTACTTATACGGGAGCCCGTTCCGCGTAGTCACAGACCGCCACTCGCTCTGCTGGCTTGCGAACCTCAAGGACCCGTCAGGACGGCTCGCTCGATGGAGTCTAAGACTACAAGAGTTCAACATGACCGTGGTCTACAAGTCAGGCCGCAAGCACAGCGACGCCGACTGCCTATCCAGAGCTCCCGTCGAAATACCTTCCGGCAGCAGCGACGACGATGACGACGAGTGTTTCCTGGGCGCAGTGAACATCGACGACATGGCCCGACGTCAACGAGACGATCCTGAGCTGCGCGCACTAATAGATCACCTGGAAGGGGGCGGGAGTACCGTACCACGTGTCTTCTCACGAGTACTGCCGACCTTCGCCATTCGACAAGGTGTACTCTACAAAGAGAACTTCGGGAACAACAACTCGCCGTGGCTGCTGGTAATCCCGTTGGACCTTCGGGAGGAGATCTTTCAAGCCTGCCACGACGACCCGACGTCCGGACACCTTGGTTACAGCCGGACACTGGCCCGTATTCGTGAAAAGTATTTCTGGCCCAAGCTCCCCAAAACCGTCCATCTATACACACGATCATGCCATGAATGCCAGCGACGCAAGAAACCTCCGACGAGGCCGGCCGGACTCTTGCAGCCAATTCCTCCGCCAACAGCACCCTTCCAGCAGGTCGGAATGGACCTACTTGGCCCATTTCCGCCGTCGACGTCGGGGAACCGCTGGATCATCGTAGCCACAGATTATCTCACGCGGTACGCCGAAACGAAAGCCCTTTCTGCAGGGACTGCCGTGGAAGTTGCCAAGTTTTTCGTTGAGTCCATCGTCCTCCGGCACGGCGCTCCAGAAGTTCTGATTACAGATCGCGGATCATCGTTCATGGCACAGCTGACCCAAGAAATCCTCCGACTCAGTCACACCAGCCATCGTCGTACAACTGCGTACCACCCCCAGACCAACGGGCTGACAGAGAGGCTCAACAAGACAATCGCTGACATGATCTCTATGTACGTCGACGTAGAGCACAAGACGTGGGACGAGGTGTTGCCCTACGTCACCTTCGCCTACAATACGGCGGTCCAAGAGACCACTGGATTCACACCCTTCCAGCTGGTACATGGTCGGAAAGTAACGACGATGCTGGACGCGATGCTGCCCCATGAGCCAGCTGACAGTGAGAGCGACGACACCCAGGTGGTCGCTCAACGGGCCGAAGAAGTCCGCCAGCTCGCCAGACTCCTGATTCAAGACCAGCAACGGGTCGACGCCGGCCGCTACAACCTTCGTCGCAGGGACGTCCACTTCCAGCCCGGAGATAGGGTGTGGGTGTGGACGCCCATCCGTCGCCGCGGCCTCAGTGAGAAATTGCTGAAACGATACTTTGGACCTTACAAAGTGCTTCGTCGACTCGGGGATCTGAACTACGAGGTGATGCCCGACGGAACAAGAACGTCATCACGCCGCCCACCACGACCTGAAGTCGTCCACGTCGTGCGCCTGAAGCCGTACTACGCGCGATAGGACCATGGACCTTATGTGTTCGAAATGATGTTCCAAATGACTCTTTAGTTTACCGTTTTATTTGCTTTGTTTTGTTTTCTGTTGCATCGGGGCGATGCACTTTTTAAAGGGGGGAGTAATGCCGCGAGCGCAGCTGACCAAGCAGGCAGCGCGCTCGTGGCCTAACGATTATCGCGCGTGCCTTCCCCGCAGAAAGCTTGGGTTCGAATCCTGGCCGCGTGGACGCATTTTTGTTCACTCTGACTCTGACGAAGTTCTGGTAAATTCGAGAACCGTGTTGCTCATTCGAGGTCGGAATGTTCTACACGCAGAACCTTCCACGCGGAATCTTCCAGAACCCCACGCGTGTACATAAGAGGCTCCGCGTGGCGAGCCGCAGTCAGTTTCGCCGCAGCGTTCGACTCTGCTCTACGCCGACTTCGACGCCCGCGACGCTCTGTTATTATTTTCTGTACCCTTTCATTTTTTGGCACAAGTTCGCCACATTAAACGTTTCTTTCTTCCTGTTTATTTATTGTTCTTTTGGTCACCACCCGTGACAATATTGCCACCATTCAGCTTCCGGCGGAGATCCTGAAGAAGAAATCAGCGAAGTATTCCTTCACTGATTTCTTCAGGTCCTTACCGGTGTGAATATCTCACGGCGCCTTTGGCCCACACTACGCTACTTCAAACAGGAACTGCAAGTCAGGAGCTAAGCCGGTGCGAAATGTTCGGTCTGGAAGAAGCGGAGGATGGTTCCTATCGAATACTGAATGATACAAGGCTGCCTTGCTCGAGTTGGCACTATGAGATGGGAGACAACATCAATACACTCACCAACGAGGTGAGTAAAAATGCTGTTCGAGTCATTTTAACATTATTCCGTATGCGTGAATGTTTCAAGTATTTCATATTAAGTAAAGGCTTTGGGACTCGTTAGAAAGTAAAGAAGTCATCCAAATCTGTATCAAAACATCACTCAGCGATTGAGCGTCTCCTAGTGTGAATGCTTCCGATAAATTTTCTTTATTGATGCTTGGCCTTACTCGCCTGTGGTACAGTTTATTTGCCAAGAAATCTTGACGAGTTGCAAGCTTTGAATTGTTATTTTTTATGCAGTGTCTACGTGCCACCCCCTCACGTTGTGGTGAGGCACTAGAGAAAGAAAAAGTTAGTAATAGAATAATTATTACTTCAAACAATCAATGGTATATGACTACTCTTGAGGACAGAGAGACCGACTACTTATTAAGTTCCCTGTAGTCAGTGTCACAATAATGACGGAAAAATGAATATGCCAACTACTCTCTGCATTTATGTACTGTCACCTTCTCTATCTCCAATCATTGTAAAATATATAGCTCATACGACAATTGCTGAGACCAAAATAATATGTACTTCGCTCCGAAGTTTGGTTATTGCCATATAAAGCTCTGTTTGCAAACTTGAATGTTTACATTGTGCGCGGTATTAGGAAATCAAGAGTATATTTTATTGCTTAGCAGCGTAAGCTGGCCGCAGTCACCTACCAACAAGAATATATGGTGAAAAATATTTGTTCAACTTCCATCTGAGATAACGTAAGTGTTCAATAAAGAAAATGAGAAGCGCATCTTGTAAATTCCTTAAATAAAGACCTAACAAGACGCACTTACGATTTATGCTAAAAAATTAGAGCCGCGGTTGTATTATTAACCTGCAAACATCATACTTAATCATTTAGGCGTCATTTTGTTATTAAAATATATATCTCAGATAGTGTTTCAAGAAGTGATTGCCTGTTAATAAAACAGAATGGTCAGTAAAAGGGCTGTTGCATATAATTCTGTGTTATTTATTAAACACCCTCCTTAATTATCTGCAATAGTCACTACTTTGTCATTCGCACCTGATGTTGTAAATTTCTTATTGTATAGCTATCAAGGTCCTGGAAGAAGGACTAGCAGGATATGCGATTTCATTCAACTTTATTTAGCACTCTCTTGACCCTCTGCCCCCAGAGATCGAAACTGTAGGGCAGGAGGCAAAAATAAGATTGCAATTACCGCTTTGTAATTTAAATGTTATAGTTCGGGGGGAAAGGAGGTTGTCCAAACTCAATCGAATTTCATGAGGCGTCATAACTTTATGTGCAGATTTTTAGCAGTGAAAAAAGTTTGGATTTTTGCTTGTCACTGGCCATTATTAAAAGCAGCGAGCCTACCTCGTCGCCATTTAATTTGTTATGCATTGTCCCATTCATCAATCTAATTCATATCTAAGCCCACACCAGGTGGAGTATACTTTCGCTTTGTTGTCAATTAAGTTAGGACCATACAAAACCTCTTCAACACGTAGCAGCGTTCCCGACAGCTGCCGTGCTTGAGGATTTAAGAAAAACCTGGTTGGCACAATGTCCAAAAAAGAACACAGTAATGAGTCATGACTTGATTATTTTAAGAATGCCACTTTTGATTTAGATTACCTCTTATCACATAATAACCCTCCCTCTATTAGTGAAGTAAAATTTTTTACTTGCAGACAAGTTGTTTTTACATGACTGTATTTAGACAGAAGTCTGAATATCCAAAAACAGTTGGAGATCCTTTGTTACTATGAAGGTTAGCTGGGAATGAATTTACCGCTATGACATTTGTGTTAAATGTGCCTTCGATTATAAAAGTGTATAATGAAACAATATATTATATTATAAAACAGTGCAATTTATGGATATTAAGTCTAATGCGTATGTCCTCTGTGTTTCACGCAAGGTTTGACTAGCCCGCGTTGAACGTGCGTTTAGATATAATATTTATTTTATATTTTAGTTTCCAATCGTCGTCGTTGGCAATTATAAAATCCCAACGAAATGTGCTGCTAGCTAGTATTGTTTAATTACATTTTTTTTTCAGTTTGACTTGGTGTGTGACCGCGTATGGCTGCGAGCTGCATCGCAGAGTATTTTTATGGTGGGAATCATGGTTGGAAATATAATATTTTCACATCTCTCGGATTGGTGAGTCCTAAGAATTTTACTGTCCTAACAATTTTACACAATTTTACTTCAAATGGATCTATAAATGTGTATATTTGTGGAAAATTTGCGTGGCTCACACTAAGTCTGTATGATATTTCAAATCATTTTATACAAAAGGTTTTATATTTTTTTAAATAATCATGTACCGAACACAATGAAGATATGCCCACAAAAAGAGACTAGAAAACTAAATTGTGAAAAAAATAAATCTCGGTTTTTAATAAAGGAAGTTCGTTTATTTATGGATCAATTTTCTTAAATATATTCTAAAAACACTCCACGCCTGCAATAACACTGTTTGTTATGAGGAATATTTATACTCAATTGCACAAAACCTAATTTTTTTTTTAAAGTTCCAATATTTAGGAACATATCTTGTATTTTTCGTCATGTTCTAATACAGGGGGGTTCGTGCAACTTCTGGCCGCCATGAAAGGGGGCAATAAATGCAGCCGGTTATCCCATGTTCAACTCGTGTGGTTGCGGGACGACTCTTGGTTCACTAGCGAGAACTTGCGTGAAAGCTACGCTATAGAAATTCTGCTGCGTTGTGCTGCTCTTCAATGACTGACGCCCACTAGCACGAACAAACTCTCACAAGTGAAGAGCTTTAAATTATCTCGCGAAGAGGTACGCCACCGATGCTGTAAAGCCTGGTTGATCGAAAGACGCCGGGATTGGCAGACCGTACTAACCTACTTTTATGTGCTGCCGAGAGGTAGCGCACCGCGACAAACGCGAGGGTGCCGTGCTGGCGGCGCCTCAACCGGCCATCTCAGCACTAGTACAACGACAGGTGCCAACCGGGTCATTATGGAACGTATCAATGCAATGTGAGACGGAGCTTTAGAAAGATAGCGTGCATACCAAAGCAAGCGAGTCAAAGTACTAGAAAATTAGCCATTACAGAGACTATCGTCGCGGTGAAGGAAGCGTAATAAAACTTTCGAAAGAGTGTCTGCTAAATCCAAGACCCGGCTGGCGACCCCCGCAGGAAAGATCGGCGCTTATCTTCGGCGACGGGGGGAGGTAGGTCCCAATCGCCGATGCCTTGCCGTTCACGAAGTTGTTGAACGTATTTAAGGACTTTTATGCTTTAAGTCCATCTCAGGTGTATGAACAATGCAGCTATAGAATACGCAGCAATGAACAAGCGCCTACGGTATATCGACTGATTTGTTTTTTGCATTTAGAAACAAGTGCTCTTCCTTCCCATCCTAGGGATAAGAAAGGCGCGTCGATCCCGTATAAGTTAATTTCAGCCGGTACCGCAGTTTGTCCTTGGCGCTGAAACTTTTCAAGTACGCGCTACTTACTGCGAGTCTTCAAAAACAATCCAAAACAATAACCAACCTGAAGCAACAAAATCCCCCCGGAATCTCAGCCATGTGTGTCTTTGTTTACTGCTAAACATCCTGTATAGAAAAAAAAAGCTAGGTGGGATCGGTGGCAGAGTGTGTTATTGCCCCGCAGCTAGGAGCCCATGCAGCGAAAGCTCGCACTGCAGAATCCAGGGATACTGGGTTCAATCCCCTCCCTTTCCCTGGATGAGCATCCTACCCGCGTTCGGTCGTGTATCACTAGTTTGTTTTATTACTGCGTATCAGTGTTGCCAGATTGGAAAAAGTGAAGTCAGTAGATGGACCCCCCAAATATCAGTAGGTCACCCAAACAGTCAGTAGATACTAGAGAAAAAAAAAATATTTTCGTAATCCCGACCGCTCTTAATAGATAATAGAACGTAATAAATGTTGCGCTAATAAAGACACAAATTATTTGTGGAGTCTCCATCGTTCCCGTGACACCGTCAAGGGAGCAATACCGAAACGAACTTTTTTCAAGATTGAACAAAAAGTTAGGGCGCAAACGAGCTGTTAAAGATATAACATAATTTAAGACAAAACCCGGAGACTGGAGAAAATACGAAGGACAACACAACACAAAATGTTTTAAAATCAATGCCGAACAATGTGGAGGCCCCCCCCCCCCCCCCCCAAAAAAAAAAAAAAAAATTAAATCTAATTTCGAGAAAGTTCTGTTTTTTCATTGCTGCATGTTTTTCTAATTCGATTCGCATTTCCCAGCGGCCAAGTGCAGATTACATGCCCTCCAGAAAGATCCATCGTCGAAATTTCTGTTCTTGTTTCCACGCTGCTTTATAATTTTTATATACTTTTTTTTCTAGAAGTGGTCGGAAGGGTGTGGTTGGCGCTATCTCAGTCGCTGCTCTATTATTGTTCTTGTATGAAACCAGGAAGAACCAAAGTCGTACCTAGGGATGTCGCAAATCGGTCGAGGTTCGAGGTCGACCAGGTTCGACTTTTTCGAACTTCTTGTGAAAAGTTCGACAAAGGTTTGACTTAGGTACGACTGCTATGCGCATGCGCGACCGGCTGGCCAGTTGGCTTCGGATTGGATGGTGATGGCTAAGGGATCAATTAAGGGCAGCACTGATTAGGTTATTTCAGTTATACAGTACAAAAAATTAAGTTAACTTCTTCAGTCACTAGAATTAGTTTATTTTAATTGCAACTGTTAAAAAAACTAAAATAACCCTTTGCATAAAAAGTTTTTTTTTTACCAAACCAAGGCATGCTTGTATCAAGGTCTGGCGACACTGTCCACAAAGTCGAACCGGTCGAATCTGGTTGCATTCGCTCGTGTTCGCAGTGCGTACACGAGCGAATGCAAGCACTGTGCGTTTGCGTTAGCGTTGCGTGTTCCGCACTGCCCGTGCGCGGAGCCCAAACTGCCGTCTTGGGTTGGCGCATAGCGACGAAACTCCTGCGCATGATGGAGCACAGAACGCTAACGCAAACACACAGTGCTTGCCTTTGCTCCTATATGCAAAAAAAAAAAAAATCTCTATTACTGCGTTCTGGACGTTAAAGACACCAGGCTTGCGGCTGTACATGACTGCCCGAATTCCTTATCTGCAAGTGAGACACCAGAAGCTTATTGAGGCCGACTAACTTCCGTCTCTATATGCCTACACACGACACAATTATTTTTATTTTAAGATAAAAAATACGATATGACGGATGGTGAAGAATATTATGCTCGGAACAGCTAGTACTAAAATACTGCATTCGTGGAACAACTTACTTAGCTTGAACTGTTTACAATAAATGCTCGGCGGCGGATTGTGATACTGACTAGATATTACTTACCCACGGATATCAGATATAAAGAAAGTGGCACCTCAGAAAAAAAAAAAAGAAAATATTAATATTCCAAGATTACACGATACCTGTTTAATGACGCTACAGATACTGCGGCCCATGTCTCTTCTGGTAAATTTCCGGAAAATTTACAGTACTTTAAGTGCTCAAAACAGTAAAAAGCAAAAACAAATATTATATTCATGTAGTTATTTATGCATGTTAAATTTTGTGTTTTTGCGTATTTACTTAAATTTCTCTATGAATGTTAATTTGTATTTTAGTATATTTTTGTTATTATTGGGCTATACACTGTAATAAATTTGCATTAAATTAAATCCTTAGAGCTTTTTTTTTTTTTTTACTGAAGATAAACTTTCGAGAATAACTGCTTGTAGTCTAAAGATAGTGTTGTGTTTCTAGTGATTTAAATGTTTTTCTGGCTGCCTTTTTTATATGCGCAGTTGAATTGGTTTTGCAGCATTTAGTATTTTGCGAGATTATGGTAAAAGAATCATGTCATGAGAGTGCATCATGACAAACCGCATAGTTTCATAAAGTTTAAGATTATATAAAGAATCCAGTGTATTTCTAGGTTTCTTTAGGTTCTGCATTCTTATTTCATGGACTGCCTTTTCTCACACACAAGCACGAAATTGTGTTGTGAAACAAAGAAAATGCATAATTTAAATATAAGCATCCCAAAATACACTTTAAATTGCTCTCATTATTATTAATATTGATAATAATATAACGCAAATCTAAAGATGGGCTGTTAAAGCATAATGGGAAACTATTATCGTGATGCTGAAGAAACATCTCGTCTATGTTCAGATAATTAATAGCTAAGGGTACAATCAGATTACTCGTGTAGTTTAGTGGCCAATGACTACTGCTAGATTATTCATATATAGTGAGTGAAACGCAAATTTAATATTTACAGTATGGGTGTTACCAGTTCAAAAGAAGTTCAGAAACATTTGTTGCTGAATAACATACATGATTGCTAGAGATATATTATAAATAGTGACTCTCCGCCAATGCACTATGCTGACGATGTTTGAACCATACCTTTTTTAAACTTTCGCTTTCAAACAAAATTCAGCTAGCTACAAACATGCAAAGAATTAATTATGTTGTCTGACTGAGCATGAGAATTGTGTAGTCGCTTACCTATTATTATGATAAAAGTGCTTTTTACCCTTCAATAGATCCTTTTTTTGTCACGTCTTTTGCAGGTACGGTCGCAAAAGGGCATTGCTTTTCGCTTTACCTCTGCCAATCGCATGCGGCGTTTTAACTGCCTTCTCTCCGAGCTACCTTGTCTACAACCTGGGACGCTTTGCCGCGTCCATTGGCATAGGAGGCCTGCAGAACAGCACGTTTACACTGAGTATAACAGGATGTGCACTGAATCCAAAACAAAGATTCAACGCTGTGATTCTTGTTGATATCAAAACCATCAAACTAGTGAAGAGGAATTTCCTTATTACAATGTATGTTACGAATTGTTTTCATATATTAACCTGTAACACATATTTACAATCTTTGAACTTAATTATAGAATGGCACGAGCGGATCTTCCGCCGTAACGCGAACCGGAATAATCGGGTCCTGCACATGGAAAGCTGGAACTTAAAAAAAAAAAAAAAGTACAGTGTGTCAATTCACCGCGTGAAATTTAAAGGCGTAGTTCTCTTCCTGTAAAAAATGAAAGCAACAAACTTGGCACAGTCAACGTTGGGCGCGTTTGCTGCCTACTGAGTTAGCGATTCTATTGACTTGTGGCGCCATCTCCCCACAGGAGCGGCGAGTAGACAATAGAGTGCGTAGTCTACTCGCTTTGGCTCTCGAGAGATGACGTACAACTGGTAACTGGCTCGCTAACTGTCTCGTTTGCAAACGGGTCCAGTGGTGGCTGTGACAAATTTGTGGCTCTCATTTCATTTTCTTGAAATTTTACACGTTAATACTGACCTGCTCAGGACAGATTTTGTGAGAGTGTGAGGTTTATATCTGCAGGCGTTGTTTTTCCGGCTAGATTTACAGCAGAAGAACCGTCTGTGCCGTCCTATACTATATTCCGGGAAACAATACATAGAACACTGCATTTTGTAGAATTTTCGACTATCTCATACGTAACGTACAGGTGTTCACTTTTCGCGTAAATCTTTGTTTTTGAGACCAATCTTTAAAGTATACTTCGAAGAGCAAGATCAAAGGACTACAGTCAACGTAATGACTTGTTGGTTAAGGACAAATTGAAGAGGCGTGTGCCAGGGTTGAAAATGACTCCGCAACGAAATCACAAATAAACATAGAAAGAAATAAACAAAGCTTAAGAAGCGAAGCATAAGTAATTACTCTCCCGACTGTTATTTTTTATTTAACTAGTAATTTACCGTTTTATTAGTTGGTCAATGTATACTAAAACTATTCGATCCCAAAAACACAGAGGAAACAGATTCAACCCAAGACATAAGTTAGGTTGCCTGCTTTTATTTTCTATGTTATTTTCGTGCGTGCGAATAAATAATTTCTATGCACCAATTAGGTCAGCAAAACATGTTGCGCGGTTCCTTGTTTAATGTCTAAATTTATTAAACTGTGTAGTCAACACAGATAATTTTGTCTTTCTCACAGATGTGTTTTCTAAAAATAATACTAACATGTTAAAAGTACAAAAATATAAAAACTCTATTTTAATATGTTTTCTGCATAGAAAATACTGTTTTATGGCGCACGTGGACATCAAGATACACAAATGACCATTGTGGTGTCAAGCAACAAATGCTTTTGCAATACCTACACGTCACCTAACTACGTCACCTAACTACGTCACCTAACGTCACGTCACCTAACCTTACTGATAAAGTATAAAAAGAGGTATTCAGAAAGCTGCAACATGTTCTTACCATATTATTTTATAATTTTTGTTATATAGTGATTGAAGTCATCGCCGCACGGCATAGAGCAATTGCCACTCTGATCTACAGTGCTGGATGGACTACGGGCCTGATGACACTAACTGCTTTTGCGTGGTACATCAGGAACTGGATGCACCTTCAGCTCGTCATCTCTCTCTTTTACATCATCCACATTTTTGTCTTGTTGTAAGTAAATATCTAAAAAAATCTTCATTTCAATATCATGTTAAAAAATACGCATTAAATATTGATACAGATATTCAGGGTAGCGGTCTTTACTTTGCTACTCCGCCCATACTCTTTTTTGTGACTCGCATTTTTAACTCCTCTTTTTTATTCTAAATAAAGTCGCTTTTAGTAATTTTATTGATCTGATTACGTTCTATAAGATGTGCCACCAGTAATAAAAGCTATGATCTTTCTTAATCTGGAACTTCGGAGTTCATAAGTTTTATTATTACATGTCTCCAAAAGTATTATTTCAAAGGAATGATTTTTTTTTTATTATACAGAGCGCTTTTTTATTTTGCCGAGCACTTTTTTATATTTATATTAAACCATCCGACACTGTATATATACTGCAGAATACGTCCAATGCAAAAAAATGATAAAAAATGATATACACTTTAAGGGAATTCAGTACTTTGCAACGGTCTTTCACATTGACTTGTTAAAAAAAAGGTTTTTATATAGATTATTTTTAACATTTATCTGCATATCATTGGTCTGAAATGTATACCACGTCTCTAATTAAAGTACAGCTTTTCGTTACTGCGTTCAGAACAATACATGTTGGTTTCAGTTTTCTGCCAGAATCTCCTCGATGGTTGTTAGCTACGAGAAACTACGGGAAAGCGGAGAAAATCCTCAAGTCTGCCATTAGAAAGAACAAAGTAAAGGATGTCGACGTGGACGACGTGATAAAAAGCTTCGAAGAAAAAATGGAACAGGTAAAATTGCCAGATGTCGTTTTAGACAAAAGACATTTTATACATGCAGGATCAGCATTTACACATACAAAATGTACGACGTCCGAAAAAAAAAAGTTTGTTTGTATCGCGAAAAGAGAAGGAAGCATGGTGGTACACGCGCGGCAGTGAAAGAGGGGATGTGTCGTTGTGCCAATGGGTGTAGTTCCGTGAACATGTGGAGCTTCGCTACGCGAGTTTTGTGTTCACGTGCAGGAGCACAATGGCTATTTCAGCATGGACTGGTCAAATGCAAACCATGGCGAGTGCGCATATCACTTCTTCGTCGAACTTGACAGAAATCGCCCTACCTCTCTTCGTCTTCAAGTGATGTCTTGGTTTTTTTTTATTATTATTGAATAGCGACCTGGAATAGCTACCTAAATTCTTGAATAGCGACCTAAAGAGACCTGGTACAACTTGCTAAATATTTGCCATACGCATCTGGAATCATTTTAATGGTCTCTGTTCTAGATGGGCCAAGTTTAACAAAAAAAAAATGTTTGCTCTCGCTCTCGTTTTTAGTTCATGCTAATATTCCAATTGTGCTCGTAAACCTAATGAAAAAAAAGTCGTGTAGCACAGCTCAAATGTTTACAGAACGATGCACTTTGGAGTAGTGATACATTCATGTTTCTGCCTTCCCTGGCTACACGCGCATCACCATGATATATATATATATTATTGTTCACTGCGAAATGTTTCTCGGAACTTTATCGCACCTCAAGCAGGCGAAGTGATCGTCCTCTCTGGCCCTATAGATAGTGCTCAAAACCTAAAGTAAATTATTTGACGTGTATAAATCTCTAGTCTATAATATAGTTGGCCTGAAACACTCTAATTAGGTAAAGCGCAACAAAAAGTGATTGATGCGATTCAAAATTAAGATTTAATTGAGGTGTTCTAATGGCGTAGTATTAATTTTTTCTGCAAGTGAGATGAGGTTTCTTTTTTAATTTTCACGTCCATATTGACATTTTACCTCACCGCTGTAGTCATAACGTTATTTGTGGCAATAAAAAGCTCAATAGAGGGCGGCGGTAAGTTAGTTTAGGAATGTATTTGACTGCAATCAACAGTGATTTTTGCACATTACTCCAACAATATTACAATTTGCATCAATACTCCCAAATTTTGCAGGTGTGAAGAGCTGACAATACTTATTTGACGCCTAAAAATGCACCTTGTAGAAAAACATGAAGAAGTCGACTTATCGTTTGCACACCAAGGCGATTGAGGCACGAGTTATTCGGCAACTTCAAGTATAAAATAACCAACATTAAACGTATGTTGATTTAGTTTGTGGCTATTAATTTCTGACATATTTAGACAGCTAAAGGAATAAAACCTCGACGGTGCGTGATGGCAACTTGTTTATCGCAGTGTAAATAAATTTACAATAAAGATAGCAAGGTTGATATAAAAATTAGGACGTTTAGTTCTGAGATATGTGAATGTGAAACGAGCAGATAGAAAAAGTGGCGAGGGCGTCCAATCTGCGAACGAGTGGCGAAAACCATCAATAGCGGTATTCTCTAGCAGATCGAGTGAACATAGCTAAGCTTCTGCTCACGCTGTTCGAGGCCCTGCCGTATCTGCTTCCTTTGTCGGTGTGGGGGGTCAGATTGAGATGAGACTACGATTGTTCGAGACGGAACGTGTACATTCGAAACTCTACATGAAGAAAGGGTCCAGCTGAAATGAAACGAGGTGATATAAAAATAAAAAGAACAAAAGAACTGCAGGGTTTGCGCCGGAGAATGAGCCAAGTACCTTGCTTTAGATGCTTTAAATCTCGATCAGGTGATTTATTTTTGATTTATATCAGAAATTTTTGATTTATATAAATCACCTGATCAAAAATTTATATTTTTGATCAGGTGATTTATATTGTATATGAAATATTTTATTATACTGTTGTAATAAACTAATTGTAATATCATTCACACTAAAGGTTAGGCACTCATTGTAATAAAAGTTCCGGCTCATCTAAAAGAGTACCAAGCAAAGTCAAGGTAAAGCACTTGGTTTTTGTAAAATTGAGCTTGTAAGGCGTATATTTGTTTTTGCTAGCTGTGCAGTTTTTTGAAGAAGACATGTCCGCTTTCTCAGGAACACAGTTCAGATGGTACTTTTTCTTTTTTTTTTTTGGTTGTGAGAGTACATTAAGTTATTTTTTGTGAATGATAATTTTATCATTCTCGGTTTAAAGTCAAGTGAAAAAAAGTGGAACTCGGAGAATTTCGGGCTTTTCTGGGGCAAGTCGTTACTCGACTTGGGAAAGCGGGATGCAAGCTTTGATAACCCAAAAATACAACCTTGGTGAAAGCTATATAGTTCAGCTTACCCCGACATATCGTGTTTCAGAGGTCTCGGCTGCATAATAAACTCGAAAATATGTAATCTCATGAATAGAAAACGCAGAAGCATGGCAGTGACATTCTCACAATACTCGTAAAACCGGGTCAGTCAAGTTACTTTGGAATTCATATTCCGTAGAAAAAAAAATTCTCTGGCAGCGGAATTTCTTTTCTTTTGTTGCAGGAAAAGATGTCTACGAAACCCACTTTTGTTGATCTCTTTCGTTACCGATGTATCCGAAGAACGACATATGTGAAAGCTGCTATGGGGTAAGATGGCCATTTATAGGGTTGTATGAGGTTATTAGGAGCCCATATCGCTGTTTTTCTCTACAAAACAACATATTACGAATATAATTTTTCATTATTAGGAAAATTATAGCAGCTACCTTTATCTTCAATATTGTTCTAGGGAATGTATTATTCAAGGAGCGATCGTTTAAATCAGCTTAGAAGTGCAAGATATTAGACAGTAGCTTCAAGAATAAAACAATGACTGAATATCTGGCCAGCTAAATTGAACGGGCAGTTGATATCATGTAATTTGTCGTCCCTCGAATTCTTTAATTTTTGCGGTAAAAATAATTCACATCACTAAGTGACGACAGATTTTCACGCAAACTTTAGCGGAGAAATTTGTGTCACGCGAGCTGAAATTACATGGCGCGGTTACTTGAGCCGCCGCGGAGTAGTCGTAGTTCACGTGGTACCATGACGCCATGTAATGTCAGGTCACGTGATATCATTTTCTTTATTAAATTTAACAGAAATGTTTAGCATGACGTCCGACCACGCCACGTTAGAAAACGTGATGTCTATTCGCAGTTATAAGTAGAAGACTGACGTCACATGACTGAACGTCCCGTGATGTGGTCACATGACATGGCGTCACAGGGTAAACGGGCAGTGCCACGTGATATAATGAAGTCAAGTGACGTAACTTCAATTTTTTGTTAAATTTATCGGGCAAACTTGGCGTGACATCCAGTCACGTGACCTGTTGTATGAGCAGAAAGTAATTTCCCGTGATAGTACAAATTCATGTGTTTTTTAGTCACGTGACATCCATTTTTTCACTAAATTGTGCAGGGAAATGCAGAGACAGACAGATGAAAACAATTTTGGGATAACAAAGCTTTGATGAAAATAATTTCATTCTTCCCATTTTACCGCGAGGTCATCATAGTTCGTAACCTAATTCAGCAATTTTGGGGGATTTTAAACGTCTATTAAACGTCCATTCCCCATCACTTCGGGATCAGAATATAGCTTTTTTATTTTACAAATACTGACCAATCCTGAAACGAGATTCGAGCCGGCATCATTTTCAGTGCTCGTGCAAATTGCGCGTGCTTTGTTCAGTTTCCAATGCGAATAGCATGCGCGTTCTGGGCATTAATGATCGCACGCCGGGTCGTGATTTTTGACATTGGAGTGATGTATACGGTTCCAAATAAGGCTTTCTAATAGTTTTAAAAACCGAAATAAATTTCGATCTGAAGCTATGTACGCATTTTACAGGATTCTCAGCACACTGCTTTACTACAACCTCACATACTCCATCATCCTCGTGGGTTCCAACCCGTTTGCGAGTTTCGCCCTCATGGGCGCCATGGAGTATCCCGTGAAAATTGTCTCTCTGTTCTTTATTAACTACATAAAGAGAAAAACATCGTACGGTGTATTGTACAGTTACGCCTTCATCTGCTCCTTGGTCGCCATCTTTCTTCCAAGAGGTAGGTCAATGATATACGTATAACCCGGTTGCTATACTGGCTACTTTTTTCGAAGAAACCACCGAACATCACATATAATACAGGGAAGCCTCTAATAGAGGAAGTTTGATTGCTACAAAATGTGAGGTATATCCTTTGTGGCTTTAATCAATAAAATACACAAAACTCTAATCATTTGGTAATGTCTACAGCACTGAGTGCGATTCGTCTTTTGACGTGTTTTTAGTATTGTAACTATATTAACGTTGAAGAGTCCAACAATTTTTTTTACGACGAATAATCATTAGGTAGTCTTCGTTCTAGAATTAAATTATTTTTTAGCTATTCGAAATCTGCCGGGAAGTTCACACAAATTTGCGAATTTTTGAACGTCAAGTGATGTGATTTTTAACAGAAGCCAAATCGTGACATTGGACATACTTTGATGGTAAAACTAGCCATCTGTACATGTCAGTTTTTAATTGTTACAGATCCCTGGTGGCTGCAGCTGATATTCGTGCTTCAGGTGAAGCTTGGGTCATCCTGCGCATCCACAGTACTCTTTGTTCAGCGTTCCGAGCTCTATCCGACGAAGGTCAGGACTCTGGCAACAGGCTTCATGATTATGGCATCCAGGATCGGCGCCATGACAGCTCCGTTCACAAAGGAATTGGTACGAAGGAGAAAATAACGCCTGGCCACTTTTCAATCACAAAACTACAAAAACCCCAGTGCAAACTTTATATTGGATAAACCGGGCGTTTACCTAATTGAAACATACTCGTTCATTCATAAATATGGTATACTTACTTAATACAATAATGAGCACTGTTGACCTAAACCTGTCCAAGTGTTCAACTGTATGTTAAAAGATTTAGAAACCACGAAGCGGGGGGGGGGGGGGGGGGGGGGGGGGGAGGGAGCGGACGAGAAACTATTTTTGGTTGTGTGAGCATTTTCTAGCCTTCATGATCATAACATTGTATTGGGCAATGCAAGCCGATATGCAGAATTTTACGAATGGTATATACAAAAACTTTCTAAAAATGCTTATAAAATCACACTTGAAAAAATAATCCTAGCAATATGTCCGTACCTCTCTTCCTGACTACCATGGTGAGCGTAAGGTAGACAATGTAAAGTGTTAAGACAATTAATTGCCTAAACGTGTTTATATTATTTCGAGATTTTCACCTTTGCTGGAATATATTCGAATTAAAAATTTGTTTCCCGTTGTCAAATTTTGCCATAGTCGCTGATTTAATTAAGACAATCATATTTTGTTCCGCTGTATCCCTCGACGAGGTTAGAACATCTACTGTCTGCCAAACCAAGGCAAGAATGGGATAAGAGCCAAAAGCTGTGTGCCCGAAGAAATAGGAGAATTCGAGCTACCTATAATACTACCACGCGACCGTTAGGTAACGAGACGCTGTCAGATCAGCTCCCAATGAGTAGCTAACCGCGCTTGTTGCAAAGGTTCATGTCGCTTCCGCGGGAGACTTGCTGCTTTATAGGATTTAGTTTCAGCATCACAGTATCCTCACGGATTAAATTTACCAAATAAAATCACGCAGCAAATCCTAGTCTTTTTTTATTCTTACAACTATGTCATGTTTTGACAACGGGAAAAAAGTCTCTAACTGATACATGCCATTTAGGGTGAATGTTTTCAAAGTCAATCTGGAGATTTTATGTATTATATGAATTATTTTTTGCATTTGGAAATGACAACCTTCTTCTCGTAGCATGACACCCTCCAAGGTCGGCAGCGTTGTCGCAAGGAAATCGTTTCGTGTCTAGTAGAGCCCTTTTTTAATAATTTATCAATAGCCAGTAAAAAGCAGAAAATGCGTGACATATAAAAGAACTATTGTAGGACTTGTAATTCAGTTTTTACATCGATAGCTGTTATAGAGATATTCCAGCTGCAACCCTGGAGTCGGTGTTCTGCTCGGCAGGCACCACACGCCCATCATCTCCCGGCTTAACTTTGGCTTCGGCTAGGTGGCGCAAGCCGACGCCCGAATAAATGGTTCAGCCGTATCCATCCAGTCATCCACCCGTAAGGGGCTTTACGCGCCCGTAACCTCTCGGCCGAGGATACCATGAGCGCGTTTCGGTAGGAGCATTCGGGTTGCGACCTGCTCGACTCACAGACTCTGGGCCGATTTAAAGAGAAGCGCCTGAAACAATCGTGTCATCACCAGTTATACGGTGGAGAGGGCGCCTGCCTCGGGGTATTTATAAAAGAACCACATCCCATCCCGTCAGTTCACCCAGCATGAGCACAAGGAGGGCTTATGCAAAGTTAGGACACCATCAGAAGAGAGGGAATATAAGGGTCGCCATCTTTATGCAAAGCGTGAACGTCTGCGCTAGAAGAGCTCTCACGGTTACTTGTACACTGATAAAAAATAAACAGCAAATTTTGGGTATTTAAATTTTTGGAAAACATTAGCTTTAGTGTAATATTTTATTGTGAACGTCATTGTTTTCGTATGCTCATTGCGATTCGATATTGTTCTATATTATATTTCAATAAACGTTTCACTAGACTGATTTTTAATAAAGTCTGTCTCGGCTGGTTTATGCTTGCATATATGATGTGACCAGCACGTCCCCAATAAAGAATATCAACACAATATTGCTATAAACTAGAAGCTACGTCAGCGTCTATATCTAAATTTATCTGCATAATGCACAGGGTGTGATCATCGGACCATCGGCTCCCAGGGCCGTGGATTGTTGCATCTGCCTAAGCCTTCTAGTTTTGGGGCTCCTACTCCCAGAGACCTTCAAGCTCCCTCTTCCTGATAATATTGAGGACATCAAGAGTAGAAGGTAAACCTTATCTGCCATAGAAAGCGGAGATATTTCATCTCCTTTGTTATTTTTAAGTTTTCAATTTGCGATTACATACTGCCAAAGTTTTTTGCCTCCAGATGTTTCCCTCCAGAGGCCTCACAATTGAATCCAGCTATCACTCGAATGATGATCGAGATATATAAATATCTAAAAAAGTAAACACACGCGCGTACGTCTTGACAATTTTGAAACTTTATTCTTAGGATTGCATGAAGTATTAGATGGTACAAGTTCTTGCCAGAGGGACCGAAAGGCGGCAGTTGTCAAGGATATGTACCAAACTGACTGGAGAGGGCAGGAGGTGGAACGGTCGATTAAGTGCTACTTCGACCGCCGTTTTTTTACTATTCGTGTCTAGAAATGTTGGGTTATTGTGTTAGGTTCAATGTCAGGTTAACCTTTGTTATAAAGAAGCTTTTCTTAATTTCACAGTGGTTGTTAATCAATCTGGCTAAAGCAATACGTGTGAAAATTTATATATCAGTAGGACAGACCGAAGACACACTATTCAAGGAAAGTGTCGGTATAGCGTCGTTAAGTATTAAAATGAAAGTGGGTTATGTTCGTTTTGAATATTTAGCATGCAACGTTGATGTTGTGGTTTGACACGTCTTTATTAAATTATTGGGATCACAGTTATGAAGTACGACTTAGACAGCTGCGGGCCTTGTTTAAAAGGGGTATGGGAGGGGGATGTGGGGGAGGGGAACCGCCTGTAACGCTGTAAGACCGGGAGACCAAGATTAGGATATTACTAGACCACTGATATCTTTTAACTTTTGACGGTTGACTCGCTTAAATTTTCAAAATGCAATGCATGAATAAAAGCCAATACCTTCAGCAGGCAGCAATTCATATCACAGAATATTGCTTCCGACCTCAGTTTCTTCAATTATAGTACACAGGGTTTAATCCAGAAGCAAATGGGTTCGAATGTTATCCCTGTAGTTTCAATCTAGATGAGCACCAGTGTGCAATCCTGTAGGAACTTCTGTGTGGTGCAAGTTAAGGATTCCATGCCGTGTATAGTGCTACAATGGCCAATTTTTCTACCTGAATCGAAAACACTATTAGCTATCTTAACATAGAATAACTTACCGGCCAAAAACTTGGCCAAAAATGTATATGTTAGCATCTTATTATAAGCAAACGAGTGCAAAAGGTAATTTTTTATATAAGTCTTCCTAAACTCCTCAATGCCGCCACCTGTCAGCAAAATGAGCTATATGCGAAGTATAATCTTGGTAAAAGCAGCAAAGAAAGTCTTCCTGGAAACCTAACTTCGAAATACCTGTTTCCAAGTTTCAGTTACCTCAAATCCTGTAAATATTTTATTGAAATAAAGTGTTAAATGATTCAATGATTCCTAGATTTGATACTTTCTAAATCAACAAATTATTAAATGATATGAATATATTATTAGTTAAATTTTTGTATTAGACAGTGGTACATTGTTCTAGCAGATAATGGACAGATTCATAAATATCGACCCGGACAATAATTAGCAAATATTATATCGTTGGTACTTTTCACGTAAGGTTCGATGCAGTAGACAGATTACATTGAAGTAAGTTTCTACTTGTGACTCTTAAACTAGTGCAATCCCTACCCGAATCCGCGAAACACAATAAATTCAAAACAAATCGCGAAGATAGTCAAATTTGATAGCAGCAAGTTCAAAACAAACTTCGTGCAAACCTCAAAAATAGCCAAGATTTATGAAAATTGTATTTACAAAATTGGAGTAAACTACCGAACGCGCTAAATAGCTCGAAGTTAGGGCCAATTCGGAGCGCAAGCTCGTCTTTTTGTTGCACAAATGTAGCGATAATCTCAGAACGCCGAGCTAATATTGGCTGATTGAAAAACAAAATAGTGGGTAGACCGTAAGGCAGCTATCATACAGATCTACCCACTATCCTTTCAATCAAAGCCAATCAGAGCTCGGTTTCGTTCTGACGTCACCGCAATCCCGGTACATAAATCAGACGGCTTGTTGTCCGGATATGAACGTAACGTGTTTTACATAATGAGGCTAAGTTGCCAGGACAGCTTCAAAAGCATGCCGTCCTGACGTCACTACTTTGATATTCCCACCCTGTGGAATCGCAGTTACTTAGGGTACATGCAAGGCGAACTGAATACATCAATTCTGTGAACTGACTTTGAATATGTCTTTTGGAATATTGTCCTACGTAAAAAAAAAAACACCTAGTTCTTTTTATAGCCAATGGCTATTAAGAACTGAGCCAACTCGACCCCAGTCTATGTCTCTTTTAAAAGTGGACAGTGCTCGAATTGTCACCGTCAAATTAGCGTTTTGTCAGCGTTGTCCAGTGGGGAAGCGTTTCATTTTAAGCCAGTTCAAAGTGGCGGATTTATAAATACTATTTCAACTAGGGGAATCGTACAACTTACAGGCACTAATATCTGATTCTTTGCATTATTTACTGGGGCTCAAGTTACTAAAATATTTTTAAACATTTTGGAATACGCAGGGACAGACATCGCTAAAACACGACCTAACAACAAAAATATTAGGTTTGTTTCACTATTCAGAGATTTACACCAACACAAATTGCTGAGGTATAAAGACGGCTCGTAGTTCTTACAATACAAAATCTAAAACAAAATATTTGCAAAATACAAAATCATATCAATACAATACAAAATCTAAAACAAAATCTAAAACAAAAACGACCAGGTAGCAGTACAAACAAAGGCAGTGTGCCACAAAAAAGAATGCAGTAGACATCCGTATGAGGATAACTCTATTCTAAAACCCTACTTTTATATATGAAACAGTCGGCGACTCAAAATTTACGCTTCAGTTTAACGTGCGCCATCGTACTTAATATGATAGTAGGACCATCTGTCGTTTCAGCAGCTTTGCGATTTCCCCTTTGGATTGCAGCCGCAAGTCAACTACCCCTGAAGCCGTGACGATGCTGCGGAATGGGCACTTTCCAGTACCTGAGAATGAACATCAAATAACGCGAGAAAATTAAATGTCCTTTACTTACTGAAAAAAAAAGTGTGCTACAAACGAAGTGTATGTTTGCTTTGTTTTCCCCAGAAACGGTATTACATTTAAGTATTTTTTTGACGTGTGCATTTTTAGCTGAGGTACAAATAAAACTTCAGGAGAAGCAAACCGTTCGATTTATGAATCGAAATAAGTTCCGAGGTACCAGGTAATACTAGGGCTGGGCGTCGATTAAACATTTTAGTACAATTAATCGCCACCCATTAATCGATTAATTAATCGATTATTTTTGTTTCGTTCATTTATATGCATAATAATATTAAATAAATCAAAAATACAGTTGTTTTTGTCTTTGCGGTACATGTGATAAACGGCAAAATGTATAATTTCATATTATAAATCTACCTTGATGTGTAGTTGAGAGTAGTCAAAAAACCACACTTACGAAATATTACTTCAGCCGCAGATACAAAGAGGTTCGTTGATATTCTCCCGCAATCGCGAACTCTTTTGATTGTTCACAGTCTATGCTACGCTAAACGAACCCTCACATGGCGTTGAAGTGACTGGGACACGTATAACATCCACTTTTATGGAATTACAAATTTCGCATCAAAAGTTTACTTTTGGTCAAAATTTCACCTAAAGATTTGCCTTCATACAGGTGGAGTGTGCGCGTCTGCTTGATGAAAGCGTTACAGTTTTAACTTTTATTTGTTTCTCAAGATATAACAGATTAGCCGGTTAAAATCTATCGTGATTGAAGCGTTAATCGATTAGTCGGTAGGTTAATCAATCAAGTGCCCAGCCCGAGTTAATACTATTTAATGAAGTGCAAGTAGCAGGACCAAATACGCTCTTCGTGGCAACCTTGACCATGTTTACCTTGCTCTTAGTGCCCTTCGCCTTGCATGTGATGTTTTCAACTGATTAATAAATATTAATAATACAAAAAAACCTTTGGCCTTCTTATATTTACATATTTGAAAAAAATGGATAGCCTGAGATTGATTTCGAGTAACGGGCGTCTTGCAGTGCTAAAGTATGACAGTTTGTTTCTTAGATTTATTTTTTTAGCATGTTAACGGTTCATTGAACTTGAAGGGGTTACGATCCTTCAACTAATTTATTTTTTAATATTTACATAATTAGAAATCTGAGGCGTTTGTAACTGCGCCGGCGGATGCTGGAGTCCGTCGAACCAGAAGCTGGAACAACGAGCCACCTTTTACGCGGCTCTTTGCCTTTTTCTTCGGCGCCTTGTTGCCAGTCGCTACAAGGTTCCCCCCCTAGCGAGTAGGTCGGTGAGACGAGCGGTGTTGACGGTGTTGTAGCAAGTGTAGCAAAAACCTTTCCTTTAATGTCTTCTAAGGAGGTGTTGGGTAGATGTGTTGGCTTGATACGGTCTAGCGATACGACTTCCTTGCGACCTCTGGTGGTCAGGGTGAATGTCTTTTCATTTCGTTCAAGCACCGGATAAGGTCCATCGTAGGGGCACTGTAGTGGGCGTCTGACGGTGTCGTTTCGCACGAACACATGACTGCAACGTTCGAGGTCACGGCTTACGAAGACCTTGCGTGATTGTATTCTGGGTGCGGTTGGTTGCAGACTTTGTAGAAGTGACCTTAATCGGTTTGTGTAGCTCTCGCAGTCCGTCCGGTAATCGAAGGGTAGAGTCGTACACCAATTCAGCGGCGCTGCACTTTAGTTCTTCACGCAGGGAAATGCGGATGCCCAAGAGCACTGGTGGTAGCACTTCGGTCCAGGAGCTTGATGAGCCATGCGCTCGAATGGCAGCTTTCATTTGTCGGTGGAATTGCTCCAGAGGACCATTGGATGAAGGGTGGTATGCCGTTGTTTCGATGTGGTGTATACGGAGGAGGCCCGACAACTTGCGAAATAGGTGACTTTCAAATTGTCTCCCTCGATCTGTTGTCACTGTTGTTGGTACACCGAAACGGCTCATCCACATGGAGATGAATGTCTGTGCGACTGTTTCTGCAGTCATATCCTTCATGGGCATTGCCTCTGGCCAGCGGGTGAAGCGATCTACGCATGTGAGGATGTAACGGTAGTTTTGAGATGGAGGTAATGGTCCGACGATGTCGAGATGGACGTTGCTGAATCGAGCTTCGGGTAACTGGAAGGTACTTATGGGTGCGAAAGTGTGGCGGTGGATCTTGACTCGTTGACAGTGTTGACACGTTCGTGTGAAGTATGCAATATCGGTTTTCATTCTCGGCCAGACGTAGCGAGCAGAGACTAGTCGTTGTGACGCTCGTGTACCAGGGTGGAAGAGCGAGAGGAGGGCATCAAAAACGGCTCGTCGGAACTGTGCCGGCACGTATGGTCGATGACGGCCCATAGAAGTGTCGCAAACAAGTGTTTTGTCGCATTCAGGAATTTCTATGTCTTGCAGGACCAGCGCTGTAGTGGAGGAACGAAGATGTAGAAGTTCCTGGTCAAGTCGTTGCGCAGTAGCCAGTTCCTGAAAGTTGATGATCGGCTGAGAGTCGTTGACGTTGTTGAGACCGATCCGAGATAGAGCGTCAGCTACGGTATTTTCTTTGCCTTTATGAAACGGATATCGCTGGTGTATTCCTCAATGTAGGCCATTTGCCACATTTCCCTTGGTGTGCATGAGGAGCTGTTTGATGTAAGGGCGTACGTCCGGGGCTTATGATCAGTCATGATGTGAAATTGACGTCCTTCTAGAAAATGGCGAAAGTGTTTCACGCCAAGGTAAACGGCTAGAAGCTGGCGCCCGAACGTACTGTAACGTGATTCGGTTGGCGTCATTTGTTTTTAAAATAATGAAAGGGGTTGCCAAACGGGTTCGGTAAACTGCTGGAGTACTGCTCCCACTGCTCCATCGGAGGCATCAGTTACAAGGGAGAGGGGTGCGTCAGGTGTCTGATGGGTCAGCGTCGTAGCATCAGCAAGCTTGTGCTTTATTGTTTGGAACGATTCAACTGCAGCTTCGTTCCACTCGAGTGGTATGGATTTCTTGGGATTTCCTTTGAGGAATCGATTGAGTGGCTGGAGGATGACTGCACAGTTTGGAATGAATCTCCTATAGAAGTTGACCAGTCCTAGAAATTCGCGAAGTTTCTTTGTTGTTTGGGCTGCGCAAATTCTCGGATGACGTCCACTTTGTCCTGTAGAGGACGTATGCCATGTTGGTCTACGCGATGACCCAAATAATGCAACTCGGTAACGCCAAATTCGCACTTAGCGGCGTTCAGGACGACGCCGTATTCCTGGAGGCGGAAGAACAGTTGGCGAAGATGGAGTGTATGTTCCTCGTAGTTTTTACTGAAAACTAAGATGTCATTGATATAGGTGAAACAGAAGGTCAACCCACGTGTGACGTGGTCCATGAAACGCTTAAACGTTTGCGCTGCGTTTAGCAGGCCAAATGGCATGCGCACGTACTCAAACATGCCGAAAGGTGTGGTTATGGCAGTTTTATGAATGTCAGATGGGTCGACTGGGATCTGATAAAACGCCTTCACAAGGTCTATCTTTGTGAAGATTGTCGATGCGTGCAGCATTCCAGCGAAGTCTTGAATGTGGGGGATTGGGTACCGATCGGGTACAGTGACCGTATTGAGGGCTCCGTAATCCCCACACGGTCTCCAGTCGCCAGACTTCTTAGGTGCCATGTGCAGGGCATTGTACCACACGGTGGATGACGGACGGATGAATCCGAGTTCCAGCATGTGCTCGAATTCGTCCTTGGCAATCTTGAGCTTGTCCATTGCGAGGCGTCACGGCTTGGCAAAAACTGGAGATCTGTGGGTGTCAACGCAGTGAGTAATGGTGTGCTTGACTGGAACTTTGGTGTTGCATGGCTGCGTTAACGTTGGGAAATCCTTCAGGAGGTTTCGCTATGGAGCAGCAGTCTGCAGAGGTTGCAAGGTAGTGCTGAGTGATGGTGCCTTAAAAAGCTCTCCTTGGATGCTGAAGTGCGTTGTTGAGTCGAGTAGAAGTCGACGCTTGACATCCACCACAAGGTTGAAGTTACGGAGAAAATCTGCCCCAATGATCGCAAAGCGTGCGTCGGCCACCAGAAATACCCAGCAGAACACGCGCCGGAGTGCGAGATCAAAGGTTAGTGATCTTTGTCCATACGTATTGATCGCCGATCCATTGACCGCTTGTAGCGGCTGAGTTCGTTGTCGGTGCCGACGATCCTCCAGCGTAGGAGGAATGATACTGACCTCGGCGCCGGTGTACACAAGGTATTGGATTTTTGTTTGGCGATCAGTGACGTGGAACAAACGGCTGATTGCGGTTCCCGCTGCACTGGCCTTCTTCAGTGAGTGGGCGAAGTGTTTTCCGGAAACGCACATGGTGGGGTGCATTTTCTGGCGTCGTGTCCAAATGATTGGTGGTATGTACCAGCACCAGTTGTTGTTTGCACCGCGGGATGTGCTACGCCGACGTGCTGGAGATGTGTGCAGGGAGGATGACCTTGAAGGCCGCGAATCTAGGTCTCGCAAATTCCTCGCCAATTGGTCAACTTGCTCCGAAAGCCTCCTGCTCGATTCAAGGAGCTGAGAAAACCTCCCTCCAGAGAGGGAGATGCTTTCGACTGGGCAGCTGCTGGTGCGTTTTTCTGAAACGCAGAAATTTCGAGATTGGAAACGTCCATGATTGTATCTGCCGTCTGGGAGAGGGTTTCCAATGGCTCCGCTAATGTTGGCAGGATCATGCGGACTTGTTGAGGAAGTCGTTGAAGGAATAATTCCCTGAAGGTGGACTTGAATCGCAAATAGGCGAGCAACTTAGTTTTTTTCGCTGCGGTGGACACTTTTTGCGAAAGCGATTTGGGCCGCGTTTTGAGAAATACCCTGTTTAGACCTTTTCTGCTTACTCTCGCCCCCGACCGCCAAGTAGGCATATCCGGTATAGGCGACGAAAAGGGTGGTTCCCGTTTCGACCCATTCCCAATTCAACCTTCCCGTTTATACCTTCCCGTTTCGACCCGGTTCAAAACGACCTTCTCGTTTCATCCTTTACCATTTCGCCCTATCCTGAAACAACCTTCCCGCTTCGGCCATCGCTCGTTATCAATTGGGTCGGTTCGTTTGTATTGTTTGTTAACAGTTGGTTAGGTTCAAGTGTCCAATGTCTGTCCTCCTTGCTCACCTCACTTCTCCCTCTCCCGAAACAACCTTGGAGACATGGCACCGTAAGATAAAAGCTGTGTCAGGGAGGGCTTACCTGAACATTAACAGCTTCATCGATCTGATCAGACGGGATGAGGCCTTGACAAGACATAATTAAAAACAAATCAACGCCAAGACGAGAACAAAGTAAGAGGTAACCGACAGAATACAGCGCTGTGTCCTGTCGGTTACCTTTTACTTTGCCCATCGTATTTGCGCTTTTTTTTTTCTTAATTATGTCTGCATACCAACTATCCCAAACTCCTACGTTAATCAACCTTGACAGGGATATCTTTGTAGCAGCTTGCAAATGGTGGTGCCGCGCGGGCCAGGGGACAGCCGCGAACTATCAAAATTGGAGTGTCGCCTTTCTGATAATGCGATTTTCCTGCTCGATTTCCTCAACAAAGGCGATAGCATTTTGTGGTTTATGAGTTTTTCCTGTGAGCGCGAGGGTTCTGTGCTTGAACTCGTAAGAAAATGAAGTCGCAATCATATGCCTGTTAACTTGTCAGATTTCTCGCTCTTCAAAATATCCCGTTTACTATAAGGAAGTTTTAGAAAAACAGATGTAAGCGCCTTGGATAACCAAGAAATAGCGTCACGATATAATACCTAAGCAACGCTAATCTTTGCTTACTCAAAGTGCTCGCCTACGTTATTATAACACTTGATTATTGTACAGAGCGCGACACTGTTAGCGCGAACAGGCGATTGTTGGTTTTCGCTGTTTGTCTCAAAGAATCTAAAGACTGCCATCAAAATGATTAGTGTCTTTGAAAGTGCTCATCTGGGCCACTAACCTAAGCGGTACAATTTGGTACCTTCTAAGACCATTTCGAAGTAACATTTAAAAAGTCCTCAACATCGTGTTCGCGGTAACGTTGTCGCGTATTGTTCACAGTCCGTTTCGTCGTTTTACATTTTGGGGACCATCTTGAAAGAAACATTTCAAGTAGTAGTAGAAATATATTTCGTTGGAGCTTGTTTGAAAGTGATGTATATTTTAACAATACGTTGAAAATACAAACTAGTTCACAACATAACTAAATAGCTCGTCGGCACCTTTGCATTAATTGCATTAACAAAATTTCCAAACTATTCTTAAGGAGAAAATGTGCGCGGAAGATGTGCGGGGCTTTATACAATGGGTTTAAACGGGACGGGCTCAAACGTAAAGAGTGTTTCGGCTACGGGTTCGTATAAGAAGGGCGTTTCGGGAACGGATTGAGACGGGACAGGTTCAAATGGGACGGGCGATTCGAGAATGGGTTGAAACGGGACGTGTTCAAACGGGAAGGTCGTTTCGGGAATGAGTCAAAACGGGACGGGTTGAAACGGGAATGGGTTGTTTCGGGCTACACCCGACGAAAAAATATTAAAACGTTTTAACTTGCAACTAGTAACAAAATAGAGGGGAGACAAAACGAGAATGGGTGAAGGTTTCGCTTATTTCCTAAATGCATTCTATTGGCGTGGTGACGACAAAACAATGCTTTCGCCCGTACTGGAAGTGACGATATTTCAAGATGGCGGCGCTCTTGTGAAAAAGGTCTATATAGCGATTAGCTTTCTTCTGTTCACACCAGACGGTGGACAACGACTAGCGCTTTATCTTAATTGCTTATGGTCGTCGCCGCGCGATAATGGTAATTTTGGCGTGTGTCTCCACTGTACTACTTTTATAGCCTTCGGTCGACTGCGTATTTGCTTTTCCTTTTGTTTTATATTTGGCTTTTATTTTTACCAAACGCTTTCTCCTTACTCTCGTTCTTTCCGGGGAGCTTTGCCCGTATCAGCGGCCAGTTCAAATTGGTATATGTTGTAGTTATTTCTACCAACAAGAATTTTGCTGAATTATTATATATGCTTTTAATGCTTAGAATCTATAAGATCCTTCCTAAAGCTGAGTCCTCGGCATCTCCCAGGACAGCTCCACGAGGAAAACGGAAGGTGCAGAATATTTAGAATCCATAACACAGCACTGGCTTGATTTTTTTTTTCTGTGTCCTGCCTATAGAAATAAAATCATCAAAGCATCCACAAAGACCCACCAATATGTAAATCTTACACTTACGTGAGGGCTGTTTATTTAGGCATGTTTTGAAGCTTGTGGTCTTAATATTTTTCACGGAAGTGAATGTAACATATACATGCTGACTAAAAAAATAAATTAGTGAATTAGACTGTCAGGGTAACACTACACCCTAGGCTCGTTCGATTTACCTGCACCTTTTGCACCTGTGCGGAAAAATGTAGGGCTGTGTGCTTCAGGTATGTGTATCGAAATACGACCGGAAGTACACCGGCCAACATTTGTTTCTGCAGACTTGCAGTGGGGGGGGGGGGGGGGGGGGGGGCCCCAACAGATCAATCGAACGAACATCTACTGTTTTCCTTTTAATCTTACGGTAGCAGACGATCTGACGGAGTCAATCAAGCAGCTTCAAAAGTGCATCGTCCCGGCCATGGAGGTAAGAAGCTTCTGGAGGCGACATGAGGCCACCAAAAGTGACGCCACGTGTGCGCAGGGACATAGACCCCCAGTGATGACAAAAACCAAGAAACGCTACTGGACGAAAAGGAGAGCTGAAGCAACAAACCGTTTTGAACTCCTTCGGGGCCTGCGCTGTGATCAAGATATTGAAGTTCAACACAGGCAGACATCAACGTAGACCACGTCTTCTTTCATTTTTTTTAAGGGCAGATTTTTTATGCATTGATATTGGCTTTGCATAATCTGTAGACTGTTTCAATTGACTTCAAGCGTATTTCACAAACAGGTAGACGAGGGGTTCTAAACAACAATGGGATATTGATTCGAGATATACGGCAGTTTGGAACTGTTTTTCACTTGGGAAACCACCGAGATTGCACGATGCGACCCTAAGTGTAGCTGAAGTTGTTTGATGCGTTGCATCTAAGCAAGTGTAGTCCTTCAGGTAGAATGTTCTAAGATTTGAACAAAATATGACAAAAAATTCAAAGCGATTAAATTAGAAATAAAAGTATAATCAAATAAGCATTGTGTCTAAAAAAAAAACTCTTCAAGTTGATGTCGCCACACTATGCCTCAAACTGCTGTCAATCCACGAGTTGCCGAGAATGCAGCAAATAAGAATTGTTTAACCAGCACCAAATATGTGGAGTTTCGTGTTTATTTTATTCACGAAGCAATGTTGTTGTGAATGAAGAAAGAATAAAGTAATTAAAACTGGGACAACACAACCACATCTTTCAACTAGCAACAAGCGAGTAAACTTTCCACAGCGAGCAGCCGACTACACCCAGAAGAGAAAGGGTGGAGAAGGGGAGATAAAAAACGCGAAGTGCAACTCAGAGAGGTAGGTTTATTTCAGATTTTAGAAATTCATCCTGCCTGAAACGTCGATGAAACATTTAACCCCCAATTCTCCAGGAGAACGCCAAAAACAAAAAAACCAAGAGCGCGAGATCTGTTCAAATTTTTCGAATATTCTTGTAAACGAACTTGCCTCCTCCAAGCCGTTAAATCGTACAGCCAAATTCCATCCCCAAATCTCCAACTTTGTTCTGCGTGTAGTATTTATGCGTTCTAGCACTGGTCACATAACCGAGCTCAAGAGGCTTGCACAAACAGAGCGACTGGATGTCTCTTGGGAGGCACGCAGTGGTTCACGTTTGTAAACAGTAAAAGGGTCTATACGGAATGAATCAGTAACGCCAGCCAAAATCATGTTGTGGCATAATGGACCACCACAAGATAGATGAGGTTCGTTCTCTACCTCTTTGGCGGTAAGTGTTGAGCTTCTAAATTGCATATTAAGGTGTCTCACGTGTTTCTTCTTTTCAGAAATAAAGACTGCTTTTGAAAAAAGTTATTTTATTTCAAGCGATGCATATCGCGAATCGTTGCTCCTTATTTATTAATTGTAATATTCTTTTAAAGCACAGTCTTGCTTGAAACATGTCACAATAACTGTTATAACTACTAAACTACATCGAGCAAAAAGTATTAAAATTGAACCCGCAAAGCAGCACGGATGTCCCGATTGAGATAGAGAAACGGATAGACCACTATGAAGCGAGTGCTCACGGAGATTCCAGCGTACGGAACACTTCGGCACGCCCCCACTATGTCTCGTGCCCTGTAATTTTACACTGTTTAGTTATCGTGCAATAGGGTGGCTATAAATTACAATGCAAATGAAAAAAAAAAACGAAAAAAATATTTTTCCTGCCGCGCTGTCTACATCTGTTTACCTTTCTTTGCCACTGTTCGTGGCCTGCTTGCTTTCTTTTAGGAAGACATAACATCCGTCGCCTTTTTTCCCTGATGCTGCTATCATAGCACCCAGGTGCACAATAGGTAAGGCTACTCATTAAAAACCGCGAGTTTACACCCAATTGAAAGTAGAGCGCTAAACCTAAAATTTCCAAACTCCGGGCGTACAATGCGCATTTACGCGGCCAAAAAATTGGGGAGAACTACATGTACCAGAATGCACCGCGGCAGCGGTGGCGTCGCGCAACCCCTGGTGAGATTGGTATATTGCACAGAGAAATAAAAGGTCAGGTGAGTCTATATTTTAATATATCAGACTAACAATATCAGTACAGAAACATTAATAAAAATAAATTAACGAAATCTTTTGGACGGATTCTACGTTGAGAATGAGCGAGTTAATCTGAAAGTCCCATATCGACCATTCATATTGAAGCTTATATCTTCGTAAAGTAGAAACTTCGAGCAAGATGTGGATAATTAAGATAATCACCAAAGATAACCAAGTGTTCTATTAGCGATACTTGTATTCAATGGTACTTCGTCAAGAGAGATTATCAGTTGTGTGAACGCCAATATATTTATAATGTGTAACTACGAAAAAAAGGAGATTTAAAAAAAAATAAGTCTCATGATATGACGAAAAAATGTCTTAAAATAAATTCTCGTTTACTTGAATTTTGCAGCATTGTGTTTCATACCAAGAGTAACACCGTGATAAAGTGTTATATAGATCAGTTTGAAGTGCGAGCGTATGACCCTGATACAGAATTTTGCCGTAAATTATAAAGTCGTCAGCGAACAATTATATGAAAGAAGTAATGTCATCAGGAAGGCAATCAGATATATATAAGAAGTATTAAAAATCTTAGCACGAATCATTCAACATTCAACAATTCCACTTGTTTTAGACACGAAGTTTTGCAATGTTTTTTTTTTTTTTTGTACAAAATTGCCTCTTGTTTGTACAAGGTTTCTCTAAAATTGCCAAAACAGTTTGCATGTGTATTAATGTAAACGATATGTATAAGTTTTCAAACATGTGTAGAACTTAAAGGATGTATATTTGTGATTATTAAGTATTTTATGCTTCGTGCTTTACCGCAAAGGCCTTTGAGTTGTTGGTAAGCACGCGAAAATAAACATTGACTTGAATTGAATTGAATTGAATTGTGTTGGATGACAAATGTTACAGGGCTCGATGTAGAATTATGTTTCTTAGCTGTTCCAAATTGCGTACGGTAAGTCAAAACAATTCCATTCATTTTAAAACATAAGGGTCGATGTCAAGATGGCTTAGTTTAAAATGCAATAATTTATGGCAGGTCGTGTCAAACGCTTTATAGAAGTTGATAAAAATGTAGTGAACAGTAGATAAACAATTATTAGGGGAAAATAGGCCGTCAGTAAAGGATATGTGCTCAGTTTTTTTATCAGCACTTGTTTTTCTGAACTTGTGTTAATAAATAGTAAACAAATCGAAAAAAATACAACATGACGGTAGTTGGCCAGTTCAAAAAGTTCTATATTAATCTTGTCAATAAAATGAATAGATAGAGGTTTGGACAGTGTTTGTTACGTGACTAGTAAAAATATCCACTTTCTTTGCCTTCCAATCCTCCGGGAGCATATATATTCTAAGGACTGTGAGAACATCTTCGGAAATATTATTAAAGAATCCACTTCGGTGTTTTTAAAGACTTAGGGTTAACGCCGTCTTAACTCGGAGGTTACGAAAATTTCATATGTTATATATTCTATAAACCAGCCCGGTCAATAAGCGCAAACGGCTAACTCCAGCGTCAAGTGGGACGGCGAAGTCAAACAAAGTACTTGCTGCCCCCCGCAAACAGGTCACAATGGCGCTTTTTGTGTCCAGGCTTGACCCTCGTACGTCTGTGGCAGACACTGAGAGTTTTGTGGCCCCATTTTTAGCCAGAAAATTGGTAATTTTTACAAAATTAAAGCCTAAATTTGATTCGCAAGCATCGTTTCACCTCTCTGATGACCAGTCAGTGTTCGACATTTTGTATAAACCGAAGTTATGGCCACAAGGCTCTATCTTTCACCAGTCTTTTGGCAGGCTGGACAGTTCTCGAGTCTTTGTGGATGACCCTTTAGCAGCTGAAAATGTTTAAGACATTTGAAGTGTACTACCAAAATACGCGTGGTTTGCGTTCCAAATCTTCCGAGTTTATTTCGATTATTCTGTCGAGCTGCTTTGATCTAATTTGTTTAACGGACACTTAACTCTGCGCGGGCATTTCTGATAATAGTTATTTACCCTCAGGTTAATCTGTGTATCATCAGGATAAAGACTACGATAGAACGAGCATAAACTTTGGGGTGGTGTGCTTATTGCAGTGAAGTCTGTAGTTCAATCCCACCGGAGGGTAAATTTGGAAGCTTACGTGGAGTGTGTCTGGGTTGAGATTCCAGCGAGTGATGGCTACAACTATTTAGTTGGCAAATTACTATTCCCCTTCTTTGTATGATGCCGCAGCGTTCATTGAACACTTCGAGTTACATCAGAAAACGATAGATTTTACTAAGTATCGCGTCCAGATATATGACGACTTTAATTTGCCGGGGATTGACTGGGCAGCGGATATCGTTTCTTTCAAGGTGAGCTTGACTTCTAAAAAGGCTTACTGGATGCTTTCATTTTTAAACTTTCTGAATTTTCTCAGTGTAACACACTTTTGATTTCTTGCAGAAATCTACTTGACATATGTTTATCGAACACCCCACTTGAGACTGCAACCCCCGCTTTGAACCCTTTAGTGCCTGTTTATACTGATCACCCTCCTTTTACTACGAAACTGTGCATATCGTGCAGGCAACGAGTAAGCAATAATTTGGTTGAATACTCGTATTCCCGTGGAAATTATCTTAGACCATACCAATATCTAGAGCACTATGACTGGTCAGATGTCTTTAAAGATAGTGAAGTTCACTCGGCTGCTATTAAAACGACCTCTGTTGTCGAAGGCGCACATGAGGCATTTATTCCGAAACAACTGGCACGCTTCTCTCATTATCCGAGTTGGCTTTCAAAAAGATTTAAAAATTGCATCCAAAATAAAAAAAAAAACTACACTATCATTGCATGTTGTTAAGAATGGAACCTTCGGCAACCTTTTCCGAGTTTCAACGCTGCGGAAACGAGTCCCGAAACGAGTCCCGACGTGTTCCGGACTGCCGCCCACCTGTCGAAGCCTGCCCAAAACGAGTCTCAACGCGTCCGTGACGTCAACGGGACGTGTGTGTGTGTGCGTGTGGGTTCGTGCGCTCCGGAAGGGGAGAGAGGCCTGGCCTAACTGCGGAGAACCATGGCTACGACGCACTTCTGGCTACGACGCGGCGGACTTTGCTGCAACGCACTTCGCGGTCGCACCTGCTGCCCTGGCGGAGAGTGAGGGAGAAAACGGACCCTATATAAGGCGGGGCGTGAGGCGGCTCCAGTTGTTCTCTTGGATTTGACGACTGTATCGCTATCATGTAATTAAACCGTTCGTTACGTTACCAATTCTCCCACCTCCACTGGACCCCTGGGTTCTTCACTTCGGGGAATGGTCGTCGTTACGAGCCAGGAAGCCTCCGGACGTGCGGCCTAAACCCCGCCTCGAACAACTGGTTGGCAGCGGTTGGGATCGGACCATGCGACATCGTGCTACATCTGTGGGTGAGCGTTTGGACTTTGCTTTGAGATTCGCCAGGCTTCAGATTATGGGTAATTAATTTTGAACTGCTGGGAATCCTTAGTGTTTGACTCGTGCGCTAGGTTTTGGTACAACCTCGCGACAAGTTTTAGAACAAAGCCAAAGCTAAAGAGCAGCGATCATGGATCTAATGAGGTTACTGAGAACAGATTTATTCTGTTTATGTGAAGAATTGGGTGTGGAGGTGGAGCAACAGATGAAGAAATCTGAGATCAGTAAAGCGATTTCAGAGAGCGCGGAAGCAGAGGAAATTAAAATTGCGTAGGAACTGCTTCAGAACGCTAAGAGTGAAGCTGCAGCAAGAGAGGAACGAGAGAAGGAGTAGGCTGCAGTGAGAGAGGAACGAGAGCAGGAGCAGGCTGCAGCGAGAGAGGAACGAGCACAGACTGCTGCGACAGAGGAGCGAGCGCTGAAAAGGCTAGAGCTCGAAATTGAACAACAGCGATTAAACTTACAGAACAGTAGAGTTGGGGCTCCGGTACGAGCAAGTGAGACCGAGTCGTATCAAATGAAGAAGCTCATGCAGCCGTTTAAAGTTGGGGAAGACGTGGGCCTATTCTTAGTTAACTTTGAGAGGACATGTGAGAAGTTGAGCTTCGCCCCAGAAACGTGGCCGCAACGGCTTTTGACTCTGTTGCCCTGTGAGGCTGCAGAGGTTGTCGCGCGCCTAAGTGCTGGAGACGCGGACGACTACGACAAGGTGAAGTCCAGCCTTTTGAAGCGGTACCGCCTTTCTGCCGAGGCGTTCCGTCAAAGGTTTAGAAACGCATCCAAAAAGAGCAGCGAGGGCTACTCGGAATTCGCGTACGGGCTTAAAACCAACCTGATAGAATGGTTGAAGAGCGAGGAAGTGTACGAAAGCCGAGACAAGGTAGTCGAGTGTGTGTGCCTCGAACAGTTCTTTCGTAGCATTCCGCAGTCAGTCAAGCTCTGGGTGCAGGACAGGGTGGGAGTCGACTCTGTCGAAAGGGCCGCTGAGCTAGCCGAAGAGTACGCAACGCGTAGAAAGCTGAGCGGAGAGGAAAGCGAATCCGGCCGAAGCGATCAGCGCAAGACCTTCCGACAGGGAAATGACTCGCGAGAAAACGGGCCCGAGAAGCCCGAAGCAGGACAAAAGGTCCCAGACAAGAGCGCAGAACACTTGAACGGAGACGAGGCGCGGAAAAGCCCAACAGGGCAGTTCGAGGCAAGGAAGCCGTTCCTGTGCTACAACTGTCAGGAGCCGGGACACACAGCGGCCAGATGTAAGAAACCGCGGGTTGTGTTCTCGTACGTGAACGGTAGTGACGAGGACCTGAAGCTCCTTCGTCCCTATCTTCACGAGCTCCAGGTAAACGGAAAGCCGTGCAGGGTGCTTCGTGACAGTGCAGCGACGATGGACGTTGTTCATCCGTCGTATGTAACGCCATCCGATTTTACTGGAAAGGTAGTTTGGATCAAGCAGCTGCTTGAAAAGCACAGTGTCTGTCTGCCTATGGCGACAGTGAGGGTAACTGGCCCGTTCGGAGAGCTAGTGACAGAGGCGGCTGTCTCGCAAACAGTCCCGTTGGAATATCCTTATTTGTTTTCTAACCGGTCAGATTTCCTGCTGCGCGAAAGGGGTCAACAACTGGGAGAAGGGCTAGTTCAGTCGTGTACGAGGTCCAAATCGCGTCAGGTCGCCCCTTTGTTGACGAGTGATCCAGAGCCAGAGGCAGCTGACGGGGAGCAAGCACTCCCAGAGTTGGAGGCAGAAAACCGGGATGAGAGGGACCAGGTTGTAGAACAGCCTGACCTCGCAGCGCTAGAAAGCGTACGCCGTCCCAACGAGCCCGCGAAAAAGGCGGAGGAAGACGGGATCATTAAAGGATCTCTCGTAGCTCCGACGTCACGTAATTTGGATCGTCTGTTACGAGTAGACAGAGTGTCTTTGACAGTCGAGCAGAAGAGCGACCCTAGTGTGTCAGGGTTTCGCGGTACAGCTCAGGAGATTGCTAGGACCAATGTGACGGGGCATGAAAAAGGCGGATTGTTTTATCGGCGCTATAAGGACCGCATTTTCACCTCTAGAAATCACGTGAAAATCGATCACTATGACTTCAGCGTAAGAAAAAAAAGAAAGGCAAATTTAACGGCAATGCCGATGGGTTGAGCAGATTTTTCTGACATCACGAAAAATAGTAGGGATGATCTCAGAGGTCTTTGTCATCCACGGGAATGAGGATCTAAGTGGGGGCACTTCGTTGAAACCCCAAAAGGACCTCACAAATTGCGAAGAGTTTTTGTCTTTTGTATTTTGTTCTTAGTGACCTCGTTGGAAAAATGAGTTTTTTTGGCGACAGGGGGTCTCAATACCCGGAATTGTATCAAATTTTGGTAATCCGTAATCCAGTCTGGCGGGTCTTTGGCGAATTCCGAGCGTTTGACTGCGGTGTGGCGTGGTGTTGTGGGGGACGTTTCCGCTGATGCCTCCGTTGTGAGAGGTTTGGGAGTTTGTTTGGTGCTTGCAGCGTCTTCTCAAGGCCTACTCCAAGCCCACCTCTTCAGGCCAGCGATTGTACCACCGGCCATTCGAGGTTTCCCTGGCCCCGGAGGGGCTGTTAAGAATGGAACCTTCGGCAACCTTTTCCGAGTTTCAACGCTGCGGAAACGAGTCCCGAAACGAGTCCCGACGTGTTCCGGACTGTCGCCCACCTGTCGAAGCCTGCCCAAAACGAGTCTCAACGCGTCCGTGACGTCAACGGGACGTGTGTGTGTGTGCGTGTGGGTTCGTGCGCTCCGGAAGGGGAGAGAGGCCTGGCCTAACTGCGGAGAACCATGGCTACGACGCACTTCTGGCTACGACGCGGCGGACTTTGCTGCAACGCACTTGGCGGTCGCACCTGCTGCCCTGGCGGAGAGTGAGGGAGAAAACGGACCCTATATAAGGCGGGGCGTGAGGCGGCTCCAGTTGTTCTCTTGGATTTGACGACTGTATCGCTACCATGTAATTAAACCGTTCGTTACGTTACCAATTCTCCCACCTCCACTGGACCCCTGGGTTCTTCACTTCGGGGAATGGTCGTCGTCACAAGCCAGGAAGCCTCCGGACGTGCGGCCTAAACCCCGCCTCGAACAATGTATAAGAAATCAGGATTGCAGCGATGGTATCAAAAATTCAGTATATATCGTAGTCTGGTCAAAACACTGTACGAACAAGATAACCGCTTGTACATGAATGACATTGAACATAGCCTGACTAAAAATCCTAAGAAGTTCTTGCGGGAAAATCTACCAAATATCTGTCTTCGTGATGATGCTGGTATCAATGTGTACTAGGAGAAGTTGCAAATCATTTTGCTGATTTTTTTTAGTTCTTGTTCTTCGCGGGCACAACAAAGTGGCACTTTTAGTGACGTTAATATCCAGTGTGGGGACCTTTTGCCTAAAATTTACGGTTGACGATGACGGCATTTTAAAAGCCATAGGCAAACGTAAACCTAAATTATCTACCGGTAGTGATGGCATACATAGTTTTATTATTAGAGGTTGCTCGTCCCTTTTTGTACCTGTGTTGAAGCATATTTTTAACTTGTCCCTAACTCAGGCTAACTTTCCTGAGCTCTGGAAATACTCGGTAGTTGTTCCCGTTCTTTTTTATAGCCCGCGATATGACTTTAGTTGATAATTATCGCCCTGTTTCGTTGTTATGCGGCTTCGCGAAGGTTTTCGAAACGTAGTGCATAGGCGGATTAACTTTTCCTTGAACAGAAAGATAATCCAGCACGGTTTTTTGAAGGGCACGTCACTAGAACCAAAGTTATGCTCATTCTTAAATTACTGCGCTCCAGTAGTTTCCGGAGAAGGTCAGCTGGACGCGAATTTCTTTGACATGTCAAAAGCCTTCGACCAGGTTAATCACACATCATTGTTACACAAGCGTGCCCTGCATGGCTTCAGCCCGCACCTCCTGCGCCTGGTTTTTAAACTATTTCGGTCATCGTCGCAATTCGGTTTGTGTTTCCGGTAGCCACTTCGATGAGTTTATTTCTAATTACGGTGTGCCACAGGACTCAATTCTATGATTCCAAGTTATTTCTTTTGTTTATAAATGACATTGTTTCTTCTGTTAACGCTGCCAAGATTCTTCTTTTCGCTGAAGACGTTACGCTTTTCATAAGTATCCAGTCAGTATCTGATTGTTCCAGTCTTCAAGATGATATAGATTATGTTTTTAAATGGTGTACGGAAAACTGATGGTCACTGAACCAAGAAAAGCTAGATATGTTGTGATATCTTGAAAGCGCGAGAGAATTTCCTTTAATGAAGCAACGGTGAGGGTGCAGGCTAACTGGTGTAAATTGAGCATAGCTGTAAACCCGAGACTGGGGATACGGACTTTGAGACTTCGTCCGTATCGTTCTGTGTTTTGTCCCTTGTCCGGATCCCCAGTCTCGGCTTTACAACTATGCAGAATTTCCTTTGCTTATACTGTTGGTGGCGCCCCAATCTTCCGCGTATCGTTTATCAAAGATCTTGGCGTCTGTCTTGACAGCGCACTTCCTTTTAATAATCATGTTTGTTACAACCCTAAATGCATCGCTAAGAGTATAAGGTATGATTTCATGTTTATGCCCACAATTTTCTGCACCTTTATGTTTACTGCATTTGTATAAGTCTTCGGTTAGATCACGGTTAGAATTTGGCTCTGTGGTCTGGAACTCACTGACTATTTCACAAGCTATCGCGATTAAAACTGTACAGAAGCGAATGATTATAATTGTCTATGATGAGTATATTGGGAGGGGGTGTTTCTACCTCTCCGAATCATTGCTTCGCAGGTTTCTACTGCATAAACGTACTGTGAAAAAATAGAACCAATATTTTATGTTTTTTTTTCACAAAGTGGTTCATGGTGAGGTAAACTCGACGGACTTATTGCAGTCTATTGACCTCCATGTTCCACCCCAAATCATTAGGAACAAGTCAACTTGTTACCCCTCCCGTACATCATCTGTGGCACCTCTTTTAAGGGTTCAAATTGATTTCGATAATGCTCACCAGAATAACTTTGATAATTTTATTGGACATCAGCATTTTATGCAACAATTACGCGCCTTTGCCTTAAAGGGGCCCTGCAATCATATTTAAGCATCTACATTTTTTGCCGTTTCCACGTCTGTAAGGGTTCGTTCAAGCCAGCGGGCAAGGAGAGAGTAACTAAATATCAGTGCGTCATATTTTAACCGGATGAGGCGGAAACCTCCTCCACCTACGGGAACGACCCGCGGGGCCGAAAGTGCGCGATATGTGACGTCTTTGGTCCTGGGCTTACTACTGGTCAGAGCCGCTAAAAGCTTCATTTTAGTCGAAATACAAAATATAAGTGGCGCAAACCGTTTCAATTATTTATAAAAATAGTTTTTGTTCAGTATTTTAGATCAGAAAAGAAACAAATGCAGTTTAGAAAGTACGGAAACAAGAAATGACCCGTCGACATACCCGCCACCAAGCGGCGGAAAAGGCCGCCCATAGTAGAAAGGGGAAGTGGGATCAGGCACCAACGAGCGGTGAGCGTCGAAAGTTCCCGGACATAGAGTTATTACAATGTACGCTAGAGGTTCAACTGGTGATAGTGTCCATGCGACTTCCGGGAGGCAAATTGAAGCAGACAGCAACCAGTCTACTTTTGCGGTGGTCCTGTGCATTCCTATGGGAAAACGCCCGTGAATTTTGTCACTTCGCCGGAAAATAACAAGAATAACTTTTAGTATTTCGGTTGTACCGGATAGTATGTACATTTAGTAATATTGTAAAAGTGTAATTGCTTTAATTATAGCATTTTTCTTTACCACTGAACGATGTTAAGCTTTGCTATATTTCAGGCCCAACAATCGAAAAGAATGTAGAGTGTGTTCAAGGTTCGCTAGCATGGCGGTGGCGCTTATAGATTGCTAATATGCCCGTCCTGTCACTCTATGAAAATGACTCCGTCGCGCATTTTCGCAATCGGTTAAAAAATATTCGAATGTAAGAAATAAAGTAACTGGACTACGAAAGGTGTGCCTTTTTATTATATCCTATGTCGGGCAGTTTTTATCGGGCTCCTGTTCTTTGACTTCTCCCTATTTGCAAAGATTTGGAGCGTGCGGTTGATGATTTGAACCCAGAACATGCATCTTTGCACATATTCATGAGAGAAAGAATAAAGCAGTACTTTTTTATTGCAAATCGGATATATTACGTGGCTTTCAATTTATTTTAATCGCCTGCATGCACATGGAGTTACTTATCCAGTGTTACTGCGTACTTCTTGCCGTCCTTCTTGGTTTTCAACATGTCCTTCGGTCGTTTGACACGTATATTCCCCATGGTGGAAAGCGCGGATGCCGTGTTCGCGCTAACAGTGTCCGACGGTGCAAATAAATACATCTACGAAGCGGTTTTAGCACCGTTTTTCATGCCACGACTTTCAAATAAAAACGCCGTAACTGACCAACTATTTTGTCTGCGTGACTGAGAAATGTTCCAATGTGCCAGTATGTACAAAATATTCGTGATATTTGCTCTTATAATCGAGCGCAGCGAGAAAATGCACTGGCTTTTTCACATAGAAATACATTACCGGAAGTCAATTTCCGACTGGTTGCTGCCTGCTTCAATTTGCAGCAGCACACTAGCGCCACTTGAACCTCTAGCGTAGTACATTATGTTAACTTTATGGTCCCGGATGTACGCGGCGGCGCTGCGGTCGTATGGACTGCAGGATCCGATCGGTTCCGAGCGCTCCAAAGGCCTTCGGGGAGCAGCTTTAGCTTGCGGTTTGGCCGTTTCGCGATATGGCAGAGCGAAGTGGCTGCCGTTCTGAACTGATCTTTACCCAGTGTTTGCTGTCGTTTGTGGCTAACGAAGTGTCATACCGAATTAGTGTTTAATCGCGCAGCAAATGCAATGCGAGCCGCCCTGGCTGCCCGCTTCCTCCAGCCTATCCAGTACATGCTTCAGTGGCGCCCTCTCGAGCCGATGACATGGAGTGCGGCATCCGTGAGCGCTCGCTGAGCTCACTACCCCTTCTCTAGTTCACGGCCACTCAAGCGACCAAGGACGTCATGAAGGAGGTTATTTTTTGCATGTTTTTGTAATTTTAATTTGCCTATGTTCGGTGCAAATTAAAAACCAGTAAAAAGGTCCTTGCAGGGCCCCTTAAGCAGGTCAATTCAAGCCTAGCCCTTGCTTTTTTTGTGTGTGTTTTTTGTCAGTTTTTTTTTATAATTTCTATTTTTGTCTTATATGTAGAACACTTCACCCATGTTAGTGCATTATACAGTAGACCGCTAGGTTGTTCTTGGGTACTGGAAAATAAAGCATTAATATTACTATTAATTTTATTTTTATTATTATTAATATTATTTGCTACTTAAGATTATTTATGCATTTTAGGAGATTTTAATATTGATACCTTAACCCCGTCAAAGTCTTCAGTATGCACCTACCTCAACACTCTTTCTGCTGATGGGATTTCCAACTTGACAACAGCTCCCACTCGTGAAGAAACTCTCTTGGGCAGGTTGGTTGCTTCGTGCTCAGACCATATTAATCTTAGAACTTGTTCACAAAAAGCCCTACCAGCAGTTATTAGACATAAGTTAGCTGATCACTATTTTGTTGGGTGCCGTTGGTTATGTGATAGTCCTTTGCCCCTGAATATCGTCGCGGGTACAAAAATATCCGTCTTTGACTCCTCTAAATTTGATGGCCTTGTTTCTTTCTTTGACTGGAATGTCTTTCTCCAATCAGTTATATCCACTGATATTTACCAAACGTTTGTGCAGGTTTTAAAGGCATTTGATGCTTCCTCCAGAAACAAAATATACGTTAAAAGACTCCGGCCTGACCATTACTGGTGGAATGCAGATATACTGGCGGCAATAACAGAAAAAAAAAAAAAAAAAAATCTTTGTGCTCGGCATAGGTGCGCGCCTAACGATGCAGTGCTTGAATCAAACTTCAACACTGGAAGAAATATGGTTACAGCGATGATTCGTTAAGCTAAACGAAGATATTTTTGTAAAACGTTCTCAGAATTTCACTCAAACATGCGCAAAACGTGGCTTCTCGTCAACGAATTTTGTGGTCACTCCTCCGACATTTCAGTCGATAACGTATTAAAAACGTACTTTGGTTCTAATCTCTCAACAGCTGTAAGGGATTTCAACAGTTTTTTTTGCGCCCTTTTCAGGTACGACACGAGATTCTTTCATGACTTTCGAAAATGTTGTAACAGCCTCCGCTTTCCTTCCACAATTCATAGATTCAGATCTCTATTGATTATTATTCAGTTTCAAACTGTCAAAATCACCAGGCTACGACGGAATTCGAGTTACTGATCTTCGTAGAAACTATGAGGTTATTAAGCAGGTACTTATTCATATGTTGAAGGGATCTATTGCTAGTTGCATTAATCCAGACGAACTAAAGACCGCTATTGCACGGCACTAGTTCAAAGGTGGCGCAGGGAGTAAGATTGAAAATTATCACCCAATTTCTCTTTTGCCGATTATTGCGCAACTTCTTGAAAAACATGCATTCCATACTACGACATCATTTCTGGATGTGCACAATGTCATTTCACCGAGTCAGTTCGGTTTTGTTCAAGGAAAGGGAACCCAGCCATTGCTTGAAGATTTTGCAGATTTATTATTTTCTGGTTTTAAAAGACATCTTGTTTGCTGTGCTCTTTTTTAAATGTATCTAAAACTTTTGATACCGTTAGCCATTCTATCCTTCTGAAGAAGCTTTATAGCTACGGATTTCGTGGTCCGTTTTTTTTTTTCTTTCCTTTCAAACTACCTTTCAGATCGCTCAGAACTTGATATTGCAGCTGGGGCACGGAGCCCGTGAACAACATTAAGGGCACGCGTACCCCAGGGATAAAACTTATCTCCGCTCCTATTTAATTTGGTTGTTAATGACATTTACACTCTCCTTTCCCCAGCCAAACTTTATCAATATGCAGATGACACTGTAATTGTTACTCGACATATTAACTTCGAAGATGCTGCCCGCTCACTGCAATTCTCTGCGACTGTAGTCATGGATTGGTTTCAACGAAATCGTTCGGACATTAACGTAAACAAAACTAAGCATATTTGTTTTCATAATCCTCTTAAATATTTGTTTCTTGATTTCTCTTTCTTTTTACCTAAATCAAACTGTGTGTCTTGCAAGTGTGTTCCTTTATTTTATGTTGAATCTGTAAAGTACTTAGGAATTTCGTTCAACTGCAGGTTTAACTTAGAATTCTCAACTCACGTCCCTCTGTGAAAAATTAAGGAATACTTGTTGTCTGCTATCTAATACAAAATCACTTATGCCTCTCTCAGTTCGCAGGCTAGTCACTCATGCTCTTGCATATACAGTAGATTCCCTTTAAAACGAAGCCGAAGGGACCCTGAAAATTTGTTCGACTTATCAGATGTTCGCATTAACAGAAGTGCCCTAATTATCATACTGGGCATGTCTAAATTGCTGTTGACCACTAAACACAGAATGAAAAGGCCTCCAATGAAGAGATACTTAAAAAGGGACATTTATTTGGCTTACGATGCCAAATGAAGAAAAAAATGTTTCACACACCACTGGTGGGGGAACCGATCCATTCGGTGATTTTTGACTGCCTCCTCCTCTGTGCAAATCAGTGTCTAGCGACGAAAGACGACATGTGGCCCATGTTCCTGAGAAAACATAGGCCACATGTCATTATTGAACCTTAATCACTGTTATCACGTCCATTAGACTCCTTGTCCGACGCCTCCTCCCAAAGGCAGTAGTCTTCAGTGTCGTGGAGCGCATTTGAAATCCCGCACTTCTTGGAAGAGCGAGCGACGAGCGTGCGCCGACGTAGGGAAAACCCGGCGCGGCGCATAAAGCGAGTAACCCAATGTCGGCTCGCCAAAGTTCTCATCGATGTTTACGGCGAGGTGCCGTTCACGCTGCTCATTTACAAAGTTACGGCGAGGTGCCGTTCACGTTGCTCTTTTACAAAGTCGCTGAGACTTGCCTCGACGTCGGCGAACACGCCATTCTTCGGGCTCCTAAAGCTTCTTCTCGTTCCGTTGCACACGAACAGAGCTTAATTTTGTCGTCTCCATCCGCGGATGCTGCCCTCATTTACGGCGAATTGTCATCCGGCAGCACTGTTACCGATGTCTTCCGCAACCAAAAGAACTTTTCTTTTGGAGGCGACCGATGATCGTTTCTGCACCGACGCCATTGCCGAGCATGACTGTACAAATGATTGCGCCTCGGACATTGTGATTTTAATGACGATGATAGCTGTTTTGAGCGCCGTATTGCTTCGAAACCGAAACTACATCTAGCAGCGTTAGATCGCGCCTCGCCGAAGTTGAAAATTTCGAAAAAAAACCTCGTATTATATGCTGGTTTTTACGGTACATCCGACATACACCTCGGCCGGCGCAATGCGCGGCGCCGCCCTCGGTGCCATCGCGAAGGGGACCTATGGAAGTTCGAGTTAACCAAAATGCGGGCGCAGAGCGGTTCGTGTTAAACGATTTTGTTTTTTTGCATTGCGTCTATAGGAAACCAACCAAATGTTCTTACTTTGTTCGGCATATCCGAGAATTCCGCTTAAGCGAGTTCGCCTTAACGGGAGTATACTGTAGTGTGTTACGTTGTGGTGTTATGGTGTTTGGAAACAGTTCCGGCTTTTGGCGTGAGAAAATTGATTGCATTTTGAAAAATATTTTGAAAAGTGTTTCTTACGGCATGCAGCTTCCCGATGGTACTGAACTCTTTCAACATTTGCCATTGCCCTGTCTCCGAACACTTTTTATTTAAACTGTTTTCTTACTTAAGTTTTTAAACAGATCAATTAAAAAATAACGTTGCTTGAAGAGACTTTCGAGGTACCTTTCGGCCGAACTAGGTATGGACGGTATATACGCGAATTTTACGTGCCTGAACTTTTTAATAATCTGCCTTCTGAAATTCAACAAGCGAATTCACTGTGTCAACTGAAGAGAACGCTGAGACTTCACCTACTCGGATGAGATGTCGCCTAACGTTTACCTATTTGATAGTATGTGCGTAGTATGCGCATACTTAGTCATCCACTTTTGTACAATCCAAACTTTTCCAATTTGTTCTACTTATGTGTGTGTGACAAACTTTACACTGCTTTTGTACTTGGGCATGGCAATTGTTTTCTATAATATTTTGGGCGGCATCAGACAAACCTTTGTTGAATTTGACTGCCCCCGCACACTTGAATGCTTCCATGAATGTGTCCTGAATACAAGTTTATTATAAATATTAATATAATTTTATTATTAATATTATTAGTATTATTATTATACTTATTGTATCTAACATAAAAAATCAACAGGAATAGCAGAAAACACGGGCGATTAATTATAAACAAAATACGTAAAATTGCAGAGATTATGATGACATAACAAAATTCAGCATGAATAGCTTCTGACTCACCAATTAATTTAATCATTTCGTTTTTGTTGGCGATACTCAGTCTCCGCAGTTTGGTCTTCACCAATAATGGAAGTGTTTGTTGAAAGAGCGCATTTTTAGCAAAGGACAGTGCATGTGTACTTTCCTTCAAGAAGAAATTACGGAGCCAATTTTGTTGAAATCATTCAGAAATTTACATAAATAAATTTCCTCTATTTTTGTTACCTGAAGTTTTGCTACCATTGTCTGCATTATTTTTCAAGCCAAAGGTAGATTACAAAAAAGATTATGTTCGTGTCAATAAACCACGGTCGACGCGGGCACTTCCGATATTTCCTTAAAAGCAAACCGAAACCAGAGCTCTGACCGAAACCAGAGCCGTAACAAGGAGGTAGCGCCATCTATCAATAGGAGCGTCAAACACACCCCGTACCTCGACTTGGTCGTCTGCGTCGCCGCCTGCCGTTGACCCAGGCAAGTTTCTTGGCCTTATTTTTTACAGAAAGAGAAGTACGCTTTGTAATTTTACAAGAAAAAACCGACCTGTGAAATACACCTTTGACGAAAAGATTAGATTGCTAAGTGCAGGCGTCGATTTTTACGGTCCATTTTAGATCGAGCCTGGCGACTTGAGCCACCCTATATAAAGGTTTGATACTTTATAAGCTGAGTTAGTTTTAAATCTGAGCTGCTTTTAAGAAACAAATAATGCATTCAGACTAACTGAAACTTGCAACTGGAACAGGATAATTCCATGTAATTCCAGGAAAATTAAATCACCAAGAGTAAAACTGAGAGATGTGACAAATCATACGTGCAAACAATCAACATATTATATAAATAGAAACAAAACCAGCAGGAGAATTAGGGAGCGACAACATGGACCAAAACCACATCTATTTCTGAAATTCGAAGCAAATGCAAATGAAACCAAATTCAAGTGGAAAGAAAACCACAACATTGAAGCCTAGCAACTCGTCATCAACCTCAATCAGGACACGTACTCCGACCGTGTAGAGTGGTCGCATCTGTCCAAAATATTTTGGTGTGAATTTAAGGTTGCACAGCTTTCTAGTTTTGCGGAAATGCGTGTCTCAGTCGGAACCAGAATGTCGGTCTTGCACTTGTCGAGTAAAGTTGATAAAGGGTTGCGTTTATTGATTACGCAACTGATGTTGAACAAAAAGGCCTACATATCCCGCGTGGGTGCGCCAACACGTACAGGAAAATGTAGTAATATTGACCATGAAAGGGGCGTCTGCGTCAGCAGAATCAGACTGAGACTGATTTGCGGAAGCGTCACTGTTCAATTCAGTCTTACGTATAATATTATAGTGATAGGGAAGTATGTATAGCGTTGAATATTAACCCATATGTAGGGGATCTACGAGAAAGAATAATTTATAGTTTCGGTAATTCATTAAAACAAATACCGTAATATTATTATCTCAATCCATCTACCAAAATGCTGGTTCTGAATTAGAAACATTTTTGTTTGCACGTGGAATCAGGGTTTATTTTCTCGAAATGAAGGTGATCGCTGTCTTACCTAAGATATTCTTAAAAACACTTTGTGCAAGCGAGCATGCTCCAGCTCAATAGCATAGACGTGTATAATGCTTTCTCTTGAGCCTGTCGTTGATAAGATCAAATAATTAGATTTTTGAATCCAGCTGTCTCAGATACAATGAAAAACGTCATTCACCCACACTGTCTGTTTTGATAGTTTAAATGTAGTTCTACTTCTCTCTTCAATCATTCATTCAAATGAGAGTAATTAAAAAATTACCGGCACGGTGGCTATAAAATCTATTTTTCTGATAATGTAAGGCAGTCCTTTTTTGTGAGGTACTGTATTTGTTTTCATTTATGAGTGATCTGGCTTTGATAGATGCGCAGCTTTGTTTCAACGCTCGATGCACCACCGCAGCCTCCGCTCCTTCAAAGCCCATGAGTTGACAAAAGGGCAGTAAGGCAGACGTTAATTGCATTTCCGCGTGTCGAAAGGTGGCGTTATGACAGTTCGGTGTGTTTGAAGGTACCAGTCGCCCTTCCCCTCACTCACAGCACCACTGATATCTCTCACTCTTTAGGCGAGTCTCCAGCGTTGCAAATTCAATACAGAGATATGTCTAATCTTAATGTAGATGTCAAAAATAGAGAGGCCAAAAATATTTAAATTAAATCATCATACATTTTGCCAGAATTAAAATCTAAATACATTTACAAATTCGTCAGCTAATAATTAAACGGCAGTTATTCAGATATTGTAGGATATAAGCTACTCAAGAATGGATGAGATTCTTTTAAATAATGTGTTCGTACATGGCCGCCTGAATACACAATGTTGACAGAGTGCTCCATGAATAGAAATATGCAGCTAATCTCTTTAGTGTAATTGAATATGCTCCGTTACTCTAGAACTCTTTTGAATGGAAGTGACGTCCTGCAGCACCTAGCCGCGACATTTCGCTTGACAACGCGGTAAGCGAAGGGTTTGCGGACGAGTCGAAAAGACGGGTTCAATTATAACGTATTTATTCAAAAATAGGTCGTCTCTTCATGAAGAATGCTGGCCCGTGTATTTATGTGCACCGTTCAAGAAGAGACAACTATTCCTATTTACGGAGGGGGCCCAGCAAACGATCAGTCAACAATAAAGTCTGAACGCAGAAATGACATCTGTGTGAATCTCTTCTTTTTATTCCCAACGTTATATCTGGATGTTATTCGTCGGCTAGTCTTGTCAGTTTTAATGTAGGTCTGCGTGTGTTCTGCGAGAAAGTAGAGATACAGGTTTCTTCATAAAAAGTTCCACCTATTTTTGAATAAATATTGTAAATGCTATGTGCATTCTGAACAATACCTTTCTAGTTTTGAGCGAAACAAAACACAAAACATGTGTGTTTAATGACGCAAGGTACTCCAATTCAAAAGGACGAAATGCGAGGTTTTCTAGTTTCGTCAAGCGCATGAAGGAGCTCGAACAAGATTGTTTTATAACAGGAATAATAACAGGAAGTCAAGACTTCTCAAATCAAGTTTAATTTTATTCAGTCGAGTCCTGCGAACCTTTGGTCACCATGTAGAAAGCGTGCTTGAGTAAATCCACATTTTTCCGGCCGCATTCAGTGCTTCGAATTATTCAAGAACTCGAATTTCAGCAATACGAAAATAGAATCAAATTGTTCGAACAATCACTATTTTATTCAAACTAAAAACTCGGATATTTGCCCACCTAGAACCAAATTATTTTCTTACCGCAATCAGTTGCCTGCAACTCTCTACAAAAGAGGTGCGCAAATGCTCCCATAGAATTTGAAATAGTATAACCTTGTTCTTTCACTCACCACTATTTCGGCTTCTGCATCAAAAAACCAAATTACATGTCTTTCTTACTACAGACGTTAAGGGTAAAATAAATGTATGTCCTTGTTCACTTATTAGGGCATTGGATAATTATAAGTTGGTCATCTGACTAGTATAATGTATAGAAATTAATAATCTTATATTCTTGAGGATTACTGTAACTGGTAGTATAGATGATTAGCCACCATTCGTAGTTGTCGGGGGCATCTCCAGTATACCAACCCCCCCCCCCCTTTTTTTTCAATATTCTCAGAGTATTTCGTAAAACAAAATTAGTGTAAACATAGTATAAATATGTTTCATATTTTTAACTTGATTGACCACCCTTGTTAGTAAAGAATATGGCATTCTAAAGCAGTTGTACTGCATGGGCTCACAGAAATCTTGAATATAATATGCGTGTATATTTGATACTCTTCTACGTATCCCAGTTCACTTAGGTAGAGGTAGTGGACTTCGCAAAAAGGCAAGAGGTAGCCTGTCGTTATAAGATTTCCGTCATACCCAGATAGAACCCGTCATTTATTTCGTCATCATGCCCCAGAAAATAAGGTATTGTGAGATCGCTGCACCATAAATATTAGATAAGAGAAACCTGTCTCGAGACTTCCCCAAGGCGAAGGTTGTTTAGCCCTTTCGACGGGAATGCAAACAAATGAAGAAAAAAAAACAGCATGATATTTATTAGGACACTCAGTTACAGATAATTGGCAGAACTTTGTGGGTGCGTTTTGGAACGAATATCAGAGCTGGTTCACTCACCACCCGAGCAACCAGGTAAGTGCAGATTTTTAATATATTATTCAACACTTAGGTAGCAAAATAAATAATGCGACCAACTACCCATGAGCACATTATACAAACGTAGATAAGCTCTCTCCTTCAGTCGCTGCTAAGTATATATTTAAAAATACAGCTCATATGCGAAGCTCCTCATATGCGAAGCTCCTTGATAGAAATATTCACAACTGAAAATATAAAACTCCATTTACAACGTTACAAGGTTGAAATATCACGCTTTTCATCGCAATTTGTGTAGGAAACACACGTATGGAGGGTGTTTCACGTACCTGACAAGACTTAAAAAGCTGGTGGACGTTACGTGTGTAGAACCAGTGGAGTATTGTTCACAGTTGTAATAAGCAAGTCAAGATATGTTTTGCGATGTGCCAAACTGGCTAATTAGTACAGAATAGTTACCAAATGTGTGAATATTATTTTATACTCAAACCCTTTAATGCAGGCCATATGTAAAGCTTGTTGACCAACATTTTATTCTGTCTTCATCGCGTAGCCATAATATATCTATTTTTTGCAAAGTCCTTCTAGCTTTTACAAATCTCACGTTACTAAAGGAGCCATCATCAGACGTCGCTAGGCAATAGGCACATAGGATTTCTTTCAAGTCTCAAGCGCCTTCTCGAAAGCTCTAAACAATTAGGCACACAAAAGCTACCTTGATGGGAACGACAGGATAAGATGTTTTACAACACGCTGTAAGACCTTTTTATAAAAAGATTAGCATACCAATTTTTTTAAAAGCTGGCTAATTAATTTGTGTTATTTAGCCAGTTGTACACATCGCCAGAAATGCATTGCCTTGTTTGAGAGGACTGAGAACCATACAGCGTTGGTTCGACACCTGTGGCGAGCACCACATTTTTTAAGTCTTAGTAAAAGTTAACTGAGGCACTGTATGATGACTTTGTAGATTTTAGAGCGCAGCTCTTAGGCGCCCGTTTCCGGCTTGAGCGGCGTTGGCGTCGCGGTCGGCGTCGGCGTCGACGTAACCGCGTGTTGCATTATGGGATGTTTCCGATAATGCACCGCGCGGTGCCGAAACGTCACCGTGCCGAGACGTCACCGCACTGCATTATGAAACGTTTCCCATAACGCACAACGCGGACGTTTCGGCACCGCGCAATGCATTATGGGAAGCGTTCCCGTAATGCACCGCGGTGACGCGCGCGTTGAATTATGGGACGTTTCCCATAATGCACTACGCGGGAGGGAGAAGGAGGAGGGAGGAAGGGGAGGAGGAGGAAGGGATAGAAGGAGGAGGAGGAGGGAGGGTGAGGAGGAAGAGAGGGGAGGAGGAGGCGAGGAGCACAGGAGGAGTATATGAGGAGGGAGGGGGAGAGGATACGGATGAGGAGGGGCATACCGTCTCCTCCGTACCCTCCCCTCCTCCTCCTCCTCAAGAGCTGCGCTCTAATTCAGCGTAACAGGGAGTTGTAAACGTGTTTCATTTTAAAGCGGAGCTCTTAGGCCTCATTCACACAGCCGGCGTTTCTCCCATTCTTGCACCGTCGCGAGGGGCGTTCCCGGCAGGGGAGAGGATTTCTGGCCCGATTTTCGCCGGAAAGCTGCGTCGTGCCGGGTGCCGGGCGACGTAGGGAGCTGCTCTACGGCACCGGCGTCCCGGCGTCCCGGCGGATGACGGAGTCCCGCCCCCATCGAAAACCGACCAATCACAAAAAGGAGAAGTTTCGCTAAGTTTGGAAGATTTTTCATCATTCGGTTGCCAACAGTGAGCCAACGCTTGTAGCATTGTTTTTCTTCTTTCTTTTCTGCGGGAATTTCTAATAGCAGAGCAAATCCTTAATTTACAAAAAGAAACGTGCGCACAAATATTCAGGCGCAATTATCTCTTTATTTTGTAATTTAAATTGAATAAACAAGCAGTTCCGATTCAATCCAATCCTGCCGTCGCGGCCGCCGTCGCTTTGCTTGGGCGGCCTGTTCGGACACCCAACCGTCGCGTCCCCGTCCCGGCGTGCTCCCGTGACGGTCCCGGCGCCGGCTGTGTGAATGAGGCCTTATGGTACGTTTACACTTGAGAAGGAATCCGCTGCCGCAGGAGCGGATCCGCTCCCGGCTTCGGCGGCGACGAGCGGGTTGCGTTTACATCTATTTCCTTGGAGCAGTGGCGGCGGCGCCAGCTGCGGCAGCTGTTCCCGTAACATCTCGTCAAATATGACGAGTAGGCGCGAGAATTCCCGCCTCGGCTGTCTCACCCGGGCGTTGCTGCTCCCGGAACTACGCGTGCTCATGACGTAGACAGCGTCGCGCTGCGCAAGAATGTCACTTCCGGTCAGCGAAACGCCTCGTTCGGCGGCAGAACTAGGTCCTGGACCTAAACGGCTCGCCGCCGCGTTTTCCGCCCAGCGTTTCGCCCCAGCGGCAAAAGCTGCGCGGATTCGCTAGCGGATCCGCAAGTGTAAACGTACCATTAGGCGGCCGTTTTGGGCTTGAGCGGCGTCGGCGTCGGCGTAACCATGAGGTCGTGACCCCTGTGACGTCACGTAACCCCGGTGACGTCACGTGACACCCGTGAATTCACGTGACCCCGGTAACGTCACGTGACCTCCGTGAGGTCACGTGACCCTGGTGACGTCATGTGACCCCATAAGGTCACGTGACCCTGGTGACGTCATGTGACCCCCGGGACGCACGTGACCCCTGTGAGGTCCCGTGACCCCCGTGAAATCACGAGGGTCACGTGACCTCACGGTTACGCCGACGCCGACGGCGACGCCAACGCCTCTCGGAGGGGGGAGTAGCAGGCACGATGAGGAGGTGAGGAGGAGGGAAGAGGGGTATACGCTCCCCTTAGTACCCTCCCCTCTTCCTCCTCAAGAGCTGCACTCTAATTTGGTGTTACAGGGAGTTGTAAGCGTCTTTCATTTTTAGAGCGCAGCTCTTAGGCCTCATTCACACAGCCGTTTTTTCTCCCGGCCCGGCGAAAGCGCCGGCTGTCCTTTACGCGGGGGGAGAGGGTGTTGGGACCGGTTTCCGCCCGAGATCGGGGCGCCGGACCCGAAATGAGCCAAACGAGAATGTCCAACGTCTCCGGCAACGTCGAGAGACCGGGAACGCCGGCGCCCCGCCCCATTGAGAGACGGCCAATCACAAAATAGGAAACTTTCGCTGAATCTGGCGGATTCTCAAAAGTTGGGTGACCATGGGCACGGCCGCGGGAGGGAGATGACCGTACTGTGCCCGAACGCCATAACTGCCCTAACGAAAAAGCCAACAAAGCTCTTTTCGGGAAGGAGGGAGGCCAGCGAGACGACGGGCGCATTGTGTGATGTTTACGGCTCTTGAACAACGGGCATACAGAGATTTGGATTTACCGCTGAGCTGCTGCTCGAAATGGTGAGACCACATTGGTTCCTTTGCGATAGACGTAAATGCGATTTTAAGGAAGAGCAGCCGAAGAAAGAAAATACGGTCGTCAATCATCGGGGACGAAATGCGGCGTGAGGAGTGATTGATGTGAAACGTGCTCGCGGTGCGCCTTGTCGTTTTTGTTTCGAAACGTGGAAACAAATAAAATGTTTTGAAACATGCAAGATCGTTATCGGCGACCCAAACGCAAGCTCCAAGAAACAAAATAGTTGTGGCTGCGCACATCGACGCCGATAGTCCGCAACATTTGGTGGTCGACGCCGCCGCAAAGCAGCCACAAATACGAGATTACAAGATTGGTAGTAAAGATCGAGGGAAGTGTGAAATTGCGCACGAAATAATAGGTTATACCGGTTATACAGTTTTACGGAATACATACGTTCGACGCGGAATTTGAAATTTGCCGAAAGATTTCTAAGCTAGGTGGCGCAAGCTACCGCCCAATATAAGGGGACACGGCCTCCAGCATCCATCTATTCCCATAGCCACCGCAGGCAGCTCCGTCACCGCTGGTTCGAACACTCCTCCGTCCCCGCACCGTCCCGTTTTCGGCACGGCGCCCACGGCGCTTTCGCCGGGACGGGGCGAAACGCCGGCTGTGTGAATGAGGTCTTAGGCGTCCGTTTCCGGCTCGAGCGGCGTCGCTGTCGGCGTAATCACGCTGTGCATTATGGGACGCGTGACGTCACTGGTGACGTCACTGATGACGTCATCAGGAACAATGACGATGACGTCACGTGACGTCACTAACGATGTCACTGATGACGTCATCAGGAACAATGACGATGACGTCACGTGACGTCACTAATGATGTCACTGATGACGTCATCATGATGACGATGACGATGACGTCTCGTAATGACGTCACGTTACGCGTTGCATTATGGGAAACGTCCCATGATGCAACGCGCGGGGAGGAGGATGAGGGGAGGAGAAGGGGGAGGAGAAGTGAAGGAGGGGAAGGAGGAGCGAGGAGGGGGAGGAGGAGGGAAGGAGGAGGGAGGAGGGGAAGGAGGATTAGGGAAGAGGGAGGAGGAGGGGGAGGGGTGGAGGAGGAAGGAGGATGAGGCAAGGAGGGAAAGGAGGGAGGAGGGGGAGGAGGAGAAGGGAAGAGGGAAGGAGGGGATGAGGAGGAGCTGAGGAGGGAGGAGGAGGAGAGGGTATGGATGAGGAGGGGGGCATACCCTCCCCTCAGTACCCTCCCCTCCTCCTCCTCCTCAAGAGCTGCGCTCTAATTCGACGTTACAGGAAGTTGTAAACGTCTTTCATTTTTTTCGCCTATATCAAATAAACCTTGAATCCGTGTGTGCCACATCAAAGTAACCGACGAATAACTTCTCCAAAATTTTTCGTAAAGTGATGCGATTAAATATTTTTGAACTCTGCTAGTATCACGAAAATGTCGAATCATCATAATTTGCCCAAACGTGTTGTACATTTCGTTTTCATTCAAGTTGAACTTTAGTACACTGCATGAGGGTGTTAAGAATATCCCCACAAACCCAGCTTAACCAGCTTTTTTTATTTTAGAAACACCTGGTACCATATATGTGAAATGCAATATGAGTCAGGGTTATTTCTAATGAAAATATGTCGCTATTCCTGATGTGTTATGACACACTCTCAGCCCTTGAAACCCCTTGAGTCTATCGGACCCTTCAACCCTTTAGACACTTTCAGTCCCTCAAATTCTTCAGTCTTCCACATCCTCCGGCCTTTCAGATCACGTCTGCATTCAACCCCTCAGACACCGAAATGACTGAAGTACAGGCCAAAAAGTTCAATGTAAAATGCTGAGTTTTAAATGCATGTTGAGACTCAGAGATATGGTAGTAACCAACGTGTACTCAAACTCGGGCGCAGGCAACTCTAGAAAGACGCTTTTAGGCCAAATAGGGAGAATCGTGTTCTTTTTCGCCAAAAAATAACTTTCGAGCTGCTCACAACACACATATTTGGTAGACCATATTCTAAAGCTACGTTTTGCTAGCGGGAGCTCGTGCCGTCAACTTTAAGCATGAATTGAGCACGCGCCCGCTGGGCCCGCTCTCCTCAGTCTACGATTTACCAAAACTCTAATGCCGCTTGCTAATTTTCTGAGAGGTACGGTAGTTCAACTCAAAACACACACACACACACACACAGGCGCGCACGCAAGCACAAACACACACACGCATACATTCACACAATGACATTGATACGTTTAGAGAAGTCCACAGATGCGATAAAAACACCCGCCGCTGTTTTAGAAATCATGAGCACGGTCACCGTGTTGTTCCTGTTGCCCGTGTGGTATACGTTCCCGGCACATTTAACCACCGATGGACTGAATTCTGTAGCCTGACGGACCAAAAGCCACACGGAACAGGGCACTGAAAGAACTCTTATCTGCACACTAAGCTGCTCTAACGATAACAGGAAGCCGACTGAGCAACTGTTCGGGGTTGCAAACCGAGAGAAAATGGTCAAGCGGCTTTCCTCACGCAAATATTCTGCAGGGACACGTAATCTCTCCCAGGCACCTGTTAATACTACTTAGATGGCACCGATCTTTCCCGAAACAAATCGTGACAAACCCCACACGCTTCTCAAAACACTATGAAGATCCTCTCAGAGACATCAGAAATTCTTGAGTAGTGCGTCATACAGGCCTCTCAAACGTTTTAGAAGTTCTTGAAGGGTAAGACAAGATGTCTACATAAAACTGGTGGACCTAGAAACGTTTTTGTTTTTAAATGACTGCACAACCTTTCGATATTCTGAAGAATGTTTATTAATCTTAAAATTACAATACTGATTTCCAATATTTTATAAAAAAACAAGGAAGTAATTCTTATTCAACACCCGGGAAATTCCTGTCATTTTCTATCTACTGGATTAAATTGTTGCAATGATAATCCACTGTCAATAGGAAGATGCGAATCCAAAATATGTTCTTTTTATAATATGAAAAGAAGCTTATCGAAACCCGTCTTCGGGAGCTTGTGGGGCTCGGTGCATGCACTAAATAATCCTCAAAAAAGCATAGCGAAGCGGAATATGACCAGTGCAGGTCATAACTATGCAGTTTAGTTGTTTTGTTTTAATCAGCATAATATTTTAAATATTATTTTCATATTTTACAGCTGCACCATAATCTGGTAATTGGTGTTTCTGTTTCATCACTCTAAGAGATGCCCCTATATTTTCCTTTAGTATCAAAATGTTTGTCATACCAGAAATAACATTATCCTAACACGAGTGAGTTATTTATACTGAGCTAATAGAGGAATATTCGCCGCACGTTCAAGTTACCATACACCTTGGTAGAGGACGCGTACTAACAGAGCAGCTAGCCGTCTAGGTTGTGCATTGACTTCAAAGTAAAAATCTTCGACAGGAATCTGTCTGGTTTGGGGAAACAATCCGAAAAAAAAGACATATCACTCCAAAAGCTCAGAAACAAACAGTTGCCAAGTTTCGGGGTCGACGTGACTCTTTCAGGGGTGACTAAATTGAATGGGACAGCGAGAGCTTCGACCTCTTCTTCCTCGTCTACCGGAGTTGATATTTTGTTAACGTTACGCAGGCCCTGGACGTAAATAGATGGTAAGGCCCGAGGGATCTGTTAATGTTCCCCGGTGTGTTTTCCTTATGCCACGACTCCAAGAAAAGACTGTTTTCGAATATGCGGCTCCGTGTCTATCACGTGCGCGTTCCCGAAGTCGATTCGATGATCGAGTACCTCACCATGTTCCAAGACAGCGCTACGCTCGCGATCGAAAGTGCTCACATCGGTGTGGTGCTGGCGCATACGGTACGGAAAATATTTAGTTTCGCAAATGTAAGCGGCGGGGCACTTTGCACACGGAATCTTATAAACCACGCCTTGTGCTTTTTATATTGGGGGCAGACCAGCGGAATGCATTGCTACGTAAACTAAATTTTCAGTGAACAAAAGGTTAGGGCGCAAACGAGCTGGCGGAGGTTAAACATTTGACTAAAAACCCCGAGACTGGGACGAGAAGGGACGGACAAACACAAAGTCTCAAAGTCGATTCTCGTCCCAGTCTCGGGGTTTTTAGTAAAACGACAAAGTTTTCAATTTTTGTAGGCGCCCATCTGCCTGCAAAACAAACGAGACGGCCGATACTGGGTTCAAGCGACGATATCACGAGATAGCTGCACATCGACGGCGTCAGCATCAATACCCAGTTATCAACGGATGATTGCTCGCGCGTGCTGGCAGACTGCTCATCGGGACAGCCTATCGTCGGAATCTCTGGGCTATAAAAGCGGCAGTCGCTGAACAACCCTTCGCAGACCATCGCCACGAAAACTAACTTTTCAATTTTTGTAGGTAAGATTTTATATTCACTCACTTACTATTTGTAAGTGCGCGGGTTTGCAATTGGCTGGTCTGCTTTCTGGTTTTTTAATTTTTTTTTCTGTTTGTTCTTTGGTGTTTTCACGAAGATGGCTGAAAAAGGTGACTGTTTCTCCTGCCTGAAAAATAGCACGTGATGATACATGTATTAAGTGTTCGGAGTGCGCAAATTATTACCATATGGGCAAGTGTTCTGGACTGACAAAAAATGTAATGACGTCAATGAACGACGCAGAAATTTCCGAGTGGCAATGTAACACCTGCAAGTTGTATTCCCAAGGACAGTCTGCGGCTCCCGAGGTATCTCGAGGGACGTCACAGCTGACCCCAAATGAGGAAAGACTAGAAATGTTAGTCAAACAAATTGAATCTATCAGTGCAACGTTTATCTTCCTCCTTAATAAGATGTCTTGCATTGAGAGGTCTCTCGAGGCGCAGACTGCGAGGATCGACGCGATGATGCCCAATATAGAAAATCAAAGTGAAGCAATAGCAGGAATCGAGGCAATTATGAATGATCAGGCAATAAGGCGTTAGAACTGATTGTTCATATGAATAACCAGGACAAAACAATAAATGAATTACAGCAGAAAATCGGTGAACTAGAGGGAAGGATTTCACAAAGGAATGTAGAGGTTGGCGAGCTAAGAGAGGGTATCGACAATGCAGAGCTGCACTCTAAACGCCAGAATATTGAAATCCATGGTATAGTCCAACAACCAAATGAAGATATCATGGGCGTAATTAAGAGAGTCACAAAGAAACTGGACCTAGCGCCAGTGACTCCGAATGACATCGAGGCTGCCCACAGGCTAAAAACTAAAGAAGCAAGGATCACACCTATCTTGGTAAGATCCACCGAGAGGCGTACAAGGAACCTGTGGGTGAGAAAAAGTACTGCTCTTAGAAATGATAACAGTTATAGAAATGAAAACTTGGACTGAAGCGCTCAAAAGTCTCTTGTGGTCCACCAAGGCATGTGCAAAGGGAAAAGGTTACACGTATACTTGATGAAGAACGGAAAAACATTCGCAAGGCAGAAGGAGGGAGCAGCTGTGATTCAGATCGAGAGTGAACAAGACTATCAATATCAGGTCATCATAGAATCGTTATTTGAATCGTTTCGTGAGTGGGACGCATAGACAAGAAAGTTCTTGGGCGGAAGTATGTAACGCTGACACTAAACTAAGCTTAATTCATGTAAATGTTAGGAGTATTTACAGATATTGGAATCAGTTATTGTTACTTTTAACCACGGGATTGCCAAGTTTGGACGTACTTATCTTGAGTGAAGTCAATGCTGATGAGGCAGGTTGCGCTACATTTTCCTTGCCAGGTTTTAATTTTGTCTGCTTGTGCCGAGAACGAAGAAAAGGTGGTGGAATTATGATGTACATAAATGACAAATGCTTATCAGAAAAAAATGGATGTTTCATTTGTACAAGCAGAATCATGTGCTGATATTGTTCACAAAATGAATTTTTCTTACGTTGTGTGTGCTGTATACAGGCCACCCAGTTTAGAATCAAGGTAGCACACAAAGGGCGCTGATGCGCGCGATGGGGCGAGGCTCTGTGTCACCCGGCGATCTATGGTTTTTGCGCGTGCAACACTGTCGACGGATGACGAGTTGAACAAAACTCCTTGAGTAGCCGTTTCTTTGGATGTCAGTAAGGATGGTCTGTTTTTCCTTTCTTCTATTGTTTTCCGACGAGCAGACGGTCATTGCTCTAGACAAGAACGTAGAGACCACTGACCCCTTGTGATTCACTGACCTTGATTTACTCGAGCCACTACCCTGATTTTGACTCGAACCACCCAGCAATTCACAAGGCGTCACTGGTCTCTACTCTCTTTTCTAGAGCAATGACCATCTGCTCGTCCGAAAATGATAGAAGAAAGGAGAAACGGACCATCCTTGCTGACCTCCAAAGAAACGGCTACACAAGGAGTTTTGTTCAACACGTCACCCGTTGACAGTGTTTCACGTACAATAACCATGGATCGCCGGGTGACACACAGCCCCGCCCATTGCGCGCATCAGCGTCCAGTATGTAAAAGGGACGAGCGAGACACTGGCGCGCGTGCTCCGAAAAGAAGGGATTCAAGTGGCGCACAAGCCAGTGTTAACATTAGGACGGCTGATGCCAAGGCCAAAGGATCGCCTCCCAAAAGAGAAAGCACAAGGCGTGGTCTATAGGATACCGTGTGCAGAGTGCACCGCCGTTCACATCGGCGAAACTAAATCTTTTCGCGAACGCATGCGCCAGCACCTGAACGATGTGCGCAATTTCGATCGCGAGCGTATTGCTGCCGCGGAACATTGTGAGGTACTTGAACATCCGATCAACTTCGGGAGCGCGCACGTCACAGACACAGAGCCACATATCCGAAAATGTCTGTTCTTGGAATCGTGGCATATTTTGAACACACCGGGGAACATTAACAGGTCCCTCGGTGCCTTATCATCTATTTACGTCCAGGGCCTGCGTAACGTTAACAAAACATCAATTCGGTAGAAGTTGAAGAAGAGGTCGAAGCTCTCGCTGTCCCATTCCATTTAGTCACCCGTGAAGAAGGAGTCGAGTCGACACCAAATCGTTAGGAACTGGCTGTTCCTAAAATTTTTGTCTGATTTTTTTTTCAGGTTGTGCATTTTATTCTAAGTGTGTGGTTGCCATATAGCGTGCATTTAATGTTCAATATACCGCCCAGACGTATGGCTCTCATTAAAGAACTGACAATATGTGCATATCACCTTAAAGCGACCATTTGTGACTTTAAAAAGTCAATCTTGGCAAGAAAGTAATTAAAAAAGGAAGAATTCGTGTCTGCAGTCTCTATATAAGATATATTTTTAGTCCACATACGCTTTAGTAGTTTTCAAAGTACATCATGCTTGTAGGAGTTTTATTCATATCAAATGAGCAGAGGCGCGCGGACTAAGCCGCAGCAATTATACCTGAATTTATCGGAGGGAAGGGTTGCTTCCCAAGTTGCCGTGTGCAAAAACATAAAAGAAAAAGCTCTGCAGGCATTTTTTTTGTATTTTTAACGATGTTTATGTCTTTAGCATTCATTGATGGAATATTGAGAGTTAAATAAAGAAACCTTTGACGTCTTGTGATATAAAAAAGTATTTTCAATACCCAATATTTCATGTGATTGTAAAGTTTTTCATAAAGAGCCATTTATAAGCATTTTATGTGTAGATGAATTCACAATAGAGCAACTTACTTATTTTCAACAAGTTAATTCGCACTGTGGATAAAAGGTGTTTGTCAACTTAATTTCACGCCAAAATATTATAGAAGAATAGGATTATGAAACGCAATACTGTCATATTTTCGTTATTTGACAATTGTTTATGCCTCATTGATTATTAATACGGCTCTTCAATAATGAAATATGTAAACCGATTATTCTAAACTGTGAACTTTATTTGACTAATAATCGATGTATTTATTTTTGTGCACTATTGTATATCTGTTAAAGCATCGGTAAATTATATAATTATTGACTAAACATGATAGAAATTATTCGACATTTTTGTAACTTTCATCCGGGAATAGAGTTGCTGGTTTGTTTGCAACGATTTAGCTGCGCAGATTAGAATCAAAAATAAATTTAATTTTCTCTTTTGTTTTTAGATATGCAGCATTTCATGAGTTGATGGCAGACAAAAAGAAGAAATAATAAAGAAATATGTGCGCCTCTTTACTTATTCAAGATCCCTACTTAAAAAGTGTACGATATGTGGTGCTTAGGAATAAATTCTTAATTGCCTAAAATTTATGCAGGACCTTAAAGCAATTCGTTTTCAGCGATGTCTTATATTTTTTTTGGCGAGGGGGGGGGGGGGGTACAAAGTTAGAAAAAACCTAAACATTTCAAGCCACTAACAAAAAGCGTATTTCTATTATTTTTGGTCAGGTAAGCCAGTGATTAATGTTTTACGTGTTTCGTAGCGGCGTCAATATTGACTCTCACAAAGTGCTTTGCTGGCTCCCTTTTCAGAGATTATTATGTTAGCAAGATAACCTGCTATTAATTAATAATTTGATTAATCGGTGTTTTAATTGGTTAATTTCCAACGTCCATCGTGCACTAATGTCAAACATTCCTCGTACACCCTAAACATTTAGGACTATCATGGACACCTTAGATGACATCTTGGTGCATCTGGGCTCGTGGCACTACCCAATCATCGCCTTCTGCTTCCTTCGAGGATTTCCCGCGGCCTACCATGCGATGGCTCCCACGTTTATAGCGCCAACCTTGGATCACTGGTGCGCAAAACCACCGGAACTCGCCAACTGGACAACCGACCAGTGGATCAGTGATGGCATTCCTCAAACTCACAAAGGTAAGATAGGGACGCTTTGGGTTACGATAATAGTTTAAACCTGCTTGGGAAAGAAGATAGGGCGAGTTGTTTATAATATTGAACCTACTACATCAAGGTCTGAAGAAAATAACGATAAATAAAATGACGAAAGTGAAGTTCGTGCTGTTAAAGTCATAAGAAAGCGCTCAAGTGAAAACTGTATATTCGGTATTGCTTGCTCGTGACTGAAACCACTGTTAATGATTTTTTTCTCAATCAGTTTTTTTACATACTAGAGAAAGTTGCCTTTTCCTTTTTATGCCCCAGAATCAAAAACTATTTCAAATGTAAATTATAAGTGAAAATAATATTAATTTATTGTTATATCTATATAATTATTGTTCAATGTTTACTAATTATTGTTACCTTCTTTAACCAAATCCCTTAAAGGGACACTGACACCCCCAAAATTTTTTTTTTCCTTTTTCGTCAGGCATTTCATTATGGTGTCGGAAGACTACCCAATTAATATTTTGCTACAGAGTCACGTATTTTTTTTAATAAAGCCAAAAAACGCAACTGCACGAAACCGAAACCGAAACGGAGAAGTGGAGAGGATAGCGGGAGTGGCGGAAGTCACGTGGCTACACCCGACCGTGCGTTTTTTTTTTTTTTTTCTCCTCTTTCCGCACGTAGCAGACGAAATGCGTCCGTTCGCCGTGGTATTCCTTTGCAGTTATGTTTGTTCCGCCCGCTGTTTTGTACTTCAAGATGAGTTGTTCTGTACATTTAAGTGTTGGCAATTAGTAGTGAGTGCCCGAGTGCCGTGGTGAATTCCCGTGATCAGCTCCGAAAAGAATACTCCCAACTCCAAGGTGCTGCGTGAAGAGTTGCCTCACATGTCCTGCATCTGAAAGTGGCCAGAGTGCACAAGTTTCCGAAAGATCAACGTGTCGGAATCAATGGCTGGCTGCAATTCCTGTAGAACCATTACGCGAAGCTCGGAAAGCGGACGCTACCCGATTCATATGCTCCTTGCATTTTGTGGAAAGTGATATACACTGAGTTCGCAGGTGTCAAAAATGGAATCCATACCATTTAGTTCAGCGACGTATCGTCCACAACAATTTTTTTTCCCTGTGATAATTGTAAAAAAAAAAAGAAATGTAAACATCGCAGAATGCTTGACAAAAAATAAAAATAAAAAATGAAAGGTCCACCCCAGGAATCGAACCCGTGCCCTCAGCGTGTGAACCGGACGTCTTTCCACTGAGCTATTGAAGGAACACTCTCATGCGTAATTATGCAGCTGGTAGACTGTATGTCGGAAGTTTGCTGCCGATTTCCCTTCAATACATACACTCCCGGCTTGATGTCCGGCAGCACCACGCATAGGGCACATTCGCACCTCGTAAAGTAACCGTACGCGTGCGTATTCAACTCGAAGTACGCACTTCGTGCTTGACGTTTGAGCGAGCGATGTCTTCAGCCAGGAGAAGGGACGACGGCTCGGCGACGTCTTCGTGCAATCGGCTTGCTGGTCGGGCATGTCGTACGGGATGAGTATCAGTTCTTTTGATTGGTCCGAAATTTCTCTTTCGAAGAAAGACAGAATTCGCCAGTACCGTGAACGACAGTTCTGAAGTAGAGGTCCAACGCCCGTCGTCCGCTGCCATCCGCTAGTGCTAGTCCCACGATACGCGAAACGACGCCATGTTGAGTGAACGCACAGAAAGCTTCCGGTTGTTTGTGCTACTTTTTTTTTTCAATCAACGTATTTGCAGCTTTTTTGAAGCCACAAAAAATGGGTTTCATATTTTTTTCTATTTTTAATATTGACTGTGTGCCTTCAATGACCCACGACTTCGATTAAATTTGGTGGTCGCATCGATACCTTAGAAAACGGCCCGTGACCACGGAAAAGAGAGTGAGCGAGACTCGAACCGGCCAGTTCTTGATCGGCGGTTTTCGGGCGGAAAGAAGCCGAATTTCGAGCCGCAAATTTTGTTCTGGGTAGTTGGGCTCTCATATGTCACGTACAACTAAAAACCTCGGCGAGCATAAATACCCTGTCAGTGTCCCTTTAAGATTGACCAAACGGAAACGCTTCTTCCTTAAGCAGTAAGGTTGTTTTTTTCGCACAGTAACAAAAGCATTGCAAAGGCCCATGACCCTAAATTCCCCCCCCCCCAACCAACTCAATACTACTCCAAGATAATCTATGAAGGTCAAATTATGATTTCTGTCTACTGCATGAACGATGATTTCTATCTATCACATAAACCACGAGCAACGACGTAATAGTTGCTCCGAAAAAATACCTAATATATGTGCGACAGCTACCCATTCTCATACGTTTGTAACTCATGTTAAAATGTATGATCGAACCACGCTCCAAATATCAATGTTTATACTTGTCGTTTACGAAACCATATAAATAATTATATAAACCATGGTATAATATAAAACATAGCTTTATAAATGACTGGCTTCCTCCTTTCCTCGATGTAGAATTCAACTCTGATGTTTATATCTTCAAACAAACATATGATATGTTGGTTATACATTCTTGACCAAAATGCAGCCAGCGCGTAGTATACAGAGCGTGTAGTATGCAATGAATAATTGTTTAAACCAACCTAAATTTGTCATTAAAGGCCCAGGCAATCGCGGTCCCTTGGAACATTACTATGTTTTGTCAAGAAAAGCATAAATGTATAATTATATTAATGTGGCCCATAGGAGTGAACGTAAATAAAAATTGTAGCACGGCGGAATAACAACTATAAGCGTGCCAACGTTTAATGACTGCTTATTGATATTCTATGACTATCATATAAAATATTTTGGGGTACATTGCGATGTTTGTTGATGTTCAGGTGAAATTCTAATTTTAGTGCATCCTCCAAGGCGTTGATGTCCAAGAAAGTTAGGGATGATTTGTTAAAATGAGCATATACTGTCTTAGACATCCTATTGAGCCCCCTCTGAGAGCCAATTTCTGTAATCAAATCTAGCACCTTTTGTTTGCACAGACATCGAAGGTGGCATCGCTGTCCCGCTGTATGTTTAAAAAAAATGGCGGCGTTTCTAACAGAACCAATTCGTCGGTGGAACAACACATGGTCACTGCCGATTTATGTGGTAGTAGAGCTATCGTTTCTTGCCGGCCAAACTAAAATCTAAGTGTCCTTAGCAAGACCATGCACGAGCGATATAACCAGAGTTCTTTAAAGTAAGTATGAATATTTCAGTGTAATCTTTTATGCTGATCTTGGTAGCCTTCGCTGAAATATAGCGCCAGCTGTAATTGCTGTTAGGAGGCGATTTGAGAATTGCAGTAAGACTACTACCATCGGTTGCTTAACGTTTGGTAACAATTGTGTGAAGCTAGTTTTTCTGGGTTGCAGATTAGATAAAGACTATTTACGTGTTTTTTTTTTTTTTAAATACAGAACTGCTTCAGTTTTCATTTAACGAATTCACATAAACGGCGCGAGTACCTGCTTCATGCTTTCTGTCCGAAGAAGATCGCGCTTTTGAATTGAAACGACCTATGCGTCCAATTATTACCTTTGGTTATATCATACACGAAGCTTAATATATTTCAACAAAATATGTACAGAAAACAAGTTTAGCATCTCTAGCTTACTTCCAGGAAAAAACATGTTTCGACCACGGCGCTGTGAAATGTTTGAATTTGAAGACGAAAACGATTTAAGGATCAGCAATATGACACGGGTGAGTTGTTCACGCTGGGAGTACGACCTCGGAGACAACGCAAACACCCTAACAAATCAGGTAAGCTTATTACTTTTTGTTTGTCTTGATCCTGCAGATGCACATTCGGTAAATATTGAATAATTTGCGCATAGCTATATTACTATAACCTATCTGGAGGCGCGTGCTAGAGGTGGAGATAGTACTGCTTTCTTATCCAGTTATATGTAGGATAGAAAACTCGGGGAAATCCACAGTTGTCTAACCTAGAGGGAAAGCTTCGAACCTTTGATAACCTTTCAGCATTTAGTAAGTTTCAAGTGTATCTGCTCAGCCAAAGCACGCCAGGAAGGCAGTGCGCTATTGCTGTAGACAAAGATTATACTAATTTTATTTGTTTATTGGCGGAAGAAGAACGGCAGGGAGGTCCATCAGCTACCTCGCCCCTTGCGCTAACTTTCACCTTTGATAACTCTTCGGCGTCTGGTGAGTTTCAAGCCTGCATGCGTAGCGAAAGCGCGACAAATGGCAGCGAGGGTGTGCTGGAAGCTGGGGATCCAAAAGAAATGCTTTTTTTCCTGCTGTTTTATTTGTGAGAAACGGTCATGAACAAATGAGATCAAATATAGCATCCTTCTATATTACTTAGACCACCCAAAATAAAAGTGGCGCTATAGAAAAACAGAAGTACGAATAGTGTTGCAATAAATGCTGGAAAGGATGAATATATGTTCACTTGGATCTTGCGAAGTGTCTGAGCAAAGGAAAAGAAAAGTACTTTGGAACATAACGAGCAAGGAATTTCTTGACGCGTTACAAAAGTAATCACTTGTAATAATGTATTATTTGAAGACTGATCGACTTCTAATAATAATCAATTGTAGGTCTTAAAGAACGGGCACTCAACTGTCTCGGTTGTACGTTTAATCTCAACTGTAATGTTAAAACTTTTAAATTCCCGTCCTAGATTAATTTTCACTACTTCATTTTGTACAAGCAAGCAGTTTGAGGTTCATTAAAGTCCAAATCTGGAGATTAAAATGGCGCTTTGGTTTACTCCACTCCTTTTGTGTTGTGCTGCTTCATTGTTTTATATTTTCTTGCGTTTTTAGCTTTTTTAGGTGCTTAGGATATAAAGTATAAATGACGAGGCTCACAAACAGAGGATGTTAAAACCTTCGCGTTGGGAGTTGTAAGTATAAGAATTGTACCACGATTATAATATCATTATATTGTACCACGGAATGCTTCATCGACACAATAATCAGCGCGAAGTTTACAAATTTCTTAAGTGCAGAGTACACGTTCAAATAAATGTTTTATTATTCACTATTTTACAGTTTGATTTGGTATGTGATCGGGCTTGGCTAAGAGCTGCCTCCCAAAGCATCTACATGGTCGGGGTAATGGTTGGAAACATACTATTTTCTCACCTTTCTGACTGGTAAGTCTATTAATCTCTCCGGTGACGGCGTCCCAGGTAGCACCGAGTTCAGGGCCGAAACTTGGCTTTTGTCTGGGAGTTTAGGGCATTGAAAAGCCCGAAGAAGCCAAAGTAGAGCCAAACCTGACCTCCCTTGGCAACAGTCTGGGTATTTTGGCCCTAATTCGCCAAACAAGTGCCAAACTTAGGCTTCACTGCCTGGTAGTTCGGCTATCATGTGGCATCTTTGGGCCTAAATCGCCAAACAAATGCCAGAGTTAGGCTTACTGCCCCGTAGTTCGGCAGATATTTGGCATTTTTGGGCCAAAAGTGCCAAACTAATGCCAAAGTTAGGCTTCACTTTTTGACAGTTCGGCTGTCAACTGGCACCTTCGGGCCAAAATCGCCACAGATGTGCCAGAGTTAGGCTTACTACCTTGTAGTTCGGTTGACATCTGGCATCTTTGGGCCCAAGTCGCCAAACAAGAGCCAAAGTTAGGCTTCGCTTCCCGATAGTTCTGCTGTCGTCTGGCAGCTACGGGCCAAAGTCGCCAAACAAGTGCCAAAGTTAGGCTTCGCTTCCCGATAGTTCGGCTGTCATCTGGCAGCTACGGGCCAAAGTTGCCAAACAAGTGCCAGAACTAGGCTTACTGCCTGGGAGTTCGGCTGATGAGGTGTTTGATGTACGCGGGTGGTCTTCATCTTAAATAAATAGAAATCAAGTTTTCTTCGGCTGGCCACTTTATCTTATTTTGAGTGTCTCTTGATTTCTTTAGTCCAAAGGTTGGCTGAACGTTTTGACGCGGCTGAACCAGGCTTTGCAAACGCCAATTGTGCCGGATGTTGTACTCGCGCGTAGGTACAAACGCCAATATCGCAACGCACCGTGAGACTGGTTCGACATTAAGGCGCGTTCACACCGGCGATGCCATCTAGTCGCGCGATAACTTTCATCGCAAAAGCGACCATCGCGAGCAAAAAGCGACGCGATTTGAGCAGTCGCTTGCTGACCCGCCTTGCAACGGACAACGTTGCAAGGCGGGTCAGCGGACAACGTTTCCCAACGTTGTCCGCTGATTTAATCATGTGGGACCCGCCTTTTTGCGATGCGATCTAGTCGCGGAGAGGCTGAGCCAATGAACGGCGTCCGGAGCGAGCGTTTTCGAGAAGCGACCCGCCAACGAAGGCGTTGGACTCGCTCATCGCGCACGCCAGAGTGACCATCTAATTATGATTTATTTATTTTTTTGCGATGCGATTTAGTCGCATCGCGTGACTGCTTACATCCCCGGTGTGAATGCGCCTTCACAGAAAGTGCTGCCATCGCGCCAGCGCTGTGCGAGACCGATGTGCGCACGTCTCCCCAACAGATATCATTATTAGGCGGCGCATTGCAAAAGCGAGCGTGGCTCTGTGCGCGTCTTGCATTGTGATTGAGCACTGTCAAATGCTAGCGATAACAAAAAGCGGAAACGACCGGGGCTCCGTGGCGCCGCTCCCGCATCACACTTGGGGAATTAAAATGAAATCCCGGAACGTGTACTATTTTAGCGTGTTGGTACTTTTTAAACATTTAGAAAGTGGAGACACATAAGGGACAATACATGCAGGACAATCTTTCAACTTCAACAACATTTATTTTCGGCTTCAAGCTCAAAGCCCGCCCGCTCCGTGGTACTACGGGAAAGGGAAATCTTGGGGGAAAGAGATGAAGCGGGGGAAGTGTACGCGATCCCCCTGTCCTGAGGGGCCAGGTACATCGGGCAAACGGGGCGATGCCTCAACGACCGACTCCGAGAACATCAAATGGACGCCGAAAGAGCTGCTTCGGATTCTCAGCACCCGATCGTCATTCACGGGAGAAAATGTCCCGGCTGCGCTCCTGATTTCGCCGGCACGACAGCCATGGGAGGCCACTGCGAGCGAGTCGGGAGAGAAATAATTGAGGCCCGTCGGGTGGCGACAAGCCCGCAAAACATAAGCGCCTCTTCCATTTCGCTTTCAAGAAAGGAGATTATCTTTCTGAGGCCCACAATGGAAGCCGAACGGTGACAGACTGGGCAAGGCGACAATGTCACCGGCAGAAGCGGCCTTTCCTTTCATTTCATTCCAGAGAAGGGCTGGGAGTCCCCCGTCCCTTATTTCCCTACTGTTGAACAGGTCGGGATACACTCTCCCCCTGTAGCTTTCGCTGTACAGCAGGGTTTTTTTTTTCTTTTTTTTTTGAAATTGTGTTGGTTTTTTTTTTTTTTTGCTCTAAAGCGTCGAAAATGCAGAGAGAGCTTGGCTGCGTTGTTGATGCACCTTCGACCTCGCCTTTTGTAAATCCGCCCCACCTGCTTTTGTGTCTTCGTGTGGCTGACAGCGAACGCGAAAGCCGCTTTAAGCAAATCAAAAGGGTGTAGCCAAGCGCGTGACCTCTCTGTGTAGCACGCGTAGGCCAAAAACGTTTGGACGAAACTTTTTTCACGTGACTCTCTCTGTCACGCTGATGGGATCTCTGGGGCTGTTGTTTTCGCCGTTTGCCTAGTTATAGAAATAGACGGGCCACGTAGGTCCGGTTTTCGAAATGCGCTCTTCAGTGTTCTGTTGCTTTCGTGCGTTGCAGACGCGGCCGTGTTTTTTTTGTCGTAAACGGCCGGAATACGTCCATGCCAATTTTTCGGTAACAGCCATTTCTTTCACCGGAGTTCGTGGAATTCTTGGGATGTGTTTGTTAGACACGCTTCGACAAAAACTGCTCTTCGCCGACGACGAGACGTCAGTTGAATGTGCGCAACCTTCTTTCTGGAGTGTGTTTGTGGGGTGCCTGAGTTGGATTATGCATCTATCAAGGATTACATGATATCGCTCTTTTATTAGTAAGTACACTGCAAGCATGCTTCTGATAGTAGTCCTGCTTTCCTCTCAATCTCCGCGGTTTTTTGTGTGATGCGTTTTGCTTGGCATGAGGACAGTGTTAATTCTATTTTTTAATTTGCTTTTCGTTCTACAGAAAAGTGTGACCTCTGTAAATATGTCGAGTATGCACTGTGTGTGATGATTGTTGTTTAATAAACTTCTGGGAGCGATCGAAAAAATTTTGTTTGTCCGTATATGTGATTGGATATGGAACAAATGATATGTAACTTACACATACTTGCACGACGTTCGGCCAATACGGAGCAGACGCATCGTAGAGTATTTGCACAATATTGCGCGAACGCTAGGCCGGGGCAAAACGGCTGTCCGGCAATACCTGCCGGGTATCAAACGCTGGTGCAAAACTGAACATTTGAGCGAAATTGGAACCGACTTTCGGCCGGTGCTAGCACGATACTGCAAAGTATTCCCGTGCTGCTTGGAAACGGAGGTGATGACATCTGACCATCGTGTTTCAGACGCTTGTTTAATTTAATTCTCTTCTGGGGCGCGTGAAAGAGCACTTCTGTGACACATCAGAGATATTCCAAACTTGGGTAGGCCTCTCGGCTTTCTTTGCCACGTTTGGCACTGATTTGGAACTTCAGTGGGTAGCCGGAGAAGAGCAGAACTTCGGCATGCCCCGAATCGCCAAATTAAGATTTACAGCGGCAGTTATGACTCAAGTCTGCCACTTACTTTGGCAGAACTGTGGGGCACCAGAGAAAAGTCAAACTCGGCGTGGCCGAAATACCCAAATTAGGCGTTGCTTTGGCAGTTAGGGTTCCAGTCTGGCACTTACTTTGGCAGAACTGTGGCGAACCAGAGAAAAGCCAAACTTGGCATGTCCGAAATACCCAAATTAGGCGTTGCTTTGGCAGTTATGGCTCAAGTCTGGCACTTACTTTGGCACAACTGTGGTGGACCAAAGAAAAGCCAAACTCGGCGTGGCCGAAATATCCGAATTAGGCGTTGCTTTGGCAGTTAGGGTTCAAGTCTGGCACTTACTTTGGCACAACTGTGGTGGACCAAAGAAAAGCCAAACTCGGCGTGGCCGAAATATCCGAATTAGGCGTTGCTTTGGCAGTTAGGGTTCAAGTTTGGCACTTACTTTGGCAGAACTGGGGCGGAGCAGAGAAAGGCCAAATTTGGCATGTCCGAAACACCCAAATCAGGCGCTGCTTTGGCAGTTATGGCTCAAGTCTGGCACTTACTTTGGCACAACTGTGGCGGACCAGAGAAAGGCCAAACTTGGCATGTCCGAAATACCCAAATTCGGCGTTTCTTTGGCAGTTATGGCTCAAGTATGGCACCAACTTTGGCGCTCCTCTGGCGGACCAGAGAAACGCCAAACCTTGGCATGCCCCGAATTCCCAGATTAGGATTTACTATGACAGTTATGGCTCAAGTATGGCACCAACTTTGGCACTCCTCTGGCGTACCAGAGAAGAGCCAAACTTTGGCATGCCCTAGGATCGCCCAACTAAGGCTATAGTTAGGCACCGCACTTTGGCAGTGATGAATGCCATGGTGCAAAAACCTAACTGCGCCAAAGTTGGGCCCTTATGTTTGCCAGACCTTTGCCCAAGTTGGGCATTCCTCTGGCGTGCTACCTGGGGTCTAACATGTTGCGGCTCATTTATACATCATTCGGTATTAGCACAGGTGGGCCAAATTGGCTTAATTGATGCAGCTGTCAAACACATTCCCGTATCCTGCTATCACATCACTACTCGTCACAGGACGGGGGAATTCACCAACAAGGATAGGCTCGAATAAAATCCAGCAGCTTATGGTTCGTAGAAATTACTAAGCACCAGTGAGTGCGACCCCGATAAAAGACAACAATTTATTGCATTCAAACACATGGGGGCCACTGTGAAGCTAAATAGTCTTGAAGTAAACATCTCTCCTCGTGATAAGAATTATAGTAATAATATATGTACGAAATGATCTGGATTTTCTGCTCATTGACAAAGGTAGCGGCAAAGAGTGTTGGAGTGGAAAAAACAATAAGATACGAAATCCGGGAGAAACAGTATTAATAACACGTTTAGAATGAATAAAATGAATCAGTATTTCACATTGTGAAGTACTTCACACCACGCCGTGAAATAAGGGGCAGGTGTGAAGACACATTTGACGGGTAAAACTTTGCCTGGTCCTAGTGTCAAACTAGGGACCTCTCCATTTCCAGTGGAGTGCTGTACCAACTGAGCTAACCAAGTAAGACCTCACTAGAGCAAGCGGGTTTTAACGGTTGCCACCAGTCTAACGCCAAAAAGGGTGAACGGCGTGCATTTTAAAGGGGAGTGCAACAATTTTAAGATTGAAAAAATTTGCATCTCGTAATTTTTACGTTGTTGATTGTTTCTCGGAGAATAGATAAACCATCTCTTTTATTAAAAATGTCGCGATTCTACTGCATAATCGCAAAGCAGAAGTCGAGCTTTTTCTCGCACCTGCAGCCGCGATTGGCAGCCGAAGGAACTACGGCGAGAAGATTACGTGACCTCGCTCGGCTCTAAGCTGCAGCATAACGCCCGTTAATGTCAGCAGAGAGAGGGAGAGGAAGCGTCCTACAAGAAAGCACGCGGGAACCTACACGGCACCCCGAATTAAGTCACTAGGAGGGGGACCAGTTGTGACCCTGAAGACTGGGAGTGAGTTGAGGGGTGACAGAAATGCCAATACTTACCTTTATTTTACACAACTAGGACACGCAGGTGAAATCGGTTTTACGTTCTTTATTTTAAAAGTGTCAGAAGGCAACTTACACAAATATTTGACCGAAGTCCAGAAATTTTTGCACCCCCCCCCCCCTTTTCAGGGTATCATAATAATGCAATTATTGCAAAGTTGCAAGCGAACTGGTCAATAATAACGATAATAATTCGCGGAGCATGGCAACAAAGGGGACAAAAAACGAACACAAATCTCCAAACACAGCTAGGTACTGAAAGTGGAGAGGTACCTGCTTAGATACCAGAAGAGGGCGTCTTTTTCTCAGTCGCGCACCAGTCACCTAGCTGTGTTTGGAGATTTGAATTTGTCCTTTGTCCCCCTTGTTCCCCTTCTCCAGGGACTATTTTCGTCATTCTTGTCCAGCTCGCTTGCATCTTTGCAATAATTGCATTCTCATCATACCCTTAAAATGCTGACCGTTCACCCTTGTTAATGTTAGACTGGTGACAGCTGTTCCAGCCCGTTTGCTCTACTGACGTCTAACCTGGTTAGCTCTGTCGGTAGAGTGCTCCACTGGAAATTGAGAGGTCTCTGGTTCGATACCAGGACTAAAGAACATTTTTCAGTCGCAGAGCAGTCACCTGGCTCTTTATAGAGATTTGTGCTTATATTTTGCCCCCTTGTTCCCCTTCTCCAGGGATTATTATCGCTTTTCTTGTTCAGCTCGCTTGCACATTTGCATTAATTGCAATATTATCAGTCTTACAGTGTTTGCCCAGTATACGTATAAGGCAAAATGAATGGGCTTGGGTATCCTGTATCGATATATTAAGTGATAGAATTTCTCTTCAGCGGACTGATTCCCGCAGAGAGGGTCTTAGTTGGTTGATACAATTAAAAATATTAGCTTAAGAACTACGTTTAAGATAGTGCAGTCTTTTTTACGAAATATAAGAAAGAAAAATACCACATCTTATAAGTTCCAAGAAGCTATTACGATTGTGAAAAAAAAATCGATTTAGCTTTCAATAAGGTGTGAATAGGTCCGTACAAAATATTATTGCCTATTATTTCATTTCTATTATTGCCATTGAAATGAATCAACTTGTAATAAATGAAACTAGTTAAGCGAGTGAGACTGGTTTTCAAATAATGAAACAGCATTTCAGAAATATTTTCTGCTGTTGTTTGTATGTTTCAGAAATAAGAAGACAAGCAGCATTTTATACCCGCTTTAAAAACTTTTGGCGTCCAAGAATTTCTTTCAGCACTATAGGTTTTTAAGTTTTTGCAAGTTAAGTTCACGGCAGAAAACATTTAAATTGAGTTACATCGGGGTAGCGTGAAGCCGACACCTGGACCCGTAATACACTTGACAACAAGTGTAATTATTATCCGGATTTTGTTGCAGGTACGGTCGGAAGCGAGCCCTTGCCTTCATGGTGCCCTTTCCTCTGATATCCGGTATATTAACAGCATTCTCGCCGAGCTTTATGCTGTACAATATCGGACGATTTGTGGCTTCAATCGGAATCGGAGGAATACAAAATACTACGTTCACATTAGGTACGTTTTTAACAAACATTTCAATAAATAATTGACTGCGACATTTAGCTTCAAAGTCATATAAGGCATGAAATGCATTATAGGGATTTGACGAGAAAATTGGCGAGGAAAATATGTGTTACGTGACCTGTATTTTCTCGTTAAGTTAAATAGAGAAACTGAATGTTTGTATTGGTCACGTGATGTTCGATTTCCTCCCCCCCCCCCTGTATTTAGCGGGAAAACTGCATTAGTTTCTAGGTCACAAGACGTGAATATTTCCGCTAAATCTAGCGGATAACTGAAATGGTGTACAGGTCACGGGACGTAATTGTTTTGCTAAATTTAGCGGGGAAATTCTTTTAATATTTTGGTCACTAAACGTGAATTGTTCTGTTAAATTTAGTAGGGAAACCCTAATATGTATATTTCACGTCACGTCTAGTGACGTCACGTGACGCCACTCTCCTCGCAAAAATTTAGTGGAAAACGCATGTACAGACGGACGGATGGACAGACGGGCAAAAAGTTTGAATCAGGGGTAGCGTTAAAAAGCATTCCATGCTTCAGAAAATGACAGCACCAGCAATTTTCCGCTTGCATCACGGTGGGCTCTTCCAGGAAATTACAAAATTAAAAGAGGAGTTCGAAGTTTCTCCAAGTTTCTCGAAGTTTTGATTTGCGTAGGAACAACGGTTTTCAAGTTTTGCTTGCTCGTCGTCGCAGTAAAGGTGATTTTTTGAATCGCATAATTTACTTATTGTTATTCAAAGTATGCTCGCTGGCATTTTTCGAGTGCATGAGCCGCTATAAAAACGAAAATGCTAAAACATTCCAGAAGTCTGAAGACCTCATAAGCAAAAGAAGCACGTCGACCTTACACGAGATAGACATTTGTTGAAACGTTGGCATACTTCTTTTAGTTAGAAACTGCTAGGTTGACAAATCCAAGGAAGGGCAAATGTCCACGCTTTTTGCCTCGTGACCTGTTCGGTATTTTTATCGTTTCATCATGAAATTAAATTTGACTGAGGAGCGATAATTTTTTCATGAGTGTGTTGTCAGGCCAATTATTTCACATACTGCTTTACTTTCTGTTCCTTAGTCATGGAATCTTTATCCGCCCGGCATCGTGCATTGGGATCACTCGTCTCCAACAGCGGCTGGACGACAGGCCTTCTAACCTTGACGGGAATTGCATGGTTCATCCGGGACTGGTCGCAGCTGCAGCTCGCAATTTCTCTTTGTTTACTGGTTCTTGTCGGCATGTGGTTGTGAGTAGAATTGCTTAATACTTTCCGTTCTCGTGTTTATTTTTATTTATCATATTTCCATGTCACGACGCGTCCCGCAGTAGCCGTGTCGACCATTCACGTAACCGCAGCGTTAATCCTCTACGCCGCCAGAAAATCATGAATGTATACTTTCTCGCGATGAACCTAATACACGAATTGTTTTTCTTATTGCTATCAACCTATCCAGTAAAAAGGGTGGGCGATATGGCAAACTGAATGTCGTTCACTGTCTTTGGCCAACAGTATTCATCGCTTTTGTGGTTGAACAGGTGTCTAAACCATGAGCGCAGCCCCTCCTGAATAAACAAAAAAATACATGTTTATTTTTTATTTTTTTGGTAACTTTATTATTTTATGTGTTGACATTTCTGAAAGTGTTTACCTAAATTCGGTGATTTGGTAAGAAAAGTTGTTTTAAAGACACCTAAAATGAATTGTATTGAACGGCGCGTTATTTAATTTTTCAATACGTTTATAGCAATTCGAATGACAAGATAAATATAGTCTATGAAACAGTTTAAAATGTTGCTTATCCTCTGATTCTGCGTGATTATCTCTTCCAGACATGGTGACTCGCACAGTATATCTCCGAAAGTAGGACGATTGTCTTAGTGTAACCCCTCCATGTTGATTTAAAATAAGGGCTAGTACTCATTTGCGTCATCAAAGTAAATATGCAAAGATTACCAACCTATCCGTTACTTAGTTTTATCAAATATTAGAACGCAGTCATAAATTATGATACACACAATGTTTTTCTTAATATACGCAGAGAAAGCGTTTGCAAGATAACGGTGCGTTATCTGCGCTTCATTCTAGATTGACCAACATTATCAGACAAACTAAAAAAAATATTGAAATATTGGTGTTGCGCTCTCTGCGCTGTTTGATAGAACCTACATTTTCGTAGAATTATCTGCGCTCTCACTAATACAGTTTTACACAATGTCTCGTACCTAAAATGAAATAAACTACATCTCTCTTTCAAAAATTTCCAGCTGCGTTCTCATGCGCGCCATATTATTGGATTGAGACAGGCTTGGACAATTACTTGGTCGTTCCCTACGGGATTGGCTGCTTTCACATTTAGAGAACCGTAGACACTAACGTCATTTTATTTTCCTTATCACAACCACTGGACTATCGTGCGAGTCGGGAGAAACACCTTGCGGCTGAATATTGACCGGCTGTAGTTACCGGCAAAATAGGAGCGGTGGGGTGTTCCGCTTCAGTTTCCCTTTAACGTAAATTATTTTTACGAAAAGATAATGGACTCGAAGAGTGATTTTTGTCAATGAGCTGAGGGAAATGCCGTCTGGAAAACCAGGGGTGTTTAAGTTTGCCCAAATGTTTTTAATGTTTTTTTTTGTTATTACAGTTGTGCCATTTCATAGATCGTTTTAAGGGAACAAAGCCCTGCGTAGTTCACTTACTCTACCAACACTTCAATCTAACGTACAGCAAGACGTTTGACTACGCACTAGCCAAACAAGGCTAGAAATTTCAGTGAGAGTTACATGTTAAAATTTCAGTATGCTTCCCGAATCACCACGTTGGTTGTTGGCCATCGGAAGTTACGACAGAGCGGCAGTCACTTTGAGGAAAGCCGCCAAAAAGAACAAGGTAGCAGGAGTTGATGTCGATTCCGTCATCGCGATCTACAAAGAAAAAATGAAACTGGTAAGTTGTAGCTCAGTTACATGTTATGCAATACTCTACTGGAGATCAGATAAGCATTTTATGAGGTATAATTATTATACTGGCCACGAACGTCACCGATAAACAATCAAACAACTTTAACGTTTTATATTATTCTTATTTTACAATTATTAGCACAATAAGAGGATTTTAGCGGGCTGTGAACGTGAAATATTTTGCTTAAATTTGATGCAGTCGTTAAGATCAGAGACCCTTAGGGGTATAACCACGTCATGAAGAACAAAATGGTTCCTCATCACAATAAAGTGGCGGGCTTCGAAGCAAGACAAATAAAAAGAAACATACAACCAGGTTATATAGGTTTTTACATTTTTGCACAATGTACATTTTGTAAGTTTGTGTTTATTTATTTTTGTTTCAAAACAAAGTTCCCGTTTTAGTGGGAGTCATATTCATATTTATTCTTCAATAAGACGCATAATTTGTACGTTGAACTATTTCTTAGGAACGCATGTCAAGAAAGCCTACATTCGCTGCATTGTTCCAGTACAGCTGCCTACGGAGGGTGACCTTCATCAAGTCAAGTATGGCGTATGTTGTATTTTATACTGCAACTTTAAAGGGCCAGTCGTGGACTGCTTTTTTCCCCTGCGAGTTATAAGCTATAACAATGTTCCTCAACGTCATTAAGAAAATTTTGTGAATGAATAATTCAGGCGATAAATCCCGGGGTTGAATGAGCTTCATCACCATCAATATATTATTTCTGCCAATTCCGTCAAGTTCGGTTTAGGAACGAAGTGCATTGGATAAATACTAATTAAGGATTTAGTTAAAAAACTGGAGTGGTCAGGGAAACAGATATGGTAAGATCACAAGTTTTAAAAATTATTTCTAAAAACAAGACGCACATTACACGCTCCGTCAAAGGTATTCTATTTTGATCTATCAATGAATTCATCACTGTAAAAATTCAATACTTCTACCCAACTGGACGTATGCACGCTTAAACGTTTCCACTTAAGCCGGGGTCACACTGCTCACGCATCATACAAAAGACAGTCTACAAACACAAGTCACCGCAATATCCGTTGTTCGAATGCCGCGTGCTAAGCTTTCTCCTCGAACTCATTTCCATCGGTCATCCGAAGCCCGGATCTCAGCGTATAATGCATTAGTAGAGTGACCAGGCTTTAAGGTACTTATATACACCTCGGTTTTATTAAAATAAGTCGCGAGTGTGATGCTTCACAACGGAGCGGGGCTTCGTTTGAGGCATCAATATAAATAGGTTGATTGCGCCATGGGGGTGGTCTAAGAAATCCCACTGGTGTGAGGTAAGGCATACACCGGACAAACCGGGCAACACATCATTAAAAAAACGAGAGAGCACGACCTGTCTCTGCGTTCTATGGTGGGAGGGCATTTGCCCTTGCCCTGTGCTGTTTTTGACTGTCACTCCATCTTCCCGAGTATTCGAGTAATAGGCAGAGGGAGAAATAGACAATAACGCATGAATTGGTTAACGCTGCACCCCAATCCTCAAAATTGGTTCTTTCGCTCGTCCGTCCGTCCGCGCATTTTCCGCTAAATTTAGGGGGGGGGGGGGGGGGGGGGGGCCCCAATTGAAATCACGACACCTATGCACGAATTCAGTTTCCCAGCTATATTTAGCGGGAAAATTATGGTGAGGTGGCCTGACGTCGTGACACGCAGATCGACTCAATTTGCCCACTAAATTTGGCGGAACAATTGACGCCACGTGACTTATACACCAATTTAGTTTCCCCGCTACATTTTGCGGGAAAGTGGCGTCACGTGTCGTTATCTGACGTCACGCGACATATTCTCCTTGGGGAAATTGATGGCACGTGACCTGGATGTGAACTCAGTTCCCCCTTTAAACTTAGAGAGAAAATGTACGTCATGTAGCCAGAAACTTGGAGGACGCTTAAGATTCCCCTTAATGGTAGAACCCGATAGTGTTATCGAGCCCCGTTCGCAAAACCTTCTCGTTAGGGAGTTGTCGTAAACCGCGTTTTCCCTTCCGCTAAGCCCTCCGCAACGAAGAAGCCGCTACTGCGCCTGCGCCCCGATGGCCTTGACTGTGGAGTTCCGGGCATTGTAGCGGGTTGCGGAGAGCGTTGCCGGAAGGCGAAAACGATCAACGAAAACTCCCTATTCAATCCGCGCTCATTCCCAAGCTGTGCAAGCCTGTGTGCGTGGTCTAGTCGGCAGCGTCACGTGTCACGTGGCGCTACATGCCGTCATGTTTTTTTCATCGAAATGTTCCCGCCAAATTTGCCAAAGCATTTTCTGCTAAACTTGGTGTAAACATTTACCGCTAAATTTGACGGGCAAATTGTCTGCTAAATTTCGCGGTAAAATGTTTCGCTAGATTTGGTGCAAACGTTTTTGCTAAATATGGCGGGAAAAATTCCGCTAAATTTGCGAGGGAAATTTTCTGCTAAATTTGACGGTGAATTTTTTTTTGCTATCTTTAGCGGACACTTTTTTCCCTAAATTTATCGGGTTGATAAATTCATGTCGTCACAGCCACGTGCGACGTCACACACGGCTCCGCGCGTTGCATTATGTAATTTTCGGGTCCCACCAACGCCTACGCCGACGCCGGATTTTATTCAACACGAGCTTTTCTACGCTATCACGTTAACATATCAAGTCAGTTTCGCAGCGAAATTTAGCGGTAAACTGACGTCAGGTGACATATATACCAATTCAGTTACTCGCTAAATAGAGTGGAAGAATTCTCGTTTTTTAACCTAGACACCAATCCAGTTTCCCGGCGAAATTTAGTGGGGGAAATCCACTTCACGTGACCTACCTATGCAACCATTCAGTTTCCCCTCTAAGTCTAGCTGGAAAATATATGTCACGGGACAGGCCAAATTCCTCACCAATTTCCTATAATGATTTTATGCATTATAGAACTTAGGTAAAGGTCCCTTCTATTTTTTCATGAAAGTGCTGAAGGCCTACGAAATCTACAAACTATAGCGCAGAGTGCTGCGTCAGTCAGACGTAAATCTATCTACATAGAAGAAAGACTGATTTTATTAACGAGCAATCGTGTTTATGAGGTTCTTTAGTGCTTGTGCTTTTTTAGCGAGTTAGGGCTTTCGCTATGGTAGGTGTAATGTTTTTCCATCCATCAAACATCGCAGTTGTCGGTTAGCGCTTCTTCTTTCTTGTTATACTACTTTGATATATGTGCTTCGCGCCATTTATCATTTTCTTTAGTCATGAACCAACTGGCCCACATTGCCACTTCAATAATTAGCTTTCCAATTCCAGCATTGGTACGTTCTAGAAGGCCGAATTATGGCAATGACAATTGTCTTGAAACCGGGAATTTATTTATCAAAACATAAGGGTGTGTGCACAAGTTCTTGTAGAAACAGTTACTTCTTAAGTGGAATGCGGTATAATTTATCAGTATTTATAAAGATATACAAAAAAGCAACAATGATTGAGAGCCTCGATTGCAAATACACTAATTCTAAAATATATTTTTGTGTTCTGAGTCTGCATTTTGTTTTTGTTTGTTTCTACCATAGAGGTATTTTAATAATACCTGTATTCTATTAAACTACTTCAAATAACAAGTGTAAATTAAAAAAAAAACAAGATTAACGTTTCATATTTTCTTATTTTTTTCAGGATGTTGAATACCCTGCTCTACTATAACCTAACGTACTCCAGCATCTTGTTGGGGTCCAACCCCTACCTTAGTTTCGCTTTGATGGCCGCGATGGAATATCCATCACGCATTGTGTCAGTCCTGTTCATAAACTACGTCAGACGCCGGGCATCGTACGCACTCTTCTACGGTTTTGCGGCCATCTGCTCCTTCTCCGTAATATTTCTACCAAAAGGTAAGAACTAACTGCATAAAAAATAGACCAAGGTCATTTGTTATTTTCCGGGCGTGAAACGCTAAAATTACGATAAATCGCTTATATCTTAAGAATAGCGGTAGCTAAACCTTGAACTCACTTGAAACATAACCATCTTACAAAATGAAAATCGGAATGGTATCTACTTTGTCGGTATAAACAAATGTTTCATGTGGTTGGGTTGAAAAAATATTGAAAAGAACTAAGTAATAAAGAACACATATTAAAAAAAACAATCAGTATTTAAGGTGAATACGCCGATACAATATCCACCTTGTGTCATACACGCATTGTCTTTCTGTTTTGTAAATTATGCGGCGCTAATGAATGCATTTCGTTAATAATGCATCCAGCTCAGGTAACGGGTCATCTATTTTAGAGTACACCACTTAGGAGCTCGTTCCCGTGTTTTGCGGCGTCGCCGACGGCGTCGGTGTGACTGAACGAAGAGTGGAGGGTACGCAGGAGGAGGAAGGGAGGGTACGAAGGAAAGGAGGGTACATAGGAGGAGGAGTGGAGGGTACGGAGGAAGAAGGGTACGGAAGAGGAGGAAGGGAGGGTACGATACGGAGGAGAAGGAGGGGAGAATGCGGAGAAGGAGGCGGAGAGGGTATAGAGGAGGAGGAGGGGAGGATACAGAGGAGGAGTATACAAAGGAGGAGAAGAGGGTATGGAGGAGGGTATGGAGAGGAGCGGGGTAGTATATGAAGGAAGAGGATGGGAGGGTATGGAGGAGTAAGGTACGGAAGAAGGGGAAAGGAGGGTACGGAGGAGAAAGAGTGGAAGGTAAAGGGGAGTAGGAGGACACTGAAGAGCAGGAGGGGAGGGTACGGGGGAGGAGGGAATGGTACGTATGAGGAACCTCCCCTCCTGGGTGCGACGGAGGAGGGGAGGGTACGGGGGAAAAGGAGGGGAGGATACGGAGGAGGAAGACACGGAAGAGGAGCAGGGGAGGATAGGAGGAAGAAAAGGAAAGGGTGTGGTGTACCTCCCCTCTTTCCTTTCCGTACCCTCCCCTCCTCCTCAAGAGCTGCGTTATACTTTCGCATTACAGAAATTTATAAACGTCTTTCGTTTTTAATATGTATATTTAAGCCATCTCCTTGAATAGCTCGCATCTTCTTTTATGAATTTAATTTAATTTTTTATAAGTGCACACAATTCAATTTATTCTCCCTCTATGCATTTGGAACGCACATTCAGGATAATGTGTTAGAATTAAACGGCATTTAAAGTGCACCAAGCTCAAAACAACATGATCTAAAATTCAAAATTCTCCATGGCGGTAAAGTAATTATTTTCGATCAAGTAGTAAAATGTAGAGACATCGCTAATTGCATGTATTATATATAGGGCTCCGTGTTTTCGGAGTTTATTTTTTGTGAAATTCGGAGGGTGTTTTTCGAAGTTTATTTTTTAGCAAAATTTCGGTGTTTATCGGAGTTTATTTTTCGTAAATCCCCAATTCTCCGAAATTCGGAGATTAATTATGCAGTATTTTTTATTAAAAATAATAAATAGTAACCGGATGGAAACGTATGCCAGATAAAAAATAAAACGCGCTTGTATCAATTAGGATTTCTTCAGCTGAATTTGGCGTTGGTGTCATTGGCAATACTAATTTGTCCCACGACAAAAGTCGCACACAAGTGTGGCTTCGATAAACATCGATACCTTAAAATCAATAAACTGCCGGAGGTAGCCGCAAGGAAGCTCGTAATCATCCCATCAATCTATCCCGCGGCCGCACGAGGTGGTTAAGGATATAATAGAGAAGTTTCAACTGCCCCTCTTCCCTACTCTACACAATCTCTATGGTCCATAGCTTTCACTGTTACCCCCAGAAACATACCCTCTCCTTTCTCTAAATCCCAAATCCCATTGCCCAAACTGGAAACCAAAAGAGTGGCTTTTGTCGTGACACGAATGGTACGATGACCTGTTTTCCCGAACCAACCTTGGCGAGACAAGCCGTAAGACCCCCTTTTGACAACGATCCGAGGCTTGAAAGATAATTATGGTGTCATTTTCCCAGGACCATTGATCCTGTGCTGCTCAGAGTGTAAAAAAAAAAAAAATTGTTTTGCTGTTGGGGGGGGGGGGGGGGGGAAGGTGGCATGGGCACATAACAATTCGGAGTTTATCGGATAAATCCGAATTGACAAACATTTTACCGGCGGGTGTTTTTCGGAGTTTTTCGGATTTATCCCAAAACACAGAGCCCTAATTATATAAGGAGGAGTCTTCAACGCGAGGTATACTTATAATAAACTTAATACCTGTATATTGAATCAAGGACAACTGGAAACTTTTAAGGAAATAATAAAACAAGTAAAAATACAATATATTACAGTTATTATCCCACTTAGCCTCCCAACACCTACGCTAACACTCTACATTTTGCTCTAAGCAAGCACTGTGTATGACCGGTGAAAACAAATAATATGCTTTTATCATTCCGAGACCTTGTATCCTAAATTTTTTTTGTACAACTTACACTTCTCGCAGATCCCTGGTGGCTACCGCTATGCCTGATTCTCTTGACCAAATTAGGGGGAACATCTGCTGCAGGAGTTCAGCACGTTCAGCTCTCAGAACTCTACCCGACCAAGGTTAGGACGCTGGCAACAGGCTTCGCCATCACCGTCAGCAGGTTTGGTGCCATTTTGGCACCTTTCACGAAAGAATTGGTGAGAAACTTAAGGCGACACCTGATTACGTTGTAGATTTAGCCAGTGAAGTACGACTGCTAAACTGTGGTCTTTAACGTTGATTCCGCAGTAGCGATACACGATCGCACGCCGGTACGATTATCATCCAGATCCAAACGGACAGGGGCGTGTATTGAACCCGAGATCTCTGAAAACTACAAAGCAAACGACTACCGAGCTATACATTTTATGCTTAGCACGACTGCTTTTAATTAGAACCTGTAATTCTATTCAGGAATCCCCTTTACCTTCGTGTTGATCAGGCATTGCTTCGGTTTTATGTCAAACTTACTCTTCCCCGTGGCCGTATATACAGTGTAAGATACATTTTTCAGTAATAACAGATAACCTTAATGCCATGATTAGTGCTCAAACTATGGAAGCACACAGAAAAGACAGTTAATATTGCAAAAAGCGTACACTGTATTACATCATAGATCAGATAATATTCAGGCATTCATTATATTGCTTAACTAAAACAATCTCTTTTAAATGATTGTGAAAGGCTGTCTACAACCGATGCTCTCACCGTGTCGGAGTTTACTAGGTTCTGGCATAGTGACAAGACTTAGGAGAAGCTGCGTTTTGCATTATAAAACTCTGCTAGCAAATATAAGTTTCAGAAATGTCAAAATATGGCCATTATCAGTTTCATATATATGTATATTATGCGCTGAGAAACTGAGGGAGGGGTGGAGACGAGAACACGCGCATGAACGTCAGAACGCCGAGCTCTGGTTGGAAGGATTATTGTATAGACCTAAAGCTAGCTGCCTTCGTTTCCACTGCACTCGTCCAACGACCTCGAATGCGAATGCCAAACGTCGGATGCCGGCGTTCAGAGTTTTAACGCCTTCAACCAGTGCAGTGAAGAGAAGGGCAGCTAGCCTTAGGTCTACCCACTAATCATTCCAATCAGAACTCGGCGTTCCGAAGCGCCCGCGCGCTCTCGTCCCCTCCTCCCTCATAATTTTCCCGGCTCGTGTTTGTTTTTTTATAGTTGCAATTAAATGCGTTCTAATATGCGACAAGATTGACCTTGACTTTGCAGCCCATAAAACAAAAAAAAAAAAACTGTTTTTATGGACACATGCTGTTATTGAAAATTCTGACACACAAAAATAATATCTGTATTAATGGTTGGATCATTCGGTTATTGCGATATCAAACTACTGATTGTCTTCAGGTTAGTCTGGCTTGTCACGATGATTAAAGTGCCGTTTGTGTTGCTGGACTCGCTTTTAAAACACTCTACCTTTGCCCATTGAAGTTAAGATTTGTTCACACTGTTTTGAGATATACGGAATAATGGCACGTATTAAGAGTTTTCGACACTTCCTTAATTGTATCACTTTTAAGAGCATCAAAAGCTTTGTCCCGTGAAATGCATGGCCATTTTCGCTTAGAAAAAGCCTATTGTGTTTTTAGGTAATGTGAATATAAGCTACGCCTCTGCATATTTCAAGAAAACGGGATGCCTTTACCTAAGGGGGATGTTATTTGGCAAACCTGTTAAAATAGAAGTTGTACCACTTAAATTTTAGGGTTCACAAGGCCGCTTGTAAATTTAGTCTACTTTTGAGTTTTCAAGTGGAAATATATATTAATTGCGTAAAAGAGAAATTTTTATATTTAAACCACTCATGTTAGACTAAAGTTTTAGATCTAATAGCCCAGAATTGTTGCTATATTAATTTTCACTATTGTAACAGATTACTTCACTTTTTAGGGCTTTGAGAATTTCTGCTGAGTGTTTAGAGAATTTTTATTTTATCACGCAGCCTCTTTTACAGCTACAAAAGATCCATATTATCAATATAAATTTTAAAATTATGTGTCCAAAATGTAGCCATTGCAATGAAGTAGAACAGCAGAGAACATCCGTTCAAAAAGTAAAACAGCAAACTAAAAAACTATCCGAATTTTAATTTGTATTGGTACTTTGCGCGTGTCTGTTCGCCTATCATGTTTTATTTTATTTGTTTTCGCTATCATATACAATAACTCTCGTACGACACTTGAAGACCACGTCGTTTAGAATAGATCTTAAAACCAACCTGTATATTTTCCTAAGCAACAAAAATATCTAAACAATTTCATGAAACACTGAGAACCTGAAGGAATACAAAGGTTAATAAGTGAAATCAAACACAGCCTTATTGCTTATTCACAAACTGATCTAACCTTTCTTGTGTTATTTTTGACTTCTCCATCTTTTCTTCGAACATCAACTTAAAGGGCTTGTTACGATTGTGCCAAAATCTAACCAGTATATATCTTGTTGTTCTACTTTGTACGCAATCGCGATCTTCCCAGACTGGGTTAGTGGATGCAGTCCCAAAGCAAAGACGCCTAATTAGTAGAAGTGATGAACCACCGCCTTCCGGGCTCTCATTTTATTGCCTCAAATGGTAGTGGCGCTTTTCCTCAGTATATAAACGAAGGAAAATTGAACACCCACATGTAAACTTTTAAACTGTTTTTTTTTTTTTTTTTTTTTTTTGCAGGGTGTTATGGTTGGTCCTTGGGCGCCAAGAGCGGTCGACGGGGGAGTCTGTCTGACTTTAGCGTGCCTTGGCCTCATGCTGCCGGAGACGTTCAAAATGCCCCTCCCCGATAACATTCAAGATATCAAGCAAAGAGGGTTCGAAATCATATTTATCAAGTAGTTTGATTTGCTTTATATCTTCTGTGCAATTCCTAATGTAAACTGGTATCGTCTTCAACCTTAAGGGGGCTTAAGTAGATCCAAGCGCAAACCCGGATGCTGCATCACACCTTTACAAAACAAACAATAGATATGTTCTGAATGGCTTGATATGCTTTTCAAAGCATCAGTCGTCTGGAATGTGAAATAATCAAAATTTCCCTTTGTTTCGTGTTAACACCTTGTTTCGTTTGCAGCTTTTCCTTTTTTATTAACTTTCAGGCCTCGGTATGCGTAAAGAAAATTCAAACTTAGTTTTTAACGTAAAGCACAGTAAAACCTCAGCAAATTTACGTACATGAGAAAGTGATATTAAACCTTTTGGAGGTACACATTTACCTAGCAAATGCATTAGAAAAAAAAAAAAACATTTCAAAAAGAGCGATTGGACATTGTTTGATTTATGATCACGTTCTAAGTTGCAAATTATATCAATGTTCAAAAGCATTATATTCTTTCTCGAGTAAACCACTTCAGCCCGTTATCATTTAAGAAATAATGTTTCAATGAAACCGTAAGGAGCGTGTTGGTAGAGACTTAAAAAAACACAGAAAGAATAAACACAGAGGACAAGAACACAGACGAGTACGTCTGTTTTCTTGTACGCTTTGTGTTCATAGTTTTGTGTTTTTTTAAATGTATCAAATTTAACAAAATTAGTTCCTGCTCTTAATAAACAGTTAAACATAATCCTAAGCGCACTATATGCTGATGCTACACGCAAAGCAACGAAAACACCTGGTGCAACCCATTTCATCAAAAGCCTCCTCGGCCCTAAAAGAGAAAAATGTAGCCACTATATCATATTCACATCAACATTAGCATGCTAGAAAACAAGTAATAAGGTCATAATATACACATTTTGAAATCGCATTTTAAACAAACTAACTATTTTATGGTTTAAAACAGTTTTCTCTGATGTTTCGGTAGAGTTTCAACCAATTAAACGAATTAAGCGAGATTAATCACACCAATTTTCTCGAACGCAGCTTCTCAATAACTTAATAACTTTGGTTTTCTTCCACAGTTTAAAGAAAACAAGAACCGGATATCTCATAAAAAAAGGTACGGTAGAGAAGCCATTAAATGATGGTGTATACAACGAAGAGCAACGGAAGAAGACGGAATTGTGAAGCCATTTGTGATGAATACAAAGGAAACTATTTCTCTACACAAATATAGCTCGGCACTTAGAAACGTCACATTATGTAGAAACCATTATAGAAACGAATAAAGCATTTATATCATTAATAACATGATTACGCTGTGCGTACATACAGGAACCTCTCACCCTGTCAACTCTGTCGGAAATATCACAGAACGCGTCGTAAGATGTCATCAGGTGAAAGTGGCCATGGGAGAATGACGTCTCGGATAATGTGACGGGCATGCCAATCTTCACATACATTTCAGCAATTTTCCACTCGTTTTCAAAACAATTGGTTTTGAGGTGTATACGACGGCGTTTAGAAGAAGCACGGCTGTTACGATAATTAAAAAAAAACGACTTTATCAAACTTCACGTTGAGCTTTCTAAGTTCTCAGGTCCCTGTGCCCTAAACTCATAACTTGCGTTTGAAAATTGTAGATGTTGTTGTTAGTGATGTTTAATAAAAAAAACGGACAATTGGCTATTAACAATGGGGGCGAGTCAGTTCAGAGCAGATAGTAATAAAATCAAATGAAATAATCACAAACACGCAAGGTCACTTTGGGGTGTTTGTTGTTATTTTACTTGTCCCTTGTATGTTTTAGTTGTCTCGTCTTCTACAATCAATTTCCAGATGGCACAAGTATATCCCCTTTTACTGTGCTTGAAAAGTTACGTTAGAAAATAACAAAACCCGCTTTACACAGCGGCAAGTCACTCTGGTGCATATTTCACATTTTCAAACGTAAGTTTTCGAGATTAAGCTAATTTTTGTATATCACCATTAATGATCCTCACGTTGGCGCAGTGCTAGGCAAATTTTTGAACGCGTTGCAAGTATCATGCACAACGAAACTTGTGGCAGAAATATGTACTTGAAATTGCAAGATAGACGATGTTAGGAAAAATGTCAGAATAATGGTGGAACAGTAGGCTATAATACGTACACCAGTAAAGTGCAAGTTAGCCATGGCAGTGTTGCCTAGTTTATCATTTCTGAGACAATTAAAGAGAACATTACCGCGATCATAAAGTATATAATAGGAATTTATTCTGGTATTCACCATGAGTGCGTGGTGAGACACTTGTAACTGATTTGATTAAGCCAATAAAAAATTGAAGACTCGAATATTCTTAGATGGCATTTTTTTTCTTTGTACACAATTTTCTTTTAAATTTATTTTCTAATTACTTAAAATGCTTATGCACACCCTTCAATTAAAACTAATTCTGAAAACAGGCATCTTATAAAAACGGGACACTATATTCACAGGCTTTTTGTTTCCGTGGGTGATTAACAAATGCAAATATCTGAACATAAAAAATATATATACTGGGTGATTCAAGGAGCGGCCAGGCTCTTTAAATCGACCGCAAAATTCGGTTTCTTAACCTATCGTGCTACGACGTTGTGCAGCGTTGCCCACAGATGATTCATTTTTTTTTTGTAAAATTTGCAAACAGCTAGCTTACCTGAGAAAAAAGTAAAGAAAGAAAAAGGCTTAGCTCCTAGCGAAACGCAGCGAAGCCACCGGTCTTCAAACAATAGGGCGCCGCTTCGCACGGGAGACAAGAGATGGCGCAAGCGGTCGCGATGCCAACTGCCGCCAACGAACGAGCATACGTTGCCGAGAGCTGGCGTCTTTAGCAGACGATCGTTTCGGCTCAAAAGCGGCGCAAGCTTTTCTGATATCAGTTGCCAATGCATTATTTTATCATCCTTTCTAATAAAACATTCTGAATGGACAGATAATCGATTAAAAAATGGTTTGTTGGCATATTTTGACTGTTGTTTTCGGGGTCGTTTGCTTTGCAGTTCCTTGTGGTTACTGCGCCTGTTTTTGTTTCTGCGACTGTCGCCACCTGCGGAACGCGCGCCGCTTTCGAGTCGAAACGATCGTCTGCTAAAGACGCCGGTTCTCGGCGAGGTATGCTCGTTCGTTGGCGGCAGTTGGCATCGCGACCGCTTGCGCCATCTCTTAGCTCCCGTGCGAAGCGGCGCCCTATTGTTTGAAGACCGGAGGCTTCGCTGCGTTTTCATAGGAACTAAGCCTTTTTCTTTCTTTACTTTTTCCTCAGGTAAGTTTTCTATTTACAAATTTTACCCCCCCCCCAAAAAAAAAAAAAAGAATGCACCATTTGTGGGCAACGCTGCACAAAATCGTGGCGCAATAGCTTAAGAAAACGAATTTCGCGGTCATTTTAAAGATCCTGGCCGCTCCTTGACTCACCCAGTATACAGGGTGTCACAAAAGAAACTTCACACGGTCTTTTTTACCGCAGAAATAAACTAGGCATCGCCGAACGCTCATTCTCCGCCCAAAGGTAGAGCTAGAGGTCACTGTTAGCAAGTGTCATGCACCACCACCAGATGGAGCGCGAGAGACCTTTATTTTTTGGTGTGCTGTGTTTTCTCCCTCGTTCGAAGTTAGTCCTAACAAAAACAGCGATGTGACGCTATGGAGGCTACGTCTCGTCCCTCCTCGCCGGGCATTACGTTTATTCTCATTGCGCGCCGCGACCCTGCATATACTTAATAACCAACAGGTTATGGGCCCAGGACAACGCTATGCCGGTGCGCAGTGCGGTGAGCGACATTAATGTCCTCTGAGGAGCGACTCAACTGCGACGAAGACGCCGACGAGAAACCATGCCGCTGGTGTGGAACTGGAAACGCGGATAACGAGCTCGGCTGTGCTGCAAAAGAAGAAGCGAACTAAGCAAACACTGCGTCGACGGTTTGTGAAAGACGTCGCCAAACCAGTACGTGTGTTCCTGCTTCGCTGGGTGCCGCAAGACGTTCAACGGGAACCCAACGCAAGTTCATCGCGGTAAGCCTACTTCGAACCGCTCTCGACGAAGCAAAGCGATACGATGGCGTCGCTGGACGAATTCAAGATACCAAAACTCTCAAACGAAAATTACCATGCGTGGGCGATTCGAGCCAGAGCGGCACTCGTCCAGAAAGGCTGTTGGGAAGCCATCTAGCCTGGCTTTAGTGGAAGAGAAATGACGAACGACGAGCGGAAGATAAACAACAAGGCTTTGACATTCATGTTCCTAGTAGTGGAAGACACCTACCTGGACGACATTGGGGAATGTTTGACAGCTCGTGAGGCCTGGAATACATTGGAAGAAATACATTCAAAGTGTGGCCTACTGCATGCTCTTCAGTTGATGAGAGACTTTTTCAACACCAAAATGAAGCTAGACGAAACCATGAAGGATTACCTGGGTCGGATAATGAATCTACACAGGAAGCTTTCAACGGCAGGATACGCCTTCACCGACAGAGAAGTGGCACTGGTGATGCTGATGGGCTTGCCCGAAGCGTTTGAACCACTTATCCTAAATCTCGAGCAAGACGAAGGAACGCTCACGACGAAGAAAGTGAAAGCAAGGCTGCTGGTGGAAGAAAAGCGCCAAGTCAAACGTGAAGAAGACAAACTAAATGAGAGTGAAGAAAACAAGGCCCTCATGACGAAGAACAAGCCCACTACCCAGAGCAGTCAGCTCCACAGACATAACGGGGAAGAACAGTTTTCAAGGAAAGAAGCAACTGGCACTGGTACGAGGTCCTCTGAACCGAAACGACGAGTTCGGTGTTTTGCGTGCGGAATATTTGGACACATCGCCAGAGAATGCAAGGAGGGTCCTGATGACGAAGGATGCAACTCGCAGAGAAGAAGAGATTCAAGTGGACCGAGAAGGCTCTCTGTGCCAGAGGTAAGAGTTCGTCAAGGTCACACATCTGGTACCTTGACAGTGGAGCAACTGACCACATGACATCAAACAGAGCCAAATTCACCAGCTTCCAGTCCTGCTACTCGTCTGTTGAGGCTGCAAACAAGGAAGTCATGGAGGTTCTCGGGAGAGGACAAGTGGAGATTGAACTCTCGAAAGACAACGGTGACATTCCCATCGAGCTTAGAGATGTCCTGTACGTACCCAGCTTGGACGGTAACCTCTTGTCAGTTGGGAAGATTGAGGAACGTGGACTGAGCGTGACTTTCAGCAACGGAACGGCGAAAGTGAGTGAAGCCAACGGGGACCTGATTCTCACAGCAAAGCGTGATGGTAAATTGTACACTGTGAGTGAGTCGTGTGCAACGTTGAAGTTAGTAAAGGCGACAGACGTTGCCTTGTGGCATCGACGCCTCGGTCATCTCCACCATGAAGCTGTCGAAAAACTTTGCCAAAGTGGGAGAAGCAGTGAAGACGCGAAGTGCTCGACGTGTGCACTCGGCAAATCGAAGAGAAACAGCTTTCCGAAGACTGGTGGAACGAGGGCTAAGGCCCCCTTAGACATGGTTCACTCGGATGTTGTTGGAAAGATCACACCTGTTTCGAAGGGAGGGTCGAACTACTTTGTAACGTTCATTGATGGCTACTCCAGATACACTGTAGTGTACCCAATGAAGACGAAAAATGAAGTGCTGGACAGATTCGACCAATACAGACAAATGGTCGAGAACCTTCACAAAACGAAAGTGAAGATGCTACGCAGTGACAACGGAGGTGAATACATCACCCGGGAATTCACCCAATACCTTGCTAAGCATGGTATCTTGCGACAGCTGACGGTGCCCAGAACGCCTCAGCAAAATGGGGTGGCTGAGAGGATGAACCGAACATTGCTGGACACAACGAGGTGCCTACTGATTGAATCGGGCATCACAAAAGAACTATGGGCTGATGTTGTGGTGACTGCATCACACATTCGCAACAAGTGTCCATCAAAAGCACTCGACGGAGCGGCTCCCGAAGCCATGTGGCTTGGCAGAGAGGTCAAGTTGAGCCACCTAAGAGTGTTCGGATGCAAGGTATGGATGTTTGACAACAAGCGCAGGAAGACAAAGCTCGACCCAAAGGCAGTGGAGTGTGTGCTGGTGGGTTACCCAAAGGGAGTGAAAGGGTATAAACTCTGGGACTGTCGCAACGATAAGTTCTTCGTCAGTCGTGACGTGACCTTTGAAGAAAACAGCTTCCCATGCAAGACTGAGACTGGAGGTCGACTCACTGAAGAAGGCGGAGACTGTGCTGTAGACCTGATCACAGTCACTGTTGATGAAGAGATCCTACCAGTGGAAGAGAGTAGTGATGATGGTACCACCTACTGTGACGAAGACGAGATCTCAGAAGAGGAAGATATTCCTACTCCTCAAGTGGCAGAGACCACCAATGTGTTAAGACGTTCGTAGAGGCTGGCAGTGAAGAAGCAACTTCCGAAACACTCTCGTACCTGTTGTCTGACGAGACAAAGCAGCTTAGAAGATCCTCAAACAGTGGAGGAAGCACTCTCAATGCCTGATGCGCAGGAATGGAGAAAAGCCATACAAGAGGAGCTAGACAACCTGAAGAAAAATGACACATGGGAAGTGGTTCCAAGACCAAAGGACCAACAAGTCATCAAATGCAAGTGGGTATTCAAGAAGAAGTTCGACCAAAATGGTGACCTAGAGCGCTACAAGGCTCGACTTGTTGCCTGTGGTTATTCTCAAGTAGAAGGAGTTGACTTCAAGGAGACCTTCTCGCCGGTGGTGAAGCTCAAGTCTATCCGAACACTGTTAGCAGTAGCAGTTGAAAGAGACTGGAAAATTCATCAAGTTGATATTACTGCTGCATATTTAAATGGTACCTTGAAGGCAGTGTTGGCGGTCGCGTTACAAGTAACGGCGTTACCGGTAACGCGTTACTTTTTTTGGTAACGTAGTAACGTACTCGTTACTTTTCCAAAGAAGTAACGGGTAACGTACTTACGTTACTTATTTTGAGTAACGTGTAACGAAATTACATTACGTTACTTTACTTCCTAGAACCTAAAAAAGATTAAATTTTAATTTTTTTTTGTGTTTTTAAGTGCCCAGTTATAAATTCCTTAGTCAAAAAATGCCGCTGTACTCCACTTTTCTTTGACGTCGGTGCTCGTCAGATTTGACGTCACACGCCACCTGCAACTGGTTTTCTCCCGCGGCTCGTTGACCTCGCTACCGCCGTCGCCTCGGCTGGAAGGCCAAAGAGGTCCGGCTTCGGGTGGATTTGGGAGACTCCTGCGTCGAAGCCTGCGTTTCGCTTCCCGGCTGGGAAAGAGAATGACACCTTCGTGTTATTCCCTTTCCCGTTTTCGGGACTTGAAAAACGGAGGAGGCCTTCAGCGATTGACCGACAGCCAACAGAGCGTGTGAGTGGCTCTCCGGACCCACGTGATGAGCAGATCAAGGCCGCCGTGGAGGGCACGGGCGAGATTTGACGGGGAGAACTTTGCCCCGGCAAAAAAAACAAAAAAACACGGCAGTAATATCGAGCGCATCCGTTGAACGCCTATTTAGCGTAGGCGCGGACGAGTTTACCAAGAAGCGAGGTAGAATGTCAGATGCCAACTCCGAAATTCAGCTGTTGCTGAAGTACAACAGCGGAGTGTGCTTCGGGTAACGGAGGAACTTGTTCACAGCAACTATCTGTACTTCGACATGTTGTGAATAAAATATATTCAAAGTCTCAATCTCGGCTGGTCTTAATTTCTGTGCTAATGAGGGAGGCCGGTTCTTCTGTTAAGTTCCGTGCCAACATGTCATAAATCAGCTTCATATATACTTCCGCGTTTTTTCTTGTAACTATTCGGGTGAAACCCTTAAACGAAGAGGGTAATTAAGTTTCCGCATGGACATATTTTAGCTATGGCGCTTACGCACATATCAAACGTCGAAACAGCAAATGTTTTAGTTCGTGAATAAAAAGTAACGCAACAGTAACGTGCGTTACTTTTTATCAGTAACGGTAACGGTAACGCGTTCCTTTTATTTTGAGGTAATGTAGGTCGGTAACGCGTTACTTTTATTTGCAAGTAACGAGTAACGTATTTAGTTACTTTTTTTCGGTAACGCCTACAACACTGCAAGTTGAAAGAGACCGTGTACATGGAACAACCTGCGAAGTACGAGCACTGCAAGGACGACGTATGTCTCTTGAAGAAGAGCCTGTATGGACTACGTCAATCCGGACGGGAGTGGAACCTGGAACTGGACAGGTTTCTGAAGACGGAAGGGTTTTCTCGGTCCAAGGCGGATCCATGCGTGTACTTTAAGCAGGGGGGGAACATCATTGTAGGTGTCTACGTGGATGATCCTCCTGATTCTCGCAAAGGACGAAGAGGCGATCAAGAGCTTCAAGAGAAGCATTGGACGTACATTCAACACCAAGGACCTCGGAGAGGTTAGCCACATCTTGTCAATCAGGGTTGTGGGACATGAAGGTGGAGCACTCACATTGGACCAAACAGCGTACGCCGAAGAAATCTTGGAGTCATTTGGGATGACAAGTGCTAAAGGGGCGGCATCACCGCTTGATCCTGGAATGAAGTTTCAGAGATCTACTACTGCCGATGAAGACAGGGATTTGAAGCCCAAGTACCGACAAGCGGTTGGAGCGCTTCTTTACTTAGCGGGAGGCACAAGGCCAGACTTGGCATTCGCAACCGCTTGTATGAGCCAATTCAGTGAGCATCCCACCTTGCAGATGTGGAACGGCATAAAGCACATTTTGAGGTATGTGCAACATACAAAGAACTACACCCTCACTTACACGAAGACAGGAGGCTGTGTACAAGGTTTCTGTGATGCAGATTGGGCGAATGATACAAATGACAGGCGGTCATTTAGTGGGTACATTTTCATGCTGGCTGGAGCTGCCATTTCGTGGAGCAGCAAGAAACAGAAGTCCACTGCATTATCCAGCATGGAAGCCGAATACCTTTCGATGTGCCAAGCGGCAAAGGAGATACTGTGGCTCCAACACTTTCTCAACGAAATAGGTGCCCAGGAGTTCGTCGTTGAGCCACAAGTTTTGCAAGTTGACAACCAAGGAGCTATCGCTCTTGCAAGCAAGCAAGTGACGTCAGAGCGCAGCAAACATATTGACCTGCGTCATTTCTTCTTAAGAGAGAAGATTGAAGAAGGAAGAATAAGACCACTGTATGTGAAGTCATCAGACAATTGTGCCGACGCCCTGACCATGGAAACTCAATGGAAGAAGAACCAGTGAACTTAGTGAACACTGGGGTCTTCAGATGTGTAATGGGTGTAGTGGCACATGAAGGGGGGGTGTTAGCAAGTGTCATGCACCACCACCAGATGGAGCGCGAGAGACCTTTATTTTTTTGTGTGCTGTGTTTTCTCCCTCGTTCGAAGTTAGTCCTAATAAAAACAGCGATGTGACGCTATGGAGGCTACGTCTCGTACCTCCTCGCCGGGCATTACGTTTATTCTCATTGCGCGCCGCGACCCTGCATATACTTAATAACCAACAGTCACAACCAGATGCCAAAATTTCACCCCGATCCGATAACTTAATCAAACGTTATAAGTGATTTTCTGAAACTTTCAATGGGAAAATGGAGCTCATTTTTGCCCGTTTTCGGTTTCTGGTGCCATAGAGCCCCATGTGTTTGAAAGCTCCGTCGGCCGCCACTTTCCCATTGAATTTTTCAGAAAATTACTTATAACTTTTGATTAAGTTATCGGATCGGGCTGAAACTTTGGCATCTGGTTGTGACCTCTAGCGCTACCTTTGGGCGGAGAATGAGCGTTCAACGATGCCCAATTTATTTATTGCGGTAAAAAAGACCGTGTAAATTTTCTTTTGTGACACCCTGAATATCTAATGTATTTTGTAGCCCCAAAGTAAAAAAATACTAAACATTATACTCATAAACAAGCAGCCCGACGCAGGTGAACGTCACATTGAAAGTCTATGTCCAAATCGTTCTCGCGACACGCATTGAGAAATGCTTAAAGGGACACTGACAGGGTATTTATGCTTGCCGAGGTTTTTAGTTGTACGTGACATATGAGCGACCAACTACCCAGAACAGAATTTGCGGCTCGAAATTCGGCTTCTTTCCGCCCGAAAACCGCCGATCGAGAACTGGCCGGTTTGAGTCGCACTCACTCTCTTTTCCGTGGTCACGGGCCGTTTTTTAAGGTTTCGAACGCGACCACCAAATTTAATCAAAGTCGTGGGTCATTGAAGGCATACAGTCAATATTAAAAATATAAAAAATATGAAACCCATTTTTTGTGGCTTCCAAAAAGCTGCAAATACCTTGATTGAAAAAAAAAAGGTAGCACAGACAACCGGAAGCATTCTGTGCGTTCACTGCATAATTCTCAACATGGCGTCGTTTCTCGTATCGTGGGACTGGCGGATGGCAACGGACGACGGGCGTTGGACCTCTAATTCAGAAGTGTCGTTCACGGTACCGGCGAATTTTGTCTCCCTTCGAAAGAGAAATTTTGGACCGATCAAAAGAATTGATATTCATACCGTACCACACGCCCGACCAGCGAGCCGATAGCACCAAGACGTCACCGAGCCGTCGTCCCTTCTCGTTGCTGAAGACATCGCTCGCTCAAACGTCAAGCACGAAGTGCGTACTTCGAGTTGAATACGCACGCGTACGGTTTCTTTATGAGGTGTGAATGTGGCCTCTGCGTGGTGCTGCCCGACTTCAAGCCAGGGAGTGCGTGTATTGAAGGGAAATCGGCAGCAAACTTCCGACATACAGTTTACCTGCTGCATTACCTTGTATGACAGAGTTCCTTCCGGTCGTGCTTCCTTCAGTAGCTCAGTGGAAAGACGTCCGCTTTACACGCAGTGGGCACGGGCTCAATCCCTGGTGTGGGTGTATCTTTTTTTTTTTTTTTGTCAAGCATTTTGCGATGTTTACATTCGTTTTTTTTTTTTTTTTTACAATTATCACTGAAACAAAAAACAATTGTTGTGGACGATACGTCGCTGAACTAATGGTATGGGATTCAATTTTTGACTCCATGCGAACTCAATGTAGTCACTTTCCACAAAATGCAAGGAGCATATGAATGGGGTAGCGTCCGCTTTCCGAGCTTCGAGTAACTGTTCTACAGGAATCGCAGCCAGCCATTGATCCCGACCCGTTCATCTTTCGGAAACTTGTGCACTCTGCCGCGCAATGCCACTTTCAGATGCAGGACATGTGAGGCAACTCTTCACGCAACATCTTGGGAGTATTTGTTTCGAAGCCGATCACGGGAATTGACCACGGCACTCGGGCACTCACTACTAATTGCCAACACTTAAATGTACAAAACAACTCATCATGAAGTACAGAACAGCGAGCGGAACAAATATAACTGCGAAGGAATTGCACGGTGAACGAACGCATTTCGTCTGCTACGTGCGGAGAAAAAAAAACAAAAAAAAAAACCCGCACGGTCGGGTGTAGCCACGTGACTTCCGCCGCTCACTCTATCCTCTCCACTTCTCTGTGCGGTGCGGGAGTTTCGGTTTCGGTTTCGAGCAGTTGCGTTTTTTGGCTTTATTAAAAAAAATACGTGACTCTGTCGTGACTCAGTAGCAAAATATTAATTGGGTAGTATTCCGACACCATAATGAATCGCCTGACAAAAAAGGAAAAAAAAAATGTTGGGGGGTGTCAGTGTCCCTTTAATAGAGTAATCTATTTAGCATGCACCAATACAGTAAACAAAAGGAAGAGCGTTCTAGGCCACTTGCATCTCGCTTTATATCAAAAGCGGACTTAACCAAATTTAACTCATTAGTCCACTTAAAAATCACATGTGCAGTAACAACTTAACAAATGACGCGGCCAAAAAAGGGTACACCGTCTTGATGGCAGATCCTTGTTCAAGTGGTGCAGTGAGATGCCACGTAGAACAAGATACGATGGCGCCTCATTCGGCAGGCCCATGCCCAAAAGTTTTGATGTGATGTTGGCCGATTCTGATGCCCGTTTACAATTCTTCGCATTCGCACTGCTTACACATTGTGCAAAAGACAGTGTGTTCGCTGCTAGACATAGGCGATAGAAGTATCTGCAGACACTCCACAAGCATGTTCAAATCCTTTATGCGTGGGCAGTGCGAAAGGACCACCATACAAAGAAGATGCATGACTCAGACGGTGTGTCCAGACTCTCATTATAACGATGTTCAAACGGTGGGGCTACGGCTTGACGAGAACCCGACCCTGTATTCCCCGAGGAAAAAATACCTTTCCGTCACCTACTACCAAACTGCGATTATTGCCGAAAAGGACGCGAACGGACTAACTTAGCAGGACACTATTTCGGACATATGTCTGCTCAGAGAGGAGGCTACAACTCTGGGATTCGAAATGTAAAATAATGAGACCGTGTAAAAAGAAAAAAAAAAAAAAGAAAGTCAGAAAACGGGGTAGCTGTAAACTGTGTGACGCTCTTGGCGACAAAGCACAGCTCAATTATGTTCATTCTCTCCTTTGGGTCGAGGTAAAGAAAGCATTTTCTTGCGTCGAAAGAAAGTGTGCGAGCTCTCGGAATCCTCGAAGAGATAGTGGAAACTGATTGAGTGCTGGTCAAAAGACGTACCCACTTTTGTGGGTGCGGCTATTGAAACAGGCCGGCGCTCCTCTTTGGTATCGATAACGGGATAGGCCGGGGTACGATAGCTGAAGTGGTGGATGGCGGTGCAGAGAAAGACCGTACAAGATGCCTCACTCTTGACTTACAACCCCAGCAAGATGGAGAGGTGTTGGGTGGTTCTTCTCATCTGCTTTTGTAAGTAGTCACAACGTTTTATTTACCGCTAAGAACGATAGCTTACGTATAATTTCGCGCTCCCTGTCGTAGGGCAGGTTGCTGCCGACAGTGGCATCCGCCGGGGCGAAAAGAAACAAAAATAATATGTATCTCGTTTCAATGGCACCCGTGCGCTCAGCTTTCTGCTCGAAGTCTGCTCTGAGCACAAGACGGATGTGGCAGGCAAAATTCTGCCTTATTGCAATGCTTTAGAAATGCGCAAGTGTTGAAAAGAAATACATCAAATATAGGGAAAAAAGGTCAAGAAAAGTATAAGTGAGGGTGTGTAAGCGCTATACTATCAACTATTATGCCATTGCTCCTAAAACAATTTTTATTTAATTTCTTGATTTACAATTCTACAGAATTAGTTGTTATAAGCTCTTCCCACCACGGGAAATGAGTTTCATTGTTCATGCTGTAGTTGACATTTTAGTTAGCGATGTGGGGCGTCCGTCGTCGATTTCGCAAAATCCTTGAAAACGATCGCTCGCCGCACGCGGAAATCGAACCTGGGTTCACTGCGTTACAAGCGGAGGCGTTACCATCTGAGCTGCGCCGGAGTTACTAACCAGCTCTATGCTTTCGGTTTTTGCAGTAGCCGTTGCCCATTTCACACGTAGTTTGGAAAAAGATAGCCCGTGACGGGAGACGCGCATTCACGCCCTCCGGAACAAAAAAAAAATGAAAAAAAGGAAGCAAAAGCGTTTGGAACAAATTGAAACAAAGCAAACGTGTTCGGAACAAAACAGATATATATATTTGTTCCGAACGCTTTTGTTCACGCACCCCACGCTGCGTGAACGGGACGCCAATGCCCTACTAGTTCGCCGCAGCGTGTCGCAGCTATAGCTCCGACTGCACTCTGAATTAACGCAGGACTGCTGCTTTTTTTCTGTATGTATACGTACTTGAAAGCATAATATATTCGCAACATCTTTTGTGGTACTTTGTTGTTAAATGCCTCGTTTTGTATTACGGATACGTTCCCCAACATTATATTTTCCAAACACCGTATGAATCAGAGATTGGATGCTATGTGTCTAATTTTCACACGTAAATTTCGAATATATAAATTTAAAAAAGAAAATCGAATGAAGCGCTGTCACACATTCGCCAAGCTCGCTTCAACAAGGGGCCAGAAGCCTCTCTGTTTCAGCACCTTCACAATACCGTGCTTGCTTTCAGCACCTTCATAGTACCGTGCTTGCTTAAATCATGGAACAGTGACGAAGCTTTGTCTCAGCGACACGAGTACTAAAATTGGGAATTTCTATCGGACGCGGCGCTTACAGAAAACAACTTTGAAGCCCCGACATATCTCCCATTGCGTACCTAGGACACCAGGCAAGCCCGCAGGCTTCCACAGGTGTCTAACAAACAATGCACCTTGTGGCGCGGCTTGAAACCAGGACGACGTGCGGATTTTATCTGGAAACCGCGAGGGGCGCGATGTTCACACCTAAACGGTACCTAAACCAGATTTCGTGTGTAGGCTACCTAATGTAGTCAGTAATAATTGGGGTTGTGGGAATATTTATACAGCGAGTCGTTGGTTAGCCATTTTTAATGTTGCGACGAGTCACTCGCTGTAGATGAGCAATTTAGCCAGTGCAGTACAACCGCTAGCCTGGGGTCTTTAACGTGCACCACGCAGTAGTGATACACGACCGCACGCCGGTACGATGCTCATTCAGATCGAAACGGGCAGGGGTGGGGATTGAGCCCAGGATGCCTGGGTTCTGCAGCGCGAGCTTTCGCTCCACGTGCTCCGAGCTGGTGTGCGCTAACCCACTCGGCCACCGATCCCCCCAATGTAGTCAGAGCTGCCCGTCTGTTTTCCACGTGCCGCCGCGCCGCTATTCGCCGCGATTCGATCACGTGATGAGCAAAATCAAATGTGCCGTTCAGGAAAGCCACCTTTACGGCCGCTTCGCAAACATTGCGCGCGCCCCGGCGTATGTTGCCCGTGCCTCGGCGTACAGGAAAAGAGGAGCCTTTTGCCACCTTCTCCTTTCCTGTTTTCCAGGAAAGGAGGAGAAGGAGTGTGCCGCGCGGCGCAACTATTCGTCGAATTCAGTGACGTGACGAGCACAATCCCGTGCCGTGCAGGAAAGCCGGCGCTACGAGGATGAACGCACAACTCTGGCTCCCATAGGGAGACTGAACAGGAACTCTCACCTAAACTAGAGTAACTATATGCTCTGGTTGTAGAGCCAGAGTATCGCGTTCCTTTTCCTTGCGGAGGATGATCATCTTGCTCGTATCTGCGGCGCTTGCGGAGTGATACGGGACCAGCACATTCGGGCACCTTGGACCAGACGACAAGGCGCAGCTACGGCTTGCGAAGGGACGGCATTTTCGTCGGCTACTACGTTCTGCCGTGGGCACAGAGAAAAACAGGAGACAAATGACGGTACGACGGCGCACGCGCGGAGTGTCGCCGTAATATACTTGCCCTGCTCCACACGTGGCATTACGCCGTCTCACAGCCATTCCATCCGCGCCTCAGGTTCTCCTGCAGTAGCGACGTTCACTTCCCGCAATGTGGCTTGGATCCAACATGGCCACCCTGGAAGCACCATTACGATCCTCTGCTCCGCAAGCATATACAGTTTCTCTAGCATAAACCATTCTACCGGGTGTTCCGGGGAAGAAGTTCAAAAACGGCTACGAATAGGATGGTAAACAAATTAATAAAAGAAACTCGTTTCGGGAACAAGATGAAAGTCAGGACAAACGCCAAGGATTTCAATAAATACTGATCAGTTAAATAATTAACTAAAGCTTACGAATTGTATTTTAATTCCTGGAACAAAACATATGGTTTCAACTAGAAACTTGCTGAGCGTCACCGAAAACTCCTATATACGTCAGTTTTCGGAAGAGTTAAAGCATGCATGGATCGTGGGAGTACGCTAAAGCTTCCAATGGTGCAGCGAGCATAAGGCTGGCGATGTGGAAACACGAATGATATTCTTATTACAGCGTTTGCGGGTAACCAGGCTTGTGCCTGATGCACGAGAGGTAACTTCAGCGCATTCCTGCGCCTGGTGGAAAATAAAAATCAAGATGATTTAAATCATGGCTTAAATTAGGATGATTTAAATCGTGACTTAGATCAAGATATGAATCGCGATGTAAATTACACCACTTTTAGTAAGACAATTTAAATCAAACCTCTTACGCCAAAGTAATCCCGAAAATTGTTTTATTTACTTCTCTATCGTATGATGATATCTGGCAGTTGTCTTGTATTTAAATAAACAAATCATCAAGCAAGGAATATTGATATCAAGCTGAAGACGTACAAAAAGCAGTGCGCTTCCGGCTGAATGGGAGATTTGAACTTTATGTGAACAGTACACTTCGTTTGTTCGTTACCAAACGTCCTATTGCATGCAAATCAAAAGGCGAAATAAAAAGCAAATTATGCTTTTTATTTTGACAAAAAAGTAAATCTGGTTTTGTTTAGAAGGGTTGGGTGTATCTCGATAAGCAGTTGCTTAATAAACTCTACTTTAGGCTTTGTACCTAGCTAAGGAGTGAGGCTGTTTTGTGTTTTAGTATGGTTGGGTTTACATATAAAAAGTTGTTCATTTAACTGTACTTTAGTTTACAGTAACTCTTTCTCTCGCATTGTTTTCAGTGATCGGAAGAATTGATCAGTCAGTCTGCCATGTTTCAAAATACATCCAGTAATAAAGAATCACTATTTTCTGGCTACAGTGTTCTAAATAAAACTAATATGACTTAAACCAAATAAATATAATTTGAATAAAATAAGCGATCTAAATTAAATGATTCTGGTTTATGTATTTTTCACCCTGCTGACTCATCCTAAAGACTGGTTCAGGAGTTTCCGATGAAGCTCAGCAAGTGTTTAGTTGTAACTGTATGTCTATTTTGACTACTTAAAAAAGTGAATGAGTGATTTCTAGTTAATTTTAGTGCTAATTAGAAAAAGGTCAGCAATCCCTAATGTCCGTCTTCGCTGGCATTTTATTCCGCCCAAAAAAGTGTTTTTTTGTTGAAATTGTTTTAAAATTTGCTGAAACACCCGGTATACCTTACATCCTGGTGGTGTATGTAGCTCTCTCACTATAATAAATAAAACACATGACGCCGTAAGCTTTCTTCCGAGCTGATTATGTAAATGTTGCGGCACCCCTGGCAACAAAACGTTCCATCGTAATGCTTGCATTTACAAAGCTAGACACCGGAAGCTAACGAGTATATACAAAATCGTTAGCTAAAGAAGGCATAAGTAGATGATAAAACATCATTGCGATATTAAATTCGCACTATTTCAAATTGTACTCGAAATGTCAGGGTTTTCATGCACTGCATATTGCACTTCTGCTGTTTGTTTATCCTGGTGCTTTCCAAGCCTGTGACTTATACGCGATATTTATTTATTTTTTTTTTACTCTATTAGCAATTTGTTTTTATGCGTCCTCTGACCAATGCTTTTTATACTCAGAATTGTATAATTTTACCTTGAACTGAACATGTGCACTGCCAATGGGTAATTATTATATACAGGACAATTTAATTTCAGTGTTGGAAACGGGCCCGGCGTCGGCAGTCTGGCTTTTTGAGGATGACACTGGATTTGGTGGTAACAAATTATTTTCTTTTAGGGTACACTGCGTCTCCTTTAAGAAAAAGGAATTAATGAGTGCTCGACTGCAAGAATACTGGAAGATAATTACTTTCATAGTATGATATGTTTCACAAAAAGTTTTCATTTAATTAATTAGCGCACCCACTTTTTCATTCTTTAGAATATAAATATATGCTTCTTTGATCAGATAAAAAACACTATTATTCATTTGTTAAAAAAATGCCTCTCTTCGAGCATGATACCTTGCCAGAGGCCGTAATTAATGAACTAGAATTTAAACATTTCAATGTCCACACTTATCACAAAACGATATGAACGACTGAGTAAATAATATACGTGTCTAGCTGTCTCAATGTGCTGCCACCTTGGGAAAATATGCTCTGCGTATCTGATATCTGTTCATGCTCCAATGTAATTAAAAAATAAAACGTCTCATATTGAAGAACACAAATCAGTCAAGAGCAGGACTTCTGCTAAAAATAAAATAATATTTAGTAACCCAACACAGAGTGTACGTAAAAATGCTTTTCATCAATGCATTAAAGACTGTTAAAAGAAATTTGTGTAACAACAGATAATTTAAAGCAAAGACGTTTTGGGAAGAGTATTTTCTTTTTCAGTGAGTACTACCGAGTGTTGCTGAGCGTGGCCAAACGTTTCGCAACAATTGGTTGTACACTCTGAGAAAGGAAAGACTCTTTCCGAAACGTCTGTGCATTAAAGTCTCTATCGTTACTCAAATTTCTCTTAACCTAGCAAAGATAAAAACTACTCTAAATAGCCTTCCGATATTTATCACGGGATTAAACTTCCCGCCATACAACATTGTACTCACAAACTCATTATTCATGGTTAATAAGCTGCCCATGCGTTGTAAATAATATTTTGAAGTATATTTTTTTTTGTTTTTTTTTTTGTTGTTTTCTCTTAATGTTTTAGACACCAAGCTACTGAAATTTTAACGGAGTTTTTATTATAGTGTGCAATAAAGAAAAAAGTTTGACATCTCATACCTTTTTGATTGAAGAGAAATACATTTCAAGGGTTATTGAGTGAAAGTGTTTCATGCAAATAAGTTAAAATATTTCGGTTGTTGATTATATATCACTCTTTTGTTCAGCTTGTTTTTTTAGCCAATCGTACGTACGATTGCATATCTTGCCCATGTGCATTGCACGAACAAAAAGATGAAGATTTTGGGAGATGTTTTTTATGAGATAATTGACACAGTGTGTTGCATGAAAGTAAAAATTGTCTACATATATTTTTACCATTGTTGCAACGTATGAATAGCTATTAAAAATTTCGCTAACTATATCTTCGAAACTTTTCAGCTTGCTATGCATTTTTGAGTTCATTTGCATATGACTTCAGCAACATGCTAAAACAAACTGCAAAACATTTAGCAACGTGATTTTTTAAGTTGTATAAATTAGTTTCATACTTAAATACGTGCACTCTTCGCAATTTCCTTCCTTTCAGACAAGATTAGTTTTACCGAAAAGCCTTTCGAGTGCCCCAGAGATCGGGGCTTGATTCTACCAAGTACAATGATTTGTGACGGCCAACCCCAATGCTCTGACCCTTTTCGTGAGGACGAACGCAACCATGCTTGTGGTAAGAAAGCCATGCTGTTTTTAGTATATACTAATTGAGTGGTAATTTGATCTAAATTAAGCACGCGACGTTTTGATCACTTTTATCATGCATTTATGCTGCCTGGTGTGTAGTCAAAATACAGAGTGTAATTGAGTATCACAAAGAAGTTTTATTTTTAACGCCATCGTGCCTCGAAATCTCTCCAATATTAATAATTTTCAATTTAAAACACTATACAAGTGCCGTGAAGCATTTTTTTTTCTCAGAACATGTGTGATGAAAGGATGTCAATACATTTGGTCTCACCTCTCTGATTATCGTTTGCAATGTGCATCACATTTGTCACACAACAATACAATCAATGTCACATAAACAATAATATACATTCTAGTTGCAAGGAAATGTAAGATAGGTAAAAAATCGGCGTGTGTTAATAAGAGCTAGATCAACGGAAGAATGTGTGCAAACATGCATGACCTCTCGAAGGTTTTGCGTTGAACAGTTTGTTAGAGGCAAGGGTGAAGGATCTCGGAATTTTGGTACTGAGTCCGTACGACAGTGTACGCGTATAAAAACCCACGGCAATGTTTTATTATAATATATAATAAAACTATCCCCTGTAAGGAGAAGTGGCTTTTTATGAGTTAGCCATGCGGTTGCTCTGCCACATCTGGGAATTTTGAGCAGAACAAGGAACATAGAGCTCGGCGATTTGTGCAAAAATACATTTGCAAGGTAGAATGTTACCACTAAGCATTCCGTTTGTGTGTGGAAAACCATACAGCAACCTATGTGGTAGAATACTTCTGTTAAACAGTTTACAAAACAAAGGCAAGACGTAATATTAGCGTTCTGTTTAGCAACACTATGTTTAACAAATCGGTGCCGACCCCTACGTACATTTTCTGAATATTGTGGTGCACCGAAGCGACCAAGTGACCCATTTGAACAAGAACATTTTGCTGTTCAAAAGGATTATACCATAAAAATACTTCAGGAACACCGTGGGTTAGAATATAATTGCGTTATCAGTGAACACAGTCCTGAAAGTTTTAGATGCTACGTATTGTCCATCAAGGGTTGAAGGACTGAGATATGTTAAGATAGAGATATCCGGGAATCTTCAAAAACACGAACATAATATGTCGCGTAACAATAATTGTGCCCGTTTAATGAGCACCATCTGGAACATGCATATAAAATATTTGGTAACAAAATAATTTTAGAGCCATATTTTACCTGAAATAGGGTGAGATTTTCAGGAACAACAATGCTCGTGAAAATCGAAGATTATTTACATGCACTGTTTAGACTCATTAAAAATCGGGCATAATTATCTGTTTATCTTCACAGCTCCAAGAGATTACTTGCTGAGAAACCTTACCCTGAAGGCGAGTAATACCACGAAAAACTATACTTTTCTGGAGTGGTCATCCGGCGAGGAGCCCGAAACTGTGCGCGCCTCATCACTGAAGTTTGGAGGTTACTTTCTGACCGCCAAATCCTTTGATCATCTCATCGAAAGAAAGCTAAGTCCAGAGCTCAAAACGTTTATCCTGACTGACCTGAAAGCGTGGACCGAGTATAACATCACTTTGAGAAGGTTCTACATCTCCGTAGTTGAAGAGGAAATTCTACCAATGAAAATTGGAAGGGCGGCAACCGTCACCATAAGAACAAACCCGTCCGGTGAGTGTGCGTTTTCAGGCCTTCTAGCGGACTCGCTGCTTAGTATTTAAATCATTTAGGTATTTTAGAAAGTGTAATAGGAAGGCATGAAGTTATAGTCACTTTAATCTATTGTCGATGCTTTATTGTCTTGCTGTGCACTATGTAAGACTGAGGAAGTTCGAAGATTCTAACAACCATTTTTTATATAAATTGTGATTTGGATCTGAAAAATGCATTTTATATTAAAATTTATTTATATTTCGTGACACATGTTTCTTCTGGTTTTCTGTTGCATGATTTGATGCATGAACCAACGCCCCCCCCCCCCCCCCCCCCCCCGTTGAATCTTCCAACAAATGCACAATAAATCAAAACTCCTTCGTTCTTAACGGACGCAGTAGTTATCTTCATCTGAATATCAGAAACTGTACATGCCTTCACAACCCAGTGACCCAGCATATTAATTTGAGAGAGAAGCGTTGGAAATGTCTAAGGTGTGCACCCGGTGCCCATTAAGCTGATATCGGCTTTATTTCTTCCCTTCATCTTGCCAGTTCTTCTGAAACAAACACCCTTCAAACGGAAAATATCTGGCACACTCATTTTTTTCTTAACCTTTTCTGCAGAACCTGATGTACCAAAAGACGTTCGCATTGTCCTCTCGGAAAAAAGAAAATTACTTCTAGAAATCAAGAGCCCTGAGTTCTGGAATGGACCACCTTCCAAATATCGCATCCGTTGGGAACCAAAGGATCCGGGCAGGGGTTCGCGAGGTTATAAAGATATCGATATTGCTTCAACGTGGACGCCTAAACAGAAATGGACAACTGCCAATGTAACTCTTGAACCAGGACTACAATACAAAGTATTTGTGTCTGCCCAAAATTCAATAAGCACCGGCATCAGTTTCTGGGGTCCCGAGTATGCAAACGAAGTGGCGACAATTCCTTTAGGTGAGTGCGTCAGTGGGAATATATTATTTCTTTCAACACGTCATTACTCACTCAAGGACTTCGAGCTTCATGACTTCGTTGAGTTCTTATTTATGTGTTTGAGTATTGGAATTTATCTCCGTAACATGCTCTACATAATGTTGCCTGGTCTGGCAAGAAACTGCGGTAAGAAATTAACCTCTCTATTTTTACGCAATGCACAACGGCTTTCGAGCAATCTTGACAATACAAAAACTAGAAAGTATATATAACAAAAATATTATTAAAAAAAATCAATTGCCGCAAATAAACTTGAAATGCGATAAGGCTGGAGCGCTGCGCAAATAACGAATCTTTCAAAAGCGAAATTATACTAAACTTTAAACTAATTTCCTACTTCTTTAAGTTAGAAATTGTAGGTTATCACGTTAAGGCACGTTCACACACTTGCGACCGACTCTGATCGACTCAGACAAGACCGGTGTGTAAGCCTCTTGTGGCTGCTTGCGACCGGTCTTGCTGCTGCGGAGACGGTCGTAAGCCGTCACAAAAACTTGAAAGCAGGTCTTGTCTCACTCGGTCAGAGTCGAACGCAAGTGTGTGAACGGGCCTTTGTAATATGTATTCACGAGTTTGGAAGACGAAAAAAATCATTTACGTAGTAATATTACATTAACAATTGCGGGCTTCAGACATTGAAGGTGAGGTGACTTATTAACACCGAAGTGACTAACACAAACTATTTCCAAATCTAGGGTTGAAGAGAAATCGAGACAAAACAAAAAACGTAGAGTCTTTTTTTTCCTAGTTTTTAGGTCGTGTAAAGCAGGTTATTTTTGTTGAAAAGGGGATATAAAGCATGAAAGGCGTTTTAAATCTAGCCCCCATCCCAAAATACTGTCCGTCCATCCGTCCGTGCGTTTTCGGGCAGATTGGGCGAGGAAAGTGACGTCACGTGACGTCGCTCGACTTGACGTGAGCTATACATCAATCCAGTTACCTGCTAAGTTTAGCGGCAAAAATTCACGTCTCGTGACCTAGAAATCAATTCAATTTCCCCGCCAAATTTAGCGGGGAAAATCGACGTCACGTGACCTGTACAATCATTCAGTTTCCCCGCTAAATTTAGCGAGAAAACATACGTCACGTGAAACACCAATTCCCTCACCGATTCCCTATAATTCATGCATTGCATACATTATAGGACTTTGAAGGTAAAGGTGCTGCCGATTTCTTTATAGTTCAGGGTATTGACGAGCGATTTCCAGGACCCTACATTTACATTTCTACATTTACGGAGCTCAGCAATTGATATCCAAGTAAAAGTTCTGTAAAATGAAAGTCTTGGGATTTTATTTTACTTCGTTGTGTGAGCTCTGCTTTGCATACAACGCTCTGTTGTTGTTGTTTGTTTTTAGAATGTCCCGAACAAACACGTACTGTCGTGTTTAGAAAGCAGCATGATGCGAGCGATGCCTAATAAGACTCAACTTGTATGATTGAACAACCTAAATGCGTCGTATTCGCAAAACTGTAATCATAGAAAACGTTGTTCATGAGTTATGGAAATTCGCTTTCAGATCCATTCGATCTTGTAGCAGAATCTCTAACACCTACGGAAGTTCTAATCAGCTGGCGAAGCACCGGGCCTTCTGAATATTTCCAAGTGAGTGATATTACCTCACAAATTTGTGCGCGAAATAAATTATAAAATAAACATGAAAAAAATTGCACGAAAAAAAAAAGAAAAAAAAAGGCAAAGAGATGCGCGAGGCACACTTTCACTTTGCTTTTTTTTGCAACCCATCACAAATGCTACACCTATTTTTTTTTTAATGATAGTCAAGTGATCACACAGAACTTCACGAACTTTAACCGTAAATATTGGTGTTTTTTTTTTTACATCCCAAAGCTATGTGTCATAAACTAAAAATGAACATTAATGTAAGAGGTAACTCAACAGGGTGCAACTGAGCTTTCAGCTAGCAAATAAAAACTAGTGCCAAGATGTAAACATAAGGAAGGTATACCTGAATGTTATAGTTTTATCATCCATGAAATCCTCTTCTGCCTGGTCACTTCGTTGAAGGTTTTATTAACTTCTCTATCTTTTCGAATAAATCAATTTTAGCAAGTGGTCGGCGCGTGCGTGACGCTGCCAATACTTTTCTCAACACGAAGCAGGTGGCAGAGCACGCTCAGAGCAGTAGTGAGATTTCGGTACTGTGGAGAAAGACTAACGTTTCCGCGCCGGAACGCGGCACCGGCGGCATAGTTAGACTGGCTGGTGAGGATGGTCTATTGCGGTTCCAGCAAGTATGATCTAAGGAGGCGCTTCGAAATTGTATAAAATATTTTTAGCGCTTTATTAAAGGAAAGCTGGAGAGATTCTTGAAATAAAAAGAGTTAGAGGTAAATCCTAGAATATTTCATCAACTAAATCTGATTATCATGTTCGTTTTTCCCGTTGATGTAACTCAACGCGAGAAAGCACGAAAAACCGCCGACCGGTCGTTACGTTATAAATTTTTTTTTTTTTTTCTGACGCCAAACGCGTGTTGCTCGTTTGGACAGCGCGTGCAATTGCAAACTTTAAAGAAATATTCCCCCACACTGACACCAGTCGTGATGTCTTCTTTCTGGCCTTTCAAAAAATAGCAAGACTGCGTGTGCATAGCTTGGGTAGGCGCTGAAGATGCGCTCAAGCGGAGATTCCGAAAACACCTTTTATGACGTAACGCTGCGGTAAGGAGGGGCTTCGGCGGTACTTTGAAAACGATTATCTGCGGCGTCCGTGCACCAAATTCAAAAAATTATTCTCGATATTCATGATCATGGAGACCAAATGAAAACGATCTAGGTGTTTCTACTCAATTACAGAACCGTTTCAGCTCCCCTTAAAAAAAAAATATATACATTTCTAGAACGAACCTAGCACAAGAAACAGTACGCGACTGCATAAAGAGCTAAAGACTGTAGCATTTAAAAACTAGTTAAAGCAAGGCAGTCTACCGAGTGCCAATCATACGCTGGTATGTACAAACAGTCGTGTAGTTAAAACAGTGCCACGCTATACCCCATCGCACAAATTAAGCATTGCGATGCTGAAATCATGGGCGCGAGCACGTATACTCTAGAAATTGATTTGATTGGTCAAGGCCTGGCGCACGTACATTGCTTCGCTGCGCTACCACCGCGCGTCTCAGTTTTATTTTTTATAATGGTGCACAAACATTGCACTGATACAATTTCGCCTGTCACGTAACAATCTGATGTTGAGTATCACGCGGGTGTTAATCGGTAGCCGTTTTGGCGGTGTTTATCGGGTACCGAGAGACACCTGTCAATCGGATAGACTGCGGTTCGTGGGTAGAAATTCTGCAATCCTGCCAAGAAAAATTGTATGTAACATAGAGACTTTTGCAATTGGGCTCCTGGCATAGCCTCGGACCGCGTCGTATACAGGGAGAAAGGCGCCAATACGTTCCAACCAGGGCGTCCGTTTCCTGCCTCCGCGCATTGCTAGCCGGTTGCGATAGCATACGATTGTGCAATCGTGCAACACATATGGTGTCGGATGTTGCGGTCGGTATGGTCTACGTAGTCACCACGATGAAAAATGTTTTCCGTGCGAAGTGCTATTCTTGATTGTGGTGATATCGCGTGTCGCGATGATAACTCAGCAGGCCCAAGAAAAATCTGGCCGCCCCGCGAGAGTCGTCGTCATAGTGCGGCTTGAAGAAGGCAGACACGTTTGTGCTCCGTGTATGTTTAGCTCAGCTACGCTGGTGCTTTACGATCGTTTATGTCCTTGAACATCGCAAGCTTTTCGCATACTTGAGTGTGCTCATGTTCCGGTTATTATTGGCGCGTACTCTTCGTGTGTGTGTAGGAAGTAGAGGGTTATGTCTGAGAGGCGCTAATTTTCACAAGGCCCCGACATTTTTTTATTTCTCTTTTTTACAGTTTGCCCATGGGGCACTATCGTAGGGGGTGACTTACACGTTGACATACACAAATAAAGAATACAACTTATGGACCTGCTACACCAGCAAGGTACTACACCAGGGTAGCACACAAAAGAAGCAAGCAAAATATTCATTAACTTTGCATCATCGAAACACGGTACTCCCACAAAACATAATCAATTATCACTCCACTTTTTCGTATATAATATCTGGGCATTCACTGCGGCCGTAGCCATGTACCAATCGATGTAATTAAAGTTAGCTGCCACAAATAAACCGGCAAAGGCGAAAAAATCCCAATGGAATCTTTAAAAAATATTAAAAAAATCGATGTCACGGAGGGCACTCGCGTTGGGAATGCTGGGCGACTGATATATTTTGCCACCCCAACACGGCGGATACACGCCGCACGCCTGGAGGCGCCGGTGTTGTCCAAATTGGGAGCTCCCTAAAGCCTCTCTTGCAAACGCCTATAAGAAGTGCGGTATAGAAAATAGCCATCGAGTTTGGAGGTCATGACATGGTGTAATAGCATAGAAGGTCAGATGTTTTATAACCAAATGCTTGTGAAGAATGGAAGCCAATAGGCTATGTGCGAAATGTAGAGCGCCATCTTGTAGCGCGCGAGAGCTACATCCTCCATCTCGTTAGCGGCGAGAAAACAAAACCAGTGACCCAACCGGCAGAGAAGCCCTGCAAACAAGCGACTGCGCTTCGTGCGAGAGATGCGATGCCAACGCCTTGCTGCGTTCTACTGTGGAAGCAGCGATATACCTTCGATTCTTGTGTGACGTGAACGAAAACGTAAACAGGGTTGACTTTTTTGTTTTTGTCGTTGTTACTTTGCACGCAGTGTTTTACAAAAATATTCGACGGCAACGTGAAAAAAACTTGAGGACTAAGATATTGAGGTGGGCTAGTTGGATATGCATGATATAAAAATTAAATAGCGCGAAGGTTAGACAAAGGACAAAGGACAGAACATGCAGACATGTTCTGTCCCTTGTCTTGTCTTTGTCTACATGTTCTGTCTCTTGTCCTTTGTCTAACCTTTGCGCTATTTAATTTTTAAAACATGAGGACGTTACGGTACAGCACGAACCCATTTACGACTTTTGAACTTGACCCAAAGTTTTTCACAAAGTTTTACTGGATTTGTTTCTGAATATATGTGTGTGTGTGTGTGTGTGTGCGTGTGCGTGTGTGTGTGTGTGTGTTTGTGTGTGTGTTTTCTGGTGCATGCTGAAGTGTCAACTTCAGTCTTTCTTGATGCGAAGCACCTCAATGTATGTTAAGGAGGCCAAGGCTGCGAAGTATGGCAAAAAATGACAGTTCTAATAATCCACACCACCAACCAGCATTGAGCATGCGTACGGATAACAGTGAAGAACAAAAGCAAAAAACAGCAAAAAGTCCTTTATCCGAATGCCATACATTAAGAACAAAGATTACTTTGGACAGCCAGAAAACAATATCATTTCTTAGCAGGGATTTCTCTACACTTAATCTGACGTCAGTAAACGAGGTTTGTAAAACACCTCTTAGACGGGATAGTTTGTTGATAAACAATTCTGAGAGATTTACAGCGCTGTTATGTAGAGCAGAAAACAGAACAAATACGGCGACGTGTCTGTTCGCTCTCAAATCTCACAGAGACGAGACTTGGCTGCCTTTTTCGTCGAACGCCACGTTCGATTAAATCACTTGCTTAAGTTCATTGCAGTGGCAAAAACCTCTATGTCGGCGGCGGCAAAGAGCTACGCTGCAGATGTGGATTTGAGCAACACCGGCAATGCGAACTTTAGTTTATGTCCTCCTTTTTGAGATTTTTTTTTTTTTTTATTTTTTAGAGCGCAGTTCTTTAGGCTTGTCCAAACAGGACACTACAAAAATCATCAGGCGACTGAACTCCTGACGATTTTCGTGGCCAAGTCAATCTCACGACATTTCTCCTCGCCTCCTCCACTTTTCTTTGACGTCGGTGCTTGTCAGATTTGAAGTCACACACCGCCTGCCACTGGTGTTCTCCCGCGGGCCGCTGACCTCACTACCGCCGTCGCCTCGGCTGGAAGTTCAGAGGTCCGGCTTCGGGTGGATTTGGGAGATTCTTGCATCGAAGAGTGCGTTTCGCTGCCCACAGAGAAAGGGAATGACACCTTCGTGGCATTCCCTTTCCCGGTTTTGGGACTCGAAAAACGGCGAAGGTGTGTGTGTGGGTGTGTAGGCGTTGTAGATTGAAATTTGGGGAAGGGGGGGGGGGGGGGTGAGTGAGAGCCAATTGAACGGCGGAGGCCTTGAGCGATTGGCCGACAGCTAACAGAGGCTGCGAGTGGCTCTCCGGAATCACGTGGTAAGCAGATCAAGGGCGCCGTGAAAGGCCCGGGTGAAATCTAACAAAAAAAAACTTTCCGGCAAAAAAAAAACAAAAAAAAAACAATCCGGAAGCGGGTCGCCGAACGAATTGTCGGAGTCGTGTCGCCTGACGATTTTTGTAGTGCCCTGTTTGGACCGGCCTTTAGGCGTTTTCTTCCGGGTTTCGCGGCGTCGCCGTCAGCGTCACCGCGAAACCCGGAAGCGGAAATTGACGTCACGTGACCTTACACCAATTCAATCCCCGGTAAATTTACCGGGGAAATGACGTCACATGACTTGGTGTCACGTCACCTTTGAACCAATCCAGTTTCTCCGTTAGATTTAGCGGGAGAATTCACGTTACGCGATTAGCGGGGAATTGAATTGCTGTTGAGGTCACGTGGCGTCAATTTTCAGCTAAATTTAGCGGGGAAACTGTGGGGGAGGAGTAATGGAGAGTACGCAGGAAGAGGAGGGGAGGGCACGGAGGAGGAGCAGGGAAGGTACGGAGGAGGTGGAAAGGAGGATAAGGAGGACGAAGGACGGGAAAGGAGGAGGAGGAGGGGAGAGGAGGGGAGGAGGAAAGGAAAGGAGGACAAGGAGCAGAGGAGAACGGCAGGAGGAGGGGAGGAGGAGGGGAATACCCTCCCCTCCGTACCCTCTCTTCCTTCTCCTCAAAAACTGCGCTCTAATTTTGCGTAAGAGATTTATAAACGTCTTTAATTTTGTTTTTGTCCCAGCCGAGGTCAAAACTTTGTTTAGAGCAAAAGAACTCGGGGGGTAGATTTGGTGAAGTCAATGCTGTCATTCTTCCAGCGTTGAACAAATCTTCATTAATCGGCGCGGCATTCATCAACTTTGCTTTAGGTCGATGCTATCTGAAACAAATTTCAGCTCTTTGAAACGCCTAAAAAGTATTTCGAGGGGCACAGTTTTCTTTACAAGAACTCACAGAGCTTTCCACCAATTAAAACTTTCGCCAGTAAAAGCTAAGAAAAAAACTAAATTTGAGTCGCATGTTTTAGATTGGAGAGGCATACCCTAAAAAGTAAGATTTTATACGTCTTTTCGTCAAAAAATAAAGGATTGATTGTGTCCTCAAAGATGAAAGGCATGACGGCCTAGTCATTTGTCCCCCTTGGGTCATCAGACGTCAGAAAACAACAAAGTTGCCAAATCACAATCTATGGCAGAGCATATCTTGCCTGGAAATGCTGAGACACCCAAATTTAAAAAAAAAAAAATAACTAGGCGTTACCAAGATGGCCGCGCACACTGAGCAGGCAGACAACAAGGCAGTTTCGCATATCGCCTATTAAGAGCTTAACTTTAGCTCGTGATTCCAAGAAGTTGAATGACAGCTTGGACACAGTGCGACTATTTAAAAAAAAATAAAACCCTCTTTAGGTGCACCACTCAAAACATATATACACAATATTTCTCTCCGAACAGTGAAATTTGCTAAGGCCCTCGAAATAAAGCATGGTGCTTGAAATGGTACCCTCCAAGAGATCTCTGAATTCTCGTTCTCTAGATTTGTATTTAATATAAGAGAAAGCAGATACAAGGATAATAAGTAACCAAACAGTGACTTGATAATTATCATTTATAAAAAAAACGTACCTTTAGTTATTTAACAAGAAGTTGTTTGAAAGGTATGATTTTAAATGGACAATCAATTTATGCATCAGCCATTCAAATTTATGTAAAATAGACCACAAACTACCTTGTGCACAAACAGTCGAAGGAAGCACAATTCTCCTAGATATAAATTATTTCTGCCCGAGATTTTTGGAGAATTCTTTGGAAACTCAATCAGTTAACGAATCCCTGGCGGTTTGCATGAAAATTGCAAGGACTGACTACGTCTCATTGGTGATTAAAATGCCTATTTTAAGGAATTACAAGTCTTGTTTATTTTTAAATCTAAATTGCTCTAAAACAATATTTTTAGGGCCAAATCTTCTTGTTTCGTGAAATTATTAAATTACGCTTGCATAAAATGGTCAACATACTAGCCCTGAGGACAAAATGACTAAGAAAGGTAAATTATTGTTAATGCCACCTTGTGCAGCAGAATTTCTTGCCCCTTCATTGCTTTTATTTTGGCACTCAAAGACGCGGAGGAGGACAGAAACCCCGGTATATTTATTGTAAACGGATAGTGACAAGAGCAGAAAGTTAGAAAAAAAAACTCCATTTCATTGAAGAGAGAGATAGGTGAGCTGTAAAAATGCACTCCTTCAGTGAGTACTTCGCTCAGGTATATACATAGATTATTAGTTTTCTGACGTTCTAGTGTTTCCTACAATATCTAGACAACGTGTGAAGAAGTAGAGATGTGTACACGAATATATCATACAGTGCGTTTTTTTCGGAAACGGCAGCCAAATCGCTCATGTGAAAGCGACGCATTCGCAAAAAAAAACGTAAAAAAACATCAATGCTGTAGTGATATGTGCCAGAGGGTCCGTTAAGGAAAATGATTAGTGTTCAATTTAATTTAGAAATTAAGTACTTTTTGTGATTACATTTTTTAATATTAACCTTAAAGGTACGACTTCAATTTGAAGCAAGATTCGCATTATCAAAATCTATTAAATCCACCCATGTCACAACTGTATAACGTATGCAGAACATTTTACGGCGTTCCGAAAAAAAAAAAAATATCGATTAGGAGGCGTTTATAGGTTTCAGTTTCTTATCGGATTGCATCTCCGGGCCAGCAATTCCACCCTCCGTGACCAAAACATGCAACGTGCGGGCCTCGCAACGCATTCCACATAAAGGTGCGTCGTCCCACCGGAACTGACATCAAAAACGCAAACCTCTTGTGGCAGCGCTGAGGCTTCTAACCTAGCCTCGTCTACGTGCGATGCGTGGCGCCGCAAGGGCGTTGCGTGTTTTGGCCACGGGGAGTGGGATACCTGGCGCGGGGATGCGCTCCAATAAGGAACCGAAACATGGAAACGTCTTCTAATTGAGAATTTGTTCGGAACATAGTAAAATTCTGCACGTGCCTTCTAATAGTGTAATGCGGGTTGATATAGTAGATTGCGTTTACGCCCAGCAAGTTTCTAATTGAAACAATGCCTTTGAACATACATACTTTCAACCAACCAACCGTACATTTCTACATAATAACTAAAAATAATTAATTACCTAATTATACTAAACTCGAATAAATTTTCTTCATAGACCCGTTAGACCAGACCACTACGGCACCAACTTTTGCTTTTCTGTACGATGTATCAATTTCGCAGGAGCGATTTGACCCGCGTCTTCAAAAATAACTTGTATACACTTTTGTTGCTAGACCATTCTTTCTGCACTGAAACGGGTGATTACGACATGGTAACCTGCTTAGAAAATCAAACATTCTTATTTCAGGTAAAAGTGAAAGATGCGAATTCCGCAGGGGATGCCTTTGACCATGTAAGTACTCTTATTTGTTTTAGTAGTTTGTTCATATTGTGAAGGTTTTCAAACGCCCTCTCATTAGGAGATCTGTGAAACAATATTCGTATGCGTGAAGCATAGTGATCTATCCTTAAGTTGTCATTATTGAACATATACTGTCTATCAATGAGCTTCCTTTATATTTCTTGTTTTTATTTAAGCGCGGATTCAAAAACGGAAGTTTATCGTACATACATGCCTGCAAGTAATAGTGAGCTTTTCGCTTTAAAATAGAGAATGTCTTTATTGCCAAAGTGCACATTTACAAAATCAAAATAGCATAGCCAAGCAACATTCTATGTACCCCATTTTTGGGGGGGCCAAAATATGTCTTTGTCTCGCAATTCAGGATATTGAAAATCGAAAAGAATTCAAAAGATTTCCAAACTTGAAAATCTTTGGGAATTGTCTTGGTGTTACCTCACTAAATTGTCCTGGAAAAGAAAGGTTTAGGCTTCACTGCTTGTTTGCTCGGTTGTCACGAGGCTTTTGTTGGCCTCAATTCCCGTGAAAATTACAAAATTAGACTTCACTGCACGTTGTTTTGTTATTATGTGGCATCGATGGCTTCTCTCTGGCGCTTGGACAATTATGTGTCGAACAAAAGAACAACCAAACTTGGCATTACAATTGTTATTAAAAGTCAACGAAAAGTATTTTGCCCCAAACTTTTGACTTGGACAAACACCTTATTAGGCCTAAGTTTTATTCCTAGCATTGATAAACTTGGTTGAAGTGAGGTATTTCTCTACCGTGCGGCTTGGAATAAGGCACGCAAAAATTGACGGATGTAGGGAGAAACACAAGACTTAAGTTTGGAGAGGAATGCCCATTGTTCGTTGTAAAACAAGTCAAATTGACTAAACGTTCTACAAACTTCAACGCCAAAACAATACAAAACACGTTTGACGTTTATTTAGAAAATCATTTAACTAGGAGGGAATACCCGAGGTAAATGAGAAGCAGCCCACTTTTCTAAATTCAGTCTTCACCACAAGCCACATGACAACAATACGTCAGCTCGAAAGCTTGCACAGCTGTTCATCTGATTTTGCGAAGTAACCACTTTGGTGGTGTGGGTACTGAAAAAAAAAGCAATCGGAGATTTTGTGAAATGATGGGAACCTACAGGATCCTTAAAAACGTAAGCGTTGCAATGAGAGTAGCTGCCAATAATATGTTTAATCAGTAAATACTTTATGTAAATGCCAGCACTGGATGCACACTGCGGGTTAGTATCTCTGCTCAGAAAAAAGAAAAATATAAAAGGTGAGTGCCACCACTGCAGGTGTTCGACTAGTCAGTTTCAACATACAAGGATGTTATCATGCATTAGCATGTTATGTTCTTCCAAACCTCTGGTTTCTCGATTAAATATGAATATGTATGTTCGCGTAATGATTTTCTTTCAATATGTTTTTTTTTAATATTCCTGTCTCTTCCAGATTTTGTCAGATTCGAATGGGGAAGAGCACTTCCACGCTCGTGTAATAGTTGACTCAGAACAGTTGGCATCGTCAGAACAAAGTATCATGGTCGACGACCTTCTTCCATCAAGAAACTACACAGTAGAGCTCTTGGCATGCACTTCAAACGAATGCAGCGGAAAGCTTACTGCCAAAGTCATCACCAAACCGACATGTATGCATTTTTTTGCAATGTACTCGACTCACACGACGACGCCTTCACCACTTGATTGATTTTTGCTAGGGCTACGTAGACAATCACATTTGACATAAATATTTCGTTATGCTCTTCTGTGAAAAACTAGGATGTCGGTGTATTTTACTTTCCCATTGATGGCAACTAGGTAAGGACAGAAAGTAAAAAAAACAGTATTTAAAACTCAGACTAAGTTAGAGACATTGACTACCTAAGAAATGGAGGACATGACAAATCGTGTGCATCCTACCATCGCTCCTCAGTCAATAAGATAGCAAGATAAGCCAATATAAACCCCAAACGAATCACGAGCCAAGAAGCATGAAGATCTTACGATTCTTAAGCTGTCTATGCGTATCGTTGAACGTGATTTGTTTTGGGGGAATGAAGGAGAGTTCGCTGTTTTTTTTCGTTCCCAGATGGTTCTTTGTGATCACTTTTCACCCACTACTCAAGAGTACTGAAAAAAGCTATATTGCGCTTAGGTCGTTTAATCTATGTCAGGCAACATTTCAAACCCAGCTGTAACTGCCCAGCTTCAGAAACGCAAGGTAGTGGTTCATTATGCTCATGCTGTTTGCTACGGGCTTCGTTCTTCGATGATACTGTCAGCTAACATCGCGATATCGTTAACCGCGGAGTATTGATAAAATACTCGGGCGTCCGCTGTGAAGGATGTCAGGTTTTGTGTTAAAGGGATACTGACCGAAAATTTGGATTTCGCAAAATAAGGCCGCAGAAGCGTTGAGCGGGACGCTACGAACTCCAAAACATCACTTATACATCGATATCTCAAACGAATGGCCGTACTATTGGAAAAGAAGGGCGCGATCAAGCGAGGTCTTTGACGTTCTGTCCCCCTTGAACATTTGAGAATGAGGGGAAGCGGCGTCGCTTCTCTACTCCTCGCTTCGGTTCACCAGCTCGACGGGACGTAGCGAGGAGGAGAGGGAATGAAAATCGTGACGTCGTCGGCCTCGTTGGCCGTGTTCAATCGCGCACCTCTTTTCTAAAAAATATGGCGATCCGTTCGAGATATCGCTGTATGAGTGATGTTTTTAGGTTTTGCAGCGTCCCGTCTATCCGTCCAGCCTTGTTTTGTGAGCTGGAAACTTCGGTTCAGTATCCCTTTAAGTGAACATCATGCTTAGGCAAGATAACAGGAAAGTAAAACAACAATATTGAAGCAACGGTCAGATAAGTTTACATTCACTCCGGGTACACTGCGTACCAAAATTAAATCACACCCTCTTTCCTCCGCATATTTTGAGTTCGTAAGTCTTAAGGGGACACTGTGCTAACAAAAAAAAAGCAAAAAAAAACTTTCTTAATGTCTGCATAGAACAGGCACGTCACAAATTGAACCCTCCCTGAAAAAAATCACCGCGATTCATACGTCGCGAGACGCGTTTTCAGTTCAGATAAGTTTTAAAAAGTAGCTTTCAATTCGGCATGTCAATCCAAAATAGAAGTGTATTTCAAACTCTCTCAAACTGGGCTCGAAACGTAATTATTGCCTGAAAGCTTTCTTTTTTTCTTACAACTATCTTTTTGTATAGTTTCGTGTTTATTTAAGTAAAGCATTCCTGAACATGCACCAGTTGCCGTTCTGTAAATGGGCGGGCTTACTGCTACACATTTGTAACTGAGAAAATCAATCGGACAACAAAAGAGCGTGACAAAATAAAATAAAATAATAACATATTTAAAAAAAAAAATTTGAGGCAGCAAAAAAAAAAAACTTTATGTGACGGACTCATACTTGCCAGAAAATATAGGACCCGAATCTAAATGTCGACTCAGATCGTTACGTTTGAAACACGCAGGCATCTATAGGAGCGGATATGTAGTATTAGGAGCATAATAATAAGGCCAAGATAAATATCGTAAGTAGTCGAGCTATTGCCAGAAAATGAAAATTAATGTTTTTAAGCTGTGTTATATAAGCATATATCAGCGAAACTCACTCATGAGTGCACTCACTCAACTCACTTACCCTCACCGAACTGGCGTGAGGTAAGGGCGAGGGAGCTCGCCAGCCTCGAAAATTCATTAGTTTGATTTTGAGTGAGGGGCGTTAGTTCGGAGAGTTCATGAGTTCGTGAGTGAGAACTTGAAATTGAGTGCATTTGTGGTTAAAGACTGCTACATTTATTTGGTAGCAAATAAAAAATTATATTCTTGATTGTCATAAACAAATTGTAGACGATATGTTCCTAGCTTACATTCAGAGACATGAAACTCTCTTTCCTGTCGATAAGTATTGGTGGTAACAAAATCCTCGGCGTTCCTAACCTGCTAGCTAAATGTGAATTGTTTTAGAGCGCAGCTCTTAGGCGCCCGTTTCTGGTTTGAGCGGCGTCGCCGTCGCCGGTTGTTTAACACGAGAACGCACAACACTAGAGCGCCGACGGGAAAGCGCTCGAGAGGAGACCGCCGCGGCAGCAGAGCGCACGACAGGAAAGCGCCGAGACACGAGGGCGCATGCCATTAAAGTGCGCTTCACGAGAGTGCATGTGCGCGCCTTGGGAATGATCGATATTGGGATCTTCAAACACTTGTTTTCACAGAGCTGAAATCTTGACACCAAAGGGAGTCACATTTCGAACGCTTGGTGTCGTTTAACTGACTCAGTATGCAGATCTGTGGGGAAGTCATTACCGCACAGTTGTCATCGCTGCCGCTCGTAGAGTGCTGCTCTTGAAATTGGTCACTACTTTTGCTCTCGAGACAGTTCTACTTGTCATTTTTGTCCCCCAGAAACAAGAATTTGGTTCACATATCATAATGGCTGAAAAACAAAAACGTCGGTTTGGCGATGAGCTCTTCTCCGGGATTAAACATTTTAGTTCTTGACTGAGAGTAAGGCAGCAAGAGTCTATCATGCGCGCAGGTGTTACATCAATATTATGCTTAAGTCTGGCAAACGTAGGGAAAACGTCGAATTTTGGAACGCGCTAGAAATCAATCCGTTCGTTCCTATGACTAACGAGGAAATTTAAAGTTGCACTCACATATTGTGCAGTGCTGGCTGTCGCGTAACATATAATCCCATGTATAACAACCCTGTTACTACAGAAGGCGGCCGGATACCTGAACGTTCTGTCACGGGGAAAGGTCTCTTAGTGACTGCGGCTGTTTTTCAGCGCTCTCGTGACGCGCGCTCTAATGCAACGCGCTCTCGAGTCGCTGCGCTCTCCTGTCGCGCGCTCTGCCGTCGGCGCTCTCGTGTCGTGTGCTCTCGTGGCGCCCTCCCGCCGTCGCCGTCACCATCGGCGTAAACGCGCGCTGCATTATGGCACGTTCCCCATAAAGACGTGACGTGTAACGTCAGGAGTGGTGTCACGAAGGCCACCCGTCAAGGTCACAACCTTCACAGTGACCTTCACGAGGCCTTCACGAGTGCTACGTGTGACGTTACGAGGGTCACGCGTGGCGTCAGGAGTAATGTCACGAGGAAGGAAGGAAGGAAGGGAGGGAAAGGGGACGAGGAAGGGAGAAGGAGGGGAGGAGAAGAAGGGGAGGAGGAGAAGGAGAGGAGGAGGGAGGAGGAGAGGAGAGGGAGGAGGTTGAGAGAGAGGAGGGGAGGACGAGAGGATACCCTCCTCTTTGGACCCTCCCCTCCTCCTCCTCAAGAGCTGCGCTCTAATTCGGCATTAAAGGGAATTGTAAACGTCTTTCATTTTTTTTTTTCAAACATGATATCCCCTTTGTGATGTCCCATTCCGTGATTCGACGGAGATTATTTTTTTTCCGGGAAATTAGGAACGGATATTTTAATTATATATAGTACGGCATTTGCCCGAAGTGAAGATCAATAAAAATAATATTCGACAGTCCGTTAAGCAGGGGACATATGAGCGATGAAAATGGGCGCGGTGACCACTTTTACCGCTCATATGTTCCATGCTTTAGTCGTATGAGAAGTGGACATTGAGGATAGTCAGAGTACTGGCTGCACCTCAAAATGTTTCGCGTACCGGATGAATGGTTTTCTTACTAGCCAATATAGTAGTTAGATATTAGTCAATATTCCTTTGTAATATTATTTATCAACGGGCACAGCTCATGCCTGTGCACGTCCCGGTCATTTACGAGGGCTGCTTTTATCAGTAACAACATATTTATAGGAGTAAATAACAAGGGGGAGGTTTCAGCCTCAGCACCTATATAATAATTTTAAAAAATCGATATGCGTACAGGCTCGTGCGTGCACGTTTTTTGTATCTAACAAAACAAGTGTTGGAGAATTGAACACTATTTAATTAAGTTGCATGACCGCGTTCTCTCCCCCCCCCCTTTTTTTCTCAAACATTTCTGCATATTCGAATTTAGCTACTTGTTGTTAGAAATTAGGTAATTTAAATATTGGAGATAAAAGAACTTGCGCCTACGTGCTAGGTTGTAGTATATTCATACAAATTTGTGAACACAAATTAGAAATTAGCATGCATCAAAAATATATAAATGAATTTATTAGAAAAGCTAATATTATACATGTAGTTTGCAAATATTTATATTAAACATATTGACAAGCTTGAACACAAGTACACATTTTCTGAGCAACAAGAATACCGAAGGCATCTGACACCGATAAACATTTTATGTAAGGATCCATAATGTATAATAATTTAAGAAGAACTCAGTGGGTAGATTAGAACGTCCCAGGTTTAGTTCGTATGTGCGGTGCAACCAAAATAAGAGACGCGATAAACAAATTATTATAAAACATGCAAGAATTTCTTTAATGGTTCATTTTTCCCGAAAACAAATATCCACAAGGATTTGTTTAGGCGAAATAATTAATGTGAACGACGCTAAATAAAGACAGATGGTTTCGAAATAGTACTGCTTGACAAAGAATTGCCGACCAAAGCGTCCTAACATGCAATATTCTGTGCAGAAACAAAATACACACTCACGGCGGTGCATGTTTAAATAATAAAAATTATCACCAGAATAAACAACACTGCTGACGCTCACTCCATACTTGCACGAAGTTGTCGCGAATGGTTGAAAAGAAACGTGCACATCGTACACAATACTTATTCGCGAGACTCGCGATGCTGCCCCCTTGTATCCCAACAAAGCGGGTCTTGCTCAAGAGCTGGGCCTGCGCGCGGAAGGAGTTGCAGCAAAACAAACAAAGACACAAAACATTTCTACAAATGGCGACTCGACTGCTGGCGCTGGAGCGGCGGAAAACGCCAGCGATCGTGCCGGGGATTGTAGAAGCTTCGCATCCTGCGTGCATCACGAGAGCCAGCACCGCGACTACGGTGAAGGCGAGAACTACTTCTGAGTGAGTGAGGTCGGTGAGTGAGTGAGCTCATGAGTTCGATGAGGTTCTTGAATTTGTGAGTTTGGTGAGGGCATGAGTTCCGTGAGTTTATGAGGGAGGACTTGAAGGTGAGTACAGCTTTATTCGTGAGGGTGAGGGAGTGCTAACTTATTATTTTTAACTGTCTGTGTGTGAGTCAGTTCAACCAAAAATTAATTTTCCAATCTAGTCGGCGCTCCGTAGCGCGCGCAGAAAACTTAATTCGAAACGCCATCAAGCAGCATTTGAGGTCAGCATTCTTCGGGGACCAAGCCTATGATTTCATTTGTCTTCTCGCCGAAAGCTAGATCTTGTTCTTGATACGAACTAAGCCAAGGTGCTCAGGGCGCGCGCCCTAACAATGGCGGACTGAGATAGTTGGCGCAGCAGCTACTGGAAGGCGCGCATTTTTTAAAAGTGTATATAAGTTTAAAAACAAGGCGACATTTATAGATCCAAAGTCCGCGTGTCTACTATCCCTGCCACGCGTGCGAAGCTAAGTATTTTTATTTTACCGAAGGTGATCGCTAATTGGAAGGCGCAATTAGACTCAAGTTTGGAATTGGAATGTTCATTTCAAATTGTTCACCACCGAACAAAGGGATGTATTGATAAATGCAGCAATAGTGCAGCTCGACGGAGTTCCAGTCCTCAATAGTTAGCAGTTGATGTAACACACACATACATATATATATATATAGGTGAAGAAAGGTAAATATAAAAATGATGGACAGGGAAAAGTTAATAAGTCAAAGGTGCGTACTGTCGGAGTTACTAATTCGAAGTTTATTACAACGTTTCGAGCGGGGACCGCTGCAATAAACTTCGAATTAGTAACTCCGACAGTACACATCTTTGACTTATCATCTGCAACGCATATCAAGATCAAAACAATGCAGGTTTGAAGTAGAACAAGAGCTGCAAAACCGTCCAGATAAATAGATCAGAATACAAAGAAAACAACTGCTAATAATGAGCGACAAATGGCGTACAATCTACAGCATAATATGAGAAATTGATCTTAGTTACTTCAAAATGACGGCGACTGGCTTCAAATTACAGAGGAGATCACGCTTTCGAGCTAAAAAAATAAAAAATGGCTCCTTATTTACTACCCTTCTCATACCTCCTTCACTATGATGGGTGATGACAACAACGACAGATTCAGACGGAGATGCCTGAGAAGATAATTTTTCTTCATTTCAAATTAAACAACATTGAGTGATTGATGTATATATACGTCATCGTTCGGTTAAATTGTTGGGATTTGAAGGCTGCAGTTGCAAATATGGGTGCAACCGTAAACTTTCTATACGCTTTACTCCGGTTTAGAGGTGGAAAGTTTATAGATAAGCTCACAATGTTTTGTTATATGAATCTTGTGTTACACCGTAGGAAATATTAATTTTGACATATGGATCTGTATAAAAAACCAAGCCGTCATTTCTTTTTTACCCTTTTAGTTAAAAAAAAGCTAAGTAAAACTGAGTACTGTCCATCGTCGCATCACTGAGCACATATATAAATGCGCTAATTTTCTAATGCTCCTAATTTAGTCATCATAAATATATGTGGTATCTTATTTCAAACTCATGAAGCTGCCTGTACGGAGCTCTTCCTTCACGTAATAATAAAACTAAAATTGTATATGGTGCTTTTAAGAAGAGCTACTTGACTACAACGTAACAACGTGTTAAAGCTGCAAAGTATATTTGAAGGACATCGCCGAGATTTTGTGTATTGTCAATGGTGCCACGAATATTGTTTCCTGTGCGTATAGCTGCAAATAAATTTGAAGTACTGTAGTCTTTGAAACAATAAAAAATATAAAAATATATTTTATATATGCTTTTTGCACGTATTACAAAAAACTCTGAAAGGTTGTTTGAGAGAAACATATACTTACTTCGCAACACCTATTAGCGAGAACATATTATCGGCGCTTTTTAGAAACCTTCGTCATACAGAATAAATTCGACTACTGTATTGACCACCTTACTCAGTGACGCAATTTCTGCTGATATGAAAATAACATTCGAAACCTACAAAGTAAGGAAAGACAAAACGGTCGCGTTTGCTTAGAAAAGGTGTGGCTCGCTCTAAGCGTCGTTTTCTTCTACAGTTTTACGCAATTGTAATTCGACTATTCCCTCCATAAACAAGTTTCATGCATGTGCCTTAACAAAGAAGGGTGCACTTATATATGCTTTCTTGATGATTTGATTTTACCTCATCTTAGTAATCTTTGTGCATTCAAATTTCAACTTACTATTTTTTGATGTCCCAAATGGCCAACCAGTTACCTTATTTATTGCATTCAAAGTTAACTTTACCACTACCTTGAACACCTCTTTCTGCCTATTTCAACGATCGTTGCAGCGTTGCCGCGTGGACAGTCCGCACTGCTTCCACGCGGGGAACCGGGTTCGAGTCCCGGAGTCCGTTTCGCATTTTACCTTTTTGTTGTTTCGCAGGAAAGTTCCAGTGCATCCTTATTAGTTACCGAGTCTTTCTGGATAAGAACCTTCACGAGAACAAACCTTGTATACAAAAGAAGTATAACGCTGCAAGAAGTCAATCTTCCGCTAGCGCTCAATGCCGCTGCCCGGCAACCTCCACTATACCCTTTTTTCACCGAAAGAAAAAAGGACGTTTTGGTCAATGTTCATGCGCCGCGCGAAGTAGTTCTTACAAGATTTGGTTGTCGGAGGCAGAAGCGAGGATTTTGGGTTTGAAACGTCTTGACAAGGTAACAGATATCTAATTTAAAATGCATCTATAATTTATCTCAATTCTCAGCATAAAGAGGGAAATTAGTAATGCTCCGCGAGAAGACATACTTTTGTTACTACGGTTCTTTAGGTGAAAATGATTATATTTAACTTTTATTTTAGCACGAATTCGCCAAAATAAATATTTAGTGCGCTCAAATATTTATTATTTCTTCAAGCGTAATCCGTGACACTCATAACATTTCATTGGTTTAGAAATACACAACGTCGGCTTGTGAATTCTTTTTTTTTTTCAGTCACCCCGAAACCCAATATTACGAGAGTAACTTCCAACCTGAATTCCTTCGTGGTGAGCTGGACTTTCCCCCAGGATGAATCGGGTTACTACGACGGATTTCAGGTACACTACTGCAGAGAACCTTTGCTATGTCAAGAAACCTATACGTATGTCAACCTTTTGAACGTGAGCAACCTAACTCCCAACTCTACATACGACGTTGAAGTTCGAGTTCGAATTAAACATGTCGATGGGCGTGTTGAGTTGGGACCCCTGGCCACAGTTCAAGTGAAAACGTGGAGTGAACGTGAGTATCCTTGCCCTCTTCAAACACAAAACATTTTGAAATGTTCTTTGGTACAATTTTAGAGAAACTATATTTATATTTAAACAAACACATAAACATCTGTTTAAATTCGAGGTGAGGGCACGCACTGTAAAGAATGTGTCAAGAGGCTTCTCTTCATATATTTTATTCGTGTTTCAAGATATTACACTACGTTGAAAATAGGAAATAATTAAAGAAAGCTTTCAATTTCTTACTAAGCTTTTTGGGACTTTATTTCTTCCTAAACACCTTCTTGATATAAGTCGTAAGCGACGGCTAAGTTATATAAGAAAAGATAAAAAGCTCTGCTACAGAGAAACAAGGCGGATGCACCACATCAAATGTTTTCCTTTGCGCAACGGATTATCTGAAGTGGAAGTGAGAATAAATACTCAAACGCCTTTGCTTTATCTTGATAAGAATTAAAACAATTTTTGGCATGACAATGCAAAACGTTTTCCCATATTCAGACATGAGCAGGAAAGTGTAATAATTTTTAATTGTCCAGTGATTCGTTTGGTTCTCTTGCAGTTCCCCAAGAACCAGGATTGGACATTCGTGCTCCTGGAGCATCAGCAAATTCCGTCCTTCTTTCTTGGGTCTTCATCAACAGCAGCGTCACTCAACTACAATTCCTTTGTAAACGATATCGAAGAGAATCGCCAGCCTCCGAACGTTTACCAAATCCAGTAAGTCATTATTATTTTACTGAAATCATAGCTCAAGGACATTTGTCTCGGTTCCGTTGATCTAGACCATATTGCAGCGGCAAAGCATCTTCGTGGGTTAATCTTTCGTTGGCCATTCTAAAACCATAAACAAAATTCGAAATTTTTATTCCAAGGTTTCTTATTGTTAGTTGACCCGATTAATTTTATATTTAAGAAATGGACATTACTGCACTTCATAAAAGTGCCTTTCAAGTATTCCTGAGATCTTGAAACTTTCCTAAATGTTTCGTGTTAAAAAAAAAAGAAACGAATCCCGTTGCGGACGTCGTCTCTTGGAAGGGTGTACACAAAATCAAGATTAAGAGTGCTGCACTCATAATCTTGAGTTTGTGTACACCCTTACATAAAGTGCATATATATTTCTCTTTCTTTGCCCATCCTATGTAGTGTCAGACTAAGTGAGTGAAAGAGCCAAACGAATGAAAGTTGCATATTGTTTTCCAGCCTTACATACGTAAATCACACTATGGCATTCGGCATCTAAGGAGTTCGTCCTGTTACCCAAACGTTTTGTCTTAATTGTATTCAGGCTTTGCATTAATGAATAGTTTTAACGAAGGATACTAATCCGGCTTTTTGCGTAAGATATCTAAAAAATGATTTTCAGAATAGGTCGAATGAATAGTGCACTACACTCTCGACCAATTTTAATTCATTAAAATAAACAGGAAGAGCAAGCGGAAATCATAAATGAAAAAAATGACATACCAAGTCCAAGTTAAAGAAAAATAAAACGCTCGATGTGAACAAGCTACAAATTCAGTTAATGCTTCTCCGATATCATAGTATGCAAAGTTTCCTATACAGCATGTTTGAAGCCTAGTTCATACACTACTGTTTTCTGAAGTTATGTATAAGTCACCGAAACATCCATGACGCAAATGTCGCGTTCCAGGAGATCTCCTTGATTTTGTAGCCACGCTTAATATGAAGCACAGATGTCCCGGTAACTTGTACGTCTGCTTTGGTAAGCTATCGCGACGTACGAAATTGGTCTGTGTAAACCTAAATGTAAGTCAGCCTTAACACGCCGCGGCGGACGCCAGGTAAAATATGTAGATTCATAAATAGAATATGAATTACCTAAATTCCTCCAAATAACGTCTTTAATACGCTTTTCAGCTGGCTCATTCCAATAGACGTTTTCCAAAACCCGATGCGCCTCATCGCAGCGTAATCCAAGTTAGGCATTGTGGGAATCAGGGGGCAGCCGAACCCATACGCGGACCTCTCCTGGCCCACAGGTTCGCCAATGCCAGGCCCGCTGTCACGAATTCATGGATATACAGTCTATTAAAAAGGTGTTGCCCGTCGTTCAAACATGCCATACCGGTTGTTTAAATCCAGAAAATAAATTTCAGCTCCCCCCCTTTTCTCTGGCAAATTTAAACCGTGGGCAGACGGGACTCCGAAGAAACCCGCACAAGCTGCGGTGAAGGTCCCGAAAGAGACGTCAGACTCCACAGGGGACGCGGCTATACACCCTACACCTCTAAGCTGAAACTGCGGTGTAAGCTACCTCCTCGCTGAACCAGTCATACGCTTCTCTTTCGCCATGTCATCACGCCCCCGCCCGTAACCACGCGCCGAGAGTCGGGTCAGGTGACAGGAAGGATACAGCCGATCGATCTGGCGAGCACGTCGCTCCCAGCGTAGTCTCAGCTTAAGGACGAACGGAGTATAGGTAAGGCTCTTATATACTGGAAGGCAGCACAATTCTTCGTCTACAAATGTTTCCCTCCTTTCTATTGAGGGCTATCCCTCTCGCCCTCCTTCCGCGCCACGTTCCCCGACGCCAGTTCCTGTAGGCTCGTGAATATGCGTGGCGGCCTGTATTTGTTTACTATCGCATACGGCGGACTATATATATATATATATATATATATTAATATGAAGACAGTTCAGTTTTTAAACGTCAAGAAACTAGCGTTTCTGCAGCTTTATAGGATTTCTAAAGCACGGGAGTATACGTCTCGATCGGCAAATATAATGACGCGAGCATAGTTGTAGTCGCTCGGATGATAAGACAAGCGTTCTATAATTCCTCTGAATGCAGACGATTTAAAAAAGAAAGCAAAAGTAGGAGCGAGTATTTTGGGACACCGACATGCACTGCAAAAATACATTGCGTTCACCTGCTTATTGGAGCAAGTGCGGACAGCAGGCACGTGATATAATTCACCTCTTCATGCGTGTCAACAGCATAGCATGTCCGTAAAAACAGAATGAACTGTCTGTAAACAGCAAACTGTCCGTAAAACAGACAGTTTTTGTGGATCGTAGGCAAGGACTGCGCTGCTAGCTGGAGATCGTGCGGTCACTTTGAGCATGGATTGAGCGCGCGTACGCTTTACTAAAACTTTATATAGTCTATCTCAGGAGTTGTGACCAGCAAGGGCATAGGCCCGTTCACATGGCTCTCAGATGTGTTTTCCTTTCGTGAGTATACTCAGGAAATGAAAGCAAATCTGAATGCGGCGCGGTCTCGTCTGGCAGAACGCGTGCAAACCCAGGACTTTTTGGTAAGTTTTGGTATTACCGTTCGTTGTACCAAACCAGCATCTTGGTTTACTTTGTACACATTTTATGAACATCAAATACTACCTGCAACTGTGCTCATACGCACCGAGGAATATGAGACGTCCGCTATTTACGTGTCTCGTGCATATACCTACCCATTAAATACACTCATCTCCCTCGGTGGCAGTCCAAACTTTTTTGACCGATCCGGTGGCGTCGCTTAAGATTTTCCTTTCCCATCGGGACGGTAGAAAGCTCCTTCACTTTCGCAACACTCTTCATACAATCCACAGCGCAGCATGACGCCATCGTGTTGCCGCCGACGTCGTAATACAAAAGAATGAAAACCTACGGGTAGACTGTTAGCAAAGGGGCACGTTGCCACGGCCGTACTTCGCATGAAATTGGCGTTGGTTCAGAGAAGACAACCAAATCGCGAGGTATCATGGGAAGATAAGGATCACGTGTCGCTCCCGGTCCATTAAAAGAGCGTGAAAAGAGGAATTTTTAGACGGAAATGGCATGAAAGAGGAAGTTTTCTTCCCCATTTCGGGCAGTAGTTTGCGCTACCTTTCAGATAGAGGGACCTTAGGTATAGGTAGCCACCGCGAGCCGATAAGGGTCACGTGACCGGATAAAAGGCGTGCCTTACTCTGCTCTCCCCTCTGAAGCCCAGCTTTCTGCGGGTTTTTGTGTCAGTTCTGGTAACGCAAACTTAAGTCTCCAGCTTCACCCGAGAACAGTGCGGAACAAGATCAAGTTGTATTAAGTTTAAAAACTGTTATAGCATATCTAGAGGGCCGACAATAAATTTTTGTTGGAATGTGCCTGCTAAAGCGAATATCTAAAAAGTTAACACAGAGATATTAGATAATCAATTTTATAATTACTACTGTCCATTGTCTACCTGACGTCCGCCATGATGGGCATCGTTATCCCGAATGAATCAGTTCTTTATTTCCAGTTTTGTTATTTTTAATTGTTTATTTGCAGTCTTTAAGGAAATATTTCGTATATCAGCAAGCATAATCCAGCCCTGCTTCAGAAAATAACAATCTTAAAAGCCACCAGTCTGAGATTCTAGATGATTATATCTGATGGTCTTCATAAATTCTGTAATGCAGAGACAACTGTGTAATTTTAAATCAAGACACTCGAGGACGATCGGAAAATGGCGAGGACAAGAAGGAGTGCGTAGTGACAGGCAGGGATGAAGACCACAATGGTTAATTTGTAGGAAAAGAGCAAATGAGGGAAGTAGACCTCACTTCCATCGTGCACCAAAAAGGGTCCGCCGTGGACCCTGACCCAAAACGTCGCGTCTCGACGTTGCATTCGCTTCTATTATCATACTTTAATTTTGAAACAACGACGTGGACGGACTGGTCTCCAGTCCACCTAGTTTAAATTGGAATGCATTTTCGAACAGATTGCACGTGTGCTCCGTTCGTGACCTGCACATGCTTGTTCTCTCTGTCGTGGGACTGGTGGTTCATGCGTCTTGAAAAGAGGATTCAATCCCTGCTTCAGGGCACGGTGTACTAAAGTACACCGTGCCCTGAAGTGACAAAATAAGTCCCCGAACGCCGCTCGAGGTGTGAATTGACAATTTACAATCGCAAAAGGCTAAAAGTCTCTCACAAAAACGCACGTTGTGTGAACATTCAACATATTGTAGGCTTCCTGTTCATTCTCAATACTTTCAAAACCACAAAATTGCAGGCACAGATCCATAAAATTCTAGAAATCAATAGCCTGATTTTGGCTCTGCAATTTGTATTCCCATTCGTTTCTTTTGTTCAAGGCTACGTTGTGAATAAAGCGCATCCGAAAAAATAACAGCATCAGAGTAGTTTATGGTTCGGTGGCTTCTTTAGCCGTCCAGGGCCCGTTTGCTCGAAGCGTTAACCGCGGCTAAAGCTAGCCGCAGTACCTAGGAGAGGGTTTTCGAAATCACGTGACTGACTCGGTAGGGATGCGGGGAAACATGGCGGTGCCCCGGTGAGTGAGCGCCGCTCGCTTTAAACTAATATGTCGTTGTAGCTGTAATATCGGGTGCTTTAGTCAGGAACGAATGGTGCAGGAGGCTTTCGCTTTGCTTTACCTCACTTAAATCGCAAAGCATGAGCAATGACCTCGCCGCATTTTTCAGAGAGTCTTTCGATTCTGGCCATTCCTAAGCCTAAATTAACGCGATAATTGTCGGCATGGCAGCGTCTTTGGAATGTAGATTGCCTTGACTCAATCGTCCGGGTATTGATAGCACACAAAAGCAAACAGCGTCTCAATAGACTATTCTCTAAATTTCCCAAGCGCCGAAGTTAATGCTATGAGTGTAGTTACACGCGTTGCGCGTGCTGGCGTCTGCAGTAGTAATTGTTCAAAAACAAAAAAAAAAGTCTAAAAGAACTTTTGCCTTGCAGGTGCGTTCGTCAAAGCCTTATTATGAATATTTACTTTGAATCTTTTACCCGGACGTAGACTTACACTTCCGGCGTTCTCCTCGATGCTTGGGTAATTTAGAAAAAGGTCTGTTGGGACGCTGTCTGCTTTGTGAGCTATCAATACCCGGCCGATTGAGTCAAGGCAATCCGCTTTCCAAAGACGTTGCCATGCCGACAATTATCGCGTTCATTTAGGCTTAGGAATGGCCAGAATCGAAAGACTATCTAAAAAATGCGGCGAGGTCATTGCTCATGCTTTGCGATTTAAGTGAGGTAAGGCAAAGCGAAAGCCTTTTGCACCATTCGTTGGTGACTAACGCGCCCGATATCGCAGCTACAACGACATATTTGTGCCAAAGCGAGCGGCGCTCACTCACCGGGGCACCGCCATGTTTCCCCGCATCCCTACCGAGCCACTCACGTGATTTCAAAATTTCTTTCCAAGGTAATGCGGCTAACTTTAGCCGCGGTTAGCGCTTGGAGCAAACAGGCCCAGGTGCTTTATATTCCTTCCAACAATCCGTATATAATGCATTAGTTGGCGATATTGTTCTCGCGCTATTTTGTACAGTTAGAATTATTGAACTATAAGTACCCGAAAGAAACTGATTTTACAAAATATACTAGTATACCATTTGGTTATTGTTTTAGATGCATACACTTTCTGTGTGACTATTTCAGAGTCCCGAAGAGAAAGTTTCCTGGACTAATTGCTCGAGTCACGCTGGCTGCAGTGCAGTCGTCATTGGTGGAGGGACGCCTTCCTTCAAGACGGGATTCCTCAGCCTAAAGAAACTTCGGCCTTTCACAAAATATAACATTTCAGTGAGGGGCTGCAACAATGCAGGATGTGGAGGGGAAACCACCCTACCGGCTGAAACGAGTGTATCAGGTAAGAAATATGAAGTTCACAGGATTCAAAACAAGTATTACAATATGTTTACTGTGGAATAATTGCTGCTGTGTAGTTTCATTTGAAATTGAACATGTGTGCCCTGGTGGGTATTCAATTTTCCCAGAAAAACTTTCATATAGCCCCGTCTCACAATAAACAAAACAATTTTTTATTGTAATTATTTTGATTTACAAACTTTTTTAGTTGAAGCAAGGTGAAGTGCTACATATAGACTGCTTGATTCTTGTACCCAGTTCTGTCGCTTGTTATAAATAGGTAAAAACAACAACACACACAAATTGTTTCTTGGAAATGTATATGACGCATGACTTCTGTTTTCGTTTAAATTTAATTTCTTTGGTATATTTAATGCCGTGAATAAGAAGCGCTAAACATCAAACATTTTACGTTTTGGTTAGATATTTGGAGCCATGTATTTTAGAATTCATCATACATTTTGCTCTATACAGATATGGGCCAATGTGTACTAATCCTATCGACTGGTACCGCATCAGTGTAATTTATTTTTACAAAATAATTTATATAAATGTCTTCAAAAATAAATCCAGTCCTAATTTAAACTCTCCGTTAAAAAATACCATTTTATTTTTCTTCGTGTTTTTCTGTTGTTTACAATAATGTTAATTTTCCGTAGGGATAATCCAAACTTCCCTTTTTTTTTCTGTGGAAGTGCTCCAATACAGATGCACGCACCTGAATCGGCAAACGGGTAGTTTCGAAAGTTTACTTTACCGTCAGGGTAGCAAGGTTTTGTAGCCTTTAAATGCTAAAGGCAGGGGGGAGGGAAGTGTTTGGGAGATAAAGGGGCGACGAAAAGTGGCGGTGGAGAAGGGGGGGGGGGGGGGAGTGGGTGACATATCCCCATTCGACAAAGTTTTCTGCCCCTATCCCACCGCTGTTCCAACGCCACAAGCTACGCATGTTTCTTTCTTTCGTCTTTTTTTTACATTTTTCGGGGGTGGGAAGGGGGTTGGAGGAGATATTAGTGAGAACACTTGAGTTTTGCTGCATTTTGTTTTATATCAATCTGAATATGGATATTATTTCTTTATCTTTCATCTCGCTTCTATTTCTCTGCTGTTAAAACCCATCAAACAGCCGATATCTACACCCCGTAGTCTTTGTGTTGCATCAATCATTCCAGTACTCTGCTCGAGCTTTTCAGATTCAAAGTTGCTTTTGTCCAGTTTTATCAATGACAGCCGTTCACAGATTTGAGCAGGTCTCCTTACAATTGTCGATATAAAAAGATATATCGAAATGAACGTTTTCACTTATAAAAAAGCACCTGGACGTGGATCTGCTGAGCTCAGCCTCGCACCATGACAGCGCTGCTGCATTGAGGTTACAAATGCGCTTTGGCAAGACTTGCGTCGCACGCCTTGATAAAAACTGCGTGCTGTGCCAGTACGTTGAACTCAAGTTTGTGTCCAAGTCTAGTTTCAGTCATGATATACTCGGGGACGCTGAGGATAAAGTTCCTGGAGGCGAACTAAACACGACTCCACGGAGATTCCTGTCGGCGCATAACACAAAATATAAAGTAAGAGCTGAAAAAAGTAAGTCAAGCTAAAAGTCGCATTCATTTGAAATGTTTTTTTTTTTTAAATTAGCTACGTCCTATTAGAAAAAACAAAAAACAGCTGAGACTTCCTAGCGAATTGCTCCTGCTTCGCGTGTGGTGAGTTGTGTCGAAATGTGCATTAATGTTTTATGATACAATAAGATACGATAGAAAACAATTTATTTTTCACCTCGATTACATGCGGTGAATAGGGGACCAAAAAAAAAAGCCGCAGAAATGCAGCTTGAAGCTCCGGGCCCCCCATTCAGCAGCTACGACGGCGAAAGACGGGCATCAAGATAAAGTATAGAGTCGCCTATTATCAGTGAAAGAAGACTAATGAACATTTTGAATATGCAGCTATTTCAAAGTTCGGTTATGTCTCCACTGCGATTGAAAAAGTCGTTTAATTAAAAAGGCGCATTGCGAACTAATCTCTGCCTTTCAAATTTAGTTTTTGATTTAGGAGTGGATGAGTAGTAGCGACTTTTTGTTTCAAATTTAAAAGTTGAAAAATAAAATCAGAGGGCCCATCTGCCACGTACTTACACGCAGTTGTTAAACGGTAATTATATAATTGGTGCACGCTAAGGATTTTGTATAATATAAATGATGAATGTGTTGGAGGAGTGTAAGCAACGTTCGCTATTACTCTTATTGCCTTTTTTGTAGTAGATGAATTGTCAAGTCGTTGCTCGGACCGAAGAGACGGCCGCTTCTGATACTCACTTCTGTCAGCGTTACGGTAATTCCCAATTAATTACGGAACCATCAAAATACCTGTTGGGAAAATGGACACATCTGCGGACTCATTTTGGACGTGAATATTGTGACCTTTTTGCCATACGGGGAAGGTTGGCATCTTTGTATTGAACTTGCCTACTGAGTACTGCACAAGGACAACCTTCTTTGTTCTATTCAAATTCAAAACATAAAAATGCTGTCAATCCAAAAAATGATTGCAAGAACAGTGTTTTAATTAGAAAGTGCGTAATAAGGCTTCTTTGTGAGATCCACTTAATGTGTATGAAAGCGAAAACGAAGATTTCAGCGTTTTATTCACTCAATCTAAACTTAGTGAAGATCAACTCAAGGCAAATCATATGTGCCTACGTGTGCTGTGATAATATGTTTTTTTTATTCCATCAAAGATGATAGTGCAAAGCATGAACTGGTCCCATTGAGCTTTTTACAAAGCTAACCTTAGCAAATCAACGTCGATGTGTTTCATAACGGGACAACGTTCATTTTGATATGTTTTCTTCTCGGAATCTTAATTAAATTTGTGAATGTCGGTCATTATTGAAACTGGATACAAGTAAGTTCGAGTGTAAAAAGATGAAGCAGCTAGGGGACTGGAACTCTGGCGACAACACCGGGTCTGCTGTTTGTAGATATTATTTTGTTTTAACAACCGTTAGGTTTGAGTCGGTGCACCCTTCGAAAGAAAAATAACATGAAAAACCGAAAAAGACAGACATGACGAGGGATGAAAGATATTGTATATTTTAAACTGAGATAATCACCAATATGCACATTGACTCAAGTATCCTAATAAAATTGAGAAGAAGTAAAAATATTATAAAAAGCATGCGTTGCCAGCAGACTTGTACGGTACACATTACAAGAAACCAAATTGCTTGTAATCAATACCTTTTTGAGTAAATTTGTAATCATTTCAATGCATTTATTAGACAGTAATCGCAACAGTAATCTGATTAGAATTGGAAGTACTAAAATTACTTGTCATCATTACTCTTTTCCCTTCCCTTTCTAATGGCGCCCTTTGATAGCATGCGGAGCGCAAGTTCGTCTGCGCGTGTACAGGGGTTGCGATGATGTCAGGACGCCAAGCTCTTATTGGCTGATTGAAGAAAATAGTGGGTAGACCTCAAAACATCCAGCATTGAGGTCTACCCACTATCCCTTTACTCAAAAGTCAATCAGAACTCGACGACATTCTGACGTCACCGCAACTCATACGCAAGAAGCAGACGACTTGCTTTCTGCATAAGTTTCCTACCAAGGAATACTCGACCCAAATATGCGACCGGAGGATTCAGTCTAGAAGTTTTTGCGCGACACAAGGGACAATCACAAGGGAGTAGACACGGAGAAGCGCTTGTCCCAGTCTACTTCCTTTGTGATTGTCCCTTGTGTCGCGCAAACAACTTCTAGACTGCATCATGAACCAACTAGGCCAACACCAAGTTTTAATTGACAGGAGGATTGTCTACCGAAATTGGTTAATTAAAAATTTAAGCGGTTTATAATTCGGTGATTCTAATTCAGTAATTGACAGTGCAAAAATCCCGTTTTCAAGCCGGCAGTAAAATGTATCATGTTCAAAATTTGAGGTAATCGAAGGAGTAACGGTTACTTTTTCAAGTAACGGCCAATTCCTTTTCGTCTTGAGTAATCAAGTGATCTTAGTGAATACTATTTAAGCGAGAATATTTGTAATTTTAATCAAGTGCGTCTTGTGAGTAACGTGTTTGCTGTAACGTCAGCACGGCGGAGGTGTAGGGGCAGAATATTTTTCTTCCTAAAGGGGCACGTCCATATAACCCCCTCCCCTCCCCTCTCCGCCGCCATTTTTAAAAAAGGGACAGACCAAGGACGATAGACGACTGGGCCCAACCCAAAGCCACATCAGAACACAAGAAAGTCAGCCTCGACAAGATCTGGTACCCATCACCTCATCTATTCTTGACTTCACCTCCCCTCCCCTACCTTTCTTTCCTCAATATACCTCTGTCAAAGCAGGCGACTCTTTGATAAAAATAAATATATGGTTTAGGTCACTCACTTCGTCTTCCCTTCACCTCCCAAACACGTTCGGACACCCCTGGCCTTAGAATCCTAAGGCTAAATCACCTTGTAGTGAAGACAACTGAGGAAACTACCCTTTTGCTGAATCGGAGTCAAGCATGTATATCTATGCACTTCTACAAAAAATACAACAAAAAGAGAGAAACTGGGATCATCACCACAGAAATGAAACATTATTGGGAACAATAAAAAATGAGAAAGAATGAAATAAATGTTTTTTTTTTTAATAAAGCGGGTTTAAATTATTACAAAATTTATTTTCAGACGATATTTAAAAATGCATATCAATTATTTTGTAAAATAAATTGCACTAAATCAATACCGGCCAAAGGACATGTACAGGCCTACATTGTTTAAGTACTTTATGAGCAAAATAACGGATGAATCCTAAGATGAAAACCTCCAGGAATGCCACAAAAATGTCAAAGATGCAATGTTTGGCATTTTTTTCTGTCATTAAATATCCCAAAGCAGTTTAGTTCAAAGTAAAAAATAGACCATCCGTCATATACTCACAATATAAAATACTGTGAGTTGTTTCGTTTTTATCTATTTATAACAAAGAAAAACAGGCTATGAAAATCAAGCAGCCTAAATGTAACCTTCGCCTTGCTTCATTAAGAATTGTTGTGGACAAAATAAATCTTCTGATAAATTTTTAAATTGGGTTAGTTCGTTGAAGAAATGGGGCTATAATATGATTTTTAGGCAAATCCAAAAAGAACCCCGAGACGCGTGATCGATTTTAAATTAAACAACGATGCTGTATTTGTTAAGACACATTTTAGTAATAATTGTTTTTTGTAGTCGTGGCAGTGGCTACTGCAAGCTCCAAGCTCCTATTTTCAAGTTTAGCCTTGATTTTAATACTCTATTGTTTGAAGTATTAAGAACGACCTGAAAATTTTGGTTTCGTTTAATGAACCGGCAGCAGTTTTTCAGAATATCTTGGACAACTTTGTTACAGTCAGTGCAAAGGAGCTGTTTCGTGGTCTTTTTAAAACTGCTAGTCGTAATTTCCGAAATATTGAACTTTTGGGGATATAAGTATTATTCAATAGTTTGAAATTGGCTTAAACTTGATATCTCGTCACAAATTTGTTGGTTTTCACTAATCTCCTGTTTCGTGCAGCCTTTTTATTGGTATTGAATCGATCACCTGAACATATAAGAAATGAGTTTAACAATGCATTCTACATTTTTTTTAATACTGAAATCGGAGTGGGAACTAAAACATAAGAATACTGAACAAAAAAAAAAAACTTCAAAATGTTTTCTGCGATGCTGCTTTCAGAGGCAGATTCTCACTCATGTCTTCTTTAAACTGTTTTATAAGTCTACAGCTAAAGTCAAAGGGATCGCACCCAATTTAAATAAATCTTACTGATCACGTTTGTGTGTTTTGACACTAATTAAACACGAAAGTTCTGCTAAATTGTGCATTTTTAACTATTAAAGGACCAATATTACTCAAACCCAAGTTACACAACATTTTCACAACATAAACAACATTTTTCTATGGGTCCCCCTGTAGCACAATTCTTTGGCTCAAATATGGTTTTCCCTTGGGAATTTAGGGTCTTAAAAATCCCGAAGAAACCAAGATAGAGAAAAACTAACGCCTTGGGGAAAAACCTGATTAGTCCCAAGTTATTCCCCTAGGATTTCCAAGCTTGTGCCAAGTTGGGCCTTTCTTTTACCTACTGCCTGGGTCAGTATGCAGTTAAATTTCCTTGAGCCCATGGGAAAACAAAAGTTCTTGCTGACGTTTGGGACATTAGATTTAACAGAAAAAATTGGGGTGCAGAAAACAATTCTAGCCTTGCTCTCTTTCCCTCTATTTTTCAATAAACTTTCCAAAGCACAGAGGAACACTTTGTTTTCACATTTACTATAAAAGATTTAACTGCATGACGAGACATCGAGGTTGTTTTTCTTAGCTTTAGTTGTCGACACATGCATATTTGATTTTGATATTGTAAAAAAATGCACCACACAGCCGCATCTTTCAGCAGAAATTTGTGTCCAAGCATAAGAAGCTGTTTTTTTTTAATTTTAATTCAAAGCGGCCTTTCTAAGGATCAACGAAGGTTTAGCCGGTGAGACTTTAGCATCAGAAAGACTTGGCTGGCAGGAAAGTGTTGGTGTAAACGCTTTCCGAGGTGGGCGACCTCGAATGACAGGCGTACTTTACTACACGGAGTTTGGAACGTGCGTTTTTAGCAGGGAGAATCAGTAACGAGAATTTCGGGCCGGGAGGACGGGGTGGTTTTGGCTGGCACTGTTTACATCGGTGTAGATTTGGTCACCAGAGTGTTGTGGGGACACGGTAGAAGGGTAGCGTCAGACCGCGTCTTGCGGAATTAATGACGGGGTAGCCCAGTCGGCGCTATAACACCGGGTCGGCTGTCTGAATTTCCTGGCAAGAGGAATAGTCTGCTTGCATCTGAGCCCAGCTTACCTTTGGCCGTAAGATATACACAGATCGCAGGGTCTCACGCGGGAATGTAAGCAATTGCTCCTTGGTGATAAGGTGAGCCAATTGGTTGTGGCCTTTCAAACAGTGCGAAATGCCAGTCTCACGACACGTCGAGGATTCGCCGCTCCACTAAAGGGGTACGGGTAGCCAAGTAATTTTTGAAGGAAACGAAGCAAGTGAGTAGTTTGTGCTGGAGCTCGAGAGCTAACGCTCGTTAATCGAGCCCGGTCGAGGAACTCCAAAGGACAATGTCTACTAGAATGGAAAGCTGGGCAAGTTGGTATGAATCCATATTGAAAAACAGCGCGAATAACACACAGACAAGAAGAGAACACACAGGACGAGGCGCTGACTATCAACTATCTATTCAGAAGATACACTGAGAAGGGGAAAAAGAAGAAGCAGTCCTCACGTGAATTTCTCAGTGTATCTTCTGAATAGATAGTTGATAGTCAGTGCCTCGTCCTGTGTGTTCTCTTCTTGTCCAAGATACACTGAGAAGGGGAAAAAGAAGAAGCAGTCCTCACGTGAATTTCTCAGTGTATCTTCTGAATAGATAGTTGATGGTCAGCGCCTCGTCCTGTGTGTTCTCTTCTTGTCCGTGTGTTATTCGCGCTGTTTTTCAATAAGGACAATGTCCCCGTAATCGGAACTTAATCCCGCGAGTTAGCCAACTCCTGAGCTTGGATAAGCTAATATCCGAGCACCCCCTTCCCAACCTGGTACGCCAGGTGACCCAGCGAGCTTGTTCTCGGCCTTAATACGTTGGTCTCGCGTTGTGGTGCTGAATTCATATTTGTTACATTTTATATGCATGCACTTACAAATATTTTTTTATCGAGGAATTGAGGACGTTAAAAACTTTTGATTAACAATAGAGACTTTAGTATGCAGATGACTCCGAAATACGCTTTCCGAAACGTCTTTGTATTAAAGTTTCTATTGTTACTCAAGTTTATCTTCACTCTATCCAAAACGTCTTGAATCCGGGAATCATGAGGTATCGGGAACACAAAAATACAACTTAAAGATTCCTCTAAATTGAATATTCCTTGTACCACAAGCACGTATTCTCTGATTCTTGCATCCGTTGTTTCATCAGTGTAATTCTGACAAAATGAAACGCCAATATTTTAATAGTTGCTCACGACAAATGTAATACAAGGCAATATTCAGTAGTACAGTCGATGTCGCCATGCTAACACATGAACGTAGAATTAGCTTTAGTTCTTGAACATTTTCACACAATTCAGTTTAGACGTAAATGTAAACATAATTTCAAACGTATGTCAATAAGATCGCAGGCGAGATGGTGTATTTTTACCATTTCGATGAATTACAGTATACTTGAGAGAGCAACAGAGAAACATCAACCCTCAACGTTTATGATTGATGTTTTTAAATTTCACATTCCAGTCTCGCGTAATTCATCGAAATGGCATTATATATATATTTTCTCCTCTTTATATATTTGATTTTCCAATGTAACCTGGATCCCCTTTATTTGGTTAGGTTAGGTTAGGTTAGGTTAGGTTAATGGAAATAAACTCATTATTATTATTATTATTATTATTATTATTATTATTATTATTATTAAATGCCACTTGTTTAGACGGTCCCTTCTGATATTCAGTGTTATATATCACGTTGAAAAGCCAACCTGGCACAATCATAGACTTTGTTTCACCCTAACTCGAGACGCAGCCTTTGCTACGTGCTGATGTGACCAATCAGACAGCAACCAAAATCACACCATCATTGTGTTCGTCGTGTGTATGTACGTGTTCTATCGTCGCTGAAGCAATCACAAATAGAAATGACCTAGCGACTTGCGCCTTTCACGCTGTTTGGTTTGTTCCATTACCTCGTAGCATCAGCTGAGTCTGAACTTAATCGAAATATAGTTACAGGTGTTAACGAGTAAAGATTGAAAGAACGACTCTTATTATTTGAACAAACTAAAAATCGCAACTTCGCATTTATTGACGCTAATATTTTTGTCTTCATTTTTGCTGTGATTAAATAATTAACACCAACGTTTATGGCCTGGGAGATTAAAGTGGCATAAATGTTTAAAAAGCAACACTTTTCTTGAGTTGCAGGAACCCACTTTTATTTAGTGCACTGTATCAAAATGTTTCGCAGCTCCGAGTGCACCACGGGAACTGGCAGTCTCGAAACATGAGAGAAATGGTACCCTCGTGGTTTGGGAAAAACCTCTGGAGCCAGCGGGCAACATTAATGGCTACACAGTTGCACGACGCTGTCCCAATGGAGAGCGGCTAAGTACTGTTGTACCTGGAGACGTGCTCCGCGCCAGTCTTGGAGGTACGGGTTTGTTTCGCACACTAAAAGAACGAATATGTCACTATCTAGATTTATAAATCAAGAATTTTGATTTGCGTTCAAGTGATACATAGAGGGAAGTGCTAATCCCTACCCCTTGACATTGTCAACTTTTCTATTTATTTATGTTGAACTAAAAGCCCCCCCCCCCCTATTTCTTTCTCGTGCTGGATTCAATATAAGTAGTTTCGGAACCAATCCTTAATGTTCTTTTTACAGACCTTGAAGTTTTGGAATTATTTACTTCATCATTTATGTATACTAGGGTGTAACAAAGTTTCCTGCGCTGGCAATCTTGCTCTGACAGCCCTAGAAATTGGCGTATTCTTGCGAATCCTTAATATTATTCGGTTTTGTAGTAAACTCGGCTCAGGTAGAAGTGATTCAGCTTGTGTACACTGACAAACACTGCAATCATTATTCCCCTCTCAAAGAAACAATATAATTTAGAAGAAAAAAAATTCTAGTTTCTTGTGTCAAACACCGATATTAAATACTTCATTTTATTTGTATTATTTTAAAATTAACATAAATAAATATATAATGTGGGGATGAAAAATGTGTTCTTTTGCTTTCACAAACGGGTGCATGACCCTTGCATTAATCACGGACTAACCGCAAATGAAGCACATTTATATAAAATATGTATTTTGAACAAAGGGAGGTTTTTTCTGAAAACTAAAGTAGTTCTCGATCAGCGACACACGATGTAGAATTTGGAGATAAGCTGCCACGTACGAAGGTGAGAAACCCTCTTTTAGGCATAACTTTGTTTATTATTACAGATTTACTCGTATCATAGGAAACACTATGCTTGTTGAAAAGACATAAATACACTAGGGGGTTTTCCCAAAAAGCAGAAGTAGACTATTTGAGGGAGAATGTTCCTACATCACTTTCTAGCACCCCGTAACCTTTGCTTATGTTGGAATACAGCGGTTTGTTCTGCAAGAAGAGATTCCCTCACAACCGGTAAACACAATTTTCTTTTGCAGGTTTACCACTTGGTGGAGCCAACTGCACATTCTGGGTGACGGCTTTTAACGAAAACTCAGAAGGCCATCTTTTACTAGGCAGGGCCGCAGAGATTACGTTCCCAAACCCAGTTCAATATAAGAAGTAAATACAGAGACCCTAACAAACCAGGCCACGCTAATAATAACCCATTTTTAGCCATTATGACAATAAAGCACAACAGCCATAACTTTTATACCCCGTTTATGACAAATTCATGCATAAAAATGCAGCATTCAGAGTGGTCCCTCAATATAACAATTTTGAAAGCTGATTCACTTAACCTTAAAAAGGTTTTTCGAAAATCTAAAACCATGGTGTTCAAGTGGGAAAGACAAGCCCGACCCATATAACACTTGTTATTAGACTATGAATGCGTTAAGCATTATACACATGAATCATTATAGACTGATTATACCTGACAGCTGTTTGACGTCTTTCCGCAACAATAGTTGTCGCTGCTTACAACAAAAGCAAAGCGTGCGTTTTATCGAGGGGATTTAGACTAACCTCCTCCCCCCTTCAACACTGTTGCTGCTGCAAGGGCCCCCGCAATCCAAAAGCTTTAATAGCACAAGGCACTACAAAAACCTTGGAAAGAAACAAAACTCATTGAAACCTATGAAGCTTCCATGAGTTATCGTTTTGTGATAGAAATGCAGTCTATCAGAGTTGCTACGATAGTCTTGCTCACAAGAATTGGTCTGATATTTTATCGGATCAAAATGCTGATTTAGCCACTACTAAATTGACTACGGTAGTGTCTACTGCAATGAGCGATTTTATTTCGAAAAGGCAAGCACATAAATCAAAGCATTCTATCTGGTTTTCTAAAGAGCTAAAACGCCTATTTCGTAATAAGTCTCACTCAAATCGAATGTATAAGAAAACAGAACTAACCGTCTGGTACGATCAAGTCAGTGTTTATCGTGGTCTGGTGAAAAAAGTATATAAAAAGGATAAACTATTGCACTCGTCAAATGTTCAAAAACGTATAACTATAGAACCTCGGACGTTCTGGCACTATGCTAAAAACCACATGCTCGACAATGCACGAAATTTATGCTTACGTGAATCAACTGGCTATTTGTCCTCGCCAATTCACATAGCTAATCGTTTCTTTGATTACTTTAGTTACTGCTATTCTAGTTTGAGAACTGCAGGTGCATCAGACTACATTAAGAACACAGACTTTTTATCTGCTTTTACTGTCGACGTCAGAGAAGTTCTTGAGGCGATAAAAAATTAAAACCTAAGTTCTCGACGGGAATGGACGGTATACTCAATTTTATTATTAAGGCTTGTTCTGATATATTTGCTCGCCTTTTGGAACATATATTTAACCCATTTCTCATGAAGGGTATTTTCCCTAATTTGTGGAAGTCTTCTATTGTTATGCCCATATTCAAGGCTGGTGATCCGTCATTAGTTAATAACTATCGTCCCGTTTTGTTATTGGGTCGTTTCGCGAAGGTTTTCGAAATGGTTATGCATAACCGGATCTCAAATTACCTCAATAAAAAAATTAGTCCTTTTCAGCATGGTATTTTTTAAAGGGAAATTCTGATGAAACAAATGTGTGCTCTTTTCTAGATTTCTCTGTGCTGATAGTCACAAACACAGGTCAAATTGATGCGGTATATTTTGACATGTCGAAAGCCTTTGACAGTGTAGATCATACTTTAGTTCTTTGCAAACTTTCTTTTTATGGCATGTGCCCAAAGCTTTGTGAACGGTTCAGGAGCTACTTGAGTTAGCGCAGTAATACTGTTCGTGTTGGCAACTCTTTTTCAAAGTGTTTTACATCAACTTCTGGTGTACCCCATGTTCGAACCTGGGACCACTGTTGTTTATTTTGTTTGTAAATGATATAGTATCATGCCTCAACACTCGAATGTCCTTCTTTTTGCTGACGACGTAAAACTCTTTTTAAATGTTAAAGAGTTTTCATGAAGAATGCGGGACGTTTTCTTCTACCATTATGTGCTTGAGGAAAATGCGATAGATCGTGTATCTCTGGTGAGAGACCTTGGCGTCTATATTGATAGCACTTTATTATTCACTGCGCATGTTTCTAAGATCGTTGGATCAGCGATAAGAAAGTTGGGAATGATTTCTCGGTTATCAAGTTTTTTTAACTTCACCATTACCTGTAGTTCTGTTATGTAGCCTTGTAGGCTCAGGACTTGAATTTGATTAAATTAGTAGGAATTTACTATCTTGAACACAACTTAAAATGATTGAGCGAGTGCAGAAGAAATTTATGCGAATTATATATGACCGATACATTCATCGGAAACTGTTTTTAGTTACGATTTGTTGGAGTCTTTATTTAGCCTTAAAAGGCTATTAACGAGGAGGGCTGTAAGAGACATTCATTTTCTTCATAATGTAATGCATCGTACTGTAACAACTGAAAATTTACTTATGAATATATACTTTCATGTGTCTTCCAGAGCTAGCTAGTCGTCATTGTTTAACTTTTTATTCTACTAAAACTTGTGAATCATCGCCATTATGACGTGTGCAGTCTGCCATTAATATTATATGCGATTGTGACATAAATATTTTTCTTGATTTTGTTAGTTTCAAGTCGACCTTGCAAAAGCGTATTTTATCAAACCAAGAGTTAGTGTAAGGTTCTATTTACTCTGCAAACTTTGTATTTGGGTCCTTAAAAATGTCTGTGTAATTTTGTGCATGTTTGTAATTTAAAAAGTATTGCTGTGAACACGAAATGACAGTGCACCACACAAAGGGCGTTACAGCTGCTTGTGGGCACTAAAAAAAAACATATTATTATTATTAGTTTCATATAATATATATCATATATTTATATAATATATAAAGCATACTCCTTAATAAATTCACACTTGTCTTAATTGTTCAGATAAACCCTGTCGTCACTTGGGAGTATCGTGTGTGCCAGGTACTCAAAACCACCAAAAGCACCCCGTAATCAAGCATAAACTATCACAACGAACGTGTGATGTATGCTCTTCACATTCTTCTATGCGACGTCCAGCCTGATTTGGTGTGTTACCCTGTGATCTCACAAGTATACCAGCCGCTCGCTGGTTTATCCGCCTGAACTTTCGAATTTCTGAGCAGAACTGCATTGACAAATGCGAAAGTTGGCACCATAAACTCTTTTTAAATATCCCTTCCGATTCCCAACGCTTGCAGTTCCGCAATAACCTATAATTACTTCTGCATGTTTGTTGTCCTTGCCAGTTACACGTATCTCATTTTATTTACTCTCAATAAGTTTTACCCGATGCACTCGTATTCATTGACTCTCTAAATCATAAATTCTTCAATTTCGAGCGTTTCACTTTCGACATTATTAAAGTTCACGATTGCCAATTTTGCAATAGTATATATCCGGTCTTGCTGAATCACACACCTCTTCAACTTTTTAAATAGTTTTCTCGTTGCCAGCCAATAGCATTATATTGTATGTATACACCTGTATTTGTAATGACTGTTTAGTCAGATTACCAGCAAATAGTGTGAGTGGTTTTAGCTGAGCCCACCTTTCCCTAGCCTTCACACTTCTCCTTCTAAGTTTTAAAATATCAAGAATGAACCAAGGCAATTCATGACTAATAACTTGTTTCGCTTCTATTAACATTAAAATACAATTTGTAAGGTGACATCTGCTGGAGGTCAGAAATATTCATCGTATTCAAGTCTGATTGCTAAAAACTATTAACGCCTTCTAAAGGACTTGACAACAGCGGGCAACAATAACTGTCCTATTAGGTGGCATATAAATATTTCAGCCAGTATTAGGACAACAACGATGCAATTTTAAGATTTAATTGCAATTTTATTTAATGTTGACCGGTTTAAATGGTCGCGTTTTACGAAACTTTGAGTGGATGAAAATAGGATGACGATTTATTCAGAACGCCGAGGACTCGAAGCAACTACAGGTTGTTGAATTATTTTAAAGACCATTTTCTTTTCTTTTAAAGGCCAACGTACACCCTTTGTGTTCTGCGAAAAGTACAATAATCTAAGCAACCTCGTCAACTGAACTGCAAATTACGGCCGCGTAGAGGTCGATACGAGTTTGGGCACTCCGCACACATAGAGAACTGGATCAATGTCTTAGGATTGAAGGGGTGAGAAAAAAAGGGTGCTGAAGTAAGGTAATCTCATAAACGTGGACACGGCGAACTGTATGACAAATCACAGCTGTTCTGTCCAGGCGCTTTCTCTGTTAAAGAAAAAGCTGTTGAAAAATGCTTTGGCTTATATGGAAACTAACTACTCAAGCTTCCAAGGTCGGAGAAAGATAAAACAAACTGATTCAGTACTGATACCTCGCTTTTGAAGACAGCTCTTGAAATTGAGAAGCTCGCTCTTCTGGCACTGATGCGAGATGATAGCCTGGGAATACGATAGCTCACGGGGTAAAAGGCGGTGTCAAGAAAACCACACGCAAACATCCGTTCATGACTTCAAACTCCTGCAAGATGAAGCGCTGTCTGGTGAACCTCTTCATCTTCCAACGTATGTATTTATAACGCTATTGTTTCCGCAAGGCGGCACAAGGTGGCACAGTTTTTGGTCCAACGTTTTATTGTTGTCTGAAAATTTAGTACTTTAAAAAGTCAGAATAAGCAAAGGTACGAGCAAACCTGACCCTGTTTGGCCAGTCCGGGTATCTTGACCGTAATTAGCCAAACAAGTGACAAAAGTCGGCTTCACTGCTGGTAATTTGACCGTCATAAGCCATTTTTGGGGTCTGAACCATCAAAAATTGCCAGAGTTAAGCTTCACCTTTGGTTATTCGGTTCTCGTGTGGGAACTTTGCGCCTAAATTGCCATACAAGTGCCAGTTTTAAACTTCACTGCTGGTTCTTTGGTTTATCCGTGGCACCTTTGGCTCAGGTCTGGAAGTTGTCAATTATAAGGCGAGTCAACGAAAAGCCATGGAAATGCTAAAGAAAAGTACCCTGGCACTAACTAACGCCTTAGAGCAAACCGTATTAGGCCACGTAAGACCCTAGGGTTGCTACACTTGTGTTAAGTTCGGCGTTCCTTTGGCGTGCTACCTGTGCCCTCTTTTACGAATAGTTTGGTACTCTGCCTCGTTTGTATTAGGACATCCTTTTTTACGAAAGCATTTTTCGAAAACTATACGGCACAGAGGCAGCACTGACCGACATAAAACTCGTAAAAACATTTTGAGATATAAATAAACATGTTTCTTTCTGCTTTAATTATGATTTTCCACAAACATGTGCTCTGTAGATATACTAATACTACCGTATTTACTCGAGTAATAGCCGCACTGTTTATGAAGAAAGCCTGAGGGTTGGCTTTTCCGCGGAGCACGCAGATTGTCAATCACCGCGTTCGACAGCATGATTCCAGCTGTTTACTGGACAGAGATAACGTCTTCGTGCCAAGATACCATCTTTGAAGATTGAATTTCTATGAAGAATTGTATTCTCAATCTGGTTATTCGCTATCGCCTTGACACTGGCATAACGTTTTAGTGTTGCCCGTGGAGACTCAAATAAATTTGTAAATAAAAACAAGGAAGACCAACTTTCATAAAAAAAAATCTGTCACTTTAGCAAAGAAAAGTTATCTTGACACAAATATGTGGGATACAGTTTTACAGCGTCTATTCATGTGCTTAACCGATGTTGAGGCAAATCGGCGACAATGAAAAGAAAACGCCCGAGTAGCATTAAGGGAAAGACAGAAAGGATGCATACCTATAAAAAAAAATTTAGAACGACCACGGGCAGGAAGGTCTGGTGAGGCTCTCGGAGTGACTCCCTGCAATGGGCCTGCGCAGACCACAGAACAAGATCGGTCAGAGCTTGCAGTCATAAGGTGCTTCATACAATGAAGTTCCAGAAGCAGATTGGAAGCAAAGTGCATTTTATTTCTCTGCAGAACGGAGAGTTTAATAGATAGCATGCATTCATTAGGTGATACAGCCATGAATGCATCGACTTTTCAATGCAGTACTATATCACCGAATTGTTAACCGTGTCGGGCAACACTAAAAGCCGGAAGCATTATTCCAAACTATCTCAGCTTAAAGTTAACCACGGCAGAAGATTCAAGCCATCCTTGCAAATTCAGTGCAGAAAGCAAGCCATGTGACCTTGTAGTTGGACTCCATGGTACGACGAGCTTATAATCATGTGTCACGCTGTCTTTGCTGCAATGGCTTGTAGTGTTAAAAGTGGTCCACCTTAAAGATACAAAGTATAGACGTTTGTAAGTGGGGCCCTGGCCTAGCCTTCACCTACATTGCGAGGTAGGACGTTCCAACAGGGATGTTTGCTGCCTGTAACCACACGATCAGCTTGTGCCTAGCGATTGTTCGAGCTGAGTATTTGTCCATACTGATATATTAACTAAATGCAAAACAATTACCCGGCAGGCATTATATTTTTAAACAGGCTGGGTCAACACCACATTTAGTCGAAGAAGTCGATGCATAATAGGACAATATGAACAAAATTATGGGTTAGAATTCCTTTTGCACCCCCAAAATGATGTGTTTTTGAAGGTAAGATACACAAGGTACTTGATTTAGAAAGTGCCTCAGCTGTACAAATGCATATGCACTAAATGCACTCGCCAAGCCTATTCTCCTCAGCTCTGTCCAGGTTAAGCCGAGTTAGAGTATGGGAGTACACGCTCACTGACAGAATGAGAAAGGCAGGGAGAAGTCTTAGTTGTTCTGCCACCAGCCCCCCTGCTACCTTCTATGACGTTTCAGCGTCTCATGAGCCTCGAGTGAGCACGTCCATTCAAAGCGGGGTGAAAAGTAGAAGCGCGTGCTGGAGGAAGCCCAGCCATTCTGTTTTTGTCATCGGCTATACTACATATTTTTAGTATGACATATTTTTAAGTGAGTAAATGTATTGCAAATATGCAGTCCACCTTTGACCATAATACAGAATTGTGATAAGGATAACAACAGTCTATGCGTATTGCCATCCACCATTTTCCAAAAAAGTGCACGAGTGGGTTCAGGACTGAGAGGCTAAAAAACAAAGCGCTCGCAAGGCTTGCCTGGCCCTTTCAACTATGCGGGTACATTCGTCGCAAATCCCTAATTTCTAGCGAAATTTTTTTATAATGAGCAAATCCTGTCCACGCCCGAGGTAGACCACTGAATCGTGATTCTCCCATATTGTGCGAATCCTCCTTTAAACTGCGGTACAACCTGCAAATGAATTCTGCTGTGCTGCGGCACACGTTCATGCTGCCTGCTTCAGAGGAAAACCACTGTTTGTGTTGAAGACGACATCCCACAACGTACAGGTTACAACGTTTAATGAACCAAGATAAAATTCATATCATTCAATAGACACAGATAGGCTCACAAAGGGACGACACCATGATTGTTGTTGTTGGTTTTACTCTTGCCTACGAACAAAAGTGACCTCCTCTTTTCTCCGATGTACAGCAAACCCCTTCTCTTTGTAGCCCCTATTTCTTCTCAAATTGGTCACAGAGGACATAATCGCGGCCACTAAATTTCGCAAAATTAAAGACCGCGAAAATTAAGGACTCGCCAACATTAAAGGGTTTACAGTACTTCCGAGTGTCACATGATGTTAACATTTCAAGGAGGCTGAAGGTATTGGTTTAAAAAAATTGGCCTCTGCAAAAAAAAAAAAAAAACGCCCTTCTCCAGGTTAGGCACGCGAGGTTCTTTTGGACTCCCTATAAGGTGGCAGATTTGTTTCGGCAGAGCTTTTGGTAAAACGCAGTCTCAAAACTAGATATACTTGGCGTCAACTATTTTGTGTTGCAATGTAAAGGCTAGAGTAGCTTCTACAGTGCTTCAGCTCAACACTTTTGCGAGAGCATGTGGTTTAGTGTTGCATCTCGTTTGCATGGTCTAGAGAAACTAGAGCTGACAGAGTTGGGAGCATTCCGGAATAACAAAACGCCGACTATAGAAGCATTGAGAGATGCGCACATGCGAACTGTGCATTTCTTAAAAGTGGATTCGAGCAAAGGTAAAAACAATATGTGTACTTACGGCGGCCATACAATACTTGCCTTCCTCAAGCATGATAACTTGTCCCTCGGTAGCACCATCCAGTAAGAAGCACCAGCAACACGACTCCTGGATTGAATGACGACCCACCTCAGGTCTTGGAAGGAGATCCGAAACACTGCTTTAGGCCAGATGTTGTACCTGGTGGGGCAGGGGCTCAAAGTAGAAATTAACAAATTTATTTGAAGTGATACATTCCTATAGCATAAACTCTAGGATAGCAGGATTTGTTAGGTCAGTGATGTGTTTTAATTAAACACAGAAATGGTTGGTTTATATGACGAACCAGCAGCCCCCGTTTTGCGTAAGTGTAACGCAGTGTCTAACGTTACGTCCGACGGAACCCGAAATAAAAATTAAAGTTACGCCCAACGTAACTTTACGTCAAGCATTCGAGTAACGTCCGACATAACCCAAAATAAAAATGAAAGTTACCGTATTTATTTGAATATAAGTCGACCTTTTTTTTTTTCGGAAATTGTGATTAAGGAATTTCGACCTACATTCGCGACCCTACCGGGAGAATGGAGCTATCGAGTCACCGAGCCGGCGTTGCCGTAGAGCCGCGCCCCTTCTCGTTTCAAAAACAGCAGCAGCCGGCGGCCCGTCCGCCGCACGCAAGCATCCCTCGGGCGTCGGGTTTCGCAATCGCGCCTGTAGCGTTCCCCTCGCTGGGCAACGGGGAAGGGGTTGGGAGAGGAACGCGATGCGCCACGCACTTTGCCCTCCATCCTCGCAAACGCGCGCACACAAAAAATAAAAAAGGAAAAAAAGGAGGTTACTTTTGTTTGTTGCTTAAGGCGGCTCGACTCGTGGCGTTGCTTGCGTCTTTTTATTTTGTCTTTCGTCGCTTTGCCCGTCTCCACCTTTCGTTTCTTTTTGTGGTCATTTTACAACGGTGTGAGTGAGGTATTGTTACGAATTTGCGAGGATGTCTATCAAGCTGACGAAGCTTCGGACGACGATGACATGTCCAGAAGTTCTGACGGTGATTAAGTTTTTGGCATCGCCCCGTGATTTAGCTGCGAGTGCTGTAAATAAAGGTTTGTTTATTTCTTTCTTTTGCCCAACCTTTCCCCTGTTCTTAAAAATAAAAAAAAGGTCGACCTATATTTGAATTATTTTTTTATTATTCTCGGTGGGTTCAATAAATACGGGTCGACCTATTTTCGTGGTCTACCTATTTTCGAGTAAATACGGTACGTCCCACGAAACTCCAAATAAAACTTAAAGTTACGTCCGGCGTATCTTTACCCCCAAGGTTTCAAGTTACGTCCGACATAACCCAATGTGAAAAGTTAAGTCCACTCGAGATAAAAAATAAAGTTACCCCCACCCGCTGCCCGTTTCGACCTGGATGAGTTTCGTACCGGCGTAGGTCGTGGTACCGGCACGCGTTCGTGTAATTATTATTACTACACGTGTTCGTGTAATTACACACGAGCAACACAATTTTTCTAGATCACGGTACATATAGGGGCTTTAGACAAGACGATGGGCCCTCAATCTGTCCTACAAATCAACACGGTCCAACACTGATGTCTCAGGCTCGCAGCATGCGTGCTGATAATTTAACATCGTACATCGTTTTCAAACATGGATCCTCGTTCATCGGCTCGATTTACATTTTCGGTAAATGACAAACCGCGATGAAGCACAATTATTCTAGCTCAAAATTGTCACGAACACTTGGCACGCATGCTCACACTGAAGCCCAACTAACTTAATTTAAAAGTAGAACAGAAAGGGGACGAGATTCGCTTACCGCTTCACGGAGAGACAGACACCTTCGGATCCTAGGCCTACCGGACGAACTTCGAAGTCGTCGACGGTCCGGGGATCGGACGAGGAAAGCGGGCCGCGCTGCTCTGACCCAGGCTGACCACACCTGGGTGAACTATGAGAGGCGCCGTCGAGTTGAGAACCAGAGTCGCAGTAGAAACGGACCGCAAAACATCTGTTCCGTACAACGTACAGCGAGCCGACGTCCCCCACGCAGCTGCGCCTCCGCCATCTTCTCCGCGACGACGAAACTGACGACACGACGAGAAGCCGACCAGCGGAAGCGGAAGTCACTGGGCGGCCGCTTTACGTTTCGCTTTTAGCCGACGCCGGCTTCGGTTGCGGAATCGTGGGTTGTCAGGGTTGTAGCTGGTTGCGATGGTTGCGACGAAAGGAGCCACGAAAAGACGCCGAGTTGGCCGTGTACGAGTCACGGTACGAGCAACGGGCCGTTTGCCGCTGTCGACCGGTGACGCGGTATCCTCGACTTGGTGTCACGATCGGTTTGTTGCCGTGCGCGTTGGCTTTGCTATGCAGTACGGCTGGTGCGGCTGTCGAATACTTGTGGTACACATTATTCGAGACAGTCGCCCCAAGACGTCGCCGTGAAGCGTTGACCGAGGAATTCGTGTGAGCTCAACGTCGGTCTATGTTCCGTTTCGACATGTATGGTATATGTAACGATACCGCTGGTAAATGATGGACGTTTGTTGGAAGATGGCGGTCGCCTTTCTGCATGTATGACTTGGTTATACCGGTGGTCTCGAGGTATAAGCGTTGTGTTGGAAAGATATCGGTCGCCTACGTCATCGGACGCAAAATCATACCAGCCGCACCGAATCATATCGGCAAGCAAACTGGCTGCCAGTATAGACAGACGCGGAACGATAGGGGTGCCGGTATCTCCTGTTATGCAGAACGCCAAACCAAACTAGCTGCATGCACAATAACAAGGAATTACGTTGGCGTCATACCAGAACTGTACAAGCCGCAGGTATGTTTCTTGTACGTTTTTCCAATAGGGGTAGACCACCGAGTGATACGGAAAGGTCGATGTCCGGTCCCTCGCGTATCCAAGAGAGCAACGAGAGCCTGATGGTCGGTGTGTAGGGTGAAGTGGCGACCCCACAGGTATGTGTGCCACTTCTCACAGGCCCACAGACACGCAAGCGCCTCTCGCTCGCCCGCAGAGAACTTTCTTTCAGTAGCAGTAAGCGTTCGTGACGCAAATGCTACCGGGTGAATTTCCTGTCCGTATCGCTGCTGCAACTTTACGCCAATACCGTAAGCTGAAGCATCCGTAGTGACGATGGTAGGCAGCGCAGGATCAAACATCTTCAACGTTTGTGCAGAGGACAGTAGCACTTTCACCCTCTGGAAACTTCGATCTGCTGCCTGGTCCCAGATGAATGGGATGTCCTTGCGCAAGTACTTTCGCATCGGTTCTACTTCAGAAGCCAGGCACGGGACAAAACGAGAATAATATTCGACCATTCCTAAGAAGGACCGTAGCTGAGTCAGATCTGTAAGAATCGGTGCCGCACGAAGAGCGTCGACCTTCTTCTGAAGAGGTGAAATCCCGGCAGCACTAACATTGTGCCCCAGGAACGAAATTTCTATGACGTCAAACATACATTTGTTGTTGAGCTTCAGACCTGCTTCCGAGATGCGCAAGAGTACTTTCTGCAGGCGCTCTAGGTGCTCCTGTTGGTTTTTACCAAAGACTACCACGTCATCCAGATAAAACAGCACTCCCTGGCAGCCTTGCAAGATCTTAGCCATCATCTGCTGGAAGGTTGCTGGTGCTGAAGCTAATCCGAAGCACACTCGCTTAAAGCGAAAGAGTCCTTCGTGCGCAACAAACGCTGTTAAATCGCGACTTTCCGGATGAAGCGTAACCTGATGGTATGCTGCAGCAAGGTCCAGTTTTGAGAACCTCTGCGCTCCATGCAGTGCGTTCAGCAGTTCTTCAATGTGAGAAAGCGGGTAGCTGTCGATGACTACCGCTTTGTTTACTTCGCGAAGGTCCACACACATTCGGATAGTGCCATCTTTTGTTTGGACCACTACTATTGGTGATACCCACTCGGAGGCGTTGATACGCTTACAATTGTAATGTAATGTCATTACCTTTAATCTGCGGCAATTTGTAATGTAATTTCATTACATTCTTGCAGTTTTCAGAAAAGTAATTAGTAATGTAATTTAATTACTTTTTGAAAGTAATTTTGCCATCTCTGGCACTTGCTCAATATACGCGTCGATGTTTTTCACCTTGACCTCAGCTTGAAAGAGGCCGAATGAAGAAGTAAAGCGTACGTCCCACGCGTGCAAAGTAAACCATTCCATTTGAGTTTTATGTAACACAAAAGAGCATAATCAAACGAAGTGAACGAGTATCACTTTGCAACCAACACGGTGTCGGTAAAGCCGTCGCGTTTTTGTGGGCCTTCTATGGCTACGCAATCAGATGTACGGGAGCGCGTGCTTGAACGCCGATTATACCTGTGCACGCGTCCTCCTGTCGAAAATGACACTGAAAGTTGACCACGAGCATAGCGCTCGCTAGCCGCACCAAAAAAACCATTCCTCTCAACTTTACTTATTCATATTCACTTGCAATTTCTGAATTATTTAACTTTCCTCCGGAACAGTTCGCCTTGGATTTCCTTGGTAGATTTAGAAAAGAATAGAGACTTGAATGCAGCCTTTTTAAAAGTGCATGCCATGCTGCCCCTATTCTTCAACGCCGCCTTATTTTGGCCAAGCGTCTAGGGAGCAAGAGAGCTGCGTCATCGTTTGTCGCGGATGCGAGTCTAAATGCATTAGACTCAAATTCTGCGTCAATGCTGAATATGAACTCGGTTCTAGTCACAAGTCTCGCGCTAAAACCGATGCCCAAAATATGGCGGCCGAATATGTTACCCAGCGGTGTTTTGAAAAGAGTTACCAAAAACGGTCGAAAGAATATTCCATGTCAAGTTTTTGTCTGGTGAAAACCAGACAGGCATAAACAATTCAAAATTTATCAAACACAACACTCGACTACTAAGCAATAGCGGTATACTAGAACACTTTTAAGAAGTTTCGTTTTGAATGCAAAGTTTAACGGCCTCAGAGCTTAGCGAAATTAAGAAACAACAATTTTTTTTAATTTACGATACACATTTTTTGCAACCCTACCATGGAAATACTCTTTATCTTATATGAGTAACAAGTCCCATATCACATGTTTTGGTAGTGTTTAAATACTGCTGTGTTGTAAGAGTGCCTTTTTCTTCTTTTTATTAGGCCGTCAAAGACAAGAGAGCACCCCTGGACAACTGTTGGGGTTTTGCTGACCGCACAGCACGTCCATGCCGTCCATCAAAGAATCAGAAGCCATACTTTTCTGGTCACAAGAGGGTGCTCGTCGTGAAGCACCAAACAGTGATGTGCGCAGACGGTAGAAGTTGTCAGCTGGACGAACCCTACGAAGACCATGAGCACGTTTCTTTTTTTTTTTTAAATACTAGAATGCGTAAACTTATCACAGTGAATCATATCCAAGCTGTTGTACTGAGCGAAATACTCGTCCAACTAGGCTGAAAGACGTCTAGAAATATTTTAATAAAAAAGTATTTACAAACGACTCCCATGTTACTTCTCAGATGTGCGTGTGAATATTGCATATAATCAAATTACAGTGTTTCTCTTGACTTCAGCATTGTAAAAGTAGCCTGTGTTGCGTGGCCTTCTATTGCAAGAAAACACCGTAGCACAGATGAGGCTGAAACTAGGCAGGCTTAAGCCGAAAAACGCAATTTCAAAAACACAAAAAAGAAATGAAAAGAAGTGTAGCCAAGCAAAATGGTTTCATCTCATCCCCCAAGGCAGATACATACACTGCGCTCCACTGTTAATATGAACACGATAAAATCGCTTTTATTTGCAGTTTATTTCTTTGACAGCTGTTGAGAGAGCTGAAAGTTTGTCGCTCAGATTAGTGCCCCAAACGAGCGCTTTATTCCACACCAATAGGTTTATGTCAGCCCCTCGTATTTGAGGTGAAAAATAAAAACAGGATATTGATTGTTCCCGGTAACAATGTCGCGCAGTGTACAGAAACACCAAGGTACCCTATCACAAACCGAAGCATACGAAGACGAAAAATCACATTTCATTGGGAAAACAAAAAAGGTAGAGATATAAATGGAGCACTCACTTTCGCTAATTTGCACTGTCTTGCTGCCTAAAGCAACCTAACAAAATATTTGCCCGTTTGTCGACTGCTTTAGTCTTTAGTCTTTATTTTTTGGCTCTGGAGAGACGTGGCACCACGGAAAGGCAGCAGCCCGTACCATGGAGGCCCGCGGTGCCGCGTCTAGGAAACATGATAATGTGATGAGTATGTACATGCAAGATGACGACGACATGGGTTGTTGTAATTGGGGAGGATGGCAGTCCGATTCGCAGAAGTCCAGATTTCGTGGAGGCGGGTTGGGCGGGTGAGCAGCGAGCCATGGGGATCTGGCACGCCGTTCGATCGGTTCATGAAGGAGCCCCAGGAACATGATGGCGCTGTTGCTCACTGGGGTCCACTGGGGTCAAAGCATCAGGCTTCAAGGAGGTAGCCCAGGCAAAGTAGAAGCTGCCGCCTCCGAGGAACCGAGGCCCAGGGGCTCAGATTAAGGCATCGCCGTCGCCCGGTGTGTCATCCTCTCAACGTCGTCGTCGTCATTTCGCATAGAAAAATCGAGCCCGCTGGCTTAGGCAAGACAGCACCTGTTCCCACCGTTCAGCGGCCGTGAAAGGATTGCAGCCAGCGATTTCCCGAAGCAGCCAGAGGTTCTCGACCAAGCTGAAACGTTTTCTTAAGGACGCCGTTTCAAACAAAGTCTGCGCAGCCATCTTAGTACAGCGAGGTTCATAACGGTCAAACGCGCTCCCAAGCATGCGTTCAAGTGGCGAGCACCCATTTCGAATTCTTTTCCAGAAAAAAACACCATCTACTGAAACTTTACTGAGAGTGGAACGCGCTTCCTAAAATGGCAAGGAAAGCGGAGCTGGCGGAGCTGACGCTTCACGCTCAAATCCCAGAGCGGGTCGCGCATGCGCGATGGCGACTCCGCTTTCTATAGAGCGGAGCGAGAAAGCGAAAACGGTCTACTAAAACTCTCTAATATCTGCACACCCCTAGTGTTTTGTATTCGTGTAAAGGTGCCTAAAGGAAAAGCCAACTAATCTCTACTGAGCCGATTAGCCCAACCACGCATGTAGTAAAATGAAAATGCTGGACGTTCAAAATTTAACTTTACTCATTTAAATGAACGAAGAGCTGTGAGAGGTACGCGAAATTTATTATTTTACCTAGGATATGTTTCCAAGGGGACGCTAATTGCCAAAATAATTGTAGTTGCCGATTTCAGAAATAACAAAATGTATTATTAAAATCTTATTACTGTAACAAGGGTACGTGGCTATAATAGAAATATAAAGTTCGGTATTAACACTTCGGTTAAGGAGGGCGGTGGCCTTTGCATCTAGGGCCATGACCCCGACAGAGATGCGCTATAGCCAAACAGAGAAGGAGGCTCTGGCAACGGTGTGGGCTGTACGACGTTTTGACGAGTTCGTACGTGGTTTGCAGCTCAGTGTGGAGACTGACCATATGCCCCTGGTATCTCTCTTCGGCAAGATGGAGTTAGACATGTTGCCTCCTCGCATCCAACGCCTTCGTTTAAAGCTGATGCAGTACCAATTCCGCATGCTGTATGTGCCGGGAAATCTACTGGCAACGGCAGACACACTCTCCAGAGCTCCCCAGAGAATGGGGTCTGAAGACAAGGGCAAGGACTCCCTTGAAACATTTGCAATTGCAGCACTGGAAGACACGTCTGTTGCTCTTCCACTCCTCCCCGAGGAAGTCCAAGCTGCGCAACAGTCTGACGGAGAGTGCTGTGCACTCAAACGGTATTGCGAGGTTGGATGGCCGGCGAAGCACAAGCTGCCCTTCAATTTGTCCAAGTATTGGTCTGTCCGGGGCGAGCTGTCGCTGTGCAAACGAATTCTCCTCAAGGGCCCGAGGATTCTCATACCGGCCGACTTACGACCGGCAATACTGAGGCTGATACATGAAGGTCACCAAGGAGTTGTCAAGTGCAAGGCCAGAGCTCGTGACTCTGTCTGGTGGCCAGGCATCAATGCACAGATCACTTCCCTGGTCAGCGGCTGTGAGCAGTGTGCCAAGACAAGAGTGCAGCCGGCAGAACCTTTCATCTTGTCTAGTTATCCTACTCGCCCATGGGACGTCCTCGGTGCCGACTTGTTTCATTGGAGGAAGCAGGACTTCATCGTTATTGTGGATTATCACTCGAGGTACCCGGAAGTCTTGACGTTAAGCAGCACCTCGAGTGCAGCTACGATCGCGGCAATGAAGTCGGCCTTCGCTCGGCATGGTATCCCGCGATCGGTAAGAACAGATAACGGCCCGCAGTTTGCATCGGGGGATTTTGCGAAGTTTGCAAAGGATTACGGCTTCCAGCACCAAACAAGTAGCCCCAGATTCCCGCAATCTAACGGCGAAGCGGAACGAGCTGTCCGCACCATCAAAGAACTCTTAACCAAAGCTGAGGATCCATACTTGGCACTGTTGAGCTACAGAGACACCCCCGGAGTTTCTGGAGACAGCCCCGCACAACTTCTGTTCGGGCGTCGGTTGAGGACACGGCTTCCTAGGGCTCAAGATGAAAGTCCTCCGCAGCCACCATCGCCCGCCCGCGTAGCAAGGAGGAATGAATTGTATAAGCGGAAACAAGCTCAGGCCTTCAACCAGCGGCATGCTGCCCGCGAGCTGCCTCCTCTTCGTACTGGAGAGAGAGTGTGGGTGCAGTCGGAACAGTGTCCAGCCACGGTGCTCAGCCCAAGACAGCGTCCCCGTAGCTATCTGGTGGAAGCTGACTACAGCGGAGCGGTCCTTCAGCGCAACAGCAGGGGACTGCATGGTTGCTTTTGCATCCCCAAGGCCGCCGGTTGAACAACCTGCAGCTGACTGTGTGCCTCCGAGCCCAATAGCGGCTCAGCAGAACATTAGTAGTGACCCAAGAGGGCCGCCCGTGTCGACAAGTCCCTATCGGACTCGCAGCGGACGAGCCGTGACCGCCCCAGGCGTTTAGACTTGTAACGGCGGACAGTTTGAAAGCATTGCAGTTGATGGGACTATTTTGAACAATCATTGGGTGCGTTTCGCCACAAGAACTATTTGGCGAAAACGCGGCCTCTAAAAAGGGGAGATGTAGTGGTCGCTATTTGTGAGCTGGTCCAGCTAGTGGCGCCCTCCTAGTGTGAAGAGGGGGGCGTGCGTGTTCTTTAGAAGAAGTAAAGGAGAGTTCTTCACGAGCAGCTGTCGGAGTCGGATGTCTTTTACTGAGCTCAGCCTCACAGGGTTTGAGAGGTAGGCTCTGAATCCTACAGTTAGTAACGTTGTTAACTTGCCTGTTATTACGTTGTTACCTTGCGTTGGTTACCACACATCGCGTGAACGTTGTTGGAAACTCCTTCGTACGTTTACGTTGAACTTCACGGTCCCGAACCTCAGGTTCTGCTGCTTGACGTTCACGAACCAACGCGGCTTCCCGTTCTCGAAGGCCGGGTTCCGCCACTCGCTTCGTACGTTTACGTTGAACTTCACGGTCCCGAACCTCAGGTTCTGCTGCTCGACGTTCACGAACCAACGCGGCTTCCCGTTCTCGAAGGTCGGGTTCCGCCGCTCGCTTCGTACGTTTACGTTGAACTTCACGGTCCCGAACCTCGGGTTCTGCTGATCGACGTTCTCGAACCGCTGGAGGGGTAGACACTGGCTTAAAGGGGCCATGAAACGAATTTTGAGCTGGGATAAATGTTTTTAAATTGGCACTTTACTAATCGCATATCGTTGAGTTGGCCAAAAGAAAGAGGGTAGAAAGTCAACAGCCAGCTTTTTGGTACGAACGTTTGATTATATAGCGGACTACTTTGTACCCTCTTTCCTTCGAAAGCTCTCTGCCTTTTCACTATGATACATCCGCGGTTCCGAAAGTGCGTCAGCGGTGCCAACCTGACGTCAGCCGAGCCCAGCTCACGCATTGGACACGTGAACTGCGTCACTCAGACGTATGCGCTCGTCAACAATAAATCCGTCAAGGAATATTCGGATTCGCGTTCGCGGCCAATGAGTGCCCTGACGGAACTTATCGTCACTTAGGAATGACAAGTTCTATGGTGTGCATAAAAAGCACGGTGGAAGCTGGGAGTCATCGCACCAGTGCCAAAGATTATCACGACGACGTGATTTCACAATTTGCATTTGAGTTGAGGATTAAAGCTAAGGAGGAAGAAGTAGGAAAATCGTTTCATGACCCCTTTAAAGGGGCGGTGCAACGATATTCAATTGGAACGTTTTTCACTTTACACGAGCTTATTGGCACAAGTGGGACTCAAGGATACCCGCACGCAACGCCATTGGCCAAGAAACTCCTTTGTTGCGCTGTAATTTCGAGGACAAAACCGAGTGTTTTCTTTCAATCTCTCCTTCGCAAAACCTGATGACGTAGCTGGGCGGTAGCAGTTAACGTTGGTAGCAGTACCGCCCAGTGACGATATTTGAATGCGGCTCATAGATTGGACCCGAGCATGGCGTGGACACTCGATTTGGTCTCGTGATAATCGAAAGCTCGAGGATCATTCGGGTAGTGTCCTGTGTCCAATCGCTACAATGACGACAACAGCCGAACCATAACAATGTCGGGGACTCAGCGCGTGTCCTGTGCCTTGCCAACCCCAGCGCATGGCTATGATCGACATTGGCGGCATATAATTGGCTCCAGATCACGTAGCCGCTTGTTCTGGCTGCGAGTTGAGGCGGTGAACTGTGCTTGTTTTTCTTTATTTTTTTCTGCGACTTCGATTGCGTGTGGTGAAAAACGAACGGGTATTTCACAGGTCATTAACGTCAGGGATCCGTTCTAAGCAGTATTTGCGCTAAATACAAAAATCGTTGCATCGCCCCTTTAACTCGAAGGTGCGCGCGTGGAGCCACGCTTGCCTCCGCTAGAGGTGCAAGCCGTTCAGTCCACTTAGAGTTCCTGTATAGGCTCCCTACGGGAGCCAGAGTTGCGCGTTTGATTCCACGTGCCGCGTGCCGCCCTCGCCGCTATTCGCCGAGATCCGATCACGTGAGGAGCCGTATCAAGTGTCGTGCAGCAAAGTAGACGTTGCACGCGCCCCGGCGTGCGTTCCCCGGCTTTTGAGCGCGCCGCGCGCCTCGAACGCGCGGCGCTGCTATTCGCCGAATAGACTACTTCCATAATGACCTGCATGCAACACGGCGCGCGTTGCAATCTGGGAACTAGTTGGCCAAGGAGGAGAGTGGCATGGTTTCGGTTTCGATCGACACGTCGACAAGAGATTATACACAGAGCGTGGACTATTAACGGCCGTCATCTCATGTTTTCTGGTCCCGAGAGCATCACTTGTGGTCTCTAAACTAACCTAAATGGCCAGACCTCGAAGCTTTAGCACAAGCCCGAGACATATAGCTTGTCTTAACACATGCTTGTTGTATTTTTGTACTTGAGCCTTTCTGTTAGCGTTCCGATCGAGGTATGTGGACGAGCCAGTGCTGGAAATCTCGACGCTGCGAAGCTCGGGGGTCTTGCTTGTGTACGAATCAACAAGCTGTAGCAACCAGTAAGATATGCATACATCGAGCTCGCGCCTTTACATTAGTGTTGTTCGTCACGAAGTTTGTTTGTTTCGTGCGTCCATAGACGAAATATTACTTTTTGCAATTACTGTTTTTCTTAATACGCCTGAGTACGCGAGGTAAAACTCGGAGGCGCCACTGAAAAGCTCAATTTTAACACACTTCTTATCTCTTATCTGTACTGACCCGCAGCACTGCACGAAGTGAAGTCCTTACGCGCTTGCATTCCACTAATATTCGACATCGCGTATGTGCATAAAGTTATCCTGCAATCATATAGGCACATTCGCACAAACAAACCGTTTTAAGAAAGCAAAAGTCGAGCACTTCTGTGAAGAATGTCGCACTGTTCGCCGAAAGTGCGCCGGACGGGCATGAACCCCTCCCTATGCGGTGCGCAAAACGAACGAAATTATTCAAAGCGCGTTTGACGGTTGCTAATGGCCGTAATATTTGTTATGTGTTTGCTTTCTTCCTGCCTGAGTATGCCGAGATAATTTCAGACGCACCGTACAGATCTTGGGCGTCAGTAAAAGCTCGTCCAAAAAGGCTTAGCGAGAAGTAGGGGACGCTTGTTAGGGCCTCCGTCGTAGCTAGCCGATCTTAGTGTTTGCGAAAACTTAATCTTCTATCAGCACAAAATTTGAGTGGGAGATATATGATGACACGAGGAAGACATCATAGTAACTTTTGTGCAGTAGTGAGGTCGAATTTATTGCGTTTCCTTAAAAGTTCATGCGTCAACGCTGGGCTCAACTTTGATACTCCTGTGAGGATGCGGCTTGCTTTTCGCCCAATGAAGTAACAGGAAGCGGACGTTTGGCAAACAAAATACGTGTAAGGCTCCAGGTGACCAAATTTCAGTTGTAGTTCACTGGTACTAGACGGGATTGTTGAAACTGAACTCAAAGATGCACTCGTGGAGTGAGGTGAGTAGCCACGTTTTACTACGTTTGCATACGCACTCATAATACCCGGCGTTTCGGGAACCAAGGATAGTTCCCCGGTCTTCGTTTTGTATCGCTCGAGAATGAGTGTATTGTACGTTCTTGAAAAGTCAGATAATCGAAAACGCAACCAGCGCGCTCGGTCGCGGCGTGATAGCATGAGATGAAGCTGCTCAGTCGAAACCGAAACTGAGTGGCCAACTAGTTCCCAGAGTGCACTGCGTGGTATTTTGCCGCGATGGGGCGCGTCGGTTTTGGAAGAAGTCCATTCAGTCACGTGACGAGCTGAATCCACATGCCATGCATGAACGCGCAACTCTGGCTCCCGTCCACTTAGAGTTCCTGTATAGGCTCCCTACGGGAGCCAGAGTTGCGCGTTTGATTCCACATGCCGCGTGCCGCCCTCGCCGCTATTCGCCGAGATCCGATCACGTGAGGAGCCGTATCAAGTGTCGTGCAGCAAAGTAGACGTTGCACGCGCCCCGGCGTACGTTCCCAAGCTTTTGAGCCCGCCGCGCGCCTCGAACGCGCGGCGCTGCTATTCGCCGAATTCAGTCACGTGAGGAGCTGGATCCACATGCCATGCGTGAACGCGCAACTCTGGCTCCCGTAGGGAGCCTATACAGGAACTCTAAGTCCACTCTTCCTCCAGTGCCAATGACGAGTCGTCCAGGGAGTTATAAACGGCTTTCATTTTTTAGAGCGCAGCTCTTAAGGCCGGTTCAAACAGGCCCGGAATAAGGGACCCGGGCCAGCCCGGGCGCCGGAACCCGTAGTGACGTCAGCGCTCCCTCCGTACGGGCGGTGACGTAATTACGGCTTCCGGCGTCCGGGTCAAGAGATGAAAAATTTTCAACTTTCTCCTTCCCGGGTCGTGACGTAGGTTTCCGTATTTTCTCCCCGGCCAATCAGCGCGGCGCGCTTCCCTCCTCCGCCCTCCTTGCCACCGGCGTTCACGTGGTTCCGCGTGCAAATACCTCAGATGCTCCGTGCTTGCTTGCAAGGATGGCTGTGCCGATGAACTTCCCGCCGGTCTCCGACGCGAGGAAAGCTGCTCAAGCTGCAAAGAAGAGTGCCGCTGCCGCGAAGAGGGCTGAAGTTGCCGCTGCGTATGACGTACCCGAGAAAACCTATAGATTAATTCAGCTAGTTCAGCGGTACCCCTGGATCTACGACAGGTATCGTAGCGACCAAAAGGACCAGGACAAGCGAAAGAACTCGATGCTGCTTTTAATAATTTATTCACATGGTTTCAGAGACACCGGAGGTGGTTGCAACCCGATGAAACGGCATCTTCAATGCAAATATGAGTGGCTTTTAGAAAGGCCGTTTGTAGAGGCAGGCAGTGGTTGGCTTGCTGGCTGCAAAGAGACCAGAAAGGCAGTGGGATGCACTTAAAAGGTTAAAATGGTCAACGACACCGGTACGCGCTGTAGATGAGAGTTTTTAGGCAGTACTGTATGACCGCTAGCCTAGGGTCTTTAACACCCGTCACGCAGTAGTGACACACGAACGCACGCCGGTACGATGCTCATCCAGATCGAAACGGGCAGGGGTGGGGATTGAACCCAAGATCCCTGGGTTCTGCAGCGCGAGCTTTCGTGCAGAATTCACTCACAAGCAGCTTGTAAGCACACATCCTAGCTAGCACAAAGGACAAGGAAGCAGAACGGGCTTCCGTCATATATGCACTCAAAGGAGCACAACACCGTGACCAGATTTTGTGAACAGAAAGAGTGTGTCGTATGAGCTGCACATGTGCATGCCATTGCTATTTTTTATAGCACAGACGCAGTTAAATCTGACAAGTGTGTGACTGTTACGAAAGCTGCTCTCGTGATCCTGCCGCGTTAAAAATGATATAAACGTGGTTTCACTGCGGGAGCGCACGCTCCACGTGAGTATTCCTGCGAGCGACGCGCGGGCCCACGTGGAACGCCACTTAATATGTAACATGAAAATAATCCAAAATAAAAAGCAGCACACCCTACCTGGCTTGTGACATTCGGAAGCACTCGAAGAAGTCCCGGCCGTCGGGGTCTTCGTACATCTGTCTCACGATGGTGGCATACTCGCCGAGCGTTTTGCGAGACCTCAGGAGCTCGCGGACGGCCTTCTGCTTCTTCTTTTTCTTCACGCTCCGCAGGTACTGCTCACACGCAGCCGCGAAAGTAGTCAAGCAACGCCAGTTGATAGTTCTTGCATTTGTGACGTACCTCTTCGTAGCCGGGATCCTGCCGAGACGACGCCATCGCGAAACAAAGCGACGAAAACGAAGCGCCAGTGCCGCTCAAGACGGAGCGCGAAGCGTGGCCGGCGTGGCTGTGTCGCCTGCCTCGTTCAGAGCGTCTCTGGCGTCTCGCCTCGCCCGCGCTAGCGGCGACGACCCCGCTTGACGACAGCCGTTGATTGGTTGCCTGGGGAGCCGCCGTGACGTCAGCTCCCGTAAACGGGGCCCGTGCCGCGCGCCGCTCAAACCAAACCGTGACGTCAGCTCCCGTAAACGGATGCCGGAAGTGATTACGTCAGTACGGGTTCCGGCACCCGGGCTGGCCCGGGTTCCGTATTCCGAGCCTGTTTGAACCGCGTTTTAGGCGCCCGTTTCCGGCTTGAGCGGCGTCGGCGTCGCCGTCACCGTCGCCGTCGCCGTCGCCGTCGGCGTAACCGCGCGGCGCGGTGCACAGACTCTAACTGTGATCACAAAAATGTCCTCTGTGCATCCAGCCCGTGAATAAACCTACGCCAAGGTATTACCCCAGATGTTTTGTATTTTTATTTTTATTTATTATAAAAATTGATCCCTCTTTATGTTCGTCTTTTATAACTTCTGCTTAACGAGGAGCGATGTTTCATGAACCGTTCTACGGGGGATTTAGTTTATAAAAGCACCTAGTATTTTTTTCTTTTCTAAAGGGGAACTCTGTAAACGAATCAATAAAAATATACGTAACTGGAAATTATCACGAATGCTTACTGTATTTTCTATGTAGTTTGTGCGACTTTGTTAAACGTGATCTTGCCTCATTATGCCTTTCTCGCGCGCGCGGTACTTGTATAACAATAAACGTTTTTTTCTGACGAAAATATATACTCCAATCCCTGAACTCTGCTTAGTAGAGGTGTGGGAATACAGTTCTTCAAATCAAATAGCGGTGCAGATATTTACACTATTGCAATACAAGGAAAAGGCACGAGCCTCAGGCTTTCTTTGCAGTGTTGAAGCTATGTATGACAAAGTCCTAGCGAATTCTAAGTAATAGAGAGTTTTAATAGACCGTTTCCATTTTCCGCTCCGCTCTGAGGGTGTCAAACTGCGCATGCGCGGCCTGCTTCAGCGGAATGAAAAGCGGAGGTCCAAAAACGCGTTTTAGTAGACCGTTTTGCTTCAGCGTAAGAGCGTTTTGAGAGCGTTCGAAAAATTCGCTTGCGTAGCCCCACAAGTGGACGTTTATAGTACTAGGAAGACAGAAAAACTAAACGTTAACACCAAGAAAGTGAAAGGGAGCGTGTTTGTAAAGGTGGTAAAAATGAAGGCGAGAATAATTAACACAAAAGAGTAGGCACACACCCGAAGCATATTACGCTATAAAATATAAATATAATCGTTCCGCCCCGTGAGCGAGTAAAGCCGAAGGTATAACAATGAGCTTGTTGCTCTAAACAGCACTTGCACTGCACGAGCGCGCGTGCTGGTCAATGACGCTGAAAGGGCGGCACTCGCTCTTGTAGCTTCTGCTCCACTCGAATTAAAACTGAAAGAAATTAACGTATTCGAAGTAGAAAAATTAAAGAAAAGGACGAAGTTTGCGCATTCCGAGTACACCCTTTTGCGAAGTACGAGTATACAGTGTTGCTCAAGGCTAGCAAGGCACCTGCACGATGAATCCCCGCAGTTCTCAATGAAGGAGACTTCTATACTAACGCGATGAAGCTGGCGAGACATCGAATCAATGATTTGTATCCCTCATGCCATGAAGCGCCGAAGCTTCCTTTCCGAACGCGGTTTGCTGGATATTGCCAACGTAGAAGAGAAACCATTTAAGAGGCAATCCCGCTTAAAGAAGGACCTGGCTGCTCTGCAAGTAGGCCTCCAAATCCCAGCACCCGACAGATCGGCGCAGGGTGTTGCCAATCTGGCCAGACGCTTTGCATGGATCTTTGTCGACTGGCCTATCGCAACCGTCTGTTCGAACTTGGATGAGCGCTTGGACGGAACTTGTCGGTGTTCTTCAGTATTGAGAACCTCATCGTGGTTCACATCAACGAGACTTTCGGCCACCTGCTCGCTGACATGAACAAACATAGGGGGTTGACCCTGGCGAAACCGGAGCTGTGCTCACAGGTGAGACGCTGCATGGTTTGTGTAAATTTCGTGTTTTTATTGTTTTTAGCACGGCTGCTCTGTCTAGTAAAATGTTACTCGTTTTGATACGCCAATAATTTACGTCTTTACTTTTGTTTCGGCACAAAAAAAAACAAGGTGTACATGGGCAGTGTAAGGACAGGTCACGACGAGCGCGTTTTTAATCTGTTAGTTTTAGTAGGCCACTTTTATGAGCCCTCTATGCTCTACTTTACGCTCTGGGAGAAGCATCGCCCCCACCGCGCATGCGTAGCCCGCTCTGAGTTGGAGCGTATAGACCTTTTCAATGTTTACAAAATCACAGTCCAGCGTGCGATCTTCGCACGCTGGACTGTGATTTTGTAAACATTGGAAAGGTCTATAGTTAGCGGAGTGAGCGTGCGCTCCGCTTTACAAGTTGCAGAGCGGACTTCCCTCAGCGTTCTTGGTGTGATCGCTTAGATCTCAAGATGGCTGCACTTGCCAGAGATGGTAGTAATGACATTACTGTAATGGAATTACAGTAATTAAATTACTTTTTGGGGAAGTGAGTAATGTAATGAATTACTCCTCTAGGCTAGTAATTTAGTAATGTAATGAATTGCTTTCAAGCAGTAATTTCGAGAAAATTACTCATTACTTTTTAAATTACTTTTGTCCCAAATTAGAAAGTGTGTTTGCAAGCTTTAAAAAAGAGAAAAAATATTTTGCATGGCGAAATGTTGTGAAAGGGCATCAAAAGAAATAATCGACGGCCACCTGAGCTCAAAGCCTTGTACAAAGAGCTCAACAGGCGCAAAAAGGAGGGCTGGAAAGGAGAAGGTGAAAAGCTTACGTGTAGACATCACTGGAAGGCAACGGCTTACGAACTCCAGGCACGACAGAGTCACGGCGTTGCGTCATCATGACGATACTATACTTCATTCATCCCTAAGCTGACAGTGCGGTGGGAGCTGCAAGCTAACCAGAACCAATCAAACACCTTCCTTGAATCACCTGTCCCGTTCCTTTCTCTGTGCGCGGGTATGAACGAGAGCGTGGTTGCGTGACGAACGATAGACGTGTGACTGCTCCAACAAACACATAGCTTCCACCGTTCATCCCTAAGCTGACAGTGCGTCAGCTTAGGGATGAACGGCTTCTGGGCTACAAGGCGACGGGCACATCACCAGTGAGTTAAACATAATTTAAAACCTGAGAGGACAGGACAAACAGATACCCAGCCTTGTACCTTCGTCACGCAAGGTCAAACCGTAAGCTTCGACCATATTGAACAGCAAACGACCGGAATAAATAGTTAATTCCAAATGCCTTGTCAAAGCCCCAGAACGTTTCGAGCGTCCTCGAGCAGAGCAGGTGACACTCGCAGTATTCATCGCTGCCTTCCCTTGGGAAGTTTATTCGGGAATAAGCATACAAGCAGATATCACCCCCCGTTTGTTGGGAAAGCTGCTTAGCAATTATCCAGGCCCTTTGTGTGACAATGCGCAAAAACTTGGGCTCTTCGGGTGTTTGGGAAAAACGCTCCTTAAAAGAAATGACCGAGAATAGGTCAATTATACTTGGCGATAATTTTTCTTGGCAATGCAGTAGAGGGTACAGGCACGCGATCCCTCTCCCGTTTTGAGCGCTGAATAAAGCTGTGCGCGGTCTCTCCTCCTCTCCACTGCATTGCCCAGAAAAGTCATTGCCGAGTATTGTGCTCTCGGGGAGAATAGAATTAGGTTGCGTCCGAGACGGAAGGGAAACGTTTCATGTGACGACTCCTTGTAAGAATGAGCTGCCATTGCCCGACTTAATTAACAAACTGACACAGACTACAACTTCTAAAACAGGAAGACGGAAACATATCATCTTTTTAGTAAGAGCCTTCACCGTTGAATGAACAGCGAAACCGGTGAGTCGACTGTTATTCTGAGTCACAGCATTAATCAAGAGCTTGTAACAAAACAAGTAGGGACAGAGAGACACACATGAGTCTTGACAGAAGGCTGCTTAAAAACAACCAGTAGAACAGCCAAACGGAAACAAGTTTATATTGCAAAGTTTCGTCTGCATCGTTTAAGTTATACAACCCCATTTTTTCTAACCGCAATCTTACTTTGACTTTCCTCTGGCTACTGAATCAGCTTGTCATGATGAGCACTCTGGTGGTGGATCTGAAATAAATTTGCGTTCTTGTTTACTTATGTTTACTGCATAGATTGTACAGTGAACAAAAATACTATGTGTTCACCCACATTGTTTTTTAGATAAGTAAGAGGCATAATCTTAGCAGTGCTAACCATGTGTGAGAAAAGACGCGTCTTATATGCGATTATTCGTTTACTAAACGCCGGAAGCTTTTACTACGCCGAAAGTTAGGACTGGTTTGTCCTAACTTTTGAGCTAGCATGCTCGTGCTGATAGTGGACATAGTGCACGCTCGCGGGCACAACACACGTCAAACCGTCAACGTGAAACTTGGCAGCACAGAAAGCAATACGATCATATGAAGCACGGCGTACAAAGGCGAAGTTCACCGGCACGACGCAAGAGCGATTCTGTTTACCTCTCGCTCCCCGCCTCGTACTCTTTAGTCCGTACGCCACTGAGCCTCGCAACATTATCTCAAGCTGTGAGAAGTCAACGAGCCGGAAAATATTACACTTCGTTTCATCATGCAAAAGAGGCCGAAGATGTGCGAGTATCTTAGGCCTCTTTTGGCGTTTCCTTGTGCACGGCGCTGCGGCAGACGGCACAAGTCCGCCTGCACGTAAAAGACACGTTCACGGCGTGATGCGCGCGCTTGTAGCTTTGGGTTGGCTCACGCTTAAGTCTGAACGGGCGACAAGAAAGAACAGTGCTTACCTCAACACTTGAACCGACGGCGGATCAACGTAGGCCTCGGGGATGAACTTGTTGCTTCGGGCAACCTGGCGGCTCGAAGCGAGTGTCGAGGCGCGGTACGCCTCTATCTTACATTTGTTAAAGCTACGCGGAACTGCAGTGAGGTCAGTGCTCCACGGGGAAGGCAAAGTCACTCGTCCCTGAGGACCGTAGCCAAAGGTACCGGGAGTACTGCCACAAGCACCTGCCATCGCTCGCTCCCGAAACGACGACGCAGTAATGGCGGCGGTTTCGGTATCTCATAGTTGCTTGACTGACTTTCGAAAAGGGTCTATTGCAAGTAGCTAGGCTAGGGGGCGCTAGGTACCGCCCAATTCATGTTCTACAAAAAATATTTTTATTTCCTCACACCACCATTTCGCTTCGGGATCTTCGGGAACCTCTGCTATGCACAGATGTAGACATATTACGCATTCTACAAGCATCAGGTGAACATGCACTGAGCGCATACACATATATGGCACATACAAACATCAATACAACTGCACACTTTTTTATATTGAATAAGATTGATTTATTTGCATAGTAAAAAGAAATGGGCGAGTCGGCGGCTTGCGACTGCCCCTTGAGCTGGAACAGCTCAGAATACATTCACAGTAACATACACTTGCATGGACAGTACAATTCAACAGTGGGCCAAAGAATAAGAACAACAGACAATAGTAACACAGCACCTGCATTCAGTGACTTGTTATCTGGTCATCTCGTTATTTCTAATGGGGATTTAAGAGTTTCTTAAAAGTCGCTCTCAGGGAACTCTATCTTCTTAACTAAGGAGGTGACATAGTTAATTCCTTGAATCAAATACCTCCACGCGGGTTGGCCACCTTCTCTTACCAGTGTGTGATCCGTGCGAGAACTCCAAATTGCGTGTAATTCAATTAAGGTTAATATTTCAAGGCTGAGGCTATGCTGCCGCTTCCCGACATCAAGAAACTTCATGCTGTGCCATGTTGGATATAAAGAAAATCCGGCTTCCGCCCGCAGCCCGGCCCAGAATAATTCGGCATTTGTACAATACAAGAAGGTGTGCTGCAGCGTCTCGGCAAAAGGGCAAATGACAGTTTGTTCCCCCATGGGAAGGAAAAACCTTTCGTTTCTTCCCAGGTTTTCACTGGTAACACTTCCATGTGAAACCTGACAAAAAAATCTTTAATTCCCTGCCGGACAGGGTACCTCCCCAGCCGCTTGAAGACATCGGATCCGTCCGCTTCTGCAGTAAAGCCAGATCGGGAGAAGGGCGGTGGCATAACTAGGTCAATCGTGTCCCAGTACAAACGTTTCCTTTTCACTTTACTTAAATTATTCTTTTCAAAATCTGTTTTAAAAATACTTCACCGCTTCTGCTATCTCTTTATATATAGTATCGCAGAACGGGTGCCTTCTTTACTACATCGTCATCAACGTTGACGTCCAGCCACGAAGAGAGATAACGCACTCCTAGCAAATGCAGTATACTGCGGCGGATATCGGGGCTTCTTTGTCTCGGAAAATCAAAAACCGATACACTTTCAACTTAATGTCATAATTAACTATACTTCGTTTCAGCTACGGTCCGAGCGCGGCCGATGTTATGAGTCGAAGGGCCAATCAAACAGCGAAAGAGGCACAACAACATGGCGTGCTCTCTGCAGTTGATAGGACCAGCCGGTTTTCATATTTTTCTGTGTAAATAAAGAGGCACAACGTCATGGCGTGCTCTCTGCGGTTGATAGGAACCAGCCGGTTTTCACCGTCTCTCTGTGCGCGCTCCTCCGCTGGCTAGTCCTATCAAGCGCAGAGAGCACGCCATGACGCTGCACGTTTTGCGCTGTTTGATTGGCCCTTCGGTTCATAACATCAGCCGCGCTCGGACCGAAGCTGAAACGAAGTATAGCCCTAGCCCGCCTTTGTGGAAGCTGATGAAAAGATTAGTGCGGCGCGTTCTTTCAAAACAATAATTCCACACGAAAGTCGCATATACTCTTTGAAATTGTTGCACTTAACTGTTATGACAAGGCACCACGTGACTTGTGTTGTGCGTTGCGTGCCTTGTACTCGGCACGCAACACGTGCCGAGTACCATGCACAAGAGAAGAAAACAACATTACAAACATAACTTCGATTTAAGAAAGATATTTCTTCCTTCCCATTTCGTAGCTTTGGCTCTAACGGCCTGCAGCCTCGCGCCACCTTCGCCGCTGCCTAACTTTGTTCGGTCAAGGCTGACCCCTACGTAATTTGACAACAAGACAGTCCATGCAACTCCCATGAATAAGTCGGGCGTGGACATCCATGGCCCCAGCCACGACCCTGACGATTTTTTCCTGTTCATTTCGGCCCCCGACACACTACACAACTCTTCTATCTGTCCGAGTGCAAGTCGTAGTTCTGGCCGCGACGTACACACTACGCTCACATCATCTGCGTAGGCTAAAAGGTTGACATGTGACACCGCCAGGCCGGCCCCTCGTATATTAACGTCACTAAGATTTTTTTTTTAAATTTTATTTATTTGAGAATACTGCAGGCCAACTTTTGAGGGCCAAGGCATGATAGACAACATCAGAAACCATCAATGAGTCGAATGAACAAACAACAATAAACAAGTAGCTTAGTCAATGGTGACAAAAACAATTCATCAACTGCACTTGCAAATAAAGCGGTAGAAGCAATCGCCGTCACACTTGGTGGCAACTCATTCCACTCACTAACAGAACGAGGAAAAAAGGAGTATTTAAAAACATCTTTTCTGCAGCGGAACTCAAGGAGCAAATTCTCGTGCTTCTGCCTTGTATCACGACTCGCGTTATAATGCAAATAATTATCAAATCTTAGACCAGCTTTATTATTATGTTATGCAAAAATGTCAAACGCTTTACTTTCCTTCGACATGATAATGTAGACACTCCGGAGGCGGTATACAATGGTGAAACGTGTGAATCTTTGCCGTATGAGTTGTAAATAAACCTAAGCGATTTTTCGAAGGCCTTTCAATTGGTCAATGAACGATTGCGAGTGCGTGTCCCATACAACGTCAGCATATTCCAGGAAAGGACGAATCAGCGATTTATAGGCCGTCATCTTTGTCGCAGGAGTACAGTGACATATTTGCTTATGTAGCGACCACAATTTACTTCACGCTTTTGCGACAGTCTGCTCAATACGACTAGCCCAGCTTAAGTTACCCGTGATAGTAACATCCACATACTTGTATTTATTAACTACTTCTAAGGCATTTGAATGAATAGAATAAGATAAAAGATAGGCACCTTCTTCTGGGTAATTGAAATCTGCACACATTTCTTGACATTCAGATCCATTCGCCATTTTTGACACCACAATGAAATCATTTGAATACTCTCCTCTAAGGATTTTTGGTTAGATACACAATATATATTTTAAAACAATACACAATCATCAGCGAAAATTGCCCTACAGAATACAGAGAGACTCCAAGTACAAATGGAAGAGTGTTGGTGACTTCGCACACCCCTGTCTAACCGATGAAAAGACTGGGATTGACGTCGTTTTACGACCGTTTACTAAGAGGCGCGTCCTTCTATCTTTGTAGCACATCTTTACATACCTTAATAGTCGGTTCCCCACACCACAGTGCTCTAGTAATGACAATAAAAATGAGTGTGATACCTTGTCAAATGCCTTTTTTTAAAATCAACTTGCAGCACAGCTATCGGCATTTGCATTGCTTTTGCAGTTTCCGCGATCATACGCATTATATAGAGATTTGAGCCAATTGTCCGCCCTTTAAACCCGTACGTTTGGTGCTCCCCAACGATCATTTGCAGGGCGCTCTCGAGGCGCTTGCTTAGTATCTTGGCGAGGATTTTGTAATCAACCGTTAGCAAACTTATTGGCCGACAGTCGTCGGCCGATCGAATATTGTCGGTGCTTATTTTCTTTGGCATTAGCACTGTTACCGACTGTCTCATAGAGGGTGGGAGAAGTTGTCTTTTCAAAATGTTTCCGTAGACCTCGGAAAGGATTGGCGCTATTTGCTCTGAACATGTTTTGTAGAATGCCGCTCCAAGCCCGTCCACGCCTGGTGACTTTCGAGGTGCTAATTTTTTAATTGCTTCGATTACTTCTTCAACTGTGATATCTTGATTTACCAGTTCTGACCCTGATTTTTCTACTTGCGGCATCATTTTAAGGAACTTTTTTGACAGATGATCATTGGAATTTCGCTTCACTTTAAATAGCTCCTGGTAAAATTTGACGAGTTCCCGTTCGATATCTTCTTGGCGAGTAACAAGAACTTCCCCAACTCTTAGGGCCGTGATTTTATTTTTTGTTGCTCGTTCACGTTATTTCGTTTTAAACCCTTTCGTAGGCTCTTCGTCTCGCTAAAGTGTTTGCATTCTACACCGAATCATTGCACCTCTGTATGCTTCCTCTAGCTTAGATAGTAGCCTACACTTGCATTCTTTTATGTCGTCTCCAAAACAACCCGGAGTCTAATTTTCAGCGTGAATAAGTGTTCTTAAAGTTTCCGTTAGAAGTTTATTTTCCCCTCTTTTTTTCTCGCCTTTTTCTGCCCGACTGATATCAGCTTCATTTTAATCTCTTCGTTTAACAGTTCCCAATACACGGCATTCATTGCTTGTTTCGCGGTTCCATGTTTGATAAGCCCTTTCACTTCCTTGACCACCTCGTCATCGTCAAGCAGACTTTCGTTGAGTTTCCACGATTGCCAGCAAGGCTCCTGTCTCGCTAGTGCTCCCTTTCCGAACTGCACGGCGACCATTGCGTGGTCGGAAAAGGCGCGTATATACATTTCGCCGAGAGCACAGAGCCGCGAGGAGGAAAGGGGATGAGAGGCCGCCGTGATTGACCTTTGTAGTCACGTGGTACGCGCCCGGCTGTTCTGGCCGTCACCCCCCGCAAGCCTCGCCCGCGAGCAGACGCCGCCTGCGCCTTTGGGCTGCTGTGGCTGCCACGCCGGCCCCGCCGAAGTCAAAGGTACGCTGCGAGTGTGTAATCCACAAAACTGAAAATTTAGAGGTGAGATCGACGCTCTCACAGTAGACAACACGCCCGTGACTCCCAATGTACAACCAGCGAACCTAGGCAGAGCACGGGAGGCACTCACTTGATCGAATGACATTTTAGCGAACGCCCACGTTTCACCGAATGACACTTTGGCGAATAGTCGGACGCCGCGAAGCGGCGTTTCCGGGTGGGCCAAATGGGTTCACATTTTTGTAATAAGCCGACACAGACTGTCGCCGCGAAGCGGCGTAAGCTCAGCGCGGCGGATGGGTTAACGCGCACCCCCGTTATTCGCTAAAACGTCAATTCGCTCAAATGTCGCTGTTCGCTAAAATGTCATTCGCTCATGTGATATGGACCCATTTTCAGTTTTGTGGATTACACACTCGCAGCGTACCTCTGACTTCGGCGGGGCCGGCGTGGCAGCCGCAGCAGCCCAAAGGCGCCGGCGGCGTCTGCTCGCGGGCGAGGCTTGCGGGGGGTGACGGCCAGAACAGCCGGGCGCGTACCACGTGACTACAAGGGCCAATCACGGCGGCCTCTCTCCCCCTTTCCTCCTCTCTCTCTCTCTCTCTTTTCCCTCCTCGCGGCTCTGTGCTCTCGGCGAAATGTATATACGCAGCCGGGATCGGGGGCGTTTACCACTCCAGTAACGTCTTGCAAGTCATGCACTGTAAGGAGTTTGCGAAGCACCGTTAAACTCGAGTCCTGCCTCAGGCCCTGCGAGCAATCATTTGCGTTTAAAATGCAATTAAAGTCGCCGCCCACAATCACCCTGGCCGGTGTGTCGATGTACTGCGCTAAGTACTCGAAATTGACCCTTCTTTCTGCCGGATCATTCGGAACGTGCACTGATACGACCCGCAGCACATCGCCGTGGCACAGCAAATCCACTGCGCATACTCTGCCGCTGCGATCAGTTTCCCATTCTGGAAACACCGAAATCTTTTTTTTTTTTATTTTTGCGAACTATACTTCGTTTCAGCTTCGGTCCGAGCGCGGCCGATGTTATGAGCCGAAGGGCCAATCAAACAGCGAAAGAGGCACAACGTCATGGCGTGCTCGCTGCAGTTGATAGGACGAGCCGCTATTCGCCGTCTCTCTGTGCGTGCTCCTCCGCCAGCTTGTCCTATCAAGCGCATAGAGCACGCCATGACGTTGCGCTTTTTCGGCTGTTTAATTGGCCTTTCGGCTCATAACATCGGCCGCGCTCGGACCGAAGCTGAAACGAAGTATAGAACTGCTGTGCCAGCGCTATGTGAGATAGCGTTAGAGTACCGAAAGTCAAAAAGGCGCTCAAAAAATTGAGTTGCGTGCTCTACATGTCCGAGCGTGAGCTTCGTTTCCTGCAGGAGCGCAGCGTCCGTAGACTTTGTTTCTCCCACAGTCGCCTCGGCCTCAACCTCGTCAATTAAAAGTTCAGAGTTGCGATCCTCGGGCTCCACGTTGGTGACTGTTGCGTAGGTTTACACGCAGCCCTCTTTGAGGTGGCCAGATTGCCTAAACGAATGACAGCGCGGCGCCTGACCGTCTCAACGAACATGCCCATTCTTCCGGCAACGCAAGCACATAGGTGCCCTACCTGGAGCGATGCCAAGCGTGTCGGCGTTGAGAATCTGCAGCTGGTGGGGCAGTCGTTCCGTCGTCACGCCGTCCTTGAGTTTGAGGCGCATTCTCCTTGTGGTCGTCTCAACACCGCTGAAGCCTTTTTCGAGCCAGGTCTCCCTTTCCACACCTTCCACCTTTCCGAAAGGCTCGAGTGCCTTCCGAACGAGGTTGTCCGGGACTTCAGTGGGCAGCCAATGAAGCTTCAGTCGCACTTCGGCCCTGTTTGGATCAAGAACAAGGCAACGCCTACCCTTAACTTGGAGCTCCTTTGCCTCCAGTAGCTTGTGCTTCGAGGCCAAGGAGTGGAATGTGACAGCTCAGAACTGGTTCATCTGGTACGGTCCACGTGCCTTCAGGTCCTGCAGCACACCTGCGGTCTCGAGTCCTGTCTTAAAGTCCGCAATTCCGTATTTGAAAAAGCAAAGCCCCTTGGTAGGACAGGCATCACAATTGGATAATCCTGGGACACGTCGTCAGCAACAAAACCGCGGCCCGAGAGGGCCGTTATCTCCGCTCTATCGGAGCAAGTCATCCTTGCGTCCGTACTCGCCGAGTGCCGGATACAGAATGATACAACTGCACACTTACCCGATCACTACACCCAAGCTCTGCGTTTCCGTATTTTATACTGGTCGTTTTGAACGTACGGAATTTCTAGGTGACGGCCTAAGCAGTAAAAAATATTCCCAGCATGATGATTTTTTCCCAGCAATGTCATACCTCTGAGAGTATTTCGAATGGCTCAGGGGATGAATCTCTTAATAAAAAGAAAACGCTCGATCATGCCGTAATTATTTGAAAGCCAATAAATCAAGCCGCTCCAATGCGCTTCCAAGCCATAAGTTTGTTTCCCCGCACGGCACGTCGTAGCCAGTATTTCTATTGTAGTGTTTGTTTTTCTATTTGTGCTGTTCGCGCACGGCTGCAATTGCCGTCTTGAATTGATCTCTGTAGAGCGGATATTCACTCAGCTGAAAGTGATGCTTCACGGGCAGAGCAATCGCCTTTCGATCAACTTGAATGCAGTCAAAGCCGCGACTTGCGGCAGGTGTTAACTGTACGGAGCTACACCGTGGCGAGCTCGAAAACTTCTAGCGCTAATCCCAGCGTGCCACTTGGAGGGCAGTTTCTCCAGGAACCGTAGTATATTTAAACAGCAAAATAAAGGATCGCTTTTTTTTTTTGTCAATTTCCCTATCATTACCTTTTAATGCTAAAATTCCAAACTGTCAATACAGGTACTTTCCGCCATATTTTTATACTGTTCAGTCCTTTCCCCAGAGAGCAATCGCTCTCGGGGAGAAGACAACCGACAGTCATATTGGACACAGTACAATGGAAGCTACAGTTCAGACCAGCGTTCCAACATGACTATCCACACGTCAATCGATTGCAACTAATCGGTCATGTGGTCTTAAACTCTTTTATACGAAGCGGAATGTCAACCTGCAACACACCGCACCCTCCGATCACGGTCCGACCAGCGGCATCAATGCCCGACAGTTTACGTCATCTCATCTTGTTGTTACGCCACTGATACGCGAACACACGGTAACAATGGCGATAATTCCAGTCTTCTGTTCACAACGCACAACACTGCCCCCGCGATGTTGCCGCTATGTTGCTGACACGCAGAAGTACAGAACCACGTTTACTGCCGGTTGGCACTCGGCATCGGAAAATAGAACCGAACTCAGCACAGAAGGCACCCAGGCACACGGCAGCGAAACCTGCCTGTCTTGGACGCAGTTTCCGCTATTTCCATAATGTCGTCAACGTCGACACATCCACTGTGGACACATCGTTCCGCGTGGTCCGCATGATTCCGCGTGGGTTCCGACAAAAAGATTAGAAGGGTAGGAGGGGGCATGACGTCAGCAGCGTAGCCTCCACAAGCCATGCCCCCTTGACGCCTCGCCGCTTTCTCATTTTCCTCCTTACCCTCCTCACTTATCGGCCCAGCACGTGACCGTCGCGTAGTTGATGGTTGCGGTTAGCAGGGAGCGTGGTGCTCGTGGGTTTCATTTATCAGTCATCACAGCCAAAAACGGGAGGCACTCACTTGATCGAATGACGTTTGAGCGAACGCCCACGTTTCACCGAATGACACGTCAGCGAATAGTCAAACGCCGCCAAGCGGCGTTTTCGGGTGGGCCAAATGGGTTCACATTTTTGTAATGAGCCGACGCAGACTGTCGCCGCGAAGCGGCGTAAGCGAGCGCGGCGGATGGGTTAACGCGCGCCCCAGTTATTCGCTAAAACGTCAATTCGCTCAAATGTCGCTGTTCGCTAAAATGTCATTCGCTCATGTGATATGAACCCGCCAGAAACTGTGGCCCGCGGCCAGTCGACGGATTCTACGCCTGCTCCGCTGCGTCATTCCTTGTTTCCTACAGACTGTTACCATCATGAGAACGATAGTATTCAACGTGGAAGATCAGCGCTGTAACGAAGTCTGTTGGCGTGTTTTGGGTAATGTACCGTGCATCTGCGGGGAGCATTCTCTTTATCTTCTGGCCACTGATTTCCGCAGTAGCCATAGCAAGAATAAATTATATGCACACATGATTGCGTAACTATGTCGACCCGACAGATTGGATCAATACTTGAGCATTTTTACGGCGATGATTTGCACGCTCGCCTGCAAATGATAGCTGCGCTTTCATCGATCTCATATGATATATTACGCTACAGTACGTTTCGCTCTTTCTTTTCGTTGCGGCCGCTATGCAGGTCGTCCACTGGGACGTTTTATTGCTGGCATGACAAATTGAACCAACTCAACTTGACTCGAGTTTGAGAGATGTTTTATTGACAATTGGAAGTGCACGGAGCACAACACGCTCCACTTCGATGGGGTCCAGCCACCGATGCGACCAACGGCTGAAATCCATCGTTTCCGCAGTTCGGCGAACGTTGTAAATCTACGAGAATCGCTGATCGATTCCTGTTATCGTAAAGCTATCTGTCTGTAATACACTGTAAACAAAATGGAGGAAAAAGGTAGCAACGGCGCGTCTTACTCCCTTCTACTGACGCGCCCCCAAGCGGACACGAGAAAAAGGGAGGAACGAAACGTTTTTCTCCTTCTCCAGGCAGACGGGAGAAAGCTTTCGCCCTCCCCAGGCTCATCTTCTTTCGGTTTCGTTTTTCGAGCACGTCGCGCACGTTGTTTAATACATGTTGTTGAGTTGATTGAGCTTCAGCGGCAGCGAAGGCCGCCTGTAATTCCGTCTTCTAGTCCAAACGTGCAGAACATTTCGGTTGCATTGACGTTTTTATCACTGATTTCATCAAACGAGCAAACGAAGCCGCTAGAAACAGCGAAGTTCCGGAACAGTGCCAGCAGCCCTACGTACACTGGGTAAGGTGGCCGTCTCCGAATGGCGGGACCCACGCGGAACTACAGTAGCGGAACCACACGGATCTGTGTCGACGTTTTCGACGTTATGAAAATCACAGGAACTGCGTCCAAGACAGGCAGGTTTTGCTGCCGGCTGCCTGGGTGCCTTCCGTGCTGAGTTCGGTTCTGTTTTCCGATGCCGAGTGCCAACCGGCGTTCAACGTGGTTCTGTATTTCTGCGTGTCAGCAACATAGCAGCAACATCGTGATGGCAGTGTTGTGGGTTGTGAACAGAAGACTGGAATTATCGCCTACGTGACCGTGTGTTCGCGTATCAGTGGTGTAACAACAAGATGAGATGACGTAAACTGTCGGGCATTGATGCCGCTAGTCGGGCCGTGATCGGAGGGGGCGGGGTGTCGCAGGTTCGACGTGCGAATAGTCATGTTAGAACGCTGGTCTGAACAGTAAGCTCCTGTCATACAGTGGCCAATGTGACTGTCGGTTGTCTCCTCCATGAGAGCGGTTGCGCTCTGGGGAAAGGACTGAACAGTACAAAATTATGACGGGAAGTGCGTATATTTACAGTGAGGAATTTCAGCATTACAAGAAAATAGTAAGTAAAATCGAGAAAAAAAGCTACCCTTTATTTTGATGTTTAAATGTACTACGGTTCCTGGAGAAACTGCCTTCCAAGTGGCGCGCTGGGATGAGCGCTAGAAGTTTTCGAGCTCTCCACAGCGTAGCTCCGTACACTTAACACCTGCCGCAAGTCGCGGCTTTGACTGCATTCAAGTTGATCGAAAAGCGATTTCTCTGCCCGGGAAGCATCACTTCCGGCCGAGTGAACCTTCGCTCTACAGATATTAATTCAAGACGGCAATTGCAGCCGTGCGCGAACAGCACAAATAGAAAAACAAACACTTTTTTTTTCTTTATTGAACTCAACATTGCAGCACAAAATGCTATGTCATTACAAGGAGCTCACGCCCACCGACTTGGGGGCGAACTAAAGTTCTCTCATGTTCCTAATTTCACTGAACAAGTGTGCCCACTCAGGCGTAGTGTCTGGTGTTCTACAATACACCGTTTGAACCTCGATCACAATATCGATGAAATGCTTCTGGACAGAATTAATTTTTGGGTTAGCATGCCGAAATTCCATCCTTGTTTTCCAAATACTGAACAGGCCGAGTATTATAAAAAGGTCGAAGGGCACAGTGTCACTTTCTTCTACAGGTAAATACCTAATGGTCTCCGGGACAACATAAAATCTTTTTCAGGGTCCTTTGAAGGATGTCCCAAACGAAACACAGCATCCCAACAGTATATAAAAACGTGCTCGATGGTTTCTGGTGTCTTACACAGGAGACAGTCCACCGACCAAGGAACAAAGATCCCCTTATCTCTTAGCCATGGCTTGACTGGCATTGTCTCGCTGTGCAAACTAAAGAAAAAGGACTTTACCGCTGGTGGAACACACATCCTTTTCACACGCCGGAGCACATCTTGACCCGGACATTGGCTGTACAACGTTCGATACAGTGGCGCAGGGAAGAGGAGCTCAATCAGATCACGACTGAGCTTCTTTTTAGTGACACTACCCAGGTAGTCCATCGAAAAACGCGCTCGCAAAAACAATACAGCCTCTTTCACTTCTTTTAAATAATCAGAAAAACAAGGGGGTTCAGTACATTCACTAGCCACCAACACTGCCGGCAAAGAGTTCACCAGTCTCACCTGGATAATTGCACGTAGGAAAGGATGATTCTGGTCGCGTAAGAACAAGAAGCGCGAAACAATCTTACGGACGAAAAGGTGCGAGAGGCCAAGGCCTCCCGACTTGACTCTCCGGAAAAGGTTATCTCTTCTCATCTTTTCCCACCCGGACTTCCAGATGAGAGTGGCGAACACCCTATGGAACTTTTGGATACTCATTCGTGTACATGCCAAAACTTGCATAGTGCACCAGAACTTTACAATCAAAAAAATATTACACACTGTGGCGCGCGCAAAAATTGACAAGTTCCGACTGACCCAAGTGTCCGCCTTCGTCTTTAAATCTTTTGCGAGCTCCGTCCAGTACGGCGTGCTAACTTTGTAATGTTCCAAGGGCACCCCAAGATATGTACATGCGTCGCTTCCCAATTAATGCCTGCAAAGTAATGCGGTTTTAAAGCCCACTTCCCATGCCACACCCCACAACATTTCCCCCAGTTCACTGCCGCTCCTGTGGCGTTACAATATTCTTTCGTGAGTACGACAGTTTCCATGACGCTTTCTTCGTCTTTACAATAAATAGCCACATCGTCAGCGTAGGCAGACACTTTAACTTCAACACTATTGAAAAGAAACCCCCGGATATTCTTCCTAGCTATCACGCTCACACAGAAGGGTTCAAGGTACAGAGCAAATAGTAAAGGTGAAAGAGGACATCCCTGCCTGACTGACGAAAGCACTGCAGTTTTCTATTATTTAAAAAAAAAAGTCTGGTAGTACAACCTTTGTACGCCATATCCACGCCCTTTAGGACAATTTTGCCTACATTAACATGCAATAAAATACTCTTGAGAACATCATGCCTAACTCTATCAAACGCTTTCTCCAAATCTAATTGTATCATTGCCACTTTATCTCTCCCAACAGCCTCAAAAATGCTTCTCGCTATATGGATATTAGTTTGAATGGACCTTCCCTTAATACCACATGTCTGATGATCCCCGATGAGGTCCCGAATGACACACTGGAGCCTACGCGTAATGATCTTAGTGAAAATCTTGTAGTCTATGTTACATAATGTAATCGGTCTATATCCCGTCACGCTGAGCCTCTTCGACAAGTCCTCCGACTTCGGTATCAGTATGGTGTGGGCTTCCACAAAGGAACGCGGTAGACATTGGTTTTCGAATGACTCATTAAATATAGCCAACAGTACGGGACTAAGGCCATCTTGAAAGGTTAGGTAAAATGCGGCACAAAGCCCATCAGGCCCCGGGGTGTTCTGTCTCGCTAGCGAATCTATTGCTCGTTCAACCTCTCCTAGTGTGATTTCTCCCTCGAGCCACGTTGTAACCTCCTCATCCAACTTGGGCATGAGTGACAAAAAATCTTTAAATTTACGAAATCCTACGGGAGTCGGTTTTTTCTCAAAAAGTTTTCCGAAGTACTCAACAAAGGCTTCTTCTATAACATCTTTATCGCTGCTAATTTTCCCTTTATTTTCTATTTCTCTTATTTCTCGATTCAGGGCATACTTATTTTCCTCAGCCAGAGCGCGCTTAGTCGGCTGTTCTCCCAACATAAATTTCTCCGAGCGTGCTCGCACGACTGCCCCTTTATACTTTTCATTGTATATTTTATCTAACTCCATCTTAATGTGCCGAATGTCGTCGCCACAAGTTCCAGGGCGCTCACACTCTACTCGACACAATGCGTTAAGGTCTTGCTTCAACTGCCTTGAAAAACAAACACTACAATAGAAATACATGCAACGACGTGCCGTGCGGGAAAACAAACTCATAGCTTCGAACTGCATCGGAGCGGCTTGATTTATTGGCTTTCAAATAATTACGGCATGATCAGGCGTTTACTTTTTAATAAGAGATTCATCCCCTGAGCCATTCAAAATACTCTCTGAGGTTTGACATTGCTGGAAAAGAATCTACATGCCGGGAATATTTTTTATTGCTCAGCTAGTCACCGAGAAATTCCGTACTTTCAAAACGACCAGTATAAAAGACAGAAAAGCAGAGCTCGGGTGTAGTGTTCGGGTTAATGCTGGTTCACACACTTGAAATGGTTGCGTTTGGATGCAATCGAAACAACCGTAACGACCAAAACACCGCAACAACCGGGACTCATGAATTGTTTCGCAAAGCTACCCCTTGCATCGCTTGCCATGCTTTTATTTATACGGTGAACACTTGTCCCAGTGACTTTGTCATTACGGTTGTTTCGGTTGCATGCGAATGAAACCAACGCAGATGTCTGAACCAGGCTTTATAGTGTGGCGTTGCATTGATGTTCGTATGTGCCATATATCGGTATGCGCTCAATGTATGTTTTTCTAATGCTTGTAGTATGTGTAATGTGTCTACATGTGTGTATAGTAGAGGATCCCAAAGAGCAATAGTGGCCTGAGGAGATAAAAATATTTTTTGTAAGAACATGAATTGGGCGGTACCTAACGCCACCTAGCCTAGCTACTTGCAATTATTCTGTTGGCCCTGCCATCTGGTGGCAAACGATTTAACCTTCGTTCACGCTACGCGATAAACAGCGGCTTCGAGTTTGTTCTTTTGAGAGCGGCTTTTGGTTGTTTTGGTTTCGCGGATTGGTTTGCCGTTCCTCTGTGATGTGCGGTTGACAAAAGAATTGTGACTCGAGGAACAGTAAAGGTAAGTCGTAAAGTGCTCGAAGTAACTGGGTATCGGTTGTCTCCGTTTAACATCTCAGTGCATACGACGAAAAGTCTGAGTAAATGCTTTCGAAACGCAAGTTTCTGTACCTACGGGGGGAATCTGGCTTCGGAAATAAACACAGTTCGCGGAAACCTCGAGTTACGCTTTTATTTGCTGCTCTTCTCGTCCCGTACAAGAGACGTAGCGTCCTCGTTAAGGCTTATTGAGCTCGACCTGCTCGATTCAGGGCCGCCATATTGAGATGCATGCGACGGAGGAACTATTTGCTCCCCTGCTTCAGGGACGAAAGTTTCTCCCTTTCTAAAGGAACATAGGTTACAAGACCGTTCCTCCCAGGGAGGACTATCGATACCCTTTTTTCTAAGAGTGTACGCCAAAGGTTTACCAGTGAAAGGTAACCCCCACTGAAGAAAAGCCAGTCCGATTGCGGCAGCCGACCACGCTGCAAGCACCCATCCCGTAGCCGGAGGAAATTAGCGTCCGGGCCACCGTGGTCCCGGCGACGCCAGGCTTTCGTTTTCTCCGTAGCGGCAATTGTCCTGATCGTCCCGTGTACTTGCAGCGGTGTGTCGTCTGCTCGTGATCCGCCTCAACTTCGCTTGCACCTTCACATTTCATTGCATTATAATCTCAACCGCTTGCTTGCTTGCTTGCTTGCTTGCTTGCTTGCTTCACGCCTAGCCTTTGATCTGTGTCAGGTTCGTTCGGGAAGGTGAGAAAGAATCATGGGAACCAGAGCCAGCGGGAGAACTCGAACGTACTTTACTGTAAGAAGAAAAAAAAAGGAAAAGAAAAAAAAAACAGGAATACGATTAAAGCGTCGGATAAATGAAATAAATCTTGCATTCAAAAGTAAAGATTTGTACTGTCAACAAAAATAGTCATCACTCTGCATAGTCACCATGGAATGTGGCGGGTGGATCGTCGGAGAATGATGCCCGGCCCGCTGGCGCCCTTCGGACCAAGATGACGATGCCGAGCGTGGTGATCCAAGCTTTGCGGAGTGGATTGCAAGGACGGGACTGTAGTATTCTGAGTTTAGTCAAGTTTAGCGGTCTTACGGGCACGTTTGAAAGAGAGAAGCGCGTGCCCCACTCGCAGTGGCGCGTGCTCAGGTCGTGCATGCAACTGCCGACTTTTTAGAACAGTTGACCCTGGAATGGACCTTTTGTAGAAATACGCGGTGCGCATGCGCGGAGTATTTCATGCGCCTGGGTTCGAGAGTATCTAGTTCCAAACAATCCGCCATCTTGCATTTTTCGCCTTTGAGCGGTTTCGTTATGTCGACCTCGGGGCGGAAGATTACGCACGATGGGGACAAAGGTGAGCTTGGGGGAGCCGTATCTCGGTCACATCGCCTCAATGGGTGAACAGGATGTAGGTGACGTTTTGGGTGTGGAACGGGCGGGAGAGGCCTTGGGCGCGCGTTGTTTTCCAGTCACCTAGTCTCGAACCGATTCGCGAGTCTAGGTGGCAGCACATATTCGCCAAGAGGTCCATTCGGATTAAACAAGTAAACAGTCACCGGTGTCCTTCCTCGCCCTTGGCGGGGCCCGCGAGGACGCGGGCTCCCGCCATTACCGGGTCGCCTTAGTGGATGAACCCGACGTCAACTCTCCGGTCTCGACGACGGCTGCAGCAGCGGCTGCCACTCCTTTCCCGACTTTACAAGGCAAGACATCGCCACCACCGGTATTCAAGGCCATTCACGCAGCCCTGCGCCGGTACCCGACAGCACCTCTTGAACCGCCACCTCACTACCAACATCGGCCACCTCCGAAAATACAAAATGGCGACGAAGATGGGATTCGAAAAGGGCAACGACAGTTTCAAGGCAAGCTCTGCGTCCCGGTCGCATAGTTGGCAAGAACCGGCGCATCTTGAACGTTTTTTGCTTTCTTTTTTTTTTGTTTTCTTCGCAGCCTTGCGGCGTTTCTTTATGACTATTTCGGGCCAGTCGAGCTAGCGTTTGGTTTTCTCCTTTTCTCCCTGCCTTTTCGTGCAGCCTACTTCAAGCCAGGTAGTACTCGTTTCTCTGAACCAGAGCGTCTCGGAACTCGTCCTGTACGCCTGACGTTTCGAACACCGAGTTCATTTTTTTTTTATAGCTTTACTTGTTTGTTTGTTTTTTGGACGCAGCGCCTTCCTGAATCGATTGTTTCAGGCAAGAAATAAGCCCTGAGAGAGCTAGCTGGTCTTGGGAGACAGCATTTTGTTTTTGGTTCCGTCCGCCCTGCGATGACGCGAACATTGTTCCAGGCAAGAAATAAGCCCTGGCTGAGGTAGCTGGTCTTCACAGACAGCAATTTTTTTTTTCATCCCGTCCGCCCTGCGATGACGTGGACTTTCTTCAAATCGAGTTTTGTTTTTGTGTTGTACGTTCAGGCTGAGGTCCGGAGAATTTAGAGGTGTAGCGTAAGTACGCTGACGTTTTTTTTTTTGTTTGTTTTTTTATCATCGTGATGCTCCGACGCCGATCCAAGTCAGTGCCCAAGATGGCCCCAAGCTCCTGCCTCCCGACATGACTGTTTGAAAGATGGCCACCCGTCTTCATTGACACTTCGCCGAGATGAAAGAGTGCAGCTCCTAGTTTTCCTGTGAGGCCCGGTTTTCTGCTGCGTCTCGTGTTCCTGCAGCGCCTGGTTCCCCTGCAAAGCCTGGGTATTCTGCTGCATATGACTTTCACGACACAACTTCAGAGAAAGAGCGCGCCCGCACGCGCCAAGAGATTTCAGCCAAAGCCACCTTGTGTTGTGCTTCGCTTTCGATGGTTAGCAGCTACGTTCCTTAGCACCACCGTATGCTGAAGAATTAGCACCAATTGCGTTCAAGACGTGTGGTGCCAGTAATAGGCTTAGCTTTCGAAAATATATTTGCGTTCGACAAAGTACCAAAGTTTTGAGAACAATAACGCCTGACGATTCTCAACGAACTTTTCATACACATGCATGAGTCGGCGTTTTCTCCGAATTTGACTGAACCTATCGAAATGACACTGATTTTTCACCGGACTTGATTTTTTTTTTTTATATTGGCGTCCTGATTATGAGAGCCGAGATTTGTGTTTTTGTAGTACTTACCTTTCACCTTAGCAAATGTTTAAAAATTAAGAAAGGGAGAATAGCGGCGTGTTTCAGAGTGCTTTCGTGTTCTTTGTTTGGCTTTTTTTTATTCTCTCATTATGTTTGTGTAAAAAAAAAATATTAAGAAAGGGAGAATGTAGTATTCTGAGTTTAGTCAAGTTTAGCGGTCTTACGGGCACGTTTGAAAGAGAGAAGCGCGTGCCCCACTCGCAGTGGCGCGTGCTCAGGTCGTGCATGCAACTGCCGACTTTTTAGAACAGTTGACCCTGGAATTCGGATTAAACAAGTAAACAGTCACCGGTGTCCTTCCTCGCCCTTGGCGAGGCCCGCGAGGACGCGGGCCCCCGCCATTACCGGGTCGCCTTAGTGGATGAACCCGACGTCAACTCCCCGGTCTCGACGACGGCTGCAGCAGCGGCTGCCACTCCTTTCCCGACTTTACAAGGCAAGACATCGCCACCACCGGTATTCAAGGCCATTCACGCAGCCCTGCGCCGGTACCCGACAGCACCTCTTGAACCGCCACCTCACTACCAACATCGGCCACCGCCGAAAATACAAAAGGGACGTAGCCGACCGGTTCAAGCCTGGCGGCGTCGATTTCGAGGACGGGACATAGCTGACCCGAGCTCCGCAACCCCAGAGACAGTCGTCAAATATCGCGCCTCGTCAGATTGCTTCGAAGCCCTCTCGCGCCTCTTCCTCCTCCTTTTTTCTTTTTCGCGCCACCAAAATTTTTTTTTTATTCCCCTTTTGTTTTCCTTGTCTCGTAAACCATGACGATACCACCGAACTCCGAGAAGTTTATACGCCCCAGAAACTTGTTTCTTTACCTTATCTTCTGCCCAGGGAATGGACCTTTTGGCGAATATGTGCTGCCACCTATGGGGCGATGGGCGAACCTGAGGCGCACTGGGTTGGAGAGTATTTGTAGAGAAAACAACGTGCACGTTAGGCTTCTTGTGTTCTACCGGTTCGTTTTTTTTTTTTGGGTACACTCGCTGCTTTTCGAAGCATTTTGAGTCGCGATGTCTCGGGATGAGAACATCCCGTTCGCGTTTGACGCGGACCACTGGGTACGTCATCCCCCGGACCGTACGAACCTCACCCAGGACCGCGTATGGAGCTACCTCAAAAAGGACAGTTCGTTGAGGCAAGCGCATCGGGGATGCGCTTGCCTTCACCGGCATGATTGCGGTGCACGTCGTAATCTAGAACGGGCGTCGTCAGTACGATGACTCGTGTTCACCTTGTTCGCAACATCAAAACTTGAGTCTCGACTCTCGATGGTCTCCAAGGCGCCCAAAGGCGAGAAATGCAAGATGGTGGATTGTTTGGAACTAGATACTCTCGAACCCAGGCGCATCAAATACTCCGCGCATGCGCACTGCGTATTTCTACAAAAGGTCCATTGTTCCGTCATCGTCCACCCAAAATTGAAGCATGCAACCCAGCAGTTCCGCACCTCGTCTTCATCGTCAGCTTGGCCACACTGAACTCTTGCATGAATCACATTTGTTTGGTTGGTCCGGCAAGCACAGCCACACCGACATGAATGCACCGTGCCGTTACACACACGCACGCGCACACACAGAAGGAACGCCTTTTATGAAAGAAATGAAACAGACATGAGAAATAAAAAATACACATTGGGCATTGGATACATTTGACATTTTATCAATTATGTGCCACTGATAAACAAAAAAAAAAAAAGATAAAGCCTAAACGCGACTTAAAAAGTCCGCTCCAACACTGTCCCTGCCTTTTATGTATTCTACACTGAAAGTTTGGTCTTGTAGAGCCGTGCTCCACCTCATTACTTGACTATTTATGTCCCTCGCCTTGTTGAGCAACTCTAGCGGGCACTACCAGTTCAGACTGATCACCACTTGCTAGAGTTCCTCAACAAGGCGAAGCACACGAATAGCCGAGTAATGAGGTGGATTAATACTTGCGGTTGAATGAGGTCTCATGATTTACGAGACAAGGAAAAAGAAAAGGGGAATAAAAAGAAATTTTGGGTGGCGCGAAAAAAAGAAAAAAAGAAAAGGAGGAAGAGGCGGGAGAGGAGTTCGAAGCAATCCGACGAGGCGCAAGCTTTGACGGCTGTCTTCTGGGGCTGCGGAGCTCGGGTCGGCTATGTCCCGTCCTCGAAATCGACGCCGCCAGGCTTGAACCGGTCGGCTACGTCCCGTCCTCGCAATCGACTCCGCCAGGCTTGGATCGCCGCGCTCGGCATCGTCATCTTGGTCCGAAGGGCACGAGCGGGCCGGGCACATTCTCTGACGATCCCCGCGCCACATTCTATGGTGACTATGCAGAGTGATGACTATTTTTGTTGACAGTACATATGTTTACTTTTGAATGCAAGATTTATTTCATTTATCCGACGCTTTGGTCGTATTCCTGTTTGTTTTTTCCTTTTTTTTTCTTCTTACAGTAAAGTACGTTCGAGTTCTCCCGCTGGCTCTGGTTCCCATGATTCTCTCTCACCTTCCCGAACGAACCTGACAATCTGATAAAACCTACCGAACGGAGCGCGCGCAAGCCTGCAAGGAATCCTTCTACAATCAACCATCCATCTCGCACGTGACATGTCACGAGCGGAGAGATCTGCGGTCATGTTGGGCACAATATCATTTAAACTTTTCATGACTAGGCTTCATATATATTGCAACGTGCCCCCTCCTAGCATTTATAACCTCCTTGGATTCCGCAATCCGGAGATGGCTATCTTAGCCCATAAAGTGTATGTAGCGCTGCTGGCACTGCTCCGAAACTTCGCTGTTTCTAGCGGCTTCGGTTGCTCGTTTGATAATATTAGTGGTAAAAACGTCAATGCAACCGAAATGTTCTTCACGTTTGGACTGGGAGACGGAATTATAGGCGGCCTTCGCTGCCGCTGAAGCTCAATCAACTCAACAACATTTACTAAACAACGTGCGCGACGTGCTCGAAAAACGAAACCGAAAGAAGATCAGTCGGGAAAGCGGAAGCTTTCTCCCGTCTGCCTGGAGAAGGAGAAACACGTCTCGTTCCTCCCTTCTCGTGTCCGCTTGGGAGCGCGTCAGTTGAAAGGAGGAAGATGCGCCGGTGCTACCTTTTTCCTCCATTTTTTTCTTAAAGTGTGGGGCGTCACGATCGAAAACATGGTGTGTGCCCCTGTTCCGGCTGGCTCTCTGACGGTGGAAGAAAAAACACGTCTTTCGCCCAGCTGGCTTCCTCTTCCGACTTTGCATCATACAGCGCAACTGCGCAAATACCGAAGCCGCATATAAAAATTACGAATCAACCGAGATTGAATTGACTTACCTTTCTCTATTCTGGTGGTGAAGACAATGGAGATGCAAGCTTCATACCGCGGGTACAGTGGACTTTGTTAAGAATGGAACCTTCGGCAACCTTCTTCCGAGTTTCAACGCTGCGGAAACGAGTCCCGAAACGAGTCCCGACGTGTTCAGGACTGACGCCCACCTGTCGAAGGCTGCCCAAAGCGTGTCTCAACGCGTCCGTGACGTCAACGGGACGTGTGTGTGTGTGCGTGTGGGTTCGTGCGCTCCGGAAGGGGAGAGAGGCCTGGCCTAACTGCGGAGAACCTTGGCTATGACTCATTTCTGACTACGTCGCGACGGACCCAGCTGCAAAGCACGTGGCTGTCGCACCTGCTGCCCTGGCGGAGAGAGAGGGAGAAAACGGACCCCTATATAAGGCGGGGCGTGAGAGCTCCATTTGTTCTCTTGGATTTGACGACTGTATCGCTACCATGTAATTAAACCGTTCGTTACGTTACCAATTCTCCCACCTCCACGGGACCCCTGGGTTCTTCACTTCGGGGAATGGTCGTCGTCACGAGCCAGGAAGCTCCCGGACGTGCGGTCTAAGCCCCGCCTCGAACAACTGGTTGGCAGCGGTTGGGATCGGACCATGCGACATCGTGCTACATCTGCGGGTGAGCGTTTGGACTTTGCTTTGAGATTCGCCAGGCTTCAGATTATGGGTAATTAATTTTGAACTGCTGGGAATCCTTAGTGTTTGACTCGTGCGCTAGGTTTGTGTACAACCTCGCGACAAGTTTTATTGCAAAGCCAAAGCTAAAGAGCAGCGATCATGGATCTAATGAGGTTACTGAGAACAGATTTACTCTGTTTATGTGAAGAATTGGGTGTGGAGGTGGAGCAAAAGATGAAGAAATCTGAGATCAGTAAAGCGATTTCAGAGAGCGCGGAAGCAGAGGAAATTCAAATTGCGTGGGAACTGCTTCAAAACGCTAAGAGTGAAGCTGCAGCAAGAGAGGAACAGGCTGCAGCGAGAGAGGAACGAGCGCAGACTGCAGCGAAAGAGGAACGAGACCAGGAGCGAGCGCTGAAAAGGCTAGAGCTCGAAATTGAACAACAGCGATTAAACTCGCAGAACAGTAGAGTTGGGGCTCCGGTACGAGCAAGTGAGACCGAGTCGTATCAAATGAAGAAGCTCATGCAGCCGTTTAAAGTTGGGGAAGACGTGGGCCTATTCTTAGTTAACTTTGAGAGGACATGTGAGAAGTTGAGCTTCGCCCCAGAAACGTGGCCGCAACGGCTTTTGACTCTGTTGCCCTGTGAGGCTGCAGAGGTTGTCGCGCGCCTTAGTGCTGGAGACGCGGACGACTACGACAAGGTGAAGTCCAGCCTTTTGAAGCGGTACCGCCTTTCTGCCGAGGCGTTCCGTCAAAGGTTTAGAAACGCATCCACAAAGAGCAGCGAGGGCTACTCGGAATTCGCGTACGGGCTTAAAACCAACCTGATAGAATGGTTGAAGAGCGAGGAAGTGTACGAAAGCCGAGACAAGGTAGTCGAGTGTGTGTGCCTCGAACAGTTCTTTCGTAGCATTCCGCAGTCAGTCAAGCTCTGGGTGCAGGACAGGGTGGGAGTCGACTCTGTCGAAAGGGCCGCTGAGCTAGCCGAAGAGTACGCAACGCGTAGAAAGCTGAGCGGAGAGGAAAGCGAATCCGGCCGAAGCGATCAGCGCAAGACCTTCCGACAGGGAAATGACTCGCGAGAAAACGGGCCCGAGAAGCCCGAAGCAGGACAAAAGGTCCCAGAAAAGAGCGCAGAACACTCGAACGGAGACGAGGCGCGGAAAAGCCCAACAGGGCAGTTCGAGGCAAGGAAGCCGTTCCTGTGCTACAACTGCCAGGAGCCGGGACACACAGCGGCCAGATGTAAGAAACCGCGGGTTGTGTTCTCGTACGTGAACGGTAGTGACGGGGACCTGAAGCTTCTTCGTCCCTATCTTCACGAGCTCCAGGTAAACGGAAAGCCGTGCAGGGTGCTTCGTGACAGTGCAGCGACGATGGACGTTGTTCATCCGTCGTATGTAACGACCTCCGATTTTACTGGAAAGGTAGTTTGGATCAAGCAGCTGCTTGAAAAGCACAGTGTCTGTCTGCCTATGGCGACAGTGAGGGTAACTGGCCCGTTCGGAGAGCTAGTGACAGAGGCGGCTGTCTCGCAGACAGTCCCGTTGGAGTATCCTTATTTGTTTTCTAACCGGTCAGATTTCCTGCTGCGCGAAAGGGGTCAACAACAGGGAGAAGGGCTAGTTCAGTCGTGTACGAGGTCCAAATCGCGTCAGGTCGCCCCTTTGTTGACGAGGGATCCAGAGCCAGAGGCAGCTGACGGGGAGCAAGCACTCCCAGAGTTGGAGGCAGAAAACCGGGATGAGAGGGACCAGGTTGTAGAACAGCCTGACCTCGCAGCGCTAGAAAGCGTACGCCGTCCCAACGAGCCGGCGAAAAAGGCGGAGGAAGACGGGATCATTGAAAGATCTCTCGTAGCTCCGGCGTCGCGTAACTTTGGTCCTCTGCTACGAGTAGACAGAGTGTCTTTGACAGTCGAGCAGAAGAGCGACCCTAGTGTGTCAGGGTTTCGCTGTACAGCTCAGGAGATTGCTAGGACCAATGTGACGGGGAATGAAAGAGGCGGATTGTTTTATCGGCGCTATAAAGACCGCATTTTCACGTTTAGAAATCACGTGAAAATCGATCACTACGACTTTAGCGTAAGAAAAAGGAAAGGCAAATTTAACGGCAATGCCGATGGGTTGAGCAGATTTTTCTGACATCACGAAAAATAGTAGGGATGATCTCAGAGGTCTTCGTCATCCACGGGAATGAGGATCTAAGTGGGGGCACTTCGTTGAAACCCCAAAAGGACCTCACAAATTGCGAAAAGTTTTTGTCTTTTGTCTTTTGTTCTTAGTGACCTCGTTGGAAAAATGAGTTTTTTTTGGCACAGGGGGTCTCGATACCCGGAATTGTACCAAATTTTGGTAATCCGTAATCCAGTCTGGCGGGTCTTTGGCGAATTCCGAGCGTTTGACTGCGGTGTGGCGTGGTGTTGTGGGGGACGTTTCCGCTGATGCCTCCGTTGAGAGGTTTGGGAGTTTGTTTGGTGCTTGCAGCGTCTTCTCAAGGCCTACTCCAAGCCCACCTCTTCAGGCCAGCGATTGTACCACCGGCCATTCGAGGTTTCCCTGGCCCCGGAGGGGCTGTTAAGAATGGAACCTTCGGCAACCTTCTTCCGAGTTTCAACGCTGCGGAAACGAGTCCCGAAACGAGTCCCGACGTGTTCAGGACTGACGCCCACCTGTCGAAGGCTGCCCAAAGCGTGTCTCAACGCGTCCGTGACGTCAACGGGACGTGTGTGTGTGTGCGTGTGGGTTCGTGCGCTCCGGAAGGGGAGAGAGGCCTGGCCTAACTGCGGAGAACCTTGGCTATGACTCATTTCTGACTACGTCGCGACGGACCCAGCTGCAAAGCACGTGGCTGTCGCACCTGCTGCCCTGGCGGAGAGAGAGGGAGAAAACGGACCCCTATATAAGGCGGGGCGTGAGAGCTCCATTTGTTCTCTTGGATTTGACGACTGTATCGCTACCATGTAATTAAACCGTTCGTTACGTTACCAATTCTCCCACCTCCACGGGACCCCTGGGTTCTTCACTTCGGGGAATGGTCATCGTCACGAGCCAGGAAGCTCCCGGACGTGCGGCCTAAGCCCCGCCTCGAACAACTTAAATGATTGAGTGGGGAGAGTTATACCCGTGCCACACGGGCAACTTGAATGCCATTTACAACGAATGACATTTGAACGATCGGTCAGCGTAGGGCGTTCTACGCACGAATGATCGCGAGCCGATTCGTCGATCACACGAATGTCATTCGTTTTAAATGGCATTCGAGTTTCCCATGTGGCACGGGTATTACAGGCTCCGCTCATGCTTTCAGTCGAAGCTCAGAATGTGGAAAGTTGACGTGGTGGCGCTGCGATCGAAGTGGCTTGGTTCGCATGAATTTTCGTTGTGACGTCCTCGTCATCGTTCGCAGTCATGACGTCGCGTCGCGTCGAGGACGGCGCTGTTACGCGAAATCGAGTCCCCGCTGTAACGCGGACGTGAGATCAAGTCGCGTTGAGGACGACGCCGTTACGTGACATCAAGTCGCCGGTGTAACCCGGTCGTGACGTCACGCCGCGTCGAGGACGACGTCGACATGACCGTCAACGCCGACGTTGACGTCGACACCACACGCCACGTCAAACGTCGCTATGACATCATGTTAACGGCGTCCTCACTTCGCGTGACGTCGTCGTCACGATAACGTTCGTCCTGACGTCACGTGGCGTCGTCGTCAACGTCAACGGCGACGTCAACGCGACGTCGCTACTACGCCACGACGAAGCCTTCCCTCGTGTAATGTTGTCGCCTTCGCCAACATCAACGCCGACGCGCCGTCACGACGAAGTCTTGACGTCGTGTAACGTCGTCGTCGTCGACGATGACGTCGACGTCATGAAGTTGTCGGGACGTCGTCAGTGACGGTCGAGATGCGTCATGTCGAAAACGATGTCGACAACTTTACGCCAAGTGTGTTTATGACGTCACGTTGACGACAAAGACGCCGTCACCTTGACGTCGCGTAACGTCATCGTCGTCAGTCGTCAACTGTCAGCGTTGACATCGACGTCGTTGTCAACGCGATATGACGTCAGAAAGCAGTCTTGATGTCGTGTAACGCGCGTCGTCAACGTCGGCAACGAGGTCGATGTCAAGGCGTCGTAGCGATGTCGCGTGGCGTTGTGACGACACGTGAGGTCGCGGTGACGTTATGTATTGACGTTGACGCCCGACGTCTAGTTTGTTTAAAAAATATAGCCCGGGGCTCTATTGTTTCTATGATCTTGACCTGTGTGCCGGTCTAACGTGGAACGAAACACTTTTTTACAGAAAAAAAAAAAGAGCTGATAGAGTACATTTTGTGTTAAAAATTGTCTGCGCGATTGGTCAAGAGCTTAAATTGTAGCGCTCGAGTACTCCTTGTTTATGCAAATTTAAGCCACTTCGCTCGTAGCGCCCTCTAATCATTTTTCCACATGCAAAGCTTAAAGGGCAGCTCCGGCCAAAATTCAAAATGAAATAAATTACTGGTATCACTGCAATGACACAAAAGACGACCCCAGCCAAACAATTACGTCCGGGGGACGCCGCATTCTCAACTAATGCCGATAATAAAAATGCGACCCGCCTCGAGCCGCTCCTCCTTAGCGGGCGGCCAGCGGGTTGCCGATCGCTAAAGCAACATTGGGCCGTGACGTCAGTATTGTTCTATTTTTTTTTCCTCCGGTCCGGGCGTTGCGCGGAGTGCGCTTCTTTGAGCCGCTATTACCGCTACTTCGGCTTGTGATTGGCGTGTTTAGACGTTGCTTTTATCTGTAGCCCATGTAGCTTCGGTATAGCCTTTTGTTTATTTGCTTGTGAGGACTCCAAGACTCGTTTTAGCGAGCAACTCAGTGCGCCCAAGACTGCCCAGCTGCTCCTCGAAAGATGCCGAGTACAACTTGTAGCGCTGTGGGCTGCTCAAACAGCCCGCTGCGCAACCCGTAGGTGCTTTTTCACAAGTTTCCAACGGACTGGAAATTGAAGAAGGTGTGGGTGAACGCTGTTCGCCGAATGGACTTTGGACTTCGGCTTTTACGCGCCCGAGGAAAAAAGAACGAAGAAACAGACGTGTACAGCCCAGCACACGTGTGTTCGTGCGCCGCGGCCCACGCCAGAGAGCCTCAAAGCTTCGTGTCTGGAACTGACCCGCAGCGCGAAAGCGAGAAGGCCCCCACGTCACTGGCAGCGCGGTGTAGAGCAAAGCCGCTCCATCCACGGAGCCCAGAGGACATTTTAGACCTAGCGACGCGTACGGAAGACCGCACGCACCGCGAAAGCCGCCGAGTACGGCACCGAAAGAGTTCACAGGTTTTCCAGTCACTAGCTTTTGGGTATACGCACTAACTCTTGCTACATATGCTGGATAACTACCACGTATACAGAATTAAAAGAAAAACAACTTACCTCCTATATTTAGACGGCTAGCGCAACAGAGGTAGGTGCCACTCGGCCTGCGTACTCGTTGAACGAGAACGATCCTGATGCCACGTTCACATAGCGGCTGATTTCCAGTGTTGCCGGGGCCTCGAGCGGCTAGTTTCGGTTTTGCTGGCCGCGCCCCAAACAAAACTTTGAGGCTTCGATATCTTTAAAACTACGCACAATAACGAGAAAAAAATTACACCTTGCGATTCATGGACGCTGACTGCGCTAAAAACAGTCATAATCCCAAAATCGAAAGTATGGACCGGAGTTTCCCTTTAAACAAATATCAATCCAGTGGTCCCACTCATCCTTTCTAGTATAACACGGGCTCACGCTTGAAAGCGTGATTCGAGGCGATTCTGTTTCCAGTTCTGGTTTGGTTCGAAGCGCCACATGCGGAGATCTAGTGAACTGTATCGGCTCGCTTTTTCTGCTGGGCAGCCCATAGAGTTATTACAATAAACGCTAGAAGCTCAGGTGGCGCTAGTGTGCTGTTGTATTTTGAAGCAGACAGTAACCAGTCTAAATTTGACTTCCGGTAATGCATTCCTATAGGGAAAACGCAAATGCGTTTTCTCTTCGCGCCTTATTCTATGAGAAAATATTGCTTGGTGTTGTGGCAAAATAAGAAGTTTGGAACGTTTTACAATTGCATGTACAAAGGTATGTCGGTAAGAGCGTTTTTCTTTAGATTTCATGGCGTCGAACACTGCGATAAGATAGCCCAATACGCATATATAATACGTGTTGACGTTGCAGACTGCTATTACTAGGCACGAATTTACGCATATTGTAAATGCTATGATGAACACAGAGTGAATCAACTTGACAAAACACCAAAAGGTTGCGAATATATCACAAATCAAACAATCAAAACAGACGGCAAGAACGAAGCATAGAGTTATGGAACGAAGAACACGTACTGAATTAGTTACAAATTGTGTACGAATAATCAAAATAAAGCAGTAACCAAGTATTGTTGCTCTGAAATAAATACGAATTGTTGTTCTTTATGCTTGAATTGATAGTTTGCATTCACATATCATGCTGTCCAACGTAGACCTAGGCCTCAATTTTTGTTAACTTAAACATCGCTCAGTAATAAAAAAAGATCATTGACTAAATAAATTACACTTTTCTAATGTGAATAAAGCTACATAGTACCCGTTACGAGTAAATAAACTATGCTTATTTCTATTATTCCCTGGCGAAGAGAAAAAATATCACCTACGTTTTCCCAATAGGAATACATAGGAAGACTGAAAAAGTAGACTGGTTGCTTTCTGCTTCAATTTGCAACCGGAAGTCCCGCAGACACTAGCGCCAGCTGAGCCTCTAGCGTTTATCGTAATAACTCTATGGGGCAGCCGAGCGTTTGGAAAGGCCGGAGCAGAGTGCGGGAAAAATCTTGGAGGCCGTGGTTTCGGAAAAATAGTGTTGTTTTACTCCAAGAGATGGCGCTAAACAACCACAAAATCAAAAGAAAACAAACGAACCAAAACGTCGATGATTATGATGGTCACGTGCTACACATTGCCCAGCCTCCGAGAAGGCCTCACGTACGGAAGGGGTGCCGCTCAGCGCTAGTTAGCGGTGGAAGCAGGTACTACTAACAGGCTCGACCTCCAATAATGAATTCACTGTTACTTTTGGCTCCCCCTAGCAAATAAACTAATTATTATTTAAAAAATTGCGTTTCATTAAAAAAGTTTTCTACGACACTTATGTGAAACTAATCTTTGTTAACCGCAACGTTATGAAAATTAAGGGGGTCTATGACTATCGTGTATTATGTTCCTATTTATTTTCAAGCAATGACTTCCTCGATTTTAACTCATTTTTCTTACCTAACCAAACGATAAATTAACGATAATATCGAACTCAAGGGATCTGGGATCAATCCTAATTTCCATACTAATTACGCACTTCAATCTTTGTTCCTAATTTTCCTCTAGTGTGTAAACACTTCATTATTGCCAGCTCTGATATATGTTGTTAGCTAAAACGAAGTGTGCAAATATTGTGCAAAATAATCCGACTTCTCTTATTCAAGTAATTGTAGCGTGTCATTTGCGTGCAGTGGCGCCGAACCAAGTAAGGCTTCTAATTGGAAGGTTTGTGATCGATGTTCTTGTCACAGTTTTTATTAATGACAGAACCTTCGCATCTTCTAAACGTCTCATAGCTTGTCTAGCCAATGCGGAATCGCCCTTATTTTGATTTTCAAACCATTCATTGGAAAAAAAATGTCGCATTATTATTTTTAGAGAGCAGCTTTTAGACGCCCGTTTCCGGGTTGAGCGTCGTCGCCGTCGGCGTCGGCGTAACCGCGCGTTGCATTATGAGACGTTTCACCGCTGAAGTTAACGGGAAACTTTTTCCGCTAAATCTAGCGGGGAAAGTTTTCCGCCAAATTTAGCGGGGACATGTTTTGCAAAGTTTAGTGCGGAAACGTTTCCGCTAATTTTAGCGGAGATATTTTATTCGCCATCTTTAGCCAAAGTTTTGGGTGATATATTTACCTTGAGATTTCAGGTGAACCCTTACGAATGCATGCCTACAAACAAACATAAACATATATCGCGTAGAGAGCATTACTGTGCTTGTTTGGTTGTCACTGAGACCAAACCAGCTCAAACTAGAAAAAAAACGATTTTTTTTATTACTTCACTGTAAAAGCACATTTTCAGCAGCTGCGAGCGGGCAACTTTATGTGCCACAGGCAACACCGAGGCCGTACGCCCCATTTTAGCGTGTGGTTTCGTCGAGTAGTTTTCCACCGTATTCGAAACTAATTGCGCAAAACGTTCCTTTTGCTTTTCATTTTTTTAACTTGGTACTAGATTTACATTTAGGAACATATGGCAGATGGAGAGAACCGCACCTTTTTTATCCAGCTCACCTGTTAGTCTCCGAATTCTGTCCGTATCGTAGCACTCTTACGAGGCGAATACCGAAACAAGTATATTAGCAACTTGTGAACAGAAGACGGGCGAAAGTATTTAGTACAATGTTTCCACTAAAGGCGACGAGCGAACAATGGTCGGCGGCAGCTGAAGGCAGCATGATGTCTAGACAGAAGGAGCTGCCCAAGCTCCCTTTGCCGCCTCTTCAAGGAGCGCTCGACAGATTCGTGGAATCCATGGAACCTCTACTCAGCCATCGAGAACTCGTGGACACTCGAAAGGTAATGTGCAAAGAGAAGAATGAAGGGACAGAAGCAGCAATTCACCCTTACGTATTACGTTGTGCCTGACTTAGATCGGCACATTTAAACTGTTATGATAGCTGTGATTTTAATACAGCACTAACTGATATCGCAACCAAATCATATTCGTTATTGCACGCCTTGTTTGTTTTTTTTTATCTATAAAGTTAAGACCCCGTAAACTTATTTTGCTTTTATTTTTCTACTCCTTACCGACACGTTTCCCTTTAGTTTTGTAATTCGTAATTCCTTAGTTTGGCAAATAAATCAGTAACGGCCGGAAGCGTGAAAACGCCTGATGACTTAACGATTGAGCAGACAATACACGAGCTACTCAGCTTTGAAGAATTGCGTAAAATGTGAAAAAAGTAGCATAATCAATTTCTCTTTTCAAGCAGACAGATTATTTGTAGTAGACACCTCTGTTGGCTGCTTGGGGATACGTGCACAATGGTGGACTAATGCCGCAACGTCACGGCACAGTTAAGGTCTGTTCACACGATGCATCTTTTAGGCGCGCAACGGTTTCGCGATACTCAAGTTTCGCAAAAAGTGCTCGTTCACACGTACCGCTTCACGTGCAACAACGATGACGTTTAGACTCGCGAAAATAGTTTCGGTGTTGACCATAATGTGGCGCTCCGAATCAGATCGCTATTTATCTGGGGACCTGCTTTGCGCATTTTATGCAGTCAATTCACTTTAATTTTTTTTTCTCACATACTGCACTACTTGGAGCGATCTCGCATGTGCACAAAGCCGATTGAGGCGGCAACCTGTACGTGCAGGACATGTGCCGGCGCCGAGCCCGTACGCAGCCGATTTATTGCCAAAGCTCCTATCAATGCACATGGTATTCATAAAAACGCTATACGTGCCCAATCTGGTTACTTCTCGGCGCCCATGTCTGCCCCGATTTTACTGTGCCAACTGTTTCAGAGAGCGCACATGGTTTCACGTTCGCTTGTAAACAAAGCAAACTTGGTTTCAGTTTACTCGGTGGTCTCTTATCCAGCGGTATCGTAGCGACAACAACGCTATGAGCACTATTCTAATCTCGCCAACTTCCGCTAATTGTCTTCGTCCATCGCTGGATTTTTTTCCGGTATGCTACTCACTTTTCCTTCAGTGGTGCTTGACGTGCTTGCGGAAGCGCCGGCAGAATCCATCGTTCGTGGTTTCGGTTTTTTTTCGGATTTGGCTCGGCTACAACACCGGCAGTGAAGCGGTCTTCTCAAGCAGCTCGCTCCCCCCTCAAAGGCCAAGTGAGAGCGTTTCTGAGCGGCCACTGGCGGCGCCCTCAGAGTGATTGACAGGACTCGGCAAAGTTTCAGCAAAAGCTCGCTCCAGAACCGAGGTGTGCGCGCAACTTTTTTTTAAATGCGCGCGTCCTTTTCGGACTCGTTCAGAAGGCGCAACCATTTGGCGAAACTACATATCGCGACACTAGATGCGCGAGAAAAATGCATCGTGTGAACGGGCCTTTAGTGCGTTTGGTTGAATGAGAAGACAAAAACATCCACAGAAAATGTTGATGAGCGCTGTGAAGTTACAATTTCGACGCTGTTTGACTGCCTCCTCAGTTTTTAGAGTTGACCGTCCTGCTTCCTTCGCCATCTTATGAAATGATTTGTACCTTCCACGATGTCAGTTGTCCGCGTTCTGCAGTGATTCCTACCTTCTAATAATCGGTGGGTGACTTTCAAAACGAGTCCTATGGACAATATGCGTAAAGCCTTTCCATGTTTCAGAAGTAGCGTAAGGTGCGTCGATGCAAGGGGGTCGTGCAACGTGCAGCCCTTGGGAAGATCATGGCGGCACAGCGCAGTACGGAACTATATTTCAAACGCCATGTTATTCCCATAAGTGGCGCGCAGTATGTGTCTCGAGCATTTCCAGGATACAGGGGTTTTAGATATGCGAAATGAACAGCGCCATCTAGTATTCCATGGATAACTATGTCCGCCGTCTTGGTAGCAGGGAAAAAAACGAAACCAGTGGCCAGACCGGCGAAGAACGGATGTATACAAGCGGTCACGCTTTATGCTAGAGGTGCGATGACAACCCACGGCTGCGTACTGCTGTGTAAGAGGCGAGGAACGATCGATTCCTGCGGAAACAACTTGCAGAAGTAAATACAATTCATGATATTTTTTTCTGTTTGTTCGTTAATTCACAGGGAGCTTTTTGCATTGAAATTGAAGACAACAGAAAAAAATATGAGGACCTTCTCACAAGGCACGAACCCACTTACAGCTATTGAACTGAATACTTTTTATTTCACAAAGTTTTACTTGATCTTTTTTTTTTTTAAATTTGCATTTTTTCATATGCATTTGTAGGGTCGACCTGGTTTTATCTTTGTGCGAAAGCAGCTCAGTGTATCTTGACGCCACTAATCCTGTGAAGGCAAAGCAAAAAGATAGCACAACTTCAAAAAAACGTATGCGACGAAGCGCGTATAATCGCACTGACCAACGAATAAATAACAAATCCTAACGTTCTTTATTTCGCTTTAATATAGGGTAAAGAAAATTACTTAACACGGCCAGAAACCAAGTTTATACCGTTGCAATCGATTCGTACATGCTTGACCTGCGGTCGGTAAACGAGGTTTCTAGACAACAACATATCTAGAACTAAGAAGGAAAGAGTGTTTTGAAATGTTCAAAACGATTTGTAACGCGGGTATGCAGGAACTGAAAACACAACACGGAAGCCATGTCTCTTTGCTCTCAACTCGGGCTCGTTGCAGTCGCTAAAGTTCTATCTCGGATGTGGCAAAAAAGCGACATGATGCTGCGAATGCCTTGTGGACCAATACTTACAACGGCACCTTGCGCGTTTTTTTTTTTTATTTAGTTATGAATAAAATCTTGGTTATTGCCAAGAAGCTCGGCAGGCAGTTCTGGAAAAGTTATGTTCTACAAAACCGAAGCCGGTATGCAATCTGCCTAAAAAACATTTGTTTTTGGCGTTCTACTGAGGCCGGTGCTATGTCATATCGATTTTAGCTCTTGCCTGAAAAATATTACACAGGGCGACATTACCTTTGCATGAAATCGGAGCTTTTCATGTATTAAAGCTTTCGCCAGTTACCCGAAAAAAAAACCAATAACATTGACCCCCATGTTTGGATGCCAAGCTAACATGGTAGGCGATATGCTTCTACCGCTGAACAGTACGACCACTTGCGCCTTCGCGTCGAAAACAAAAATTAACTCAAAGTGTCATGGGGAATAAAAGGCACGACGTCTGAGTACAATACCAGCTAGGGGACAAGGCCTGCGCATGACGTCATCGTTAGTGGATCCGCGACGCGCCTCAAGCGGCAAACACGCAGAAGGTCGACGAGAGCCGCCGCAAAGCGGCAGACTCCTCCGTTCGAAACCTGCACGCAGCGCCGCCGCGTGCAGTTTTCGCGTCAGTTGTCAGACGCTACGAGAAGAGCTGGCGGCGATGCCAACACAACCTAGGCGGCGCTGCGTGTATCCACTATGTAAAACCACTCTTCGCCTCGGGATTCAGTCGGCACGGTTCATTTGGTGAAAAGCAGTACTAAACTGACTTGAAGTAAAACGAATGCTACGGACGCAAGGCAGGAGCAATGGGAGGCGCCAATGCAGCCCAGCCTCGCGCACTGGATTCAACTGCGCGGGCTCTGTACCATTGACTCCGTAAGTGTGACGTCATGGTTCCAAACAAACCGTTGCTAGGGTTGTTGTTATGAACAAATACATGTGGCTAGGTTTCGCTACGAAAATCCGACCGCTCAAAATTCAGGAGTAGGATTTAAACTTCTAAAAATTACAGATATAGAAAGCTGGTATGTCATACATGTTTCGACAAAAGTGTGCCGGTAATCGCTTGTTTCTGAAATGTTTACGACTTCAGCTTCCTGTCCTCAGGACGCCTGCAGAAGACGACGAATGCAAGAAGTATGCCGTCTGTCTCACGCCGGCCGGCCAAGCCACGCCGTCGTTTGAATCGTGTGAATATAGACGATATTCTGATATTGCATTTGTTTGAAATATAATTAGTTTCAGGCACTTACAAGAATTCATAGTGGGGTCCGATGCAAAATATGGTTTATCGAAAGTCCGGGCGTCGATCGAGATAAACGTCTGCTAAAAGATCGCATTGCACCCGTGAGAAAAGCACTTCAGGCGATCGGTTGACATCCCAAATTTTGTTTGCAGACTGGTGCTATGCGAGGGTGCTTCGTACCTGGTTGTAACCATCCCTGAGATGATTACTGCGAAATATCGATAGACATGCAATTCTTTAATAGCCTGACAACCTCAATAATAATAATAATAATGGACGACTTACCTCAACGGCGTACGATTTGTTTCTCATGCTGGCCTGCACTACACCGGTAATACATGTCAGGTCGTTGTCGTAACTGATCTGCATGACGTGGTTTGATTTTACAGCATTTTCACCCCTCTAAACTAAGCTGCGTTCTTCACATTAAAAAAAAAACGCACATTGCGGAGGCCTCTACGGCCATGGCGATGCACCTTTTCTTGTCGGTCGTTTACCGATGCAATTCAATGAAGACGGCCGCTGCAAAAGAGGCCATCAAATCTATCGTGTCGTCCGCTACCAAAGCAAAGCGGAGTGCAATACTTCTGAAAAGACTTTCATTGTTGCAATATGACACTGAGACGACAAGAACATCTTCATAATTCAATATCAAGAAGTTAGGTTGCTTACAAAAAATTATTTACTTTCTTGTAAGCAAACATCTTGCCTCATGTGGAGTCTCCATGCATTAGTCCATAGCAGCGTCCCTACCAACGGTTTGTTTGGACCCAGACGCCATGTTGTGACGTAATCACTTACGGGGTCAATTGTCCGTGTTCTGTGCTGTTTGGGTGGATGCTTTTATCCCCCGCCGCATTGAGGACCGGTGGAATCACCAAGTGTCTCATAGAGAACCGTGGATAAACAATGAGCACGATTCCCCTAAATTCAATCTTTGTCTCGAGGCAAATAGACCCATTCCTCTCGGGGAGGGGGCGCGAGTGCGTCTGCAAGACTAAAGCGACTGACGTGTCCAAATACCGCCATCGTTTGATCGTGCCGCGGGCACTTTTATCAAATGCCGGCGACGCGTCGCCATTTTATTGGTATTCACAGCAGACCTACTGGTCTGCTGTGAATTCCGGTGACACGCCGCCGTTTGAGAGCACGCTCCTATTGGCCTACTATAGATGTCGGCGCCACGCCGCCGAACCAAACTAGATGGGCGGCGACGCTGCGTCATTTTTGGCTCAAGTGCGTCCCAGGTGCACCAGGTAGGCGATACTTGTTTATAAAATCCATCCAGCGCCTTACGCAAGACGCCATCAATCTCCGCTAGCTACACCATCCACACGATACGACCATAAAAGCGGCGCTGTAACGTCTGATTATACCCGTGCCATGTTCGAATACATGCATCTAGTGCCCCTAAATAAGCTACGCTTATTTAGTGTTATATATAAATATAACGCCAGTGCTTTATCTCGCGCGATTTCTTTTTCACATTGCCTCCTATTGTCCTTCCCTGGCCAAATCTTTACCTGACGCTCCTAGAGTAAAAGAGGGCAGTTAATTGGATTTGAGTTGAAGGCCTCAGCAATCAGTGTCTACGAGCGAAATTGAACTTCTGTGCTCGAACCTACACAGATTTCTCTGTCATTAGAAAGGGACGCTAGGTACTTCCATGTCCCATGGAGCTGGTCACGTGACATAAAAATCCCTCTAGGCCGCCACCGCGGCGGCGGATGCAAGATGAGCAAACAGGCCCTGGGGTTAGTGCCGGTGGTGGCTGGGCGGCGGTCTTGGCGAAGCGGGACCCTGTAATCTACCAGCTTGCGGTCGAGCTTGTAATCGAGCAGCCCTGTGCACCCTGTCGGTCGAAGACATGGTGTGTGCCACTGGTCTAGTTGGCTCTCTGAGGATGGAAAAAGAACTCGTGTTACGCCCAGCTGGCTTTCTCTTCTTACGTCGTTGGGCTTGTGCAATCGAAGTCGAGAGCCAACACTAGCCGCGCCTTCGCCGTCCATGTCGTCGCCACTGCTCTCGTTGTCGGAAGACGAAGTTCTCTTCTTCGACGTGACGGGGTGTCTGACGAACGGCTCGAAATCCAGTAGCAGACAGTGCTATAACAGGCTACGCTAGAACTCAAGCAAACTAGCCATCTCAGAGTTATCTGAGAAAATACCAGACGTCATATGTCATCCGGGCCGCGCTCCGAAATTTACTCTGTCTGACGCCAGGGTAAGCGTTTTGTACCTTAGCGTTCTAAGACACACCCATTTCCAGCGTTTTTCAATCTGTGTTGTCGCGTGCCACAAGATCCATTTGGGTAAGATCTGGAACACAACACCGTTGACTTGTGTGCGTGGCGTCATTATATGGCGCCGTTGATGGAACAATATCTAATGCTCTGGCTGCGCCCACGAAGTCCGGTCTACGTCGACATCTTGCGCAGACTAACAAAAATTTCCTACTGGTTACTTATCGAGACGTGTTCGTAGAACTGAGAGGGACCTCCCCGAAAAACTCAGATTATATTTTTGCCTAGTAAATGAATTTGGACGATCCAAATATTGAACGTGGGTTATGCAATAAAAAACAGGGATTCTAAATAGACATAAAGCTCAGAATGTTGAGAAAAAACATTTTTTTTTCACGACCGCTAGTCATCAATATTTCAACTGCAATTGTACTTACCTATATTCACAATCGTGTGTCAGCCTTAATTTAGTTTAACCAAGAACTAAGCGTAAATTCTTATATGCTAAAACTATTATTTTCTTCACTGTCCTAACAATATAGTAACAACATTTTGTTTTTGAATTTCAAGGTTCTTCGCGACTTCGCCAAGCCAAGCGGAGATGGCCAAAAGTTGTATCACTTACTCCAAACAAAAGCTCAATTTTCATATAATTGGGTGAGTCTGCAAAATTTCACTTACGAGACTTTTTAAATTTGTATTTATTACGTTTATGCTATCATGCCCCATGCTGCATTTAAACTCTACAAATCACGTACGGGCACTGAATAGTTTTACGAAAGGTTTCAGACTGGCTTGCGGAAGAAACATTCTTGAAGTTCAGGGACTCCGTTATCTCAAAAAGTCCGGCGATGGCCCTTCCGAAAGAGGACTTCCACACGCCATCAAAGCAACTAGAGTAAACAAGATCTTCCATGATTTTTATATACCAAACCAGTGAAGCATTGTGCCTGCTTGATTTTCCACTGAGGTAGTGACCTTCTCTATACAGGCACGCAGCCAGGCTCACCGCGGCGGCGCTGAACTTCAAATACCTAATTGACAGGCGAGCCTCCTTACTGTATACCTTGACTTCTAAGAAGAAATACAACTTCCAAAAAAATTAATTTTAGATTCTTGGATAGGACAGCCAAATCACGAAACAAGCACCATCCTACTAAAATAATAAAAATATCTAATCATTTATGACTGTAGTTACAGTTTGCTTAGAAGCAATTTCGAAGCATCTCCCTGTTTTGAGACGCCTACCTGGAAACAGGAGAAATGTTCGGAATTGCTCAAATATCTCTCAAGACGTAAATATTGAGTCAATTGTTTCCTTTTTCCTTTTCGTGATGAAAAAAGGGGCGAGGGGGTTGTTTTGTGAGATAGGCATGCTGTCTTGGCAATTAAAAATGTATTTGGGTGTTTCGTGTTCATTTAAATAGGTATTCAGACGTTTTATTTATTGTTAGTGATTATTTTCAGGGTTGGCTTTACACAACCACCAAACCTGCAACTTGGACGTTATGTACAATTTTTTTTTTGCAGATCATAAGTTTTTATCTTTTTTTTTGTCAATGCCGTTTTTATATACTAAAAATTTCCGTCTGCAACACTGAAGTGACGCCAGCGGCCGACCTAGGTTTGGGAAGTAAAACTTTTCACAAACATATTACAATGAATTTGATGGCGTTTAACGAATGCTGTCGAAGCGCAATCCTTTCTTGCTCAGCAGCAAGAGATAAATGCTCGAGATAGTCTGCTTTCTGGACTGGCGGTCCGAGCTGCAAATATGCCTGCCAGTAATATCAAGCCACTTAGAAACACGAAGAAATTCGAATGTTCATATTAGAATCGCACTTGTTTGCCGTTTTTTGAAATTAAGCGGTACGTCATCATAACATGTTGGAAAAAGCAAGGTGCGGGTATTAAAAAATATATGTAGCTTTAGTAGCTCCACAAATCGACGGAGTATTTTTTAATGACTACTGAAAGGCAAGCAATATTCATTCATTTTTGGCCAAATAAAATTTTTTTAAACATTAAAATCGATAAAATGTTCTGACAACGAACCCACTACGTACACTCAATTACAATGTTAGTGCGAACTTAACTTCAGTGAGTTTTCTACTTTTACTTTCATAGGATGCCGGTGAGCACCATCATTTACCATTTAGAGGTAAATGTTTATTTACAAACACTAAGAAGTCAACCTCCGTTCAGAGCTGATGAAGTTATAAAACTCCGACTGAACACATTCCACCAATACAGTAGTTTTGATGAGAGTCATTCAATACTGAGAGAAAAACAAGAAAACACGGCGATGACTCATTTGCGCTGCCAGTGCCACGGAGAGTACACCGTGAGACCACTTAAAGGGGTCGCGAAATAATTTTTCAACTTCTTTATTGGTTACTTCTCAACTCAAATGTGAAATGAGATATAAGGTGGTCTGTACATAGTATTCCACTAAATGCGATGATTCCAGATTTCGACAATGTGTTTTTAGGCACACATCGAAACTTGTTACTCGCAAATGATGATAAGTGCCGACGCGGCACTTATCATCACACTGGCAACTAACGCGTATACAAATATTCGTCGATGGATTGAATGCTGACGAGCGCATATATTCGATTGACGCAGAGCTCGTGTCCAATGCTGGGTTCGGCTGACGGGCTTTGGGCTCCGAGGATGTATCACAGTGAAAAGGCAGATAGATTTCGAAGGAAAGGAAGTACGAAATAGTCCGCTATATTTTTTAACGTTCGTACCTAAAAGGCGAGCTTTCGAGTTTCTAGACTTATATTTGGCCAATTAAACGATATACGATTAGTAAACTTTTACTCTAAAATCATTTATTCCGTACCAAAAGTCATTTCATGGCCCCTTTAAAGTGGGGCCTCATTATGCGGCACCGCTTGAGTATGGCAATTTGTGAAGCGCCAATGATGAGAGATTGACGTCGGAGAGAGGGAGAAAGAGAGAGACATCTGAACCCTCTGGCAAACATTAAACATGCCTCAAAGTTTTTTTTCTTTGTTTTTTTTTTGCATCACGTCATTTGTTTATTAACCAATAGAACAAGTCTTAGCTCTCGAGAAGTAAAGGTTTATTCACATGGTGCATCTTTTTAACGCGCAACGGTTTAACGAAACCAAGATTTCGCGCAATCGGCTAGTTCACGCGTCGAGTTATACAAGCGAAAATTGTGATGTAATCATTCATAAGAATTTTGCCAAACCTTGTCACCTACACCGGGAATCTTCAAAGCGAACAATATGAAGTACGCACAGTGTGAAAAGACAGTCCGATTTGTTGCTTATTATCACACGATAAACGTTCTCGGATTTGGTTCACTCTAATTACTAGGCCTGCCAAACGTTGAAAGATCGGAAACGTCAAAGCACAGGCGGATAGTCTCGAAGTGTATCTAATCATGCCGTTTAATACCTAACACTATGGTCCAGGAAATTTAAAAAAAACGTTTTGTTTTTTTAAGGAACAGACACAGAAGGGAGCGTCTCAATCTCAGAAAACTGGTTTATTTGTCAAGCAACGTATGCATATATACGCGTACACACACAGCCACTCTCCTCCACCTTCTACACAGAGATCTCCCAGAAGTTTAAAATACAAAGATAATACACATTCACAAAAGACCAAGTGGTCAAACCTCCAAAAAATTATTGTCAATCACTTCTACGCAGAGATCTCCTTTGTTGTAAGCATTTTCAAATACAGAGACCATATAATTAGCGTGAGGCACATACGCTTGGCATAAGAACAACTGAGTGCGCCACGCGGATGGTGGCACGGACTTCGTGCGTTTTCTTCGTCGTCTTCTAGGATGGCGCAAACATTCGGCCTTCCTGTAACTCAAGTGTCCTAACTTTAGCTGTTCTCACTTTCACTACTGTTGGCGTCAAAAATGGCAGGCCGTTTCAGTTTGTCGCCTGGGGTTGTAGATTCGTAGAAACGTTGACTGCGCTGTCACCCACGTATGTCCTCGATACGATAAGGGTCGTTAGGAAGTCGCTGCGTGACAACATGCGGTTCCTTGTACTTCGGTAATAACTTGCGTTATTCACCAGTCACCGTCGGTTCATGCTGAACTAGGACGATGTCCCCGGGTTCAAACGTCGGTGCTTGACGACAGTTTTTGTTGTAGCGGCGCTTTTGTTTCTCTTGGTCAAGTCGGATAGCTTGGATAGCAGTCGCCCGTCGACTTGACATGACCTCGTTTGTCTGAGTAGACGCCTCACGCAAAGTGTTGTCTAAATGATTTCTGTTCAAATTTCTTGACTTGTAGCTCAACAGCAGTCTGAAAGGGGTGCTCTGTATCGCGTTCTGATACGTGGTGTGAGACTTCATTGAATGAGATCAACAACTTCATCCCAATCGTTACCATCCTTGGTCTTCGTTTAGGTAGCAATCGCTAGAGCGATTGCCTTGTTGAAGCAATCAACTTTATCATTCGCATAGAGCGTAGCCCTTGACGTCAAAATGTGACCGATGCCATCTTCTTCAAAATATTTCTTGAAAGCTGATCTAGCACACACCACTCCTCGGTCCGTGACTACTCGGGATGATGGTCCGAATAGTTCAACGATGTGTCGCAAACAACGTGTAGTCGCTTGAGCTCCTGTGTTCCTAACAGGCGCGAGCATTAAAAACTTTGTGCACATGTCTACGCCTACGGCAATGTCTGGATTTTGGGAAGGGACCTAAGCGGTCGATATGAACAGTGTGGACTGAGATACCGAACTTGTCGATGGAATGAAGCATGCCCGGTGCCTTTCCTGTAGAGCCCTTGTGGTACAGACACTCTGCGCACGCAGCCATATACATCCGCACATATCGCCTCCTTCCTGTGAACCAGTAGTTTTCTTTGATGAGATTCCCAGCCTTGTCTGTCTTGACATGTCCCAATTCATCATGACAACGCAGAACTACCTGCCTTCGCAGCGGTTTCAGCACAAGCCACTGCAGCCTCTTTGAGTCCCTTCGGAAGACAACATTCTTCTGAAGTTTGAACTCTGATTGGATGCGACGCTCACCGCGGAAAGTGCAGGTTTTTGTAATACTTGTTTGATATGGTTCACAACGGCATCCAGTCATGTTTTTCGGTCGACCACAGTAGCGTAAATGTGAAGTCCTTCGTACTCCTCCACTTCTTCTGCTGGTCAAATCGGTGACCGACTCAGGGCATGAACGTGCTGCATAGACGCTGCATCCCTGTGAACAACAATAAATGTGAATTCCTGCAGTCGCAGCCACCAGCGTACCGCTCGCGGCAAGGTGTCACTGTTTGCTCATTGATCCTTGAAGAGCGCTTTAATCTGTATCAACAGTAAAATCATTGCAGGAAAGGTACGTTATCAGCTGTCCTACGGTCCACACAACAAGTGCTTTCAGCTCGTAGGAATGATATTGCTGCTTGGCTTTTGAGGTTTGCCGACTTCCTTACACCACAGGGTGGAAGTGTTCATCACTCTGGATTGGTAGCAGCATGCCCCCCCCCCCCCTAGTATTTTTTGCTGGCATCGGTGTGGACTTCAGTCGGAGCTTCATGGTTCTAGAGGACCAAGACAGCACCCTCTTGCAAGCGCTGTTTAAGGACACAAAACGCAGTGTCTGGATTGGCGGTTCACTCCCAACGTGCATCTTTCTTGAGATGCTTCCTCACCCTATTGAAAAAACCAGCTTAAGCTGGTCCCAGCTTCAAGCTGGGTTATTGCCCCAGCATGCCCATCTAGGCATGCTGGTCAAGCTGGTTGTACTGGTCATGCTGGTTGATCTGGTTATACTGGTCATGCTGGTTGATGTGGTCCCAGCTTCAATCTGGGTTATTGCCCCAGCATGCCCAGTTTGGCATGCTGGTCATGGTGGTTGATCTGGTCTCAGCTTCAAGATGGGTTATTGCCCCAGCTTGCCCTGTTTGGCATGCTGGTTAAACTGGTCATGCTGTTGGACTTCCCAACCAGTTTAACCTGTTGAAATTAATACACAGGACAAACAAGCCAAGCTCTTCAGAAAAGCCAACTCGGCATCCAATTTATTATTTTCGTACTTGCGGCCTGCTCACATGGCTCAGATGCCACAAATCCTCGGCGCTGACACAGTATACTAACCGGCGCCCAGACAGTGGTTCTCAGTGCAAAACAAACAATGTTATTAAAACCAGATTCCCTATTTCTCAACACGAAAAATACTAGACAAACACCAAAACAGGCAATAGCAATACAAAATACTACACGAATGAGAGAAGCAAACCTGGGTGCCGCTAGTGATGGGGGCGAAGTGGCCTCTTGCGTAGTCGGCAGAGGCGAGGAAATTCGTATGGGTAGCATTGCCGATACTCCTCGGCGCCAGTGTCATTCACGAGCACACACACGTTCGAAGACACGAAGCGACACCTCAGTCGGGACGTCCGACCTCTTACCGCACTGAACGGACTGCTGCTCTGTTTCCTCAAAACACGCTTCGCTTGCACCGTCGTTCAGGGCAGTCTCCAAACAACGCGCACAAAGCCGTCCCTTCGAAAATCTGCCCAAGATAGCCAAACGTGTCTCAAATTCTCCGTTCCTACCACACTCTCTCTCTTTTCTCGCACACTAAGGCAGCTCGCAGCGCGCCTGAAGTGCCCGGTCGTCTACCTAAAACGAGAGGACAAAAAACAGGACGTGGCCTCGTTCTAGCCTAAGCCGAAATTGGCGCGCGCGCTCCCAGCAATGCCAGTTCGACCATCTCTAGCCGACCTTTGCGTGCGCGCTCCCAGCAAGACCAGCTTGACCACCATGATTATGAGTTCGACCAGCTTCACCAGCTTGTCTCCCAGCTTGACCACATTAGATCCATCGAAAACCAGTTTGACCACTTTGACCAGTTAGGACCAGACTATCTCCCAGCTACACCAGATTAAATCTAAAACCAGATTGTAGTTAGACCATGCTGGTTTTTAATGAAACCAAACTGACCAGCTAAAATTCTAGCATGCCGAGCTTAAACCAGCGTGATTGCCAGCTAAACCCGCTTGTCTAACACATTGACCAGTTTGACCAGCTTAGTTACCAGCTTCACCAGTTGGATTTTCACGTTGGTTTTTCCAGTAGGGCTCAACGGCTGTGCAAGCGTAGCTTAATTCTTGACTAACTGTCTGAAGTAGTTAACCAATTGAAGAAACATTGTCGGGACTCATGAGCTAGGGAGGGTGTTGGACAGTCGATTAAATCTTTCAGTTTGTAATTGCTGTGGCTGAGTCCGGTCGCTCCGACCTCGAAGTCCAGGTACGTGGCCTTGTCGATCACACAGTTATACTTCATGATATGTAGCGTCAGGTTCGCAGCTCCTAAAACTTGAAAAACTTGCACGAGATGCGCAAGACTATTATCAAAGTGTTTACAAGAAATAAGGACGTTGTCTATCTAGTCTAGTGCGAAACCATATCGTAACTGTCCCAAGACCACATTCATCATGCGCTGGAAGATCGATGGAGCGTTGGTGAGTCCCAAAGGAATTTTTAGAAACTTGCAATGTCCCATGGCGTTAAACAAGCTGTCTGAGCTCGAGAATCCTGAGCCATCGGCACCTGATAATAGCCAAAGCCAAATCGAGCGTCGTAAGCAGCACGTTCCTTGGAGACGGTTCCTACAGCTCATCTTCAATGAGCGGTAGGGGATAATAATTATTATCATGATGTAGAAAAACCCGAGACTGTGGTAAAAGCAGGGAAACTTGGTCGAAGAAGAAATACAGGGGAAAAGAACCTCTCAAACTCAGCTACTGCGTTTATTTCCTCAATGTCTTATATACCCACAACCTAACCACCGCCCACCGACGTCACAAGGTCAACCTTTGTTATCTATATAATCCTACCCACATTGGTCTTCACCTCAACCGTAAACGATGACCTGAATCCCAAACTGAAAGCTTAGGACCTTGAACAAAACAAACGCATCAAAAGAAACACACGGAACCCGCTTCCTTTCCAGCCGGAGTCTGGAAAGGCTATGCTTCATCTAAACGAGAACTGATATGACTTCAACCTGAACCCCTGCCCGCAAAATGACTCATTGCACGTTCACTTACAACTATTACAAAAAAAAATTACATTTTAAGAAATTTCTTGGAACTACTTCCGAGTTGCATCGAAGCGTGACTGATACAATTACCGATGGTTTTGATACGAACCGTCTCTCTTATGAGCCTCTTAATGCTGTTGCGCTCTCTGTGAAGAATGTTAGTTGGCCACCAATGTGCCGTACAATCGTTACACTCACTAATGTGTTTAGCAATCTCTGAATTGGGTGCGTTTGTTTTTACATTTCTTTTGTGCTCTACCAATCTATTATTTACACACCTTGCCGTTTGTCCCACATACTTGAAACCGCATTCCAGTGGTATTTCATAGACTACTCCTTCCTTGCAATCAACCGACTTATCACGGTGCGCTTTTTGACACACTTTCTGACTCGTCTGAAACGGTGTCAAATGGTTCAGCGTAAAGTCGAACCTAAACGCTACATCAATCCCAAATTTGTTTTGCGCATGCTTTAAGGTCATGAGAAATTGCATGAAAATATGAAATAACCGCATAATGCGCCTTTTGGTTTCCTTTTCTGTTCGTTGCTTAGCCTTTTGTTGTAATTCCAATTGTCTTTTTATGAACACACTGTCATAGGGTCTAGGCCAACTCGTCGAAAGCCAACTCGTCGACGGCAAACTCGTCGGCGGCCCATTCGTCGAATAGGCCAATTCGTCATAGGGCAACTCGTCGAAGGAAAACTTGTCGAAGAGGCGAACTGGTCGCCACTGTTTCAAAGTCACAATATATAATTTTGTCCTGAAATTTCGAAGCAAATCCTGCCCCATAGTAATGCGTAATATTGCCCCACGGTAATAGCCTCCAGTGTGCTCTTTCTTGTCGAAGATAACTTGTAGCTTTCTCCGCTTTCATGGTACAGTGGGGGACGATCACTTCGTCGCGCGTGTATCAGTGGGCCGCCTGTTAACTTACACAGCCCACCCGTTCACCCCGCTTCGCGGCGACAGTCTACGGCGGCTCATAACAGAAATGCTAACCCATAGTGTGCTAACCCATCTGGCCCATCAGTCACGCCGCTTCGCGGCGACAGTCTGCGACGGCTTATTACAAAAAGTAATAAAACAAACAAACAAAAGGACGATCCCGAAATTAACATTTCTCAACTTGTCTCAAGATACTGTCCTGTCTTCGCAGTCTTGTGATTTTTTTGTCCGTCTTGTAACCTAAGAATGGCGCTGTGTCCAAACACAAATAAAAATTTAGGTCAAAAGGTAAGAAGGAACTACGAACGTTAACCTCGGACCGTCATTCAACCCATTCGACGAATCGCCCTTCGACAGCTTGCCCCTTTCGACAAGTGGCCCTTCGACGAATTGCCCTATTACGAATTGGCCTATTCGACGAATGGGCCGTCGACAAGTTGGCCGTCGACGAGTTGGCTTTCGACGAGTTGGCCGGATCCCACTGTCATAGCCTGCATCTTCTAACCTTGACCACTGCCTTTCTACCGCACAACCCATAAAATGGGTACACGACTTATCCAGTGCGTTGCTGATTAGAGATCTGAGTATACCTGCTTTTACTGATTTAGCATGACAACTTTTCCTATTCAAAACGGGTTTTGCGGCCATTTTTCCGTACTCCCAACATAAACCCCCCTCCACGTGAATGCGTAAGTCCAGAAATTGTAAAATACCATTGTCCGCCTTTTCTAAGGTGAACTTAAGTTCCGGCGCCGCTCCCCTCACTGTCCGTTCCAACTCGAGTATATCCTCTTCGCGAAATGAGCAGATGAATATGTCATCGACATATCTCCTTACAAAGCCCGTACTCGATGAAATACAATTCAACTTATCCGTTAGGGCAGCATCCATGTTGTTAAGGTATATTTCTGCTAGCATTGGAGCAACCGATGAACTTATACATACGCCATCTCTTTGTACGAATTTGCGTTCATTGAACTCGACTACCGTTGCCTGAAGATACAGATCCAGAATTGACAAAAAACTCTCCACCGTTACTCCTAAATTGGGTTGAAAATGAACCAAATTCAGCTCCAAAGCCTCACGAAGCCTCTGCATTAGACGTGCCTTCTCTAGCGAATAATGTAAGTCCTTTATGTCCATGGAGACTACCGAAAATCTCTTTTCATGAATTCCTTCCAGGATATTGATCAATGCATTCGAATTCTTAAGGGCCAGGCTTTTTTCAAGCTGCACAAGATTCAATCCTTGTTGAAGAAATCGCGAGATGGTGTGCTGCCACGTTCCATTCTCGTTTACCACTACACGAAGGGGCATGTCTACTTTGTGATCTTTTAGAAACAAGTTTACACTTAACGTCATTCCTGTTTGGCTCGGAACCTTTTTTGCCAGTGCGTCCAACCCATCTTCCTTTAAAACCGTTACAACACTTTTTTTTCAATTTGACAATATTTCCCCTCCATTCAACAAAAAGAGAACTCAAAGCGTCAGACGATTTTTTTTTTTAACATCGACGACGGAAGGATAGCGAACTTGCCGGATCTATCTGTCTGCAGCACATTAAGCGAACCTCTTTCCAATTCTCGTTTAACTGAAACCACGCCTCGGAAATTTCTTCGTTCTGCTGGATAAGACTTATCTAGAAGACATTCCATTCTATCAACTGCCTGATCTACAAATGCTACTCTCTTGTCCAAATTGATCACCTTCGAAATGTCCTGAATCGAGGAAAAAACATCCAACCTCGAAGGTTTAACATTCAAGCAAAACTTTGGGCCTTTGCTTAACATCTGCTTTGTTTTGTCTGAGATGTCCACATTGCAAGGATTAACAATGCTACATTTAGATCCGTCCTTCACGTGCCCCGAACTTGGTGTACTTTCACTCCTCCTTTCTCTGGTCTTCGTACTCTTAACACTGTCTAATACAAGTCGTCGCTTCACATACCACAACCGCTCGAAAAGTTCCTTTTTTCCCGATTTCCAGCGTAGATAGTCCTGGTGGTGCCTGTAATCCGTGCCTCTGAGGAGTGTCCAGATGCGATCACAGGCCCTGCGGAGCTCTTCTATTCTTGTGCTTGTTCCTTCTCTGTAGACCTTGATTATCTTCTTTTTGGCGCTCCAACCAAAAACCCGTTGTTGAAAGATGCTTGAACCGGACCGGATCGACGTAGCGATTCCTCAAGCAAATGCCGAAGAAGGCGACCTCTGCTTCCAGCTCGGCTAGACGGCGTCCCAGGTTGTCCTGCACAGTGAAGGATTGAAAAAAGTAACTTAGTTGGTTGCGGGTAACTTGTGGATCCATAGGAAAAGGGAAATAAGTCTGCTTCCGGAATTATCAATGAAAAAACAGTGAGTGCGCAGGCGAGCTGGTAGATGTTGATCATGATGTAGAAAAACCCGAGACTGTGATAAAAGCAGGGAAACTTGGTCTAAGAAGAAAGACAGGGGAAAAGAACGTCTCAAACTCAGCTACTGCGTTTATTTCCTCAATGTCTTATACACCCACAACCTAACCACCGACCACCGACGTCACAAGGTCAACCTTTGTTATCTGTACAATCCTACCCACATTGGTCTTCACCTCAACCGTAAACGGTGACCTCAATCCGAAACTGAAAGCCTTGAACAAAACAAACATAACAAAAGAAACACACGAAACCCCTTCCTTTCCAGCCGGAGTCTGGAAAGGCTATGCTTCATCTAAACGAGAACTGATATGACTTCCAACTGAACCCCTGCCCGCAAAATGACTCATTGCACGTTCACTTACAACTATTACAAAAAAAAATACATTTTAAGAAATGTCTTGGAACTACTTCCGAGTTGCATCGAAGCGTGACTGATACAATTACCGATGGTTTTGATACGAACTGTCTCTCTTATGAGCCTCTTAGTGCTGTTGCGCTCTCTGTGAAGAATGTCAGTTTTTGACCAATGTGCCGTACAATCGTTACACTCACTAATGTGTTTAGCAATCTCTGAATTGGGTGCGTTTGTTTTTACATTTCTTTTGTGCTCTACCAATCTATCATTTACACACCTTGCCGTTTGTCCCATATGCTGGACAACCTGGGACGCCGTCTAGCCGAGCTGGGAGCAGAGGTCGCCTTCTTCGGCATTTGCTTGAGGAAACGTTTCGTCGATCCGGTCTGGTTCAAGCATCTTTCAACAACGGGTTTTGGTTGGAGCGCCAAAAAGAAGATAATAAAGGTCTACAGAGAAGGAACAAGCACAATAATAGAAGAGCTCCGCAGGGCCTGTGATCGCATCTGGACACTCCTCAGAGGCACGGATTACAGGCACCACCAGGACTATCTACGCTGGAAATCGGGAAAAAAGGAACTTTTCGAGCGGCTGTGGTATGTGAAGCGACGACTTGTATTAGACAGTGTTAATGGTACGAAGACCAGAGAAAGGAGGAGTGAAAGTACACCAAGTTCGGGGCACGTGACGGACGGATCTAAATGTATCATTGTTAATCCTTGCAATGTGGGCATCTCAGACAAAACAGAGCAGATGTTAAGCAAAGGTCCAAATTTTTGCTTGAATGTTAAGCCTTTGAGGTTGTTTTTTCCTCGATTCAGGACATTTCGAAGGTGATCAATTTTGACGAGAGGGTAGCATTTGTAGATCAGGCAGTTGCTAGAATGGAATGTCTTCTAGATAAGTCTTATCCAGCAGAACGAAGGAATTTCCGAGGCGTGGTTTCAGTTAAAAGAGAATTGGAAAGAGGTTCGCTTAATGTGCTGCAGACAGATACATCCGGCAAGTTCGCTATCCTTCCGTCGACGATGTTCAAAAGAAAATCGTCTGACGCTTTGAGTTCTCTTTTTGTTGAATGGAGGGGAAATATTGTCAAATTAAAAAAAAAAGTGTTGTTACGGTTTTAAAGGAAGATGGGTTGGACGCACAGGCAAAAAAGGTTACGAGCCAAGCAGGAATGACGTTAAGTGTAAACTTGTTTCTAAAAGATCACAAAGTAGACATGCCCTTTCGTGTAGTAGTGAACGAGAATGGAACGTGGCAGCACACCATCTCGCGATTTCTTCAACAAGGGTTGAATCTTGTGCAGCTTGAAAAAAGCCTGGCCCTTAAGAATTCGAATGAATTGATCAATATCCTGGAAGGAATTCATGGAAAGAGATGTTCGGTAGTCTCCATGGACATAAAGGACTTATATTATTCGCTAGAGAAGGCACGTCTAATGCAGAGGGTTCGTGAGGCTTTGGAGCTGAATTTGGTTCATTTTCAATCCAATTTAGGAGTAACGGTGGATAGTTTTTTGTCAATTATGGATCTGTATCTTCAGGCAACGGTAGTCGAGTTCAATGAACGGAAATTCGTACAAAGAGATGGCGTATGTATAGGTTCATCGGTTGCTCCAATGCTAGCAGAAATATACCTTAACAACATGGATGCTGCCGTAACGGATAAGTTGAATTGTATTTCATCGAGTACGGGCTTTGTAAGGAGATATGTAGATGACATATTCATCTGCTCATTTCGCGAAGAGGATATACTCGAGTTGGAACGGACAGTGAGGGGAGCGGCGCCGGAACTTAAGTTCACCTTAGAAAAGGCGGACAATGGTATTTTACAATTTCTGGACTTACGCATTCACGTGGAAGGGGGTTTGTGTTGGGAGTACGGAAAAATGGCCGCTAAACCCGTTTTGAGTAGGGAAAGTTGTCATGCTAAATCAGTAAAAGCAGGTATAGTCAGATCTCTAATCAGCAACGCACTGGATAAGTCGTGCACCCATTTTATGGGTTGTGCGGTAGAAAGGCAGTGGTCAAGGTTAGAAGATGCAGGCTATGACAGTGTGATCATAAAAAGACAATTGGAATTACAGCAAAAGGCTAAGCAACGACCAGAAAAGGAACCCAAAAGGCATTATGCGGTTATTCCGTATTTTCATGCAATTTCTCATAACCTTAATGCATGCGCAAAACAAATTTGGGATAGATGTAGCGTTTAGGTCCGACTTTAAGCTGAACCGTTTGACACCGTTTCAGACGAGTCAGAAAGTGTGTCAGAAAGCGCACCGTGATAAGTCGGTTGATTGCAAGGAAGGAGTAGTCTATGAAATACCACTGGAATGCGGTTTCAAGTATGTGGGACAAACGGCAAGGTGTGTAAATGATAGATTGGTAGAGCACAAAAGAAATGTAAAAACAAACGCACCCAATTCAGAGATTGCTAAACACATTAGTGAGTGTAACGATTGTACGGCACATTGGTCGCAAACTAACATTCTTCACAGAGAGCGCAACAGCACTAAGAGGCTCATAAGAGAGACTGTTCGTATCAAAACCATCGGTAATTGTATCAGTCACGCTTCGATGCAACTCGGAAGTAGTTCCAAGAAATTTCTTAAAATGTAATTTTTTTTTTAATAGTTGTAAGTGAACGTGCAATGAGTCATTTTGCGGGCAGGGGTTCAGTTGGAAGTCATATCAGTTCTCGTTTAGATGAAGCATAGCCTTTCCAGACTCCGGCTGGAAAGAAAGGGGGTCCGTGTGTTTCTTTTGTTGTGGTTGTTTTGTTCAAGGTCCTAAGCTTTCAGTTTGGGATTGAGGTCACCGTTTACGGTTGAGGTGAAGACCAATGTGGGTATAATTGTATAGATAACAAAGGTTGACCTTGTGACGTCGGTGGTGGGTGGTTAGGTTGTGGGTATATAAGACATTGAGGAAATAAACGCAGTAGCTGAGTTTGAGACGTTCTTTTCCCCTGTCTTTCTTCTTCGACCAAGTTTTCCTGCTTTTACCACAGTCTCGGGTTTTTCTACATCATGATCAACATCCACCCGCTCGCCTGCGCACTCACTGTTTTTTCATTAATAATTCTTAGTAATCGCATTGAGCGCCTTGTAATCGGCACAAAGTGGTTTCTCCCCGGTCCTCTTTTTCACGACGAGTAACAGGCTCGCATACTCGGAAAATGAGTCGCAGACAATACCCGCTTCTTTGAACTCCCCAAGTGCCTGTTTCACTATAGCGAGTTGTTAGTAGGCCAGTCGGTACGGGCGAAAAGATACTGCTTTCGAACCAGCAACGATCTCGATGTTCATTTCTGCCTCCCTCGTTGAGCTAGCTTGAAGACACTGGCTGCAAAGCAGTGTCGGTAGGCGTTGATGAGATTCACCAGCCTTGCAGATTATTGAGCAGTGACCTGAGGTCCTGTTTGTACGTCCTCTGCTTTGATGTATTCAATGAGATTCATCGTCTTCCGATTCATTGTGGTCCCGGCCATGTCTGCACAAAAAGAGCCTCTATCCTCTACCTCACCCTTCAAAATATGGAGGTTTGATGGGATATGCTCAGGATGGGCAGGACTCAGTTGCCACTTTGTGTTACGTCAATCACACGAGCTGGCAAACAGTGTTCGTTGCCCTCGTGCATCAGCAAGTGTGCATCCACAAAGACGCATCCGGTAGCAGAGTCCTTGGTTGTCGGATGAAAAATCCCTTGTACGTTGTCTGGCGAAATCACAACATACTCCTTGGCTCACACTGTTAAAAAAACGGGGTTGAAGATCAGAAACTTAAAAACATGGAAGTTGTTCATCGTCCTTATCAAAGTTTCCGTGTTCCTCAAAAACGCGAAGCGTGTTTCTTCTTCGCACGATTGTGACATGTGGTTGCTCTGTAAAAGGCTGTCCAATGAGAAGGGCAATCGTTTGTTCGTTATCAGGGACGACATAGATTCGAACGCGGGAAGTTTCTTGGTATACCGTGATGGTGGCGTCTGTATCTCCCTATTTATTTATATATTTTATTTATTTTTATATCCTGCAACCCCGTGGGGCAATGGCAGGAGTGGCGATTATATACAGATAATCAAGACATCACAATCAAGCACTATAAAATGCACATAGAAGTTTGTCTGGTTCAAGTTACCGGACGTTTCCTGGTAAGAAATTCCAACACTCAATAGTGTGAGGAACAAACTATAATTAAACATGTCGGTACGTGGGTGAAATGGTAAAATATTTAAATCGTGGTGGCTCCTTGTTGAAGTTGGTTTGACAAGCTTTAAGTAGTTATCTAAAGAGAAAACACGTGATGAGTTCATCATGAAATACAACTACTTAAGGCGCTCACTACAACGACTCTCAGAAAGCGGATATAGGCCTAACGCGTGAAGGTTACAAGAAAGAGCAAAATGTTTGTCATAGCGCCGGCAAATAAAACGTACCGAGTTATTTTGACCTGATTCGACATTATTTGTCAAATTGTTTGTACGGAAACCAAATTATAAAAGCGTAATTGATGATTGTAAGGTACTCTGCATGCGTCCATGCATTTTAAGGAATTTGTTACATGTCGTGTCAATTTTCTTTGACCAAAAGAAATTTGGCGTAAAGAGGAGACCAAATTGTTTATTTTGAAAACTTTTTCTGGAGATAAACAGAAGGTTATGAAACGCCTTGAAAACGTGATAAAAACAGTTTTACGGAAGTTCAAGTTTATTTCCCAGTTTTCAAATCACGTAGAGAATTCCCAAATGAATTGTTAAGCATATTATGATCATTGCTAAAGTTTATCCTGTGATATATTGCACAGTCGTCAGCCTAAAGTCGTATCTTAGTGGGCACATCACGTGGCGAATCATTAATGTACAGCAAAAAGAGTAATCACCCAATAACCTATCCTTGCGGAACGCCTGATGACGCAGCTACAGTGTTGGATTTGGATGAGCTAAAGTAGGCAAACTGCGATCCCAAAACAAAAAGAAAACGAGATATCCAATTGACCAGGAAACGTTTTTTTTTTAAATTAGGTTATGGTTATGCAGAAGGTCGGAATGAGGAACTGTGTCTAAATCTTTAGGCAGATCTATAAATATCGCATCAACTTGGTTACCTGTGTCAAGAGACTGACCGACATCATGAAAAAATTACGTTAGTTGTGCCATTGTACTATAACCGCGTCAAAAGCCGTATTTAAACCCGCATAAAAAAATTAGTTTAGAGAAACTCTATAAAATATATGATGTGTTCTAAATATTTACACGAGTGCAAAGTTACAGGGTCTGGTTTGTATTTTGACAGTGGGTGTACGTCTCCAGATTTATATAATGGAAGGATTTTCGCGAGTTTTCAAGACGGAGGGACTATGCCCGTTTACAGCGATTTCTGAAAAATAACCGAAAGATACCGACTGCACCAAAGAGAGAATCGGACAATAAATTAAAATAAATATGGTATGTCATCAGTACCAGGACACTTTTTAGTATCTAAATTAAAAAACATGTTTTGTACACCCTGAACGTTCACAGCTATGTCATCAATCGCCGACGGCGAAAGATGAGTAAAAGCAGGAATTTCGAAATCGCGTGTTTAAATATTGACTGAAAGTATCCAATAAAGTCTGTAGCGATTGTCAGTGCGTCATTAGTAGTTACGTCATTAATTATAAACGAGTTAGAAGTCGTAATGTCCAGTAAAATCGATCACCAGAATTTTCTAAGGTTGTTTTACATTAACCTTTCCAATGTAACACAAAAATAGAAAACATTTCACCGAATTAGTCCTAAGTCGAAGTTTCTCCTTGGCTTTATGTGCTGAGGTCTTTACAGAATCTGTGCAACATTTTCCAGGACGATGTATACAGTCACGTCGCATTAAGTCTAATAATCATTTTGCAATCCAAGGACTGGCAATGTTTTTTTCTTAGCTTAGAGTGGCACAAATCAATGAATACAGGATTTATTCAGGTCTTTATAAAAAGTAACGAGAACATTCACAACACGAGAAGTACTAAGTTGTTCAAACATTTAAAAAAGCATCCCTTCAGAGGATGCTCTTTGAACGTTCTAATGAAGGGATGCAAGAGCATTTCTTAATTAGAACGTTCTTTAAAACAAAAGTGTCACCTCCTTTGCCTTCTTTCCTCGTTTCGTGCCATGGCGGCGAAAAGAAAAGATTATTTGGATATCAAAAGGAGGTGGTTTATGCAGTTTTGTTTTTGTCTGCCCGTTTTTCTTTTGAATACTTGTCTGGTGTCAGTAAAAAAACGCTTACACGCGATTTGTTTACCAGTTTATTTCCCACCCCCCTGTACAGAAGTGTCGTTCCCAGTGGGGACCAAAATGTGCTCAAGCGCGTAAAAAAGGATGATTATACCCCCTTCAGTAAAAACGTTTTTTTTTTTTTTTTTAATTTACACTCTAGTACGTTGACGGTAAAGAAACCCGAGACCATCGAACATGCATCCATATTTCGCTAAAACGCTGTTTTTCTTCCTTTTTTTTTTGCGGGGGGGGGGGGATGCGCACACTGAAGAAACGATTGTGCGTTACCCAATCCGGCATACGGTTTTTAATGTAAGTAATGATGATGGCGTTCCGTACGACATGTTTATGTCATTAGGCTTCGGTAGTATCTGGAGGTCGCTCATGGCTGTCCGTCATGCCGACTCTAATGCGACGAAAGTGCGGCTTTATTTTTTTTCAAACTGATTAAGCAGGTTGTAAAGTGTGTTTTCAAACCGGAATACCAGACTAGAGTGGCTCGACGTTTGCAAACTGTTCATTGAAATGGGAAGCTTTGAATGTACTCTACAAAAGACTTGCCAAGTGTATTAATGTGGTTTGACCGATGGTACTTTCATTACGCAAAAAAGAAGAAAAAAATATCTGCGTGGCCTAGTCGGTAGTGCGTCTGGCTCGCAAACAAAGAGTCATGGGTCCAAATTCCGCCTGCGCCTGAACGTCTTAAAAAAATGTCTTTAAGCAAGTGAATTACTTTTTAAAATGAAATCATTTGAGACATGTAGCTACCCTTAATAGACCGATCTCACTATGCGTTCGGCGCACGCATGACGCCGTCATACCTTTAGTTCACAGGAAGCAGGCGGCCCTATATGCGAGGGCTCGTGGCCTCTCGTGCTCCGCACGCGCAGAGCTCCAGCGGGGTTGTCGCACGTCCAGAAAGACTGAAGTTTCCTCGATGCATTGCGACAGCGGTGGCGCATTTAAACTGACTGGTGAGATCGGCCTATTCACATTACATGTCATGTTTTCATCAGTTTCATGCCACGCATGACGTCACGTTTCACGTGAGCGTTCTGGGTTGTCTGAAATTTCCGGGCAAGGTCACGTGGCATTGACGTCATAACCCTATCGACCAATGAGGAATTTCCCGTCCCACCGACGCCGACACCAACGCCAGATTTTCTGCGACGCGAGCTCCTTGACGCTCTCGCGTTAAAATAGATATCGGGTGAATTTCTTTACATACACAATTTTACGCATTATAGCACTTTGAAGATAAAACTCGCAGCCAATTTTTCTAGTATAAGCTTTAGCTCGGACACAAGATCGGACAGCAAAAAGGCTTCTCCACAAGCTCGCTCCGCCTCTAGGATTTGACGCCACAGCGATGTCGAGCGATCATTGACAGCGTCCGCGTTTCTTCTTCGGGTGATTGACAGGCCTCAGTGAGGTTTCTGCAATGTCTCGCTTCAAAAGCGAGGAACGTGCACGCTTGTATCACCGCATCGATGAAATGGTGCGCCTCTTTTTCGAAGCCTAGTTTAGCGACACTACGCTCGCCAAAAAGATGCACCGTGTGACTACAGTTTACGACTCTGCATCGCCCTCATTGCTAGAAAAAAAGAGGGGGAAAGGGAGGGGGCGGGGGGGTGATGGCTCGTTTTTGATGTTTCTAATGCATACTTGTTATTTAGATTTTGAGTTGGTCAAATAAGAGTTTGATTTCTGAGTATTATTGATCGAACCCTGATGTTCATAGCTAACAATGTTCACTTTCGTCCTTTCGCGGTCGATTTCTTACAGTTCTTCAGAGCTAGAAAATTGGAAACAAGGATTAGAAAGTCTTCATTAGGCGAACGCACTGTATTGTTCATGATTAGACGTGTGACTTAAACAACGCTAATGAATAAAATACGCATACAGAAACCTTTTAAAGCCTGATGTCCGCGGCACAAGTCCTCTCGACATGACGCAGTACAAGAACCTTTTTGGCTCTTGTCGGGTGCCTTCTGGTGGCTGTGACAAAGTTCAGTTCACCTCTACTGACGACGAGTGTTCAAGAAATGTGCTCGTCATCAACAACAATCAGGTATGTCAATATTACGTTTACCCGTCTCAATCTACGTACGTGATAAACTTGCAGCAGGTTTGGCGAAAGAGGCATAGCTTCCATGAGTGCTGCAGTTCCGCAAATTTGGCATTCTCGATATATCGTGGATACAGCATTGGCTTCATCAATAAAAACCAAAAAGAGTAAGCAATATCTTTGTACGCTACACTATAACCAACGACTACGCGGGGTAGTCAAATTACTTTTTTGTCCCTCTGACTACCTCAAAGGCTTGCCGAATTGCCTTTGAACAAAGTGACGATGCCCAGTCATTAAGAAATGGACAACAATCCGCAGATTACAATGAAAGACGGTTACTTGGAAGCACAAACTCAAGCTCAGACAGTCCTAGAATGATAACCGTTACCTAGATAACCCAAAAAAGAGTGCATTTTTTTCATCTGTTTCAATAAAATAGTTTTTGTTCAATTTTAAAACCGCCAGGATGAGTATGTGATGTAGATTTTCCGTACATGTTTGGGAGAACAACTTTGGTGAAGTAAGTGGGCAACAACACTGGATCGCAGTTCTGGCTTGGATTAAAAAAAAAAAAAAAACTAATTGAGTGACTCAGGTTTTTGTGGTTACCAGATGCAGAATAATGTTGTTTTCTTTATTTGCGCCGCTATAAAGCGCAAGTGTGTAGCAAATAAAAAGCCACTAGAATTTAGTCACTGGTCTGGGCTAGCATAGAACTAAAGTCAAAATTGAATTTAGTCGCGCTACGTGAAGTGATTATAGCACAGTGGTTTCATGGAGTATTGCTTTCTGTGTCACGTTCTTGTACACCAAAAATATTCGCAAATACATTTTATATTATAATGTAAGCGGTGGAACTAACTTGCACAAATTGTGGTTGAAAATTTGTAGGTATATGACCAACTGTGTCAGTAATTTCTTTAGAAAGGCCTATGTGTTAATGTGTTGGTTGTGAGGGTGCGTTGCATTGCTTAAGTGCGCATTTATGCTTGTACGTGAGTTCATATTCGCTATGCTCATTTTCATGCTGTGCGGGCTCGTGTAGGTAACCGTGGTAACAAAAATGTATATTTTTATTTTAGAGTATGCGCTAGTTGGCGCAGGTCGCCACCTGATTCGAAGAGCCGAGAGTTCAGCTGCCTTTTATTTATTTATTATGGAAGCCAATGAAACAACACTCAGCAACCTGAATTCCATTCCTGTACGTCAAAATCCGGGAAGTGTACGCGAGCATGCGTACGAATGGGTAACTCACCTTGGTAAAGGCAGACGCACGCCATAAACGATTAAAACGAAACAAAAGAACAGCTGTTTCGTTTGTGGAACGCCTCTGTTCGGTTTAGGGAAGGTGCCCAACCATTCCTTGCCCGTTATATCAAGCAGACGTTCTCTTGAGTAAAGTGAGCATGCCGACCACGTTCTTTTGAGTTTTGGATAGCGCGTGGAAGGGTGTGCGCCATATTTTCTCACTCCATCGAAAAGCCGTGGAGCACGTTAGACCTTACTTGTATTGCTCGACGGTCGCTTACCGGCTGCCGAGTTTTATGAGGGAGTTATATTTGTCTACCGCTTGTTTGACTATACATATGGGGTTGCAATTTTTGGCCCAGGGGTCGTTAAACAGGGGGAAACGCTTGACCACACCGGGTACCCTGTGACGGTCCTTTGTGTCTAGAGTCTTGTGGTAGCAGCCATAAATAGCAAATCTTTTACGTGTTTTTTTTTTTTTTAATCTCCAATAACCGCTCTCTTTACCCGATCATTAAAGCCTGTTCGCAAGTACAGCACAGACCTACCTCTCTGCTATTAGTCGGCGCTGGAAACAGCGCGCAATTTGCTATTGCGGTGCTGACTTCGTACTATGTTAGAGATACAGTGATCATACAGCGCTGTATCAGCGGTACGCTCCTTTCCAGCCAACTCTGAATCTACGCCGCTTCTATATTTAGCGCTGCAATGTGGTATGTGTGAACCTGCCGTTATACTCATTGTAGATTATTAGTTTTACAGCGACATCATCGCTCGGCAGAAGTAATATCTAATTTCAATAACTAGCTTTTTTTCACATGAAAATTAAGAGTGTGCGCGTTACCTGGTCTTCGATATCTACTGTCTTCAAGAGAATGTGAACCAATTATCTGGTAATTGGTTCGCATCCCGTAGAAGATAGCAGATGACAAAACCCTATTTCCATGTTACGAAAGAACTGTTCACGCATACGCCACAGCGCCATTTTAGCGCTGTTAGACATCGCCGGAAATAGAAGTGGCGTTACTGATTCCACGTTGAGATTGCGATAGGTTAGGGATCAAATTCAGTGTTGCAGGCGTTACCGCAAACAAAAAGTAACAAATGCGTTACTCGTTACTTGGAAATAAAAGGGACGCATTACCAACCTACGTTACCTCAGAATAAAAGGAACGGATTACCGTTACCGTTAAAAAAGTAGTACATGTTACTTTGCGTTACTTTTTTAATTACAAATTAACACATTTTACTGGTTTGTCATAACTGGTATGCGTAAGCACAATATTTCAAGAAACATTATGTCCATCCAGAAACCGAGCATAATAGATTATACGCGAAATGCACAGTCGCTACCATATTGGGGCGAGAAAGCACATGATCCGTCTCACCTATTAGCTTCGGCGCTGGCAAAGGCCAGGGCACGAAAGCGGGGTTCCGAAGAATCGTTCGCTCGCACATGCACACGCGCAGAGAAAACGCTTTCGAAAACCAGGCGCCTGCGCCCGTACCTTTGACGGCTCTCAAAGCTAAACTTCGAGCTGAAGTGTACGTCCGCCATGCTGATTGCGGCGAGAAACCAGCGACCGGCGGGGCGACGAGCTCGAACAAACGCAAGAAGAGCGTAAAAAAATACTAACCCTTAGCTCGCAGGTGTGCATGAGGATCCATGGCGGTGAGCAGTAGGCCTCCACTGTTACGAACTACGCTACGAAATTGACAAACAGCAGGGGAACCTCGACGTAAGAAAGATGGCAGCGCACAGAGTGTTGACAGAGATTTGAACAATTTCACAGCACTAGTGTGAAGTAGACCTCTTATTGACATACACACGAGAAAACTCGCCCGTAAACTGAAACTTTTATTGTCGGGCTTAACAGATGAGGCAGGGCTTGCAGATCCCTAGAATGCCTTCGCGGACCCAAAAGGGTCCGCGGAACCCCATTTCTTTCTTTCTTTCTTTATTATTCCTGTTAACCTCTTTCGAGGTTGTTACAGGAGTGGATCAAACATAATATCACACAGGTTGCGCTTGCTGCAATAACTTGGAACAAAAATCTAAAAAGTTGGTAGTATTTACAACATCTGGTGGCAAACTATTCCAATCAATAATTGTTCGACGAAAGAAGGAATATTTAAATGCGTCATTTTTATAACTATATGGTTTTATTGTTCTGCTGTGAAAATGCCTAGTAGACCTGGGGCAACAAAATGTAATGTAATCATCTTTGTCTATTCCAAGCTCGTTGTTAACGATAAGGTCGAGAAATTTTAGACGATTCATTCTCCTTCTTTCTTGTAGGGTTTCCAGGCCCGCCTTAGTACAAAGGTTTGTGGGGGACACATAAGAGGAATACATATTGTACACAAAACGCACCGCTGATCTCTGAATTCTCTCGAGTTCTGAAATACAACATGATGTGTGGGGATCCCAGATGATACTAGCATATTCTAACATTGGCCTAACCAGAGTTTTATATAATAATAACTTTGTCTCACGGGAGCCACGCTTCATATACCTGCGAAGAAAACCCAACTTACTCATTGCTCTACTACATATGTTACTAACATGTGTGTTCCACCTTAAGTCGGATGTTATAGTCAAACCCAGATACTTATATGAGCAAACTCTAAGAAGGCTATAGTTGCGTAAGGGAATTACTGCTCTGGTACATTCGCAGACCTTGGATGCGGATGGAGCACGTTTATAGAATTCGCAACGTCGCCGCGGAGCGGCGCCACAGCCCAAGCAACCGCCGGCGACTTCCCCCTTCCGCGATTTCGGAGCCACGCAGTGAAGGGTGGCGGGTGTATCGGATTCGATAGGGCGCGTGTCAACAACCCCCCTCACCCCCCCCCCCCCCCCCCCCCCCCACCGTTCATGCCACTTCGCGGCGACAGTCTGCGAATAGCTCATTACAAAGTATTGACCCACCTGGGGTCACCTGTACACGCCGACTTGCGGCGCCCCGACGGCGGCCCAAGTGCGCCCTAGCCTCGGTGTCCCCCACTGCACCTCGGTTGCTAGGTGTTACGTCACGCGGCCGGCGTGCGGGTGCGCGCTTTGGACGCCCTCGAAGCTCCTGACATCGGCTTTGGAGACCTGTGGACGCATACGGGCTGCGGTGCCGTTCTTCGGCCTGCCACGCCGTTACTTGACGCGCAGTCGTCTTACTATGTCAACGGGCCGTAAGCGCACGGTGCAGCCGTCCCTGTATTTACAACATGTAGGCACAACAACGAAATGTTTTTTTTTTTTTTCTCATTTTCCACGCATCGCGCACACGTCCTTCATGCACATGCGCCAAGTGACCTGACCTGCCTACAACAGGAGGAAGAGGGTTTTCGGGAATTCACCCCGCGGAAAAGTGCTGAGAGGCTGAATTCAGTATGCTTTACTATATATAACCGCTGCGCGAAATGCTAGCGCATTTCTTCGATAGTAAGCGTGGTGGCAGCAGCGATTTAGACAAATCTTTTTTTTTTTAAAGTTCTCGAAATAATAAGTAAAGTGTAACGGTACTACGTTACACGTTACTCGGAAAAAGTAACGTAAGCAAGTTACCCTGTGCAGTTTTTAAATTTTAACGAGGACGTTCCCACGTAACCTGAAAAAGTAACCCGTTACCGGTAACGTCGTTACTCCTAACTCAGTTCCAAAAATACTGGGGATAATGCGCTGATACAGAGCTCTATCAGTGCTAAGTATCGCTCAAGTCAGTGTTGCATAGTTCTATTCGATTTAGTAGTGCGAAATAGTTGCGAACGGGCCTTCATCCAGCAACTCAAAGTGCTATCTCGGGCTGCAATGCCGTAGTAATTGTTGACAAATGGGCATTTCTTTATGCGCAAATCGGTTACGCTAATGAATTACAACATTTCCTGACCGTAATTTATATTTTGCTTTGTGCAGTTCTTTGTGTTCAATGCACACGACGAGCGAGGTATTCCTTTCAACGAAGGGACGATACTGACGCTGTTGCTTCGGGTTGCCGACATGTCGAGGGATGACGGCACCGCTCTCGGGATTCTAACGACCGAAGAAAGGGACGCCTGGGCTGAGGCCCATGAGAGACTCTGCCAAAGTAAGCTAAACCTTTATTCTCCGTTATTGTTTTTTTTTTCGTTTGTTTTTTTTATTATAGAGGTGGGACCTTGCTTAGCGGGATGCATGTTTCTGCCCATCAGCATGGGTTTATCAAGGGAAATTCAGTTGAGACCAATCTCTGTATCTTTCTCGATTATTTGGTACCTAATGTATGTAATTGTGTCAAGTTGATGCTATTTATTTATTTTGACCTTTCGAAAGCATTCGATAGTGTGAATCATAACTTGCTATAGCTTAAGTTGTCACGGATTGGGTTTTTTCCTAATCTATATTCTAAAGGTGGATTGAAAGCTGACCGATCATCACTGTGTTGTGCGTATTTTTAATTCTTTATCTGATCCTTTTTGTTCGTTGTCAGGAGTACCTCAGGGCTCTAATCTGAGCAACACCCTACTGTTTTTGCGTTTTTTATCAATGATAGAGTGACTTGTGCCGTCAATTCAATGGTGTTGCTATTTGCTGATTACAAAACTTTTTATGAATATCAGATCGAATGATGATTGCGAACTTCTATATATTGATCCGTCACGTATTCTAACCATGGTGCTTTGAAAATTATTTGATTATTAATCCTGATAGTACGAAGGTATCGTCTTTTAGTAAAAGACGACGTTGTGCCTTATTAATATTATCTTGATGGTAAGCGTATTGCACAAGTGTCAGCGCTCCGTGATCTCGCAGTATACTCTGATACTTCTCTTTCGTTTAGTTGTCATTTCACTCATATGGTCAATTCTGAAGTTCGAATGCTAGGGATAATTATTTGTTTAACTATAAAGTTTGCAAGTCTTGCTTGCTTACTTCGTTTATTTTGCTCTTTTATCAGGTCAAGACCATAGTTTGGTCCTATTGTGTGTAATTTAATTAGTGCAGACGATGCAGCGAAAATTAAATATGTCCAGCGGCGCCTTCTCTGTATAGTTTACGAGAGATATATAGGTCAAAGGCTCTCCATAGTTATAAACTTCTTGCTAAATTCGGCCTGCAAGGTCTATTCACGAGAAGGCTGTATCGCGATATAATATTTTTGCACAAAATACTTCCCAGCGACATTGATTCTCAACTTTTGTGCATTTTGAATTTAAACGTACTCGCTCGTTCTAATATAACTGCTCTTAATATTTACTCTCATAATCAATACATAGCAACACCCATGACAAGAATACGAACATCTGTGGATAGCTTTGGTCATGGAGACCTAGACATTTTTGACAACTCTGAATTTCAGAAGGAGGCTGCACGATATGATTTTTCATCTTTTGATGTATCTCTATCTTTGTATAGTCGTCACTTATGTTCAAGCATGGTTTATTTATGTATTCGTTTTTTTTCATTCTGCCACGTTACAGACCTATACTGATTGTTTATTGCGAACAAAATAAAAACATTATGATTATTATTATTATTATGCAGATCGCGGCACACTGTGGGTGCCAAGAAAGGAATCGCTGGATTACATGTCTTATTTCAGTCAAAATCTAAAGGCTTCTACAAACACCTATAGTCTCGAAAGATGTGGTTATTTGCGGCACTACCCTAAAAGCTGAAACTTAGTGCCTATGAATTGTGTTTCCAATGAAATTACGAAAGAGCGCTTATATGTTGTATTAGAGCCAACAATTCCATCTTATACTAGGTCGTTCCCAATGAAGTCACACAACACAGTAAGCTCAACCAAACAGTTTATAAACTCACATTACGTCGCCCCAAATCCCGTTCTCCTCCGGATGCGGCAGCAGCTTGTCGACTCCCTCAGTGATGACTTCTCTACCAAAGACTCTAGCTGAAGATCGTCAAATCAAGACTGTCCGTAAAGACTCCCAATGAATACTCTCGAATCAAGACTGTTCAGCGACGACTCTCATATCAAGACTGTCTAGACCACGCCTGCTAACTCCTTCTATAGCCAGCCCGACTCCCTTTCCTCCCGCCCCTCCTCGCTCCCCACCCAGAATCTCATGCCCAAATAAGGCCTCGGGCGAGCGCCGCGTGCCTGTCTGGCGAGAATTCCGGCTCGGTACTGTAACGCGAACGTCAATGGATGTTCGCCGGTAGTCAAGCTCGGCATGCTATCCTAGGCGCTGTTTACGTGGCGGGGTTCAAAATGTCCCAGACTAGAGGGGAATGTCGGCTTTGGCACTGGAGACGATGAAGGAGTCACCAAGTGTTCACACCTGCAGGGAATTTGGGCTTCGGCACCGGACATGTGGAAGCAACGCCAAAGGTTCTCCTCAACGTTTAGCGCAATGTGCATGGTGTGGATCTTAAACACAGCTCAAATTTAACTACTGTCTGTTTCGTAAAAAGAACAGCATAATCTTGCTATTATATACGTGCCTGTAATTTTTTACAACGGTCCGAAATTGGTATTGCGTCTTTTAAACAAAATTCAAGATTTGTTTTGTGAAACTTAGTAAAAAAATAAAATGAATAGTGTGTTCTTTAAGGTGTGGCGCCCGATGGAAACCGATGAAGAGTACAATACTATATTGGCATCACGCTGCCCGGGTACAAAATTTAAAACAATACACATGAACAATTTAGATAATAACTGTTTATTTTTTCCTTCATTCCCCTTTTCTAATCTGACGTAATTTTGTACATACATCGAGTTGTAAGTAAACACTTTTATACGTATGCAATTTATTAAGCGAAAAATAGGGACTAACCAAAAGTTTAGTAAACAGTAACCCCGACGTTTCGAGACCAGTTTTGTCCGACAATATCAATACGTATAGAATGCAAGGATTCCGTGCATTTAGGTGCGAGAATGGTTTTTTTCTAACCAAACTACAAGCAAAAAAACAAAAACAAAAACACTCCCTTTAAATGTGACTTGTATTTTATAATATTCACATAGGCACTTACATTGCATACTTGCATTGCATACTCAAGTTAGGCTAAGAAGGTAGCAAGTGACGAAGCGTTCAAGATTTTATTATCTTACATTGTACAGAGCGCGACACTGTTAGCGCGAACAAGCGATCGCCGGTTTTTCCTGTTTTTCTCTTTGAAACCAAGGGATGTCATCCAAGTTATTATTGCTACGGAAAGAACTCATTTAGTTCTATAATGTAAGCAATTAAATTTCGTGCTCCCCATTACTATATAAAAGTAAAATGCGAAAATGCGCCGATATCCTGTTCGCGCTAACAGTGTCGCGATGTGTACACACTTAACAGTCAAAGATCGGATTTCAATATATATATTTTTCTGCCTGTATATTAAAACAACTTTGTTTGCACTTTATGTTGCGAACCAAGAAGAGAGATATGGTACGACACGGAGAACTAAAATTTTAGTTCACGAACCAATTATTAAAGTAATTAAGGAAAAAAACGCATATATTGTTTCTTAGATCAATTTGTGAGCAGTTGTTAAATTAACAAAAGTTCATTTCTCGCTTTATCATATTCTGCATTTTTTTTAAATATACTGATGTCTTGATTACGACAATTCTTTTGGCTTTCTTGGTTCAGTAACTATATAGCTGTATTGCTCTTCCACTAGTGTGATATACTTAGAAAGAAGAGGGGAAAGACAATGAAAAAAAGATGAGATAAACGCAAAACTTCTTATCATAGCTTCACGGACACAGCGACGTATACCCTGATCACTGCTATTACACAAGGAGTAAACAGCTGAGAGAATAATGAGCTGCATTCAGATCAAAGCATACAGATCTGGTTTAAAAAAATGACATTTTGTTTGCACCTCTTGACTGCTGCAACATAAAAAAATATGCACTCCATTGTCACTTACAGCCGACGATCACCGGACGTGGCTCACTGCGTTCACGTTTCCTTCTTCGTGATTCATTCTTTAAAGTTATTATTGAGCGATGCCACAATTTAATTGACTGCTGAACGCTAAGAAGATGCGAGGATTCACCTCTCCCTGCAATTCTTAAGGTGCTTGTGGCCATAGAAATTCTGGAGCGTCTACTGCCCCGCAAAGTACTTGACGGATATCCGTTGGAATCTACGGGAGGGAAATCGGCGAATGGGGAGGCTACGAATATCTTTAGGCCTAGAACAACGCTCCGTGTTGTGATACTGAGCACGGTGAAACATCGTGTGCAATGTGTCACGGCAGACTGACTTTTTCGCTATTAAGATATATTTTCAGCTTTCGTCACTCGCCGAGTTCCCTCCGTAGATTCCAACCGTTAGTTCTTCCAAGTGCTTTGCGGGACACCAGACGTTCGAGAATATTTAAGTGAATAGGAGCTAGGCTCCACCTTGGAATTCCCAGAATACAATTGCGGTGCTTGCGAACGTAGTGTTTTTCTGTCGCCAAACCCAGGTAAGCTCCTCCATCAGCGAAGTTTTCTCCTCTTTTTTTTTTTTTTTTTACACGTTGGAGCCCACGAGAGCGAGACCTCCCGTAAGGCTTGTGCACATCTCATAGCACCAGACATTGAGCGGATCATTTATTTTTGTGTGTGTATTTTTATGCTGCGGTTCTTGTGCTTCGGCAGATTACGCACTCACTTCAATTGAACAAAATTTCCATTCGCTCAGAGTTTGTGCTTCACCAAATGTTTAAAGCGGAGTCGCACAAACTTGGGCCTGCGTGCCGCACATGCTTACAATGAAATACACTTTCAACAGTCTACCACCTTCTCGAAATATACAATTATCATCATAATGTAAACAATTTAGCCACTGATAATCGATCCCTGCAAGAACAAAATAACCCGACTTGTGCCTTTAAATGACGTAGTAATAAAAAACAAGTCGTGCACTTTGTTCGTGCCGATGTAAATATAGTGCAAAACAAGTGAATTTGTTTTCAAATTTGTGTTAGTGCTGGGACTGCGGCTTCACTAGTTGTAGCTTGAAACATAATTTAGTTTGTGGGAGGCGAGGGGGAAATATATATTTAAATTCAGCATCTGTTCCAGTTAGGATTATTTCTTTTGTGTCTAATAAAGTGCACAAATCCTAATATAAGCTATAGATAACCGAGAAAAAAAATGCGAAAATAAAAAAAAGTGACTTTGTAAAATTTAGAAAAACAGTCAGCTGTATTTTTTGCACCTAATATTTCTACGCCAACACATTGAATGTACTTTTTTGTTTTGAAGAGTCAATTTGTTTGATCATATCATTAATGTCGCAATAAATTATAAATATAGCATTCACTGATCTACTGCAGGAAAGGTATCTTATTTTCATAGTTAGCAGGTCACAAAGCATCTGAATTGGCTCCTCTTCACAAAACTTTCATCCTGGTGTACCATACAAAGCTTGTAAGTGCATTTGTTTATCAGGATTAGATGTTTCCCACTGCCTATACACCAATAGGTTTATTGTCGTACTGAAACTAGTTTCCTTTAATAAAAAGCAGGCACCGCTCCAACACCTCACGGAAGAAACATGTGATTTTAATGCTTTTTCATGATCGCATGTAATACAGACATCTTCTACTGCGCGTGTTTCTGTTTCGAAAGCGTCTGACGGGAAATTTAAATATTGAATTTAAATAAAATAAATAAAATTAATTGTGAAAATTAAAATTTGCAGATTTTATTAGAGCAACTGTTGACAACACCCAACACTTGATCGCAGGTCCTAGGAACGCTGCGTCGCTACAAGCCATAAGGAAGTCTGCCATGGCGGTGTGCCTAGACCGCAAGCTGCACAAATCGGAGCCTTACGAGGTGACCTCTGCCGAGCAACTTTGCACGGGCGGACAAGACGGCGAAAATGCAGCTAACCGCTGGTGTGACAAAACTATTCAGGTGATTGAATGAGATGAGGCACAGGCTACCTTGTGAATCTGCTTTTGGCGACAGTTGTGCTACGCATCTTTTGGTGCTCCTAGTTGTTTTATTTTCTTCGCTACGGAGTTGTATGGCAAACAATACAGTTGACGCAGTCGGTTTGCATCAGCAATAGTTGAAATCAGTACGTGAACTTTGTATTGAAAAAATAACGCTAGTATGTGTTAATGCGTAACTTAAAGCACCCCTAGTGCAAAAGCAACGGGCTGTGCACATAGCAGTGAACATGACATAAACCACTACACTGCACGTAAAAACAAAACAAACAATTTAAGTGTTTCTGTCGTTTTAGCTGCAGTCTCGGGGTTTGTGTCATGTTCAATCTAAACCAACTCGTTTGCGCCATTACATTCACTACATAGCAGTGACTATGGAAAGGTTGCAATATGGGTGGGGCTGGCCCCAGTAAAATAAATATAAAGCCGTTCATGACACCCTGCATGCATTCGCGTAGAACTGTGATAAGAAACACGTTATAAGAAAGTGTAAGCACGCTTAAAAAAAGCTAGTAGTATTTACTATAGGTAAAAGCTAGTAACCGCTTCTCACATATGTTACTAGGTACCTATTAACCATAGGTGGTAACGGTCAAGCTAGTAAAGGTTACTGGGTCAAGAAGCTAGTAATGGTTACTAACCAACCTAGTATATTTTAGTACCTCAGCTAGTAACTGACACTAACTCTCACAACACCCAGGAGGCGCTAGCCAACGTCAAATTCAAAAGTGGCGAAAAATCTGTATCACTGTGACGTTTTTTTTTTCATTCTGCTTTAATTTACGTTTGCTCTTCATTTATTTCACATTTGTACATGCATCATACCTTTAACTCAAAACAAAAACTTGAGTACCGAAGACCCCCACACGCACAACAAACACGCGACGATGCGCTAACCCAGTGGCTATAGCAATGCGTCTTTTATACAGATCATTTGAAGCAAGTCGGTTGGTCAGTGACCACCTCGTCCGTAAACTATGTTACAAATATTGTGCTGCTTTCGCACCGATATTGTTCTCCAATATTGCTGTTAAACATTTCAAGGAATGCATATTTTTCTAAGAAGTAGCGGTGCACACAGTAATTAGTTGCGACAGTCCACAAAACAGCATCCCCATAGCTTGCCAGCAGCCATGTTCTCGCTTCCCCACATAGATTGCCTCATTTTGCGCATGCGCGTCTCCGTGGCAACAGCCTCGTCTTTACACCGTATTTCCGCTTCCTAGTTCGCTAGGTTGGACATTCGAAAAAAAAGGTCACAGAAGTGACGTAAAGGAAGAGAGGTACGTATTCAAGCAACATACGTACCGCAGCTCTGCCTTCTTTGACGACTATACGCCATCGCGAAATTCACGCCTGTCAACCATTGGAGCGACGTCTAGAGCCAACCCAAGGGAGGCAGTTTCGGCGTTTAGTGAAGCGACGGCAACCAATCATGTGTGTCGCTGGCCGTCACGTCTGTTATAATCCAAGGAACCTTTTTGGGAAGTAGCATAAGCCCAATAAAGCCAATGTGCGTTGATCAAACAAACCGCTTTGTGTGTCCATTTTAGGACGTTTAAGAGTTGATTTCAGAAAACGTTGTTTCAATATTATGCGGGATGTTGGACGCGCGCTCCGCGCTTTACATTCTAGAACATTATGTCGGAGCTAGCACGAATCGCGCGGTTGACACCTGCTCAGAAGGAGCAGCTCTCTTTCATGTGTGAGCACTCGTTCCTGGCGCGCAAGCCAACGACCTCACCCCGAGTTCGACTCGCGACGAAAAGCGCCGACTCTGCCAGGAGCTTGCTACCCCCCTGAACGCGCTGGGACCCAACACCCTTCAAGAATGAAGGGGTGACTGGTGCAGGCGTGTAATGAAGGCACGACAGCAAGCAGACAACCTGGGAAAGGACGTCTGCTTGCTCTGTTGAACCCAAGGAACCTGAGGTTGACATAACCTGAAACAGGGAAGAAACAAGATATTGATTAAGCATGAGGAAGATACACAGAAAGGGGGGGACGGACAACGGAGACTTCCAGTTAGCAACAACATTTATTGACCCGAAGTCTGCATATATAGGTGAAGGAGGAGGAGGGTGAAGAGCACCACACTGGAAAGGGGGGAAAGCGGTGGGAGAGGGTGTGGAGGCAAGAGAGAAGGACGATCCCGTGATGTGACATCTAATCGCTTGGAGCCGCGGAAACGAGGGACGTCAGCTCAGGCCCCAGGAAGTTTATCTCCCTCCTGGATAAGCCTATGGAAGGGGACCCGAAGTTGTTTTGACTGTGGTGCATGGCGAAGGCCTCCATGATCTCTCGTCCGTATCTTGAGGCGTGACCTCCAATCCTGGTGGTCGAAGGAAGGTCGGCCGAACAGGGTTCGCTGCACTCAGAGGTGTGTTTGGCAATCGGGTGGTAGCTAATCTCTGACGTGTCGGAGGCTGCTTTCTTGATCTCGTTTGCATGTTCTCTCACCCGATCGTTTAGGCATCGGCCCGTCTGTCCGATGTATTTAGCACCGCAGGACATGGGAATCGAATACACGCACTCTTTGCAGCAGGTTACATAATTGGTCTGGTGCTTTTTCTGGCAAGGGGGCGCTGGACCGGGGTTGTTGACTTTTCTACAAATAGAAGCTAATTTGAACTTGCACGAAAATACTACGTTGGTGTTGAAGCCGAGCGCAATAGATTTCAGGCGATGTGAGGTGTTATGTATGTAGGGGATGCATGCGAAGCGTGATTTAGGAGGGAGGGGTTTGGACTTGTGCCCCGCGACAAGTCTTTTGATTGTTGTTTCAATCAGGTCTCTCGGGTATCCTGCCTTTATAAGGCGACTAATCTGCTTGGATAGGCTGGGGGCGGAAAGGTGCTGACAGGATTTGACTTTGGCCAATGCAATTAGGTTTCGAACGATCCCATTTTTCACATTCCTCGAGTGTGAACTGTTGAAGGGAAGAACGGGCTTAGAGGACCTCTGCTGGTGAGCCCAGCAGATACCTTTGCTAGTCGGGACCAACCTGAGATCGAGGAACTGTAAGCCCTCAGGGGAGGGGGTCTCTTTGGTGAACGTGAGCCCGTGGGAGTTCCTCTGGAACACGCTCTCTATGGCCGCGGAGTCGGAGACGGTGGAGTGTAGGATGAGATAATCGTCAACATAACGAAAAACCTTCGCATCGGGAAAATCTCGTTGAAGGTCCGACTGAACTTTGGCGTCAACATAATACAGGTAAATTTCGCTGAGGGCGGGAGCCAAGCAGGACCCGATACAAACGCCGGCCTTTTGTAGGTACACTTTATCCTCATATTCAACGGGTGTTGATTGGAGATACAGTTGTGTCAATTCGAGGAATGAGGACAGCGAGACGCCTTTTCTTTTCCTTTCTTTTCCGCTAAAACGCACAAACCAGGCGTGCCTTTCCGCAGCATTGCATCCGAGACGGGGTGTTGGCAGAGACCTTTGGCGAAATTTCTGCAAAAACATCTCGACACGTTAGAGCTCCCCCAACCTTTCAGACTAAGAAATTCGGAAGATCTCCTTTCCGTGTTAGACGGGTTGCACGCCAGCACTGAAGCTGTAAGAGCGTTCTCGCTCGATGTAGAAGATCTCTACTATAGCCTGAACGTGAAAACCCTCCTGGGGTTCATTTCTGACGCCATCCACGAGACAGGTGTCATAGACTTTCAAAATTCATGTGGCGTCTCGCTGTCCTCATTCCTCGAATTGACACAACTGTATCTCCAATCAACACCAGTTGAATATGAGGGTAAAGTGTACCTACAAAAAGCCGGCGTTTGTATCGGGTCCTGCTTGGCTCCCGCCCTCAGCAAAATTTACCTGTATTATGTTGACGCCAAAGTTCAGTCGGACCTTCAACGAGATTTTCCCAATGCGAAGGTTTTTCGTTATGTTGACGATTATCTCATCCTACACTCCACCGTCTCCGACTCCGCGGCCATAGAGAGCGTGTTCCAGAGGAACTCCCACGGGCTCACGTTCACCAAAGAGACCCCCTCCCCTGAGGGCTTACAGTTCCTCGATCTCAGGTTGGTCCCGACTAGCAAAGGTATCTGCTGGGCTCACCAGCAGAGGTCCTCTAAGCCCGTTCTTCCCTTCAACAGCTCACACTCGAGGAATGTGAAAAATGGGATCGTTCGAAACCTAATTGCATTGGCCAAAGTCAAATCCTGTCAGCACCTTTCCGCCCCCAGCCTATCCAAGCAGATTAGTCGCCTTATAAAGGCAGGATACCCGAGAGACCTGATTGAAACAACAATCAAAAGACTTGTCGCGGGGCACAAGTCCAAACCCCTCCCTCCTAAATCACGCTTCGCATGCATCCCCTACATACATAACACCTCACATCGCCTGAAATCTATTGCGCTCGGCTTCAACACCAACGTAGTATTTTCGTGCAAGTTCAAATTAGCTTCTATTTGTAGAAAAGTCAACAACCCCGGTCCAGCGCCCCCTTGCCAGAAAAAGCACCAGACCAATTATGTAACCTGCTGCAAAGAGTGCGTGTATTCGATTCCCATGTCCTGCGGTGCTAAATACATCGGACAGACGGGCCGATGCCTAAACGATCGGGTGAGAGAACATGCAAACGAGATCAAGAAAGCAGCCTCCGACACGTCAGAGATTAGCTACCACCCAATTGCCAAACACACCTCTGAGTGCAGCGAACCCTGTTCGGCCGACCTTCCTTCGACCACCAGGATTGGAGGTCACGCCTCAAGATACGGACGAGAGATCATGGAGGCCTTCGCCATGCACCACAGTCAAAACAACTTCGGGTCCCCTTCCATAGGCTTATCCAGGAGGGAGATAAACTTCCTGGGGCCTGAGCTGACGTCCCTCGTTTCCGCGGCTCCAAGCGATTAGATGTCACATCACGGGATCGTCCTTCTCTCTTGCCTCCACACCCTCTCCCACCGCTTTCCCCCCTTTCCAGTGTGGTGCTCTTCACCCTCCTCCTCCTTCACCTATATATGCAGACTTCGGGTCAATAAATGTTGTTGCTAACTGGAAGTCTTCGTTGTCCTTCCCCCCTTTCTGTGTATCTTCCTCATGTTTAATCACTGTTACCAACACGCTCGTTTTGTACTTAAAACAAGACATATACACACAAAAAAGGGGGGCAACACACGACATCACCGAAAGCAGCTGTGTGTTAGGAGACGTGCCTTCCTTTTCCTTCCCTGCCTCAGGTCAAGCTATTTCCACATTGCCCAAAATATTTATCATAATGTCGGTGTTATTATTCCTCCTGACCCACCAGCAGACACGAGCGAAGAAGAGGAAGATGATGACAGCACTAATAGTGTCGAAGTTAATGACTTGTCAGGTAAGAGGATGAAGTTTTATAAATATTTACGTTATCATGGGCTCGAAGGAGAGCGGAACTGATGGGTATCTATCAGTTCTTTAGGTACACTAGAAGTACACTGCGTGACGAATGCTCAAGATGGAGACCATCTGCCACCCAGTGTCAAGCGGGCAAAGTTCATAGATCTGAACTGGAAAAGGTTGAATCCAGAGTGCAGCACCCTCAACAAAGGGTCCTGAACACCAGCAGGAAAAGCTAAATTCCGACTTTTTGGGAGTCTCCAAACCAAAGCTTCACGACAATTTTCGATGAGGAGGTACTAACTCACATCGCCATTCAAAGCGGGACGTGTGCCAAGCAAATATATTAGCATGGTTTTGGTTTCACGACAGATGACCTGAGAAAATGCAGCGGTGTTCTTTTGTCGAGGGGGTACCGCAAGCTTCCCAGCCATAGGCTGTACGGGTACCTCGGCGAAGATGTCCATATCCCATGTGTCGCCAAGCGCATTAGTCGGCAGCAGTTCCTGGAGATAAAGCGGTTCCTGCATTTAGTACACATTAAGTTGTCTCAGAGGACAAGAGATAAGATGTACAAGGTGCGCCCGTTGATGGAGTTCTAAACATGAACTTCATGCAACATGGCATCTCTAACATGACCCTCTCTGTTGATGAGTTCATGGTAAAGTACTTTTGTCACCATCCTTCCAAGCAGTTTATTAGGAGAAAACCTATTCGTTTTAGGTACAAGAAGTGGATGATGGGCAGTGCAGAAGGGAACTGCTGTGCATTTTAAAACTATTGCGGGAATCCTCCCATTCCAGACACAAGACCGTTGGGAACACGAGTTGTCCTTTCCCTACTTGAGGACGTCACTACGCCCGCCAACCATGTCGTGCTGTTCTACATTTTTTACGACTCGCGACCTCTTCATCACTCTGCGACAGCTGAGCTTTCGTGCTACCGGTACTCTCCGTGAAAAAAGACGAAACAAATGTCGTCTCGCCACTAACAAGAAAATTAAAAAAAGAAGGGAATTCTGCTTGTGTTTTGATACAGAAAACGAAGTTTTTTTGTTTTTTTTTTCGTCAAATGGAAACAGAAACAGTGTGGTGACCATGGCAACAAACTATGACAGCATTGAGCCGTTAGGCTCCGTAAAACGATGGCCGGCAGCACAAGTGAAAATAAACGCGCCGCAGTCGAAGCTGTTCAGCAGCTACAACAGTGGGATGGGAGGTGTAGGCCTTCTCGACCAAGCCTCAAAACACCTACCGTATAGGCACCCGGAGGAAGAAATGGTGGTAGGCGTTGCTCATTCAGATGCTCAACATTATAGTGGTAAACATCTGGAGATTACACCAGATCATAGGAGATTCCCGGCGAGATTTCTTCTCATTCACCCGGGTCATTACTCACCACTGCTTACGCCTCGATGTGCAGAACTCGACTGTTCGAAAGGCGCCAGCATCGGTTGCGTTGGGCTGTGTGATTGACAGATAGGGACACCTTCCAAAAAAATCTTAAAAAGCAGCTGCGATGTCATTTTTGCCATCAGAGGTCGATGTGGGTTTGCGAAAAGTGCGAGCTTGCATTTTGCCTGAAACATGCTTGTTTCATAACGTTCCATGAAAGGAAGTAGCTTTTACCGACTTTGTTTTACCAAAATCCCGCTGTACTATATAGACTACAGTACTAATTTTATAAGAAATGAACATAGTCTCATACAACGTTGTGATTGTTGTTCTTAAGCCACCACAAACATGTGCACAAAACATAAATAGGGCAGGATGGCCAGATATATTATGGACCTTAATGGGTTTTTCCCGCTAAGTATAGCGGGAAATTTTCATTTGAATCTAGCCAAACTGTTTCCGCTAAATTTAGCGGGATATTGTCCAGCTAAATTTAGAGGGGAAAATCTTCTGCTAAATTTAGCGGGAAACTATATTTAGCGCAAGCATTTCCACGCTAAGTTTAGCGGGACATTTACCTGCTAAATTTAGCAGGAAAAATTTTCCACTTAATTTATCGGGTTAAGACTCCCCCACTAAGTTTAGTGGGGAAAATAACGTTTCGAGTTCGTGTCACGTCACTTATGAACAATATCAGCGGCAGGAGGAGAGGAGCAGGGCAAAAGGAAGAGGAGGGGAGGAGGGTAGGATACGAAGGGGGACGAGGGTCATACTCTCCCATCCGTACCCTCCCTTCCTCAAAAACTGCGCTCTAGTTTCGTGTTACAGAGATTTGTAACCGTCTTTCATCTTTTTAAGGGTGTAGTGTAGCGCTCTTCACTCTAAAAAAAGTTTGTGCGTCTGCTTTCACACACAACACTCGGAGAGTCAATCACCGCAACTAACGGAGGCAGCTCAGCGAATGACACTGCCGAAACATATGTTTAGACCAAGAAACGCAGTCTGAGTTGTGACATTAAATGCAAAACGTCACGCTTGCATTGCTTAATGTCACAACTCAGACTGCGTTTTTTGGTCTAAGCATATGCTTTGGCATTGTCATTTGCTGAGCTGCCTCCGTAAGTTGCGGTGATTGGCTCTCCTAGTGCTTTGCGGGAAAGCAGACGCACGGGCATTTTTTAGAGTGTTGGTATTAGTTCAAAACAGTTCAAGTTTCCTAATCAACACATAAAAGCAGATAATGTGTCAATGTCCCTTTTTCTTCGGCACGCTTCCTATACCGTGCTTGACTGGCTTATTGTTCGAGTTAAAACGTTTACTACGGGCAAAGAACCGACTGAGAATTCAAAGACGCTCTCCATCTTAACTTCAGTTTGTTGAACCTGTTCTCACATAGAGATGGTTTAGCAATGTCGAACTGTGTTATTAAGATTCTAATATATTCCTGCTGGACGCATCCACAGCATTATTGTTGACGCCTGCACAGCATAAACTCTTCTTTCGTCCTCCTTCAATAACGCTGTCTTTCATTTAATTTAATTTATTTACCCTCAGGGCATAAAGCATTACAGAGGGGGAGTGGGGGAACAATGAGTCGCTAGTAAAAAAAACTAACGTCGGAAAATTGATAAATATCATGATTAAGAAAATCAAGTAAAGATACTATAACTTCGTCTCACCCCACGATGGACTAAAGGCAAAAGCTACGGACCGCCAGATCCAATCACGAGCCACTTAGAAATCGCGTATTGCGCTTTGATGCGCGTATCAGTGCCCGCGTCTCGGATCACTGATAGGGATGGGCGGACAGTGGTTCGAATCGAAATAGTACTGAGTGACTCAACAATTTTACATCGCAAAAAAGAGGCTGTTTGCAGTGTCGAAGCTATAGAAATGATGCAGCGTTTTTGGGTTCGGAGCATTATTCGTCCACCCCCAATCAATGCTAGGCATGTCATAGTGTAGCGTGGAACGTGATTGGACCTGGCGGCCCATGGCTTTGGCCCTTAGTCCATCGTAGGATGAGACAAAGTATAATCAACGCCTTTTTAAAAAGAACACTGTCTACAATTGAAACAATGGGAGCCGGAAGGGGGTTCCATTCATGGGATGTGCATGGTACAAAAGAATAGTAAAAAGCATTGCAATTTGAATGAGGGATGCCAACTTTATGTTGATGATCGACTCGTGATGAAACATAGAAAGAAAGTTCAAAAAGCCTTTCTCGCAGTGTAACATTAGTGTAATAAATTTTGTGAAATAGGCTTAACCGAGCGATTTTTTTTTGCGTACTGAGAGATGTGGGAGTGAAAGGGTAGCCTTCATTAACGATATACTTGCGGTTCGACGATAGTTAGAACAAATAAAACGTACTGATCTGTTTTGTATGGCTTCAAGCGATGCAATTAGTGAAAATTGACCAGGGTCCCAAATAGATGATGCATACTCTAGCTTTGGTCGTACGAGTGTTTTGTACAGTATCGCCTTTAATGATTGGGGTGCCAATGAGAAGTTTCTCTTCAATTACCCAGCATGCGATTTGCATTGTTAGTTACGTTATCTATGTGATGTGTCCATGTTAGATCAGACGTGATATGTACACCAAGGTACTTATACTTCGAGACCGACTGTAATGAAATTCCTTTAATATTATAATCTGCAGGTACTGCTGTACATCTGGATATACGCGTAGATTTACATTTAGTTGAGTTTAATTGCATTGACCATGATTCGCACCAAAGTGACACTGCATTAAACTAAACTACGGACAAAAACTGTTTCTTACCAAGCACTGCTCAGGAAATTTTCAGATAATTATTAGTTGAGCGTCATCGAACAGCTCGACTTACCTCTCTCCAAAAAGTGTGACGTCATAGAAACACTACAACACGCCCTTTGCTAATGTACTCTTTACCCAAACGAAAGTAAGGTACTGGAAAGTTATCACTCTCTTCTAAGCCAAGAAACACTAATGCTTCCTGATCTAATCAGGCCGCGGACATCATCGTTGACACTCGTAAAGCCAACGAGTTTATAGAATCGCCGCCTCCAAAAGAAAGAACTTGACAAAATACTGTAGGAAATACAGCCACGTGCTGTTCCACCGCCTAGCACCAACCTCCGCATTTTAGGAGCATGTGTTACGTCTACTTGCCCTTTCTCCCTGACAGTACACTGTTAATGACGAGATTTTATGAGTCCTTTTTGTGTATAAAACTGCTGTTTGTTTTAAGGTGGAAGTGGGTAATACGGTATTGTGCTATATTCATTTTTAAGACGTTTATGTTTTTTTTTTCTTGTTTCGCTGCTGAGCCATCTAGACGGTGGTGGGGCATTTTCAGGTAAAATGTGTTCACCCTTTGCCATCCAACTGTGCCTCAAAGTGTAAACATAAATAATAATAAGAAGAAGAAAAAGAAGAAGAAGAAATATTATTAATATCATTATTATATTAGTCATATTAGTTAGAAGTCGGTTTTAATATATGTTGCAATCGTGCTTGCCAATAACAATTTCCTGCACTGATTTGTTCAAAGAACTTAGAGAACCATATATCATAAACTTCGTTTAGAGTCCACATGTTGTAATGGAGTAAAACTTACCATGGCAATCGCTCCAAGAAAGCTGTGTTCTTTTTCTCGGAGTATCTTTCTAACTATCCGCTTCCGAAGAAGCAAGAAAGAAAAGCACGTAGAGTTAGCGCATAACCTTCTACTGTGGGCCTGCCGGATGTTGTGATGGCAAACACGTACGTGTGGAATTGTTTAGCTCATTCTAGGAAAGGAAGGCCTGACGGGATTTTTGTTTGAGCACTCATCGATTGACGGTACTGTCATGGCTGCGCTCGTTGAGTACTGCATGGCTTACAAGTAAGTTCACCTGAAGAATATTATTATTTAATAAATGTTGCGCGGTCGTTGATTCTGCATGTACGTCGAAGAGTGTGTTTTTTGTCTTAGTTATTTCGCATTCCCCATGCAATCCGCATCCGCAGAATTTCGTTCTCGTTTCCAAATTTCAACTCTATCGCCTTGGAGTCGAACGCCTGAGCGCTCGTGCGGTTTGGCATTGCAGTTTATTCGAGTCTACTGGCATATTATGCAGATTTTGGAGTCGTACTCTAACGCAACATGGGCGAGCTTTCTTTCTTGTTTGCTTAACTCATCTGCACTAATGCCCGCTTACAAAAGTAGATTAGCGTTGGTCAGTGTAACTAACTCACATTTCTCGAGCAGGAACAAGCTATGTCTTCTTAGTGGCTTGACTCTGCACGCTCCAGTGAATCTTTCGCCCGAGAATGTCCCGTTGTAGTGGATTCTCGAGTGACGCCGAGCGAGGGCGAGCTACACTAGATAAGATGATTCTTGCTTCGCACTTGAATATTAAGAGAGTGAAGTTTTGTCGGAGCACATATAGCATGACAGTCTACGCACAATTTTCCAATGCCTTGAGAAAAGAACATTCGAAACGTTTAGACGTAAGCACGTTACTGTGTGCCACTCTTTACCCCCGTAATAATTAGAAAGCGCAGCTACAATAACATAATCGGCGGAGGTGCTGTAAAAATATCCTTCATAAAGGAAAAGCATTAAAATTAACGTAAATTGCGTCAAACATAAAAAAAAACTCGCAAAGCTTGCATTAAGGGGTCCCTGATTACTATTTGCAATTTAGGACCAAAAAACGTTTGCTGCCCGAGAATGTTTACGGTCGTCACTTCCGAAGGTGGCGTAGCTAACACCATTGTATTTTATAAATGTTGCCTGAACGCAATAGGGTCTTGCTTAACGCAGCATACGTGGCCGTATTTGATCCCAAATCAATCAAAACTGTTCCACTCCTTTCTGGGTTCCATCAGTTTCTAAATGAATATCCAGCCATAACATGCGGTTACGCAGAGCTCCACTTATTCAATTATCATTTTCGTCTAAAGTGTAGGCAGACTTGTGCCCGTTACTCGAAAAATGTAATGAATTACCATTACAAATTACCAAGCCCAAAATGTAATGGATTACCGTTACAAATTACTTTCGCTGAAAAAAGACGGATTACTTTACTCGTTACTTTACAATTACTTTCGCTTTACTTTTCCCGTACACCTATCAAGAAAACATTAGAAACAATTTTGATGTTTTTAAGAATGTTTTGCAACACCACTTTACATTTCTCAAACGCCCGCATTATGGTAGTCCTTGTATGAATAAAATACTATATTTAAGAAAAAGAATGTCGGTGCACTCCGTTCACCTCTAAGCTGACAAGGCAACGAAAGCTGCAACCGCACCCACCATCGGCCGCTAGCCTTCGGTGACCGGAAATTATCACTGGAATTTTGCACACAAAGCTAGCGGTGCGCATGCTCAGTAGCAGCGTCTACCTATGCTAGCCCAGGTAGCACCGAGTTCTGGGCCGAAACTTTGCTTTTGTCTGGGAGTTTAGGGCATTGAAAAGCCCGAAGAAGCCAAAGTAGAGCCAAACCTGACCTCCCTTGGCAACGGTCGGGGTATTTTGGCCCTAATTCGCCAAACAAGTGCTAAACTTAGGCTTCACTGCCTGGTAGTTCGGCCGTCATCTGGCATCTTTGGGCCTAAATCGCCTAACAAATGCCAGAGTTAGGCTTAATGCCCGCTAGTTATATTTGGCATTTTTTGGCCAAAATCGCCAAACTAATGCTAAAGTTAGGCTTCACTTTTTGATAGTTCGGCTGTCATCTGGCACCTTCGGGCCAAAATCGCCACAGATGTGCCAGAGTTAGGCTTACTACCTTGCAGTTCGGTTGACCTCTGGCATCTTTGGGCCCAACGCCCTAGTCGCCAAACAAGTGCCAAAGTTAGGCTTCGCTTCCATATAGTTCGGCTGTCATCGGTCAGCTACGGGCCAAAGTCGCCAAACAAGTGCCAAAGTTAGGCTTCGCTTCCCGATAGTTCGGCTGTCATCTGGCAGCTACGGGCTACTGCCTTGGAGTTCGGCTGTTGGGGTATTGGATGTACGCGGGTGGTCTTCATCTTAATTAAATAGAAATCAAGTTTTATTCGGCTGGCCACTTTATCTTATTTTGGGTGTCTCTTGACTTCTCCAGTCCAAAGGTTGGCTGCACGTTTTGACGCGGCTGGACCAGGCTTTGCCAACGCAAATTGTGCCGGATGTTGTACTCGCGCGTAGGTACACACGCCGATATCGGGACGCGCCGTGAGACTGGTTCGACATTAAGGCGCGTTCACACCGGCGATGCGATCTAGTCGCGCGATAACTTTCATTGCAAAAGCGACCATCGCGGGCAAAAAGCGACGCGATTTGAGCAGTCGCTTGCTGACCCTACTTTTTTCGATGCGATCTAGTCGCGGAGAGGCTGAGCCAATCAACGGCGTTAGGAGCGAGAGTTTTTGAGAAGCGACTCACCAACGAAGGCGTTGGGCTCGCTCATCGCGCACGCCAAAGTGACCATCTAATTATTTTTTTTATGCAATTTAGTCGCACCGCCCGACTGCTTACATCCTCGGTGTTAATGCGCCTTTACAGAAAGTGCTGCCATCGAGCTAGCGCTGCGCGAGACTGATGTGCGCACGTCTCCTCAACAGATATGATTATTTGGCGGCGCATTGCAAAAGCGAGCGTGGCTCTGTGCGTGTCTTGCATTGTGATTGAGCACTGTCAAATCCTAGCGATAACAAAGAGCGGAAACGACCGGGGCTCCGTGGCGCCGCTCCCGCATCACACTTGGGGAATTAAAATGAAATCCCGGAACGTGTACTATTTTAGAGTGTTGGTACTTTTTAAATATTTTAGAAAGTGGAGACACATAAGGGGCGATACAGACAGGACAATCTTTCAACTTCAACAAACATTTATTTTCGGCTTCAAGCCCGCTCTGTGGGAGCACGGGAAGGGGAAATCCTGGGGGAAGGAGAGGAAGCGGAGGAAGTGTACGCGATCCCCCTGTTCTGCGGGGCCAGGTACATCGGGCAAACGGGGCGATGCCTCAACGACCGACTCCGTGAACATCAAATGGACGCCGAAAGAGCTCCTTCGGATTCTCAGCACCCGATCGTCAGTCACTGGAGAAAATGTCCCGGCTGCGCTCCTAATTTCGCCGGCACGACAGCCATGGGAGGCCCCCGCGAGCGAGTCGGGAGAGAAATATTTGAGGCCTATCGGTTGGTGGCAATCCCGCAAAACATAAGCACCCCTTCCATTTCGCTCTCAAGAAAGGAGATTATCTTTCTGAGGCCCACAATGGAAACCGAACGCTGACAGACTAGGCAAGGCGACAAGGTCACCGGCAGAATTGGCCTTTCCTTTCATTCCGTTCCATTTCACTCCAGAGAAGGGCTGCAATTCCCTCGTCCCTTATTTCCCAACTGTTGAACAGGTCGGGATACACTCTCTTCCCGGTAGCTTTGGCTGTACAGCAGGTTTTTTTTTTTTTCTTTTTTTTTATAAGTTGTATTCAATTTTTCTTTTTACTATAAAGGGTCGAAAATGCAGAGGGAGCTTAGCTGCGTTGTTGATGCCCCTTCGACCTCGCCTTTTCCAATCCTCCCCACCTGCTTTTGTGTCTTCGTGTGGCTGTCAGCGAGCGCGACGGCCGCTTTAAGCAAATCAAAAGGGTGGAGCAAAACGCGTGACCTCTCTGCGTAGGACGCGTAGGACGAAAACGTTTGGACGAAAAGTTTTTCACGTGACTCTCTCTGTCACGCTGATGGGATCTCTGGGGTTGTGGTTTTCGCCGTTTGCCTAGTTATAAAAATAGGCGGGCCACGTAGGTCCGTTTTTCGAAATGCGCTCTTCAGTGTTCTGCTGCTTTCGTGCGTTGCACACGCGGCCGTGTTTTTTCGACGTAAACGGCCGGAATACGTCCACGCCGATTTTTTGGTAACAGCCATTTTGTTTTCACCGGAGTTCGTGGAATTTTTGTCATATGATTGTTGGACACCCTTCGACGAAAACTGCTCTTCACCGACGACGAGACCTCAGTTGAATGTGCGCAACCTTCTTTCTCGAGTGTGTTTGTGGGTTGCCTGAGTTGGACTATGCATCTATCAAGGATTACATGATATCGCTCTTTTATTAGTAAGTACACTGCAAGCATGCTTCTAATAGTAGTCCTGCTTTCCTCTCAATCTCCGCGGTATTTTGTGTGATGGGTTTTGCTTAGCATGAGGACAGTGTTAATTCTATTTTATAATTTGCTTTTCGTTTTACAGAGAAGTGTGACCTCTGTAAATATGTCGAAAATACACTGTGTGTAATGATAATGGTTTAATAAACTTCTGGAAATGATCAAAAAAATTGTTTGTCCGTATATATGTGATTGGATATGCAACAAATGATATGAAACGTACCCATACTTGCACGACGTTCGGCCAATACGGAGCAGACGCACCGTAGAGTATTCGCACAATATTAGCGCGAACAGTTAGGCCGGGGCAAAACGGCTGTACGGCAATACCTGCCGGATATCAAACGGTGGTGCAAAACTGCACATTTGAGCGATATTGGAACCGACTTTCGGCCGGTACTGGCACGATACTGCAAAGTATTGCCGTGCTGCTTGGGAACGGAGGTGATGACATCTGACCATCGTGTTCCCAACGCTTATTTAATTTAATTCTCTTCTGGCGCGCGTGAAAGAGCACTTTTGTGACACACAAGAGATTTTCCAAACTTGGGCAGGACTCTCGACTTTCTTTGCCACTTTTGGCACTTATTTAGAACTTCAGTGGGTAGCCAAAGAAGAGACAAACTTCGGTATGCCCCGAATCGCCAAATTGAGATTTACTGTGGCAGTTATGGCTCAAGTCTGGCACTTACTTTGGCAGACCTGTGGTGCACCAGAGAAAAGCCAAACTTGGCTGGTCCGAAATACCCAAATTAGGCGTTGCTTTGGCAGTTATGGCTCAAGTCTGGCACTTACTTTGGCACAACTGTGGCGGACCAGAGAAAAGCCAAACTCGGCGTGGCTGAAATACCCAAATTAGGCGTTGCTTTGGCAGTTAGGGTTCAAGTCTGGCTCTTACTTTGGCAGAACTGTGGCGAACCAGAGAAAAGCCAAACTTGGCATGTCCGAAAACCCAAATTAGGCGTTGCTTTGGCAGTTATGGCTCAAGTCTGGCACTTACTGTGGCACAACTGTGGCGGACCAGAGAAAAGCCAAACTCGGCGTGGCCGAAATACCAGAATTAGGCGTTGCTTTGGCAGTTAGGGCTCAAGTCTCGCACTTACTTTGGAAGAACTGTGGCGGACCAGAGGAAGGCCAAACTTAGCATGTCCGAAATACCCAAATTAGGCCTTTGCTTTGGCACTTATGGCTCAAGTCTGGCACTTACTTTGGCACAACTGTGGCGGACCATAGAAAAGCCAAACTTGGTGTGGCCGAAATACCCAAATAAGGCGTTGCTCTGGCAGTTATGTTTCAAGTCTGGCACTTACTTTGGCAGAACTGTGGCGGAGCAGAGAGAGGCCAAACTTGGCATGTCCGAAATACCCAAATTCGGCGTTGCTTTGGCAGTTATGGCTCAAGTATGGCACCAACTTTGGCGCTCCTCTGGCGTACCAGAGAAGAGCCAAACTTTGGCATGCCCTAGGATCGCCCAACTAAGGCTATAGTTAGGCACCGTACTTTGGCACTGATGATTGCCATGGTGCAAAAACCTAACTGCGCCAAAGTTGGGCCCTTATTTTTGCCAGACGTTTGCCCAAGTTGGGCATTCCTCTGGCGTGCTACCTGGGAGGAGATTCGGAGGTAAGGAACCGACCAACGAAAGCTCCCTTTTGAAACTGGCCTCTCGAGCGTAAGCACAACGTATCAAAGCGGCGGTTGCGTGCTTGCAGCTTTGTGCAGGTGGCGAGAGACGTCGAAGAAGTTGGAAAGGGTGAAACGGTGTAAGATTCGAAAACAAATAAATAAGAAGAGATTTCTCCTGCCCAGGAGAAGTAAAGCACAATTGGAAGGCGGTGGAAAAAGACAGAGCTTATTCGGCGTTGTCGTCTTGATTTTTTTTTTCCCCGCGTATTTGTATATGCCTTGAACGCTTTTCCAGTGGTTCTAGTGACCGGTCATAAAAAATCGTGTTTTCATTTTGGTTATTCTTCTCTTGACGATATTTTCTATTTTGTTGTACTTGTTCTATCTTTGTGCTACTGAATTTCCTGCTCGTATTGCTCCAGTTACTGTATTGTGCTCATATTTTTAAAAAGTAACGAGTAATTATAGTAATCCGTTACCAATATTTTGTAACGAAATTACATTACAAATGACTGGCACAAAAAAGTAACGTGGCAATTACAAAATTACTTTAAAAAGTAACAAATTACATGTAACCCGTTACTTGTAACGGATTACTTCCCAAGTCTGAGTATAGGGCGAGAACGTAGCTTTCATAACCGAACACTTTCATGTCGCAGAGCAGGCAGTGGACCATTCGTCCCATCCCAGGAGGCCGTGAAAGTGGATATAATAAAACTGGAATTTGATATTGGACCCGAAACTTTGAAAGACATAGCGATGGCGAAATCTAACCTTGCAAGGTAAGTATGCCGTCGGGTCTTTTGAGGAAAACGTGCATGTATCAATAACACTTATTATCACTGCTCTGTTCAATGTTGACTCGGCATAAAAGTTGGCAGGTTTTTTTCTTCCCAAACCGGAGGTTCTTCTACTGCAGATGAGGAGCAGATTGGAAAGCTTAGTCTAATTTACTACAGTTATTTTAATTTCCATTATACATGTTCATTGGCCACTGACACAATGGTGGTGGCTGAGAAAAAAAAAACAATGTAGGAACAGCTTGAGAAGATTCCAACGCCTTGAAAGTTTTAGCAACAGTGGCAAGAGATAAACGGGCCAGAGGTACCACATCTAATGGGTGAACACAATAAAACAAAGCAAAAGATCGCAGCTGTAAACACTGTAGTGAAACTATCATTCGTTATACAAAAACTAAAATCGGGCTTCTTTCATAAATAGGTTATATATATATATATATATATATATATATATATATATATATATATATATATATATATATAAAGGGTGTTTTTTTTTTTAAGCTTAACAGATTTGTTAAAAAAAAGCCGTGAAAGTTACACTTATGCCGCTTGTGGAGGTGAGTTATACGGCCAGGGGGACATATTAAAGGGGGCTAATCGTAATGATCAGTCGGCTAATTACTTAAAATTTGTTAATTAACTTTTTAATTAATGAAAATAGACATATGGTTCCAATTAGAAACTTGCTCAGCGTCATCGAAAACTCCTAAATCAGTCATTTTCAGAAAGACGTTGAGCGCGTGAGAAGCGTAGTAGTGCACTGAAATTTCAGCTCGTGGAGCAGGTACAAGGCTGGGGCTAGATAAGAGACGAAAAAATCGCGCGGGCGCCTTATCGCAACCTCTAGCTTTGTACCTGCTCCACGAGCGGTAACTTTAGTGCACTACTACCCTTCTCACGCGCTCAAAGTCTTTCTGAAAATGACTGATTTATGAGTTTTCGATGACGCTGAGCAAGTTTCTAATTGGAAGCATATGTCTATGTTCATTAATTAAAAAGTTAATTAACGAATTTTAATTAATTAGCCGACTGATCATTACGATTAGCCCTCTATAGTATGTCCCCCTGGCCGTATAACTCACTTCCACAAACGGCATAAGTGTAACTTTCACGGCTTGTTTTAAACAAATCTGTTTAGCTTAAAAAAAACACCCTATATATATATATATATATATGTATAACCGTAGATCTGTCTAAGTTTTTCTCTCGTATCAAGGGGAGTTTATTTGCGAGGTATTAGGGTATACGACCTGTAATGGGTAAAGTATGTCTCAGGAAACACGGCTCAGTACGCAGGGCGATGCACAAACAATTTCGCTAAATCAATATGCTGTTAGAACTTCAAATTGGGCGAGTTGGTTGCTCATGTTGGTTGACGTTGCAGTGCACTAAAAAACCTCACCCACACTTTCACACACACAAGGAACAAAACTGTCACAGCGTTTTGTTCCTTGTGTGTGCGAAAGTGTGAGTGATAGTTTTTTAGTGCGCTGCAGCGTCGACCGACATCAATATGCTGTCTTGGCTGCGCACAAATCAGTGACCACTTGTACATCAGTCAACTTGTTTTATGAACAAGTGAACTACATTGCTAAGCCAGCAGCCACTGTCCTATTTCGACAAGCTCACCTGCGGTTCTTTTTTTTTTTTTTTGGGGGGGGGGGGGAGAGAGAGAAAGAAGGGGCTTCTGGAGGAAGCGCGGTAGTATCCTCTAAAGGCAGAATAATGTTAAAACTTTTTTTCCTCGTTTTATTTTATTTTGTAAAGTTTGGCTTGGCGCATCAGCCAAATGGTTTCACTCTTCTGGCACTCTGTCGAAGCACTATCCGGTTGCTCTGGCAAATGTTCAGTTATCGGCTTGAACAACATACTAGGGGGGTTCTTTCTTAAATGCGTACATTTATACGGCGGGCAGGTTTTTCTGCTCCTTGCGCACCTCGTGCGTTTGTTTACCCCCTAAACGCGTCCACGTGCTTTCGCTCTCCCTCCCCCTTTACTTCATCTAATAATGGCACGCGCTTTGCCGTCTTGCAATCGCGCCTTCCCAGCGCGCTCTTTTTTGCCCTTTCATTAGGGAGTTTTCGTAGACCGTTTTCCCAGCTCCGCTACGCTTCCCGGAAAGAAGACACCACAACTGCGCATGCGCGGCGCTAGCCTTGTCTGCCGAGTCCCGGATCTCGTAGCGGGTTGCGGAAAACGCTGCGGGACAGCGTAAACGATCTACGAGAACTCCCTATTGGCGTGCTCCTCGTCGTGTTCCGATGTGCCAAAGAAACATTTTGGAACCCTTGCTCGCCGTATAAGGCCAGCCTCAGGAACGTTATGTCCGAGGCATGTCGCCTCGATGACGCCAGTGTCACGTGAGACAAGAGGGTGTCATCCGCTCTAGAAGAATAGAATTACATTGTGTCTCTGACTTTACGAGACATCAAGACGGTCACGTCGACTGGTCGCGTGACGTCAGGCGACACCATGACTTGGCATCGTCATGTCAGGTCATTTTGCACACTGACGTCTCGTGACCTCGTGACGTCACGTGGCACCATGGCTACACGTGACACTATGGCGTCCCTAGACACCGCACCGTCGTGTAAGTTCCGACATCACGTAAGTTTATGACATCACGTAACTTCATGACGTCACGTGACACCATGACGTCAAGTGACACCGCGACGTCACGTGGAACCATGACTTCACATGACAAAGTGATGTCAGTAAATGCCGTAATTTCACGTGGCACTGTGACGTCACGCGATATCATGACGTCAGGTGAACTCCTGACTTCACGTGACATCGTAACGTCATGGGATCACGTCACTTTAGTTTGCAGAATAGCGTGGGCTTGTCATGCTGCCACGTAGCACTGTAACGTCACAGTCTCACGTGCTTGACCCAACGTGATATTACATGTTTTACGTGATTAAAAGATGAATTAAACTATATTGTTACTAGTGACAGATATGCCGACTTGAGGCACAATGAATGTAATTGAATTCCATGAACCCTAATATATGTTCTTAACCTGTAGATTCAGGGAAACCAAAGAAAACCTCCTTTTCAAGTTCACAAAGTATGGAAAGAACTGCGTGAAATCCTGGAACTTAAGCCCGGACAGCTATGTGCAAATGGCCTTACAACTCGCTTTCTACAAGTAAGTCCAGACCTTTATCGAACTAAATGATTGCTTGAGATGTTTCATATCACATGCTCTGTTACAAGGGGTATGCACTGACACTGCCATATATTAATGCGGGAAATGTTAGTCTTTGAATTTTTGGCCCCGCTGTCTAAATAGACGTTAAAAAAGAGACGCACAATGACGAAGCTCTATATTCATCGTATTCAAGTTGACTAAACAAAGCTTTCCTTTCTTTCTTCCTCTTTTTTTTTATACCTGACCGCGTATTTTTTTACAATCAGTTCAACAACGTTAACAGGCAAGTCCGTCCTTACAAAAAACAAATGTACTTCCACCCTAGCAACGTTCTACAGAAATGTGTCCCGACTAGGCGCATAGGGTCTTTCAGGGAAAGCCATGAGCGCTAATACCTTTCTATTATCCTCCTTGGGGTCTCCCATAGAAAATTGACCAACGGACATCCTACAGACATCATAGATCTGCTGACCTGCTAAGGACATCCCGTGGAAGGCCTAGACCTTTGCCAGTTTTAACACCGGATAAAGTTGAGTTGTACGTAAGATAACCATAAAATGTAACTTCCAACGCAGTTGGGTATCTGCTGCATATTTTCTATAGGAGGCTTTTAGGAAGAACCTAGGACGTCCACAGCCATCATTTCATACCATTCTGCTACAAATGTAATAGCATGATCCCCCTTTGCTCCTAGGAGGAGCCTATAATTCTGTTACAAAGGTAATTGAATGGTCGTCCTAGGTTCCTAGGAGGAGCTATAGATGACCGTAGCTAGGTTCCATAGAACAAGCTGCTGCTAAAACAGACACAAGGGTTTGACTTTGAATCTCCTCGAAGTTCACTACACACAGCCTATTTCGTAGACAAGTAAAAACATGCAATCGGTTTGTAAAACACGAAGAGATACTACTAAGGTGTTATACACCCGAGAGGATTGCAAAGCAAACAAGAACCGTGGCAATTCTGCAGGTGATCCTAAAAGGTACCCGTAGAATTACGGTCAATCGTTGCGATAAAAGAGGGTGCAGTGTATTTGCGATGAAATATTCGGACTGCAAAGAATTATTCCGTGATCTTAGTCGAAGCGGTCACTGCACAACAACCACTCAAACACAGTAACGAGAAGAAAGAGCTTCGTTAAGATTCAACACGATCTGGAACAGGCTTTCATTTGCCGAACCGAACACTAAACGCACCACAAGAATTCCTTGGGCTTATTTGAAGAAATCGCTAATGGCGGATATACGTGTATAACTTTTTGGACGCCAATACCTTTGGTACACTTCGAATACGTTGTCTCGGACAATACAGCATTGACCACCGAAATCCACGGCACCTCCGCAAGACGCAGCACACACGAAACTGGGTCAGCAAGCAGGCATCTAGCGATTGGGGACCGCTACTGCGTCATACATATCTTTACCACGTGATCACGCTCCAGCCAACTGATAAAAAGCAGGCGGTCGATTGGTGCGGACTAGCGCGCACCTTCTACCACACTTTCAGCTTAGGGAAATAGGAAGAGAGAGAGAGAGAGAACGAGTAGGAAAGCAGAAGCTGCTTCAAGGTCAGAACGGGGATGATCTGAAAAAAAGGCAGCGCACCCCCGTTCAAGGGGCAGCCCAACAATAAACACAACTAGAGGATTTTTGTCCCTTGTATCCTTTTGTAAGTTCGTCCAAACGTTCATAGTGCAATGGACGCTATGTGTGTAATTTTGGACTTCAGGCAGGTGCCGTGACCTGCATTATCACCAGCTTGAATACTGTAGTCACGTGACCCTAACCGGAGACAAGATTAGCCTACAACACGTAAGCGTCTATTTTGCGGTCAACTGCCGATTGAGCAGGACAGCTACATGAAGGTTAGTTTTTGAAGCTCCGAAGAAACTGCCCAGCCCATAAGAGAACCAAAAGGGGGAAGTTTGAAAATCATATGTTTTACGCCATATAACCCACAATATAAATTCAAGTACGGCGCAACTTATATCTGGGCAATGTTTTTTGTTTTAATGCGAAAGCATTAACTGTCCCATGGAGTGGAGCCGGCGGCTAATTAACCTAAAAAAACGCAAAATAAATGCCCATTCTCCCATTGGCTGAGCAAAACGGCTCCTAGATAGCCATTGGCGGCCGCTTCACGAAAGCGCTGCGCTCGGGCCGCCGCTCTCGTGTCAGGCGTTGCCGGAGGAGGGGACGGGGGGGGGGGGGGGGACGTGAGGGGCGGCCGCTTTACGAGTGCGCGTGCTCGGTCGCCAGCCGCAACCCCGGCAGTAGCGAAAAGTGCCCGTCCCCGCCAGTTCACCGCAGAGGATCTGAGGGAGCGGAAGAACGACATTCATGCTTTCGCATTCACAACTCATAAGAAGTGCTTAAGTGTCCAATGAATTATTTTTTTATTGCTGTCATTGAAAAGCATGTGAACCACGATAACAATAAATGATGAGGTTGCGTGCTCGAAGAAGCTCAAACAACTTTAATATCTCATTATCAAAACGAAAAAAGATCAGCAACAGCGCTTAGTGATCGCTCGCCGGAAGTTCCGGTGAAGGCCTCCAAAACCTAGCTCGGCCGGGTCCTCCAGACGCCCAACCAAAACTAGCCGAGTTTTTCGTCTGTTGGGTCGGTTCGGTCCGTTGGATCAGGGTTGAAAGGTCTCATGAGTCCGGCTTGTTTCTGGAGCACCTGGAGTTCATCCGAGACAGTTATTGTCTTCCACAGCTGCCAGGAACACTCCCACAACTGCTCGAGTCTACTTTTGATGGCCTCAGTGCCTCATGTGCTCCTGGTTGACTGCCTCAATGCCCACCGTCCTATGAAATTATGAACTTACGAACTTCTGAACTGGGGCCAATTGTTGCTGACCAAGTGTTCTGGAAGACAATGGCGAGAGAAAATTTCCTGCAGTGAATTTATGGTACTGACTGTTTTGTCGACCTCAGTTGGTCTTATTCCACAGCAATAAAACCAACTGTAGAGACGAGATGTATATATTTTCCGATAACAATTAATATATACCCCTTCCCAGAGTTCACTGCGCGCCGCCAATGATGACCGAAACCGTTTCGACGCGCAAGTTTCTCCGAGGACGAACGGATGCAGTCTACTCAACTTCAATGGACAGCCTTTCCTTCTGCAAGATATTTGAGAATCCAGACGCAAGCATGGAAGAAAAGAGTGGCAGCCTTAGGAAGGCTGTCGAAAACCACAAGCGGGAAGCTAACCTCGTAAGTACGGGAAACGTTCAATATAAATATTTGCGGTGGGATCCCTGTAGAGATCAAGCCGCGTCTCCAACGACTCACCACTGCGTTACCACGGCTGTCAGCACGGAGCGTGTGCTCAAGCTTCACCTGGCGCGAATAGACCGATCTCACCAGGAGTTGCGCGACGCCACCGCTGCCGCGGTGCATAATGATACCTGTAGTACCTGTACCTGTACGCCCGGTGTTTGTAAATTTTCGGGTTAGCACGAGACTTTCAGCCGGCTGTTTACTCGTGGTTTTCAATGGGTGGCTTCACCTGTTGTATGCCACGGAGCTATAATAACAGCACCAGACAAAAAGGCCTCGGATATTATGTCTTCCTGGAAGAAAGATGCATGGCAAAGAAAGATAAACAGAGTCGGACAGAGGGCAGGAAAAATTGCGTTTTACGATTCGTTTTGAAATTTGCTTCATAATATATACGCACCTTATTGCACGTCAGCTAAAATGTATAAGATTACAGGACGCAAGACATGGAGCGTGCCGAAGTGTTTCGTACGCTGGAATCTCTCTAAAAAATCGCTCCGTAGTGGTCTATCCCTTGGTCTATCCCAAATTGGACCTCCGCAGTGCTTTCCAGAGGCCGTTTTAATACACTTTTTGCTCGATGTATTTTGGTGGTTATACCTGCTATTGCGACGACATGTTTGAACCACAACTGTGCTTCAAAAGATCTGGGTATCATGTGAAGAGAAACCGCATCCACTCCTGCTTGGGCCGTATCACTGGCCTGCAGTATCTTGTAAATAATTAAATAAATAAATAAATAATAAGTATAATCACTAAAAAGATACCAGCGACTCCCGATTTGCATCACTTAAAATAAAACGACTTTTTTCAGAAGCAATCTCCAATTTTTTTTATAAAAACGTGAAAGCACTACATAATGCAAATTAGAAGTGCAACACTTACCGCCAAAAATGTAACAAACGAACCTTATCCATTTTGTGGTGGCCTATTAGGCTGACGCTACTGATCTATTCTGCATTAACACCAATCGAGACCGCAGAAAAAAAAGCTTCCCCCGTCGTTAGCGTTCGGAGCTTGTGCAAACAAAATAAAACTGAATAAAAACTGTACACGAAAAATCATCTCCACCCCAAGATTTAAGACATCTGGCATGTTCGCTTCGTTTTGACAGATGCCAATTGTTACGGCGCGTCAGGTATGTTCTTAATGTAGATCGTTTCTTTTTTGTGTGCAGGCGTCTCCCCACAGTTAATTCATCTTACCCTTTCACACAGGCTGTCATCCAGAATGAACCAACTTTTAAAAAACTATCCCTCATCAACAAAGTCTATTTAGCTCCTCTCGCTTCATTGTTGATTAAACGTTACGCACAAGACTGAGCACTACCAAGCTTAGTTTTTCAACGTCACATTTGATGCTGTTCCGCGGTGACACCGAGCCGATGGTCCCTCAAATTTTCTTATTCTTTGCCATAGCACTGGATGTTCACTTGTATCCAAGTTAATTGAGACGTCCGAGCAGCCGGAAAGCTCGAGTAGTGGCGTTGCGCACTGGGACCACCGCGTAAACTGCAGTGGGCTCAAGCGTTCACGAAGGCGATGAAGCAGACGACAAAACGATTCTAAAGCGATAAGACGACTGGAACTGCTTCTCTGCGCTTGCTGACAAACTAAGGCATTACAAACAACACAATCTAATGAAGTACAGACATGCAGGATATTCAAGCTGATACCGGGGCGCCCCAAACGATAATCTACGGTGATGTACGCGCAGCCCTATGTAGCTGGGAAGCCGGAAAGGGATGACTACAAGTATCATCGCGGCGGCATCACTTCCCGAATGCGCGCGCCAACGCAGTTCGTTTGGTGACATCGGTCTATTCGGTTTCTACACACGCACAGTGTCCACACTGGGTGTGAGCAAACGCTTTTTTTTTTTGACAGCGTGCAGGCGTACAACTAAGTTGTCGTTCCAAAAGAAAAAAAAAAAAAAGATTACGTACACGAGCGTTGCATTCCTAAGTACTACCTGTTACCCGAACCCTTTTAACAATCATGATGCCAAGTGGGCAGAATGACAGTTCAAGGGGTTCGTAACGCTAGCTGCCGTTAGAGGCACTCAACTACATCTACTGCCATTAGGCCCTGCTCCACTGAAATGCTGCTCCAGGGCAACTTCGCTCCAATTTAAAACCCAAGTGGAATCAACGCTTGTCTCGCCCGATTCTTCTGAATAGTAAAAATGTTTAATTGCATTCGCAACATGTATTCCTGATAAAAGTTTGAAAAGGGGTGTAATACGGTTGTTCTACAGTCTGGAGTGAAAACAATAAAGTTTAGAGGGTTTTAGACGGATGCGCCCAAAAGACGGCCCTGCTATTGATAAAAAAATTACTGCGTCTTTTTCTAACATCAGCTCGGCCCACATACATACCCGAAACGTGGACTGTCGCTGGCGATGCTGCAGGAGCCGCCATCTTGAACTCATTGAGCGAAGCCCTTATAATTCAGCTGATGTAGATTTCACTTCAGTTCAAACGTCATTAAATGTTCAATGATGGTTAGCGCCACGGTGAAACTCCGGCCAATGGCGAATGAGTTAACTTTATTTGGCTAAACTACCATTGAGACAGCTTGTGTAACCTCGTACATTACGTTACAAACGGCATCCTATTGGAATCTTTTTGTCCGATGCCTTTAGCACAATTTTTGGGGATGAAATCAACTTCTCTGTATTCTCATTTTGTATTGTTGACGTGCCTGTTCAAAAATTATAATAAAGGAAAATTTCAATGTACCTCTCAACGCCTTCTCTATTCTTATGATAATAATAATCCGCTCACCATACCTTTGCACATGCTATTGTCAAAAACAAAGTCATCACTTACCGATTTCTTATTTTTTTGTTTTTTTTAAGGCAAACAACGGCCTTGGCGTGGGTAGACTCTTCTCTGTCCTGAGGACCACAGCAATTGAGAATGGAATACCACTTCACGAATTCTTTACAGGCACAGCGTACCGGACTAGCAGACACGTTACCCTCATAACGAGTCAGGTATGATCTCTGTACAAGGTCTTGAGAATGAGGGACGCAAAACAAGTACAGACGCACGCTTGCTGACCCGTCAATAGACCATCCCGTAAATACGCAGCGCCTCCCGTCTCATCGTCTTTTCAATGCACCATGGAAATACACTGTATTGTGCGGGAAGGAGCACCCATAAATAGAAGTCGGGGCTCATGTTTGTTTAGCATTTTGCGATATCCGTAAGCAAAAAAAGGTAGGGCGATAACAAAATACAGCACGTATCGGCTTTGTAGCCTAATCGCTCTGCTTCTTTTTTTTTTTTTTTGAACACGCAGCGGTAAGAGAGGAGGAATGGAGCCACTTCCGGTATATACGGAGCATACGAGACGCCCTAGAGTACGTCTCAACAACCCCACAGTTTTCCGCGTCGCGCGGTGCAAATATGAGATTGACGAGGCTCATTGTGTGATCCTCTGGAAAATATATGACAGCTCACAATCGGCGTCTATTTTTATTGCTTTTATCATGCGTAAAATCCTGAAAACAGGAAACACTTTTTTTGGCTGGTGCAATACTCATCCAAAAGGGATTCCTAATTCTTCCGAAATGTTTCTGGCTCTCACAGTCCCATACTTGCGTTGACAACCCGGTTACCAGCTTATGCTATGCCACTTGAACGCCGCAAGCGCATGCACTTGATGAGATTGGAGTTCGCTTGTAGTATAGCGCCTAAAAACAAGATGAGATAGACTGAATCTTGTGTCTGACTGGTTGAAAAACCGCGTGTTATATCAGGCGTCACAATTATGTCCGGAAGATCATGCAGAGGCCCTTGCTTTTGGTATGGTTAGGAACTCGCTTTCATCATCTTATATATTTTGTAGTAATCAACGCAGGCATTTAGAATCACCATTACTGAAGCCGAATATTGAAAGCATGTTCGCATTGAGAACGTAAAAAAAAAAAAAGCGTTTTTGTGTTTGCGAAAAGTTTGATAGTGTGATTCTCTTTCACTAAGAACTCGTCCAAATATTTCTCGAAGTCATTTGAGTCAAGTCAGAACAAACTGTAATGTGCAAATGCTCAGACAGCACATGCTGTCTGCTTTGGTTGGCATGTGACGTTTGCAGTCTCAATGAGTAACTTTCTAAACGCATCACCCGGATTATAAAGCGCGAAACACATGCGCGTCAAAACTGTCCGATCCGACGTGCGAACTGCCGGAACGAACGCTCGAGGGCGAGGGTTTTCGTAGCCTCCGGTGCGACGAAAACCCTCGCCCTCGAACGTCCGTTCCTGCAGTTCGCACGTCGGATCGGACAGTTTTGACGCGCATGTGTTTCGCCCTTAATGTACGAATTCTAGTTTGTCGCAGCTAACAGCTTCCCTCAGATAGCGCAAAGAAGCATTGCGAAGTGTGGCACGCAAAGGCATTTATAAACGCCGCTCTCCGTACAATATCGTTTTTCTTCCCCGGATTTTGTAATGGGTCTACAGAAGTGATTTGGCGTAGAGTTGTTTTGGTTGTTCATTTCAATCATCGCGCCCCAAGATTTTAAAAAAAGTGCTTGGTTGCGTAATTGAATTGTACAGCTTTTTATTTTCAAATTCCTATTTATTATTGTTTGTGAAGCGGTATGCTGAAGGTGAAAAGTTTGTGCGTTGGTGGTGTTGCCCGGAACAGCAGTACAAAAGATACTCTGCGAGTGATGTCCTTGTACATCACACTTAGGTGGCCATTATTCAGTAAACTATCACCCCAGTATTTATTAGATGCACGTCTCAAAGGCCACAAGCGACGAAGAAATCTGAGCACAGTAGGTTTGTAAAGAGACATTCAATGCGAACTTTCTGAATCACGAAACGTAAACGAAGGGAGTATTCTTTTTCATTTGGGTTTATGCTCTAAAAACGCAGGTGATCGTTGTCGAGTCACCAATCAAGCAGCTAGAATACTGCAATGTCATGGCACTCGCCATTTTTATACGCTTGCTATTACCGCCTGAACTAATCACCAGCAGAAAAAAACGCAGGATTACAACCGCAGTCAAGTGAATGTGTAGGTAATTGTCTCAGCCGGTGACAAACAAACGTACAGATATAGGAGTGCCGTGACGATACACTTTTAGCGCAGCTTGATTGGCTGGATCCATCGAAATTTAGGTCGGACTTGACGTGAAACCTAGTATAGCCCGCAAAGCTCACCCTACCGTTCATTATACATAGTTTATGAGTTAATTAACTGGATTTGTTTTCTCCTTAGGTGTCAACTCAATGCGACTCTGCCACCTTCCTTGGCCCCTATGTTGCGGACGGATACGGCGTCCCCTATAATGTCCAGCCAGAGTCGCTCACCTTCACTATCTCGTGCTGCAAATCCTGTCCAGTGACATGTTCAGCCAAGTTCAAGGAGGCTCTCGAGAAAAGCCTCGTTCAGATGGGAGACTGCGTAGTTTGGTCTAAACAAAGAAAGTGAAACGACGGCTCCGAGGCTTTATTTCGCTGTATGGGAATATTTAGCTCATAATAAATTCAACGCTTCTTTCAATTTTGTTTTGTTTTTGTTCCCGAAATAGCGTTTAATCAGTGACGATGCAAACTGCGTCGGCGTCCGACATTTCAAATTTTCGGATATGTCTCATAGGGCTTAACGACCAAAGCGCATAACAAAGCCCAGAAATTCTTTGGGCCCGAATCACGAACACAAATAAGACAATAAAAAGCGCGTACACAAAAATCTCGGATTTCACAGGTGCCCTCGCAAGACCATGTGGCAGTTCGATACTTTGACCCGTGTTTCGGGTTCGGGCGTAAAGAAAGAAAATGAGCGGCCGGATAGTCAAAACAATAATGATTTTCGTGAATGACTAGTCAAGGAAAAAAAACTATTAAAGGCATTTTTAGTTTCACGCTTTTCCCATTAAAGAGCACGGAGAAAACAATCGAATCACACACACCTATTCCCGCCACATCACCGTTTGGTTCCACACAATAAAGCCCGTATGCTATGGTCACCGTCACCATGGCAACGAAGCGACTGCTAAATAATGCTAAATAAACGCAGATGCGAACGCAGGGTCTCAAATCAGCGACAGCTACGGAAGTTTCCCATTGCCATCTGCTTAAGTCAACTGAAGGGCTTTGAATGTCCCTGGTTTGTAATAAAACTGAGCTTTCTTCGGGGGGGGGGGGGGGGGGGGGGGGAATCAAGCTAGCCTTCCAAACAGACCGCGCTACGCGCGATCACACCTCGCTTCACTCCGCTCCGCACGGCGAATATATCCTCAGGCTCAAAATTGCGCAAAGCCTAATTGGAACTTCCAGGGCATCGGCATTCGACCGCTTTCCGTTCTCATCATTGACCGTCACACTGGCATTCTCAGCTACGGCTAGCGGTGTCGTCTTGATCTTAGCAAGCAATATTCTGAAAATCTCATCAGCTGTCGCTGGCTAGACGCTGCGCAAGGCCCACTCTCTCTGTTTCCTTGGGTGTCGTTTCAGAAGAGGCTTCTTTGCCATAATAACAGTGATCATAGCAGATGTACTTTATTGTGCAGAAGTGATACGGCGGGCTGGCGAGATCTGGTGCGTTATTGGGCTCTGTCGCTGTACCTTTTAAAGAACGGAATATAAAAATGTGTTCCGAATGGCGACTTAAGGCGAATGACTGATTCATTCCAGCGTTTAACACGTTTACGAATTTGTCATGAAAACAATGTTTTCAAGTTAAAATTTGAACTAAGTATATATTTACGGCAATCTGGAGCTAAACTACCGATATACCGGCCTTGCTTCCGTAGGTGCTTCGAACCTTATTGGTTTGAAGTGTAAGTTGGTAATCTATCCTCAAACGCATCGTGACAAGCTACTCACTATTTAGAATAAAGAAACACGAGAGGGCACTTTTACTTCCAAATTCCTACATAGTTTAAGCATACATGGCGCCCTGGGAGCTGTTTTTTTTTTTTTTCGTCCAAAACCCCACAGTTTTGGTCTTGTACGATTATGTCAAAGAGCTACGTGCATTGTGTCTTGTTTTATTTCTGTTGTTGTTGTCAAGTTATGTGTGGGTCGGCAGACATTAGTTCGAACGAATGCTTTCGTCGCAACTCTCTTCTAAGAAAAGTTTGCTTTCGATTATGTATCGATTCTAAATATCACTTCTTTCTGTTGACTGCCTAGCTGAAAAAAATAGATGGAGTGACTCAACGGCAAGGATGGGCTTGTTTCAAATGTAAGAACACACAAGGAACGAGCTTTATAACTTGCTCCTCGGAAAACTGCTCAACAATGCACAAAGTTCAATATCTAACAGACAATCGACCGCAAATTCGTGGGAGGGCATTTCGGCGATAAACGTTCATCGCTCAAAGCCTCGCTGGCGCCATGCGCGTAAATTCGAATGATTTTGTTCATTCTTTTTCACTCAAGTTCAGGACGCTGGAAGTGCTCTCGCGTACGAAGACGACTCATATAGACAATCACAAAAAGACGAGCTGTCGGTACCAACGAGGAAACACATTCACGTAAAGTATAGGATAACAAAGCATTAATAATCATCCTGGTCTACTTTTCTCTCGTTTAGATCGCGGAATAAATTAATATAAAAAATCACGTAGAGTCACTGAATATCCCAGGAGTACCGGAACTCGCACGCTTCGCGTCAGAATCGCCTCGCTGCTCTGAGATAGGCTACAATGCAGGCCGTATGCGATCGAATCAAAACAGAGTAGGCAAGCTTCGCAAAAAAAGCTCGCAAACAAACAAGCCGATCTAATTTTCTTTTCTTTTTTTTTTATTGAGGATTAAAGTACGGCTATTTTATATAGACAGTACAAAAACAAAGTCGGGACCCTCATCACCTTCCTGGAGGTCGTACTTCAGCCGATTTTCAACCGATCCTTGCAAACGCGCTGTGCATCTGTTCTCCACTTTTTTTTTTCTTTCCGTTTGTCAACACGGCCCATATTATCGGACAAGCAGAAAGCTCGAATGGCTAAACTGGATCGACCCTTAGGCTAAGGTGGCCGCTATCGCGTATGGCACACTATAGACGCTCGCAGCTGAAGGAACGCAGAACGTGGCCAGTCCAGAGCATATTATGATTGCTCCAAAGCCAATTATAAACAGCAGAATGAGCCGATGAGATCTCCAATGAACGATTGCCAAAACATAAACATCATGAGCCGGGCCCTGTACTTCTTAAGCCATCATTGACTATAGAAATGTGATCTGATTCCGAAGATACTGATATATCTGAATAGGGAGCCCGACTAAGTTTTCAGCAAAATAATTGATTATGCGCGTTGCCCGTGAGCGAATAGAGCACAATGCTTGGGCTTTTTCACCTCCGACAGGATCAACGCGTAACCTTACTGCAGCTCGTCATATATAATTTGTGTCTAGAATTTTATTGTTATCGAATTTAACTTTGATATCGCCTTGAGAAGTAAAGCGTCCCGCGGAGTGCCATATGAAGGGAGAGTTGGCCGGCTGCGAAACTCTTGCGCGTCGAGGTCCGCCGGCGCCACAATAAAACAGCAAAAATAATATATATATATATATATATATATATATATATATATATATATATATATATATGGCAACGAATGAAAGAAAATAAAGCTGAAGCAGGAGGGAAGACTTCGAGACGATTCGAGAAGACTTAGCTAGCTGCGAAAGCTTAAAGAAAACAGCAACAAAAGAAGGACGTGGCGTCGCTTGACATGGCGTCGCGTGCTTGGGAGAGTGACACTGGAATTAGCGTCCGCTGAATTCTTAAAACACAATTTTTAATGTGACCATTTCATTAGAAGATCAACAAAAAAAGTGTTTCTGTTGTTTTTTTCACGCAATCTGGCATGCAGTATTTTCTAAGAGTGATCGAAAAATGATGTCTTGCTCGTCTTGTTTATGTCAATGCCACGCTACGAAAGGTGAAGCGGGAGAGTGTATATTGACGCTTTCAATACTCCTCCCACAATAATGTATGAAATGTTCGGTGCAATAGCCTAAACATTTCTATACACGCTCAAGGTACATTGTGATGGTCAGCACCATGTTTGTTTGCTTACACCATTAAGCAAACAAAGAACGGTGCTTGCAAGGTAGGAACATTCGTCTTTTTACGATTAAAAAAGTATCTACTCCACCTGTTGACCAAAGCATGAAAACTTGACAATAGAGTCCAGAACGTTTAGCTTCATGTGTCAATGTTTGCCGAACATGCAAACTGGATGGAGAAGTTGGTTTTAGTCACAAACTATAGCTATAAATTAAATAACCTCGTCTTCAGTAGCGTAGGTTCTTCGGATGACTGTACACTAAACCATGCTACACATACGGTCTTGACCCCTTGAGAGCGTAGTAAACTTGAAAAAACTTTGATAACCTATAATTTTACATTGGGTTTTTCTCAATAAAAACAAACAATACAAGCATTATTCGTTATATTTTTTAAAGAAAATTGCATACGTTTACATTGCATCTATGGTACTCTACAAACTACTTGCAAGAGGAATGAAAGTTCTGGACAAACGTTTTGCAGAGCCATCTTTGAGAAATTTGACAAAATTCTAGGCTATAAATAATACGTAAAAGTTTGAATGCTGCATAAAACATTTTACATATATTATCCGAAAGCGCATTGAAAATTAGTTGCTAATAGTTTGGGACCGAGTGCCAATCAAACATGTGGCGCATTGCAACCTTAAAAATCCCGCCTTCCTTCCAGGTTTTTTTTGGGAGGATTTTGTTTCTTTAAATCTAAACATATGTGAACTTTAAGACACAAAACACTGTTTTTTTCACGCGGTATACGCCGTAACATAAAAATAAAATAAGAATCTTAAAAATAAGTTAAACGATAAACACGTATGCACCTCGCTGTCTCAATCCAAATAAAACCAAGTACGTGTTTTTGACAGAGGTGTACGAATTTCATAAGTTTGCTTGCGAGTCGATTGTAACTGTTACAAATAGACTGGAAATGTAATTCACCTTCCTTTCCCAAATACGAGTATTACATATATTTATTATGAATTTACAATGAATAGTTTAAGAAATCATGGATGTGCGTTTTCTTAGAGAGCATATATTTAAAACAAACATATTTATTTCTAGACAAATATTTCACTGGTATTAAGAAAGTAAAAAGTATTAATACAATGAGTTCAGGTCAAATATATTCAAACCTGGCAAAACAATTACTGGAAAGTCTATTGGTGGAACCTTAGGGAATGCAATAGCATGACCCTCGAAAACGCGACACACGTCCCCCTTCACGAAACGCTAACGCTGACCCCTTTACTTTTCTCTTTTAAACTTCTCCTTTGCTTCCTCTTTTTTTTATTTTGCTTTTTTACGGGGTAAGTGTTAGCGTTTTCTAAGGGGAGACGTGTGTGGCGTTTCCCTAGGTCATGCTATTCGATTTCCTAAAAATTCACAAATTAATGTTCCTGTAATTTTTTGCACCTCTTCCCTGTACTCTTCCTGTCAGAGTATACGTCGACGCCCTTGGATACGGTTATCCATATCCCTTGTTTAAAGAACCATATCCATACCACTCGTAGAAGGAACCGCATTCATATCAGTCATGGAGGGAGCCGCATCTGTCGTTTTAACTATCCACACATATCTCAGCCCACGCACCGCTACTACGGAGACCCAGGGAAAAGAGCAACCGGAGACGGCACAGCGACAACAGAGCACGCCCGCATTCCTCCGCGCCGCAGCGATGCGAGGCGCCTCCTCCTCTCTGGCTCCGCGCAAGCTGTGCGCGTGTCTTTGACGGAAACGAAGGTCTCGTTTTGACGAAAACTCGGCGGTGTCTGTCAGTTTGTCAGCGCAGGGGAGAGGAAGAGGTTGACGCGTGTTGACCACAGCGCTTCGGACCAATGTAAGCTACGCACGCGTCACCCTCAACCCCTCCTTCTCTCTTTCCCCCCGGTGGTGACAAACAAAATACACCACCGGGATTTTGTCAAAACGAGCGTTTTAATGCTAACCCAGTGAAAAAGTACTTACACCCTTATTGCTTGGCCTAAAAGTTATATTTTCCGGCAATGAAGCCGGGAACACATTTGCGAAAAAAAGCCAAATTTTGTGCGAAAACCGCACACGAAAATCGCACGGCAGCTAGGCTCCTCCCTTGCTCCTCCCCTTTTCCGAAAATCGGGAGCGGTTCGAAAGATCTGCAGCGCCAGATATTTTCGCACGGCGCCTCCGAATTCGGGGCGGAGGAGCTCGCGAAAACCCGGAACAGGACGGAACGAAAAGATACGATCGGCTCGCAACATGGCGGCTCACGCAGCTTCGGAAGCAGCGCAGGCAACATTTATGCCATCCCTGCGTTCTCATCTCAACCTTCGTAGAAAACCCCTTCGGTCTCTATCAAAGGTTGGTGGTGCAAAGGCTCACGTAGCATTCAACGAGGTTTTAATCGCTCAAATTTTTAAGAGGCGCGAAATATGGGACGCCAGCTCGCCAGACTACCGAACAGCCTCCTGAAGTCGGAGCACGAAAACCGCAGTGCATTGCGATTTCCGCGCCGCGCATTCCACCTCCTGTGGCTCGTTTTCCGAAAATCGCAAGCTGCGATTTTCGCAGCCTCCGATTTCTCTCCGATTTTCGGTTCGTTTTTGCGCAAATGTGTTCCCGGCTTGACTCTAAAACCAAGGGTTGAACTATAAAATAACCACAAAAATCTGACTAACAATAGTAAGCAAAAGTTTCGAGACAATTAATTCAACTCAAATTTTTAGTCGGGTCAACTGTTATAGCGTTAGCTACACTGGCCGAGGTTGAGCAGTTTCGCGTGGCCCTCATAATGAGCCGTGCTCATTATGCGAGCCGTGCTCATTATGCGGAGCGCGCGGCGGCAGCGGCGGAGCTCCGCATAATGAGCACGGCTCGCATGATGAGCACGGCTCATTATGAGGGCCACGCGAAGCCGCCGCCTCGCACTCCGCCGCCGCCGCGCCCACCTCGCCGGTCTGCGCATTCCAGAGGAGTGACGTCATAGCCGCGGCAGACGCACTGGCGCCGCCGCGTGCCTAGCTGTGCGCCTCCGTTGAGCAGTAGCCTAGTCTGACGCTGCTCCAGAGCCGCTTGATAGCGCCTCTCATTTTGTGCGCATAAGCTCACGCTACATATATCCTGGCATAGCCAAGCTGAGCCACCACAATTTTTCTCTAAGCAATCATGTGCCAAGCAGTGAATCTTGAGGTCCGAGCATTTGCACTTTTGAATATTCGACACGCATTACTTGCAATTTTTGATTATTTGAAAAAAACTAGAATACTTTGAACAGGAAAAGAGTTATGCGGTTTGAATCCATTAGCGGACACTTTTCACGAAATACTCGATATTCTGAATGTACGCACACGTCTACTTTCGTTTAATTTTGAAGCACCAATCATCGTGGTGGACGTCGGTGTTTGATGCCAAAGTTTATTGAGGGCGCGTATCATGAGAGCGACTCTACCTGCTTAACGACGTTTGCAAATGGACAAGGCGGTAACTGGTCGGTGAAGCTGCGGAGGAGACCGGCATTGTGCGTCCCATGTTTCTAAACTCACCACGATCGCAGCTGCACCGTCCGCGTAACTATCGTTGCGGTAACCAAATGCATTGCGAACGGTGAAAAACAAATAAATTATTTCAGCGGTGGACTAAGTAGGATTACAATAAAATCGCCACCTTTCGCGAACAGCCGTCGCCAGGTCTTTGACCAAACCCAACTATAAACAAAATGGAATTTACACTGGTCAGGAATGAAAATAACTCATGCCACAACCACAAAGCACAGATGCAGAACAGTCGTTTATTTTAATTCGCTATTACATTGTCGAGACATTTACGAGGAGTCAAATTGTATTAAAGTTGATATTTATTTTTATAAGACAATTCGCTTAAGCAATTTTGTTCGGTGAAGAGGAGGACAAACATGAGGGATGATAACTTCAATACAAAGGATTATCTGTATCCGCAGCCTTGCCTGTGCCAGGTTTTCATCAGTGAACGTCGCCGCCGTGTTTCGATAGAGCGCTTTTAGTTTCAGAAGACGTCCCAAACATTTCAACTCTTATTCTTAAATCATGAATCATGGACCCTTTCCTTCTCTATTGAGACCTGGTTCAATAATGGAGGCTGACGCTCGGGACGAGAGGTGTAATAATGTCAACCTTGAAAGCTGCGAAGAGGCAATGTTCTTGCGGCAGAGCACAATTTAAGAAAACTCCTGCCTATTTTTCAGAAGAAACATACCACAAACCAAACCTTCACAAACTAAACTTACAAATACTAACCGATCAAGATTCAGCTTAATAAACAAATTGACAAAGAGAGAGGAAGCATAAACCTCTTTATGGTTTGAGGTGGCATTTTTTTATTTGATCAGACCCCGATTTCAATAATTCGGAACCACCAGAGCTATGAGATAACGCGGAACAAGAAATAACACCAAACCACCTTTCAAGGCTAATGCCTTTATTTACGTTTTTACGTTCTTGTTCCGAAATAGCTCCTCTTATTTTATATATTTTCTTGTAACAGTGGTTTAGAGCTCCAGCGTTATTCTCTATGCTTCAGACAAGTTGCTGAGCGTAGCTTGTAATTAAAACAAATCTTACCACAATCTATGCAAGACGGCTCTCACTGAACAGCTAAATGTGTGCCACAAAGTTATTTGTCTTGGGTTTATTTGCTTAACCAATACACGTAAAACTGACGCGCAAGAATAACTAGCCTTGTATTATACACTTCATAAATGACTGAATTAGAATTTTCTTACTAATATGTCTTTGGTATTTAGAAGATGCCGTTTTTTTGCTTGAGATCAAGGAGGATGACTGATTTGGTAGTGAGATTTTCAAAAATCGCTTTTTTTGAAGACGCTGTAATGTCCTCCAATTTCTTCTCGGGACGTCCTCGGACCCGTCTTTTGAAAATCAATCTATCCAGCGTCGCCGTGGGTACTTCCAAAGCGGCAAATAAGAAAAAGCTTAAAATGCCGCACCACATAATTGTTCCGAAGTACAAGGTGACCTGCAGGAAAGCAAAAATTACATCAGTTAGACTAAAAAAACTCAGACAATGAACTTTACGCATTCATACCTAGAAATCATTCAAGCGTGCATTCTCCCGAATAATGAAGTTAACATCGAAATGCTAAAAAATCTACACTTCTGCGGTGCCTGGAAACTCTGTTTTTTACCATGCGCCGCTATCGTGGAAAGCTTCAATTGGCTAAACAATATTTAATAAAAGTGTTACCTTTTTTCAGCCGTTCTGGTCTATACTTCGTTTCACCTTACGTCCGAGCGCGGCCAATGTTATGAACCGAAGGGCCAATCAAACAGCGCAAAAAGCGCAACGTCATGGCGTGCTCTCTGCGCTTGATAGGACTAGCCGGCGGAGGAGCACGCACTGCGGCGAATATACCGGCTGGTCCTGTCAACTGCAGAGAGCACGCTATGACGTTGCGCTTTTTGCGCTGTTCGATTGGCCCTTCGGCTCATAACATCGGCCGCGCTCGGACCTAAGCTGAAACGAAGTATAGCAGGTCTAAAGTACGTTTGAGCAACGATTTTTACCCGGGATGTAGAGCTAGAGCACCATCCTCTAGTGTGCGGTACTCTGCCAGAACACTTCGCTTAAAAAAGCCAAATAACGTAATTCTCATTTTTAAATTATTGCCAATAATTTATAGGTTATGCTCATAACCTACGAAACATGAATTGGTGGTTCACTCCATATACATGTATTCAGGCTAAGAATTGGAGAATCACATCAGCAACATCCACACACGCAATAAAAAAAATTAAAAATTGTGAGCGTTTGGAGATTGTTACTATATGACTAACGCATAATTCCTGAAGATATTCAGCGACAAAAATAATCGGCTTATTAAAGGTTTGGTAGGCCGCTTTAATAGACCGATGTCACCAAGCGAACTGCGCAGGCGCGCGCATTCCGGAAGTGGTGCCGCCGCCATGCTACTTGTAGTCATCGCTTTCCGGCATCCCGGCTAGAGGGCTGCGCGTACAGCGTAGATTATCGTTTGGAACGCCCCAGTATCAGCTTGGATTCTCCTGCATGTCTGTACTTCATAAAATTCTGTTGGTTGTGGTGTCTTAATTTGTCAGCAAGCGCAGAAAAGCAGTTGCAGTCGTCTTATCGTTTTAGAATCGCTTTGTAGTCTGCTTCGCCGTCGTCTGCTTCTTCGTCTTCGTGAACGCGGGAGCACACTGCCGTTCACTCGGTGGTCCCATTGTGGCCGCAGGAAAAAAACAACGACGCCACTACTCGAGCTTTCCGGCTGCTCGGATGTTTCAATTAACTTGGAAACTGAACATCTAGTTGAATGGCAAAGAACAAGAAACTTCGAGGGACCATCGGCTTTGTGTAGCACCGTGGAGCAGCGTCATATGTGTTGGTGAAACACTGAGCGTCATAGTGCTCAGTCTTGGGCATAACGTTTAATCAACAATAAAGTAAGAGGAGCTAAATAGACTTTCTCGGTGAGCGATAGTTTTCTAAAAGTTGTTTCATTCTGGTTGACAGCCTGTGCTACAGGGTACAAATGAACTGCGGGGAGAAGCCTGCACACAGAGAAGAAATGATCTACAGAAAGGCCATGCCTGATGCGCCGTTACAATTGTCATCTCTCAAAAAGAAACAACCATGCAAGATACCTGAAAACTTGGGGTGGAGATGATGTTTTGTGTACAGTTTCTATTCAGTTTCGTTTTGTTTGCGCAACCTCCGAACGCTAAGAGTCGCGCGACGTTGGAAGCATTTTCCTGGATCAGTAGCGCCAGCCTAATAGACCACCACAAAATAAGTTAGGCTCGTTTGTTATATTTCTGCCGGTAAGTGTTGCACTTCTGAATTGCATCATGTGGTGTTTTTTTTACGTTTTGTATAATAAAAAAATGAAAACCGCTTCCGAAAAAAGTTGTTTTATTTCAAGTGATGCATATCGAAAATCGCTGTTTTTTTTGTTTTTTTTTGAGTGATTGTCCTGATCTTTTGAAGCACAGTTGTGCTTAAAGCATGACGTCACATTAACAGTTATAACCACCAAAATTCATTGAGCAAAAAGTGTATTCAAAACGGCCTCACCAAACTTAGTAGAGATAGACCAACGGATAGACCGCTACGGAGCGAATGCTCAGAGAGATTCCAACGTACGGAACACTTCGGCACGCTGTGTGTCTCGTGCCCTGTAATCTTACACTTTTTAGCTGACGTGCAATAGGTGGATATAAACTATGAAGCAAATCGCGAAACAAATGGAAAAACGCTATTTTTCGTGCCGCTCTGTCCGGCTGTGTTTACCTTTCTTTGCCGTGCTGCCGTGCTGCTTTCTTTCGGGAAGACATAATATCCGAGGCCTCTTTGCCTGGTGCTGTTATTGAAGCACCGTAGCATACAACGGGGGAAGCCACCCATTGAAAACACTGAGTAAACACCCGTGCTAACCCGAAAATTTCCAAACGCCGGGCGAGCGTACAATGAGCATTGACGCGGCCGGAAAACTGGGGAGAACTACAGGTACCAGCATGCACCGCGGCAGCGCGGCGTCGCGCAACTCCTGGTGAGATCGGTCTATTATCCTCTCTTGCCGGCATAGACTCACTCTGGATCTTGAAACATCAGGTAAAGAAGCAGTTGACGACGAGCGAGACTAAACTTTTGAGTACTTGCCACATTGAACTTCGAGTAGTAAACTCGCTCTCTCGTTGAGTTGTACACAAAGTGAAGGAAGGGTAGGTGAATCAGGTACACGCCAAAGGTCAGTCGGCTCAGCGGGACAAATCGTTTCCACTCGAGAAATTTCTGAAAAAATCCTGAAACAGGAAAAGGCTGTTAGATATTGTGACTTTCACCCGACAAGCTCTACTAGGATTGTCAAAACGTCGCGGCTCCACGGCGCGAAAATGAAAACAGTTTGAGGTTATCGCGTCTTGCTCTCACCTCCGCGACCTGTGGAGCAGGCGAAAGCGATCCAAGAAAGCGTGAAGGAGAAGAGGATTCGGTCCCAGAAGACACACGCCATTCTGATCGAGTTCTCTGCGTGTTCCCGACCTCTGTTCCAGTCATACCTCATCAGGACACACGCGAGGCAGCAGGCAGCAGCGAAGACCCAAAATATGCCGACAAGAGCCTGCATCACAGAAACACCCCGGCGAGCATGACTTTTCAGAAAATATCCATGCTGCCGAAGAAAAAAAGGCAAGTGTTTGGCAAAGGATTTACGTGAGAAATAATGAACAAAATTGCAAGCCACCTTTAGTGCCAAAGTCCTATAAAGCAAGAAATACAGTGTTTAAGGTGCGATCCTTTAAAAAAGTTTAGAAGCCAATAAAGCATCGCTTAACGGAGTGAAAACGAACCTTTTTTTATCTCAATTTCCCCAGTACATTGAGCGGGGAAACAGGGTGCTTAGGTAAAGTGGCGTCCATTCGGCCTCTAAATTTAGGGGGGAGGGGGGGGGGTGGGTAGGGGGAGGAATTTATGTATAGGTCACGAGACGTCAATCGTACTGCAAGACTTAGTGAAAAAAATGAATTGGAGTCAAAGACACGAGACATCAGGTAACGTGACGTCAATTGCCTTGCTAATTATAGCGGGGACCGTGAATTAGTCTACAGGAACAGTGATATCAAAACATGTGACGTCAATTTTTTCCAAATATTTATCGTGGAAATTAAACTGATGGATAGGTTACGTAGCGTCTATTTTCCCGCTAAATTTTGGAGAGAAACGGAATTGATGTATAGGTCACTCAACGTCAGGTCAGGCGACGTCTAGTTTCCCGCTAAGTTTAGCATGGAAACCGAATTGGCGAAAGGGCCACTTGACATCAGGTCACGTAATATCATTATCGCCGAAGATTTTGGCGGGTAAACTTATTTGGCGCATATATTAAGGGACGTCAAGTCACGGAAGATCAATTGACCTCATGTGACCTTAAACGCCAATTCAGTTTCCCTTCTAATTATAGCGGGAAATGCAAGGACGGACAGATGGACGGTTGGACGGACGGACGTGCGGACTGGATACACGAAAGTTTGGTGTTGGGGCTTCTGTTAAAAGCCATTCCATGCTTTAAAACTCTATTAACTGTTAAGGCGAAACCAGAATACTACAAGTGTTTTGAACTCTGTATGTATTTATCACGCTGGGCAATGTATTTTTGGCTAGAGACATGTATTTTATCTGCCTACTTTTTTCTATTTTAATCTTTTTACATATAAAAAAGCGTGTGCTGTGAGGTGCTGATTCAACTTCGCTTCTACGAAGTGAGCAATCGTTCGCTAGCATGAAAGACAAAAGCAAGCTCCGTTCGTTCTTTATAGATATAATATCATCAAAACATAAATATTCCAATCTGAACTTCTAAAAAAAACTGTAAACAATTACAAGGAAACAAATTAATGGTCGAGGAAACTTTCTAGAAACCACAGGGGTGATTATCTATGAATGCGAAAGCGTTAATCGTTGCACACTTCCAAATGTAGAGGCAAAACTGAATTGTTGCATAGGTTGTGACGTCAATTGTTTCGCTAAATTTAGCGGAGAAATTTTTCGCTAAATTTAGCGTCGTCTTCTATAGGACAATGCTAAATCCTTGTCGTTTTTGAGATCACCTTAGAGGTAGTCCTTGAGGTTGTCTTAGACGCCGTCCTTTACGTCGTCTAGGACGACGTCAAAGACATCATCTAGAAGGACCTCTAAGGCGATCTCTAGGACGACCTCAAGGATCACGTCTAGTACGACGTCCTAGGGGACGATGTCGAATACAACGTCTAGGGCGACCTCTAGGACGATCTCAGGGATGACCTCTAGGACGTCATTGAGGACGGCGTCTAGGTCGTCAAGTCTTTCGAAGAGGGTGCGAATATGAAAGAGTGCGCACTGTCGCTCCGCATACGCTCGGCGCAATGGCGTGCGAGCGCAGTGAGCCGAAATGACCTACTGCGCATACCTACTGCGCATGAGAAAGCCAGGATATACATACCTAAAAATCTTGAGTAGTAGCTTCATAATGCTATCGCAATAAAACTTGTCTTCGTCCTTCTGATGGACTCAAGGAACAGAAAATGCGTCGTTCGTGCATTAAGCGTGCTGTATGGTTAGTTATGCTAGGTTACGGGGAACTTTGGGTTGTTTTGGATCCGTTGCGCATGACACACTCATGTGCCCAACGGGTTTATCAGAATTAAAACAAGTTTCAATTTATTTTGGAGGGGATTGTGTGATTAATATGATTTTATAAGAATTTTCGTGGGTTCTGCAAATATATTACTATGGAATGCATCTTACTCCGCGAAAATTCACAGGAATTGAGGCCGGCAGTTTTTGAGTAGTTAGAACGGCCGGACGTGCACAACCTCGGGGTTTGCCCTTTGAATTCGAAGAGGCGGCTGCCGCCATCAATCGTTGTGTAAATCCATCAGGACAGTGGAAACAGGTGTCTCTGCTCTCTTGACGAATCCGGTATTTCTGTGTGTGTGCGGCAGCCGTCTCCTTCTGCGCAGCACAATGCGCATGCGTCCTCTCGGAGGCGGGGTTTCTAAACCATTTGGGAAGGATTCGGTGCTGAAGCGACGCTGCCTTACGCACATGAGAGAAGTAGAATGTATTCACTTATTTTCTTTCACCTTAAGTCTAGACGCAGCCGACGCTACGAGGTGATGAAACCAATCGAACAGCGTCAAAAGCGCAAGTCACTAGTCCTTCTCTCTACGTGATTTCTCCAGCGATGATTGAACACATAAAAAAACTGGACGAACACGGTGGCCACGATGGCGTGCACTTGGCGCTCTCTGGTTGTATAGACCTTTCCAGCGGCAGTCTCGAACGAAGCACCCGGGCGGAAAATGCTGAGTCACTGAGCTGTGGACGCATGCGCGGCGATCCGATATACCGCACAGCAGAGTAACAGCGCATGCTCAGAAGGCCTTCCACAGCCCAGCAGACAAAGATGGCAGCGCGCACAAGGCGATTTGTGCAAAGGTCTATATGTTGGGAAAAAAGACGAACATCCATTGACGGATTTAGAGGAGAGTCAGGATATCCCAATTCCCTCCCCCCCCCCCCCCTTTTCTGCTATGGCGAACAATGACTGTGCGACCCGTGCTGTGACTGACGATGACGAAGCTCTTATCTGCTCCTAATCTACTCTTCCCTTCCTTTCGTTATTCTGCTCTTTCTTTCGTTCACTAACATGCCAAGCTGTTAAAAAGAGGCAGAACTCACGAATGAACGTTCAGTCAGCCCGAGGCGGTGTCCGAGTCGCTGAAGTGGCAACAAGTAAATTGCTTTTATAAGTGTACGTTCACCGCACTTGCCAGCCACACTTGCGGATCCTTTGCGCCGCTGATGCCGACAGATTAGATGGCCATCCATGGCGGCGTTTCTAAGCCCACTGCATGGTGCGGCCCGGGGAAGGTTAACGACCTCGAGTGCGCAGAACTGACGCAACTGCTTCAGGAACAGATGACAGCCGCGTCATCATCCGTCACAGCACGGGTCGCACAGTCAATAGGGAGTGGTAGTAGATAGTTTTTTCTCCTCCGCTACGGTATCCGTAAAGAAAACGCCGCAGCTGCGCATGTTCGCCGCCAGCCTTGTCTGCGTAGTTCAAGGTCTTGTGGCGAATTACGGAGCGCTATCCAGGTGCTTAGTGGGCTGCGGAAACGGTCCACTACAATTCCCTATTGTTCGACATAGCGTAACCGCATCGTCTGCGGAATACGGGACCCTGACGTGCAAAATTGTAGAGCCCATAAACTTCACGCGAAGATGGAGGATCAGCGAAGCTATTATCTTTACTACAACTTTACGACAACTATGCGGCATATATACGATTTACATATGATTGAATGTAGACACGTACACGACTTCGTTTTTAATTGTCTTTTTTCGAGGCACACTTCGAGGCCAGTTTTTTTCGATTTAGCCCAAATCTCCTTATCACTATCGCAGAAGCGAAAAAAAAAAGGTTTGATCGGCGCGTTCTGCCCTCAGCCTCGTCACAGGGCACTCTCAGCTGAGATAAGTCGGTGACCGTAGATGATAACAAGGGATTAGGACCTCACTATCTGATAATGCCAAAGAAGGGTGACTCACGCGGGTTGCCCCCTCTTTTTATTTATACTTGCCACGGCCATTCGGAACGAAGGAGCACCGTTTAAACGGGAGCTTTTCTTACCATCCATGGACACATTTTTCTCCCCATACTAGCACATAACAGTTTCGCTGTAAAAACATGCACACGACGACGTCGTTGAGACTACAAGAAGTTGACGAAATCGCCCTGGCTGCAGAGATGGCCAAGATCAGCCTGCAGCTGATGACCCGTCATCATAACTCGGGGGAGGAGAAGGAAGGTACATGCGCTCATTGGTCGAACAACAGAACGCCCAGGAAGAATGCATCGACCGAGCGCTTTGAAGAGCAGAAGAGAGCCCTACCCAAGATGCGGAGGAAGCAATCCTGAATCAAGAGAGTGGCAAGTTTCGCAACGCCCGATGTTTCCTGTGTAACAAGACTGACCACCTAGCTAAACGATGCTTTGTTACAAGCAACAAGTCAACATGCACCTTGGCTTTAGGTATTCACCCAGACTTGGACGAAGACCCAGATGGGCTTTTGCAATGTAACCCCAATGAGAGTTTACCGGGAACCTCAAAGCAGTTAAACCGTTCGTGCAGACATATCGTTGGGGTGGTGCACCGGTGGACATGCTGCTAGACACAGGGGCACCGCCGTCCATCATCACATGGACCATGTACCAATGGCACGAGGACGTCTGGCCGACACTTCGCAAGACGTTGATCGATCTAACGTGCTTTCTGTGAAAACTGCCGGTGCGCGGACAGCTGGATATGCAGGTGTCATTAGGGAACAAGATTGTGCCCAGAACATTGACAGTCCTGGAGTGCGAAGGTCCGACCCTATGCGGCCGTGACCTGCTGCAAGACTTCGACTTGCTGCCCACGCCCGCATTCGTCAACCAATGTCAAGGTGAGCGAAAGTTCGCTACCGGCTTCAGGTTGGTACTCACAACGTTCTCCGATTTGTTTGAGCCAGGCTTAGGATTGGTGAAGGGTCCCCTAGGGACAGCTAAAACTCCGCGAGGGCGTGATTCCCCAGTTTTACAAAGCTCGACCTGTTCCGTACGCACTGCGCGAGAAGGTTTCTGATGAGTTGGACCGGCTTGTACAGCCTAGGCCTGCCAGTGGCAATGTCAAACATGGCGACACCTCTGGTGCCGGTTGTAAAGAGAAACGGCAGCATTCGCGTATGTAGCGATTTTAAAATACATTTAACGTGGCATGTGACGTCGAGCAATATCAGCTTCCACGAATCGAAGATATATTTGCGGAACTAAACGGCGGAGACGTCTTTGACACTATTCTCTTGAAAGATGCCTACAACCAGTTGCTCATTAGATAAGGCCGCTAGTGTGCTCACGGCAGTTAACACGCAAAAAGGGTTGCTTGCCTTTAGCCGCCTACCCTTCAGTGTCGTGTCAGCCCCTGCTATTTTTCAAAGAAGCATTGAAGCAGTACTGCAAGGCTTGCCTGGCGTGCAATTCTATCTTGACATCTATGTGGCGGAGAAACAGAGCGACAGCAGCCTTCTCTAGGCGGTGTTGCGGCAACTGCGAGAATCCTAGTTGAGGCTACATCCAGAGAAATGCAAGTGTCGTCAGCAAGAAGCCGATTTCTCGGGCCACCAAATTGATCCGACAGGTCTGCACCCCGAGGCGGAAAACGTTGCTGCGGTGATTTCCTTACAATCGCCAACCTGCGTGACAGAATTAAGGGCGTTTTGGGGGATGTTGACGTATTACCTTAAGTTCTTGCCGGACGTGGCCTCGATCTTGGAGCCGTTGTACAACCTTTTAGAAAAGAGAACTCTTAGGAAGTGGGCCGAGGTCCAGGAGGACGCTTTCAGGAGGACGAAGACTTGCTTTGGGAAACCAACTTTCTCGCGTACCACGACCCCAACACTCCGTTATTGTTAGAATGCGGTGCATCACGCATGGGGATCGGGGCAGTACTTTCACACCAAGAAGTTGGCATGGAACGCCCGATCGGATTTCGCTCCCGGATGCTTTTGGCGGCAGAGCGAAACTACTCACAGCTGCAGCGTGAGGCACTTGCCCTTGTATTTGGTGTCTTGAAATTTCGTCAATACTTGCGAGGACAGACTTTCACGCTGGTAACCGACCATAGGCCCCTGGTAGGGCTTTTCCACTCAGAGAGACCAATCCCTGGGTGGCTGGCGCAAGATAGATTGCTGGGCGCTACTGCTTAGAGCCTGCTAGCAACATCGAGTACAACCCGGGAAAAGGCAATATCATGGCAGATTCTTTGAGTTGCCTACAAGTGCCTGGAATTGAGGATGACGGCACACGTTTTGCGGATAAAGATGCTCAAGAATACGTCCCGCTGACCGAACAGTCCAATGAGGGGGTTAGCTGCACTCAATGACAATGATATGCAATTACATCAAATTTATGGCTGGATACAGAACGGCTGGCAACAGCGGTTGCCGGAGTCGCAGCGGTCGTTACGGCCGTATTTTGACCGCAGAGGTGAGCTGACGCTGAGTCATGGACTCATATACTGGGGGCACCGTGCGCTAATTCCGACAAAGGCGAAAAAAACAATGCTGGAAATGTTACATGCCACGCAAAGACGTATTGCAGCTACGAAGACGCTTGCGCGCTCACACTTTTGTATACTCCCGAATTGACAGCGACATCAAATGGTTGGCTCAACTTTGTCAGGTTGGCGTGCAAGCCTGCGTCTATGTTACCAGTTAAGCCTCCCGTTAGCTGGCCTGACACTGAGGAAAGGTGGTCAAATTTGCATGTCGCTTTTGCGGGACCGGTTGATAATCACATGTTGTTGATTGTCGTTGATTCAAACAAAAAGTGGCTCGAGTTCATTCCAATGAAAACCGCCAGCTCTCTGACGACTATCGAAGCCTTGAGTAATATTTTTGGACGGTTTGGGTTGCCAACTACCGTCTTGTCAACAATGGGCCGTTATTCACAAGCTACGAATTTCGCAGGCTCTTGGAGCAGAACAACGTCAATCACCTGATGACGGCGCCCTACCATCCACAGTCCAACTGGCTGGCTGAGCGGGCCGTACGCACTGTCAAGCAAGAACTGCGGAAAAACCGAGTGGGATACCTTCCGACTCAGCTCGCCAGACATTTCCACCGATACCGCCGCACTCCCCAAGGTCATGGAAAAAAACACTGGCCGTGATGTTGCTCGGCTACGAAATCCGCTCGTGCCACGACAACGCTGTGCACCCCCCCCCCCCCCCCCCCCCCGGAGGACGAAGGAGTTACCACAACGGACGTTCCAGAGAGGATAGCCAGTGTGGAGCCATAATTACGGGATGGGGGATACGTGAGAACCAGCAACAATAGAAGCAACCATGGACGCCAGAATGGTTCGTGTGCGCGACTCGCACGAGGGCCAACAGCGTAGACAACATGACCAACTGAGAAACAGTCATCCGCACCGATTCGGAGCCCACAGTGGAAGCCATACCTACGGTTTCGGTGGGATCGACGGCGGCATACGATCGATGTATGCATGTATGTACGTATGTACATATGTATGTATGTATGTATGTATGTATGTATGTATGTATGTATGTATGCATGCATGAATGCATGCATGCATGTATGCATGTATGCATGTATGTATGCATGTATGCATTTATGCTTGCATGCATGTAGGTACGTGCGTACGTCCGCATGTATGCATGTATGCATGTATGTATGTATGTATGCTTGTATGCATGCATGTATGTATGTATGTGTGTATGTATGTATGTATGTATGTATGTATGTATGTATGTATGTATGTATGTATGTATGTGAGTGTGCGTGTGCGTGTGTGTGTATGTTCGTGTGTATGTATGTATGTATCTGTCTGTCTTAGTGTCTTTCTGTCTGTCTGTCAGTCTATTTATCGAGAGACATTTCAGGATATCCTGAAAGGCCTTTCAGGCCCTCACATGAAATCCTAGTGGGCCTTACTGACGATTTTTCAAACGAGAGTGGCCCTTTAAGTGGACTAGCGACATCATGGGGTGATCCATAACGCACCAAGGGAAAGCGCAGCGGGCGTTCGACGTCAGTACTTGAGTCAAAAGACAATTGATAGAGTAATGGGCGCGATAAACCTCCACACTTCACCTATCTATCTATCTATCTATCTATCTATCTATCTATCTATCTATCTATCTATCTATCTATCTATCTATCTATCTATCTATCTATCTATTTATCTATTTATCTATCTATCTATCCATCTATCCATCTATCCATCCATCTAACCATCTACCCATCTATCTATCTACCCATCTATCTATCTACCCATCTATCTATCTACCCATCTATCTATCTATCTATCTATCTATCTATCTATCTATCTATCTATCTATCTATCTATCTATCTATCTATCTATCTTATCCATCTATCTATCTTATCCATCTATCCATCTATCCATCTATCCATCCATCCATCTATCCATCCATCCATCCACCCATCTATCCATCTATCCATCTACCCATCTACCCATCTATCTACCCATCTACCCAATCATGGGCACGTTACCAGTAAAAAGTAACAGTGTTACAGTTAGAGTTACCTAAGGGGAAAAAGTAACTCTGTTACAGTTACAGTTAGCGGTTTCAATAAAGTAACGTGTTACAGTTACAGTTACTGCAAAAAGAGTAACGCCGTTACTTTCTCGTTACAGTACAAAAAGTGGACAGAAGGAATCACAAACCAAAACAATATGATTTGAGTTGTTACCCTATAGTGAGAAGAAAGGTAAACTGAGAAATTATAAACTTTTAAATCGTGGGTGTTTCATTTTTTTTTTTTTGCGTCATTCGCCGTTTCAGCATTCTGAACAACCGACTCGCTGACTAGCTCGGTATAGCTGAACGTAAAAAAAAAAAGAAAAAAAAATATAAAGAACCTGGCCCATTCCATTCCCATTCCATTCCGGGCAAAAAGCATCTGATTCCATTCCCATTCCATTCCCCTGAACGTTTCCACCATTCCATTCCCATTCCACTCCGGGGTCGCGAAAATGCAGAATGATTCCGGAATCATTCCAACTCCGGAGTGGCAACTCCGCAACACTGATACCTACGGTCTCGGTGGGATCGACGGCGGCATACGATCGATGTATGTATGTATGTATGTATGTATGTAAGTATGTATGTATGTATGTATGTAAGTATGCATGCATGTATGCATGTATGCATGTATGCATGTATGCATCCATGCATGTATGCATCCATGCATGTATGCATGTATGCATTTATGATTGTATGCATGTATGCATTTATGCATGTATGCATGTATGCATGTATGTATGCATGTATGCATCCATGCATGCGTGCATGCCTGTAGGTACGTACTTACGTACGTCCGCATGTATGCATGTATGCATGTATGTATGTATGCTTGTATGTATGTATGTATGTATGTGTGTATGTATGTATGTATGTATGTATGTATGTATGTATGTATGTATGTATGTATGTATGTGAGTGTGCGTGTGTGTGTGTATGTTTGTGTGTATGTATCTGTCTGTCTTAGTGTCTTTCTGTCTGTCTGTCAGTCTATTTATCGAGAGACATTTCAGGATATCCTGAAAGGCCTTTGAGGCCCTCACATGAAATCCTAGTGGGCCTTACTGACGATTTTTCAAACGAGAGTGGAACTGTACGGCGTAAACAGTTACAGTTACCCAATAAAAATTAACAGTGCTACAGTTACAAGTTACCAGTATAACGCGTTACAGGTAAAAGTTACCGGAAAAAGTAACTAGTTACCGGTAACGCGTTACTAGTAACTAGTTACTGCGCAAGACTGCATCTACCCATCTATCTATCTATCTATCTATCTATCGATCTATCTATCTATCTATCGATCTATCGATCTATCTATCTATCTATCTATCTATCTATCTATCTATCTATCGATCTATCGATCTATCGACCTATCGATCGATCGATCGATCGATCCATCCATTCATTGTTCCGTTTAGTAAATATTGCGGGTTAGAATTAGCTGCACCTTATTGTGAGTACCTATGATCAATTATGACTACACTCTAAAAAATTCCTGCGCGTCTACTTACCCGCCAAACGCTCGAAGAGCCAATCTGCGATCTACGAAATCAGCTTAGCGAATGATGAGGCGGAACATCCGTTTAGATCTAAAAATAAAGTCTGCGCTGTGGCATTACGCAATGCAAAGCTTCATGTTTGCATTGCGTAATGCCACAGCGCAGACTTAATTTTCCGGTCTGAGCAGATGCTCCGCCTCATCATTCGCAGAACTGATTTCGTAGATCGCAGACATTGGCTCTTCGAGTGTTTGCCGGGTAAGTAGACGCGCAGGTATTTCTTAGAGTATAAGAATGATTTCTCATCGGATGCTTATGTATGGTTTACTATAGGATGTGTATTATTTAGGCTGCTTTAGCCCGTGTGGGACGTTTTTTCGTCACAATCGAGAGTGTCACTTTTCGCATAAAATCCAACCAACAAACATTACTAACACAAGTGCCTTATTACCGGATATGGTTTCGGTTGTAATGTATGCAATTTCTGATCTACATCAAACGCACCTTAGATATCTTGGCCCCGCCATACTTTTGCTGCAAAAGAAGCGTTATGCAGCCCGCAAAGTAGCTCGCAGCGTGGTACCAAGGTGTGACATACACGTCGTTGAGTGTGCCGTTGACAGCCCTGGGAGACAGAACAAAAAGCCGGTTACAAGAAACAATAGTCGCCCCCATTGTGCGTAAATATTGCAACTAATTATGTCTAAATTATGTGAATCCTGCGGTTCGACTGGTCCGGCAAACATTATATCTGTCAAATTCAATGGAGTTAGGTTTGTTGATCAATGTTGCCCCATTTTTAAAACAGAAATAAAAAATTTCGAAGAAAGATAACTTTACACAAAAGTGTGTTCTAAATTTTTAAGAATGGAGCCTAATGTTTAAATACGTTGTAAATCAAGTATATATACTTTTAATGGTTCAGACAGCGATTTCTCGTGTGAGACAATAAAGACACTATGCGTAAGGAATGCTGCTCCTCTCTTCCGCCGGCTTTTGTCCGCTCGTTTCTGGTTTTCGTCAATGGGCATGATCGTCGAACTTCAGTCTAACTTTTTTCAAACTTAAAGCTAAAACGTCTGAAAAAACGAGCCTGGCCAAACACAATTTTTGGCAGGTTCACGGCAATTTCTAATTACAATATCAATATGCTTAAATATGCACAACCACCCAGCTACCACTCCGTTTATCCACGCTGCTCTTCAGCTTTTCAGTCTGCGTGGGGTTGTTACTTTCATACAGGTACACTTGTCCTACAACTCAACATAGGGAGACCTAACTCTATCTCCGGGGCTGTCCAGTGGACGCAAACATCGTAACAAGAACCTAGCCCCTTCCCCTCTCCTTCCCGATTAGGCAAAAGAGCCATTCCTTTCTAAATACATTTCTTAATCATCGCCACCTGTATCAACTTGCCTTACTCCAAGCATATACAGAACATCTATGCATTGGTTTGATTGTTTTGTGACTTACTAAACCAAGTACATGATGCGATGTTAGACCAAAATGCTGTAATAGTGTTTTGAAGTGAAAGCGACAGTACTTGAATATATGTTTGTCCAGTAGTTAATTGTCCAGTTAATGATTCAAATGAAAAATCCTATGTTTTGTTTTTGATTTTTTAACATTACAGAATTTTCGTTATTTCTCTGATTAACGCTCTGGTTCTGTGGCAGCCGACTTGAAAGGCTAAAAACAGGTTTTAATTACCTAAAGAAAACGCATATTCAAAGGTGGCTTCGCTAATATATTGCCTCTGTTGGTGAAACTTTTAGAGCTAATTGAGATAGTCATATGCGCAACAAATAATTATATAATTACAATTAAATAAAACCAAGTGCTTCATTGTATCTTTTTAGGGAATTCAAATTATAAGGAAGATGCCTTCACATCGCGTCCACAAAATAAAGTATGACAAGGGCAACATAAATTTTTGAATGGGCAGTTTTAAAAAATTCTATAAAAAATTTGCGACTAATTTTATTTTGTAAGTAATACTCTTTAAACCAAAATAAAAAAAAAACATTTTTTCACGTATTTTATTAATAAATTCCACTCGCGGTTTAAACTTTAATGCTACGGTAACATTCAAGTACAGAAAAAGAATATTAAAACCTTCGCTCTATTTAGTCGCTCACATTCTCATTACATAACTTTGCTATCTTTATTAGCTTATAACCAAAATTTCCGAGAAAACAATGTGAGGCAAAACAGCTCTTTGTGTTTCTTTGTTTAACGTGAAAAAGTATATTTGAACACTAAAACTTCATGGGCATCATTTTTATACAAATTTTACAATGCACTAAATACTCACCCCTCAGTATGTCTACAAAATATCTCATCACTTTCGTCTTCTTTCTAAAAAATCAATTCGAAATTCACACGTACACCTTCAAATCACTGGCTGCTGTTCTGCTGGCAACAACGAGCATGGGCGAGCTTGGATCGCTCGAGACGCCTAAATGTTGTATCCGAGAGCAACAATCTCGCCTCAACGTCGTTTTGCGATTGTAGTGCTAGTGAGCGTCTGTGGTTTTGCGGACTGTGTCTGGTTTGGGCTATTTGCGGCATACGATGAAGGTTCTGGAGGAATCGGTGCTGTGCTGCGAGGTGCAATACCACCACGCAGAAATGCAGCGGAGTGATATCTCACCGGTTAAAGATCAAAAAGTCCCTGCGACGTAAGTGGGTTCCTGCAGTGCGACGTGAACCCTGGCTCCCAGCGTGCGAGAAAACAGTTCGCACTGGACTAGGTGAAAGTAAAAAAATATCTAAACCATTTTGCCTCTGAAGCAGCGTCTGGGTTCACAGGTGGGTGGATAGCGAATGCAGCCGCAAGGGACGGCCTCTCCGGAGGCGATGCCGGTGGATCAAATTCGAACGGTGAATTGTCTGAAATCTCGTGCTGCCAATCTCGAAACATTTACTGTGTATTGCTTGACTCAGGCAAACTCGGTGAATCGTAGTTCACTATGTCCAACAGGCGATCGAAACGGCCTTCTCATTGTCTCCGATGCTGGATGAATCATGCTCAACGTGACATGTTCTCAGGTCTAAACAACTTCTGATGTCACTTGGAAGTTAGTTTCGGTTTTGACTTTATCGTGATTGTACGATTAAAAATTATTTTAGGAGTTGTGTGGAAAAATATTTGCTTATCTGGGCTCAATTTCCTCTGTTCTTTCAGAAAATATCTTTAGTTGTAAACATTCGAAATTCCGCCGGAGCGGCGCTGATGCTGTGCCAAGTTGTCGACTTCGCAGCGAAAGCATCGGCGCTCTACCTAATGTACTTCGGAATCGGAATCCATCAGAAACGTAACAATCCTACAGAACTTTTTTTTTTTGCATTTAACGTTATACAAAGGTCATTGTGGCTCGCCTTTAAATTACATCACAGAAAGTAAATACTGGGGTTTGCACTGCGACGAACATTTTACTTGGAACTCACATAGAATACTGCTCAAGCATTTAAGGGTAATTTCATCATACTTATATAGACTACGAATGTATGCGGACATCAACTTAATGAGACAGTAAATCAGATGTTAGGGAAATCACAACTAAGATACGGAGTGAATATATACGCGTCTTGCTTTAATTTTAAGAAACAAAAAAATTCTATTTAATACGGATGGGGAAAATCATCAAATGCGAGACGTGTTCCACACCTCGTATTTGAATAACTGCTCTCTGACCTTAATTTGTTGGCGTCAGGTAATCTTGAGAAGTTTGTGATAGGGTACTAACGAGATAATAAACAGGCGTTATAATGGTCTTCATTTAGTATATATTACACTTCTCCAGTTTTACAACCAGTATAACCATGACATCAGAACTTCATTGTTATTCACCCCCACTCGCACATTTCCTCGCATTGATAATGTGTGTTAAGTCTGCCCTCATTATGCTTCAATTTCCTCATATCTTATCTCCACCTCGCCTTAAAAAATAGAGGATTAGGACGACCTACGGAACAATGTTGTGACCCTGAGAGATCATACCGCAGTTTAATTTAAAAAAAAACAAAAAAAATAATAATATTACGGATGGTAGAGAATATTACTTACGAAACACATCTCGCACTCGAAGAACAACTCGCTCGCCTTAATCTGTTGGCAATAAGTAATCTTCAGGCGTTTGTGATACTAACGAGATAATAGATAACCTGATAATCACACCTATTCATTTTTCACAAGATATACTCTCATCAAAATGATATCATATCTTCATTGTCATTCCCCCGACTCGTATATTTCCTCGCACTGATAACGTAGGTAAATTCCGTCCAATTTTTTCTTCAATTTCGTTATGTCTTAACTCCAAATCGCCAATAACAAGAGCGGACTAGAATAACCTACCTAGCAGAACTCTGATCCTGATATATCATACTACCGCGTTCACATCGCAACTAACCAGCCATTTGAAGTTGCGCTAATAGCAAAGCCTTAATTAGTATAAATATTTTATTTCTTAAGCTTTCCGTGTGACAACTCAGTTTTTATTTTCAATTTGTTCGAGTGTGCACTTTGTGTTTTTCTTTGCTCTAATATAAAAACAGTTTGCAGCATCCTCCTCTTCTTGGGAAATTCCCATAAGGGTCCTCAGGTAGCAATGAATTATATTACTTCGCGAGTGCTTTCAAGTCAAAAGCAGCAATATACAACTTAGAAAAGCAGAACATATTTGCATTCCTAGAATATGTGCCAAATATAAATTAAAAGCATAGAAATATTACATACACAACCTTTTAATAACTTCCAGGGAATTTACAAAACCTAAACTATTAAAAGCGAGTAAAGAACATAAGGTAATGGTGTCAATGTACATCACTAAAAATGTTGAATTGTGTCTTTTAGCCTTGTTTGGGGACTTACATCTTAAAGGGGCCCTGCAATCATATTTAAGCGTCTACCTTTTTTGAGGTTTTCATGTATCTTGGGGTTCGGGCAAGCCAGCGGGCACGGAGAGAGTAACTAAATATCAGTGCGTCATATTTTAACCGGACGACGCGGAAACTTCCTCCACCAATGGGGGCGACCTACGGTACAGAAAGCGCGCTAAATGTGAGGTATTTGGTCCTGGGCTTACTACCGGTCAGAGCCGCGAAAAGGTTCTTTTTAGTCGAAATACAAAATATAAGGGGCGCGAACCGTTTCACTTATTTATGAAAGTAGTTTTTGTTCAGTATTTTAGATCAGAAAAGAAAGAAATGCAGTTTATAAAGTCCGGAAAACTGAAATGACCCGTCGACATACCCACCACCTAGCGGTAAAAAAGGAAGCGGATACTAGAAAGGAATAGTGGGATCAGGCAACAACGAGCGGCGAGCGTAGAAAGGTCCCGGATGTACGCGGCGGAGCTGCGGTCGTATAGACTGGAGGGTCTGACCGGTTCCAAGCGTTCCCAAGGCCTTCGGCAGCTGCTTTGGCTTGCGGTTTGGCCTTTTAGCGGTATGGCAGCGCGAAGTGGCTTCCGTTCTGAACTCATCTTTACACCGTGTTTTCGGTCGCTTGTGGCCCATGAAGTGTCGTGCCGAATTAGTGTTTAATCGCGCAGCAAATGCAATGCGAACCGCCCTGGCTGCCCGCTTTATACAGCCTATCCAGAACATGCTTTAGTGGCACCCTCTCGAGCCGTCGACACGGAGTGCGGCAGCCGTGAGCGCTCGCTGAGCTCACTACCACTCCTCTAGTTCACGGCCACTCAAGCAACCAAGGACGTGAAGAAGGAGGTTATTTTTCGCTCTTTTTTGTAATTTTAATTTGCCTATAACTATCAAAATAAAGCGAATTTTGAGAAAAAAAAAAGTTTCATTAAGCTACTACGTTCAGTGCGCTCAGGTTCGGTGCAAATTAAAACAAAACAGTAAAAAAGTCATTGCAGGGGCCCCTTATGGAATTTGAAAATGTGCGGTTTTTTTTTTTTGTCTTTTGGTTCACGTATATATGAGTTTTAAATTACCTATTTTAGCACTGCTTTTGGTTTTAAATTTCTAATAATGTTAAATTCTGTCTTTTAGCATTGCGCTTGTTTTTACGCCTCTACGAATTCTAGATTGTATATTTTAGCTTCGCGTCTGGTTTCTCACCTCTAGGAATTCCAGATTTTGTATTTTAGCATTGCTTTATATTTCAGGTATCTAGTATTGTTAAATGTTTTTAGTTGCTTTTAGTGCTATGCACAGTAATAATTTTTAATGTAATAAATTGAGTTGTGAGCGTTTTTTTTCTCTCTGTTAAGGGAATCTAGGAGTATTGCTGCACAAAATGTAATTCTGGTCCGGTGTTTATAGGGATAATCTTTTTTTCAGGTTTCATTTTCTGCCGATTTTTGGTTGATTTTTTGGGATTCGCTGGACGGATATAAAATTAATGTTATATTTGTACGTTTACATAACCCGCAGTCATAAAACACTTAGAATGCATGATGACAATATATTAAGTCTCTTGGTGTATTTCGCTTGTTTCAGTTCTCTCTAAGAAGGTTAGACGATTATTTCATGGACTTCCTTACACGCAAGCACAAGAGCTTTTTTGTAAGAGAGCTCTGTAATTTTGAGAAAATCTGCAATAAATTTATTATTATTATTAATATAATTAATATATTATTTTTCAACTCGTCTCTCCGCACTTTGGGTGCCGCATGTCGTGTAACGAAAGAGTTTAAAAACCCGCCTGCGTTTCTCACATTGTACTGTTCTCTAGCAAGGTCATAGCTGGAGTACGCCTCGGTTGTTTGGAATGGAATTTCCCAAACCAATACTCTGGGGACTGAGTGAGTTCAAAAGAAGTTTATTCCTATCATGAAGCATCGCTATCTTAAGGAGGATGTACCTCGTAAGAATTATGAAGATGTGCAAAACCTTTTTTAAATTTCTTGGCCTGCACCGGCGTCGGGAGAAAGCAGATTTGTTGTTTCTGTTTAAGGTCATGCACTGCCTAATTTATTCTCCATACCTCTTGTCTCAAGTGAGCCTTAAGGCCCGTTCACACTCTTGCGACCGAGTTCGACCGAGAGAGACCAGACCGGTTTTTAAGCCTCTTGCGATCTCTCAGGACCAGCTCCGCTGCAGCGGAGGTGGTCCTAGGAGATCGCAAGAGGCTTAAAACCGGTCTGGTCTCTCTCGGTCGAACTCGGTCGCAAGTGTGTGAACGGGCCTTTAGAGTTCCACGCGTAGGTACACGTCTTCAGTTATCGTTTTATATCTCTCGAGCTTTTAATCAACTACTCCCAATCCTCAGGTTGGCTGAATGTTATAATCGTCACTCGGAAGTACTTGATATATTTGAATCGTGCTATTGGGCTTTCAATCAATTTATTGTAAACCTGTTCATGCTTGAGCAGAACTGAAAAGTGCTGAATGTCCGACTGTGTGAAATGTATTGTTTTTACAATATGTGTGCGTTGCAGATGTCTCGCTGCTTCGCATTTACTTTGCACCCTTTAACTTTCCTTCGAACAGATGATTCTCACCAGCAGAATTCCTATCTTTGTTACCCTTCTGCATTTGTTGGGTGTTGTGTAAAATTGTGATTTTGTATTTTTATTAATTTGTAGTTAGAATGTGCCAGCACCAAAACCGCGAGGTTGTTCCTGGACACTCTAATAAACACTTATTGATTGATTTATTGATTTATTGATTGAATGAATATTTGTGGAGGCTCTTTCAAACATGAACTGCATGTACTGTCCCACAAGCCTCTTCTGGCTTTGACAGACCCGTGTATCTGTGTACGCTTATCCCTAGTATGCGACTATCTAAATTTATTGGCAGTGTTTGGAACTGACAACACAATTCAAGCTCCCACAAGAGATGATTTTAAGGGCAGCACTCTAACATCAACCTGCATTGATCACGTAAACATTAGATCACAGTCTTCGTGTTCAATCAAGGCTTCGGTAATCTCTCAAAAGCTCGCTGACCACTTTTTTTGTGGGCTGTCAGCTAGTTTTTAGCAACCGGTCGAAACCGCGCGTCGTAGTGCCTAAGAGTGTCAGGGTTATTGACCGTAAAAAGCTGGACGGGCTGGTAAGCTCTTACGACTGGGTCTCCTTCATTTGTACAACGAATTGTTCCGACGCTTATTTCAAATTTGTTGATATACTCGACGTCTTTAAAGACTCTAGTAAAATAGTTATAAAACTGAAAAAGCGCAAAACAGGCCAACCATGGCTCAGTGATGATATCTTAGCCGCCATTAAGCTGAAGAAGGCATTATGGTTACGGTGCAGGCGGTCTCCCAACAGCGACGGGCGTAGAGCCGAGTTCAGATGCGCCCGAAATAGGGTCAATGCAGTTATTCATTCCACAAAACGCAAATACTTCAAGAATATGTTTTACCAGGCCCGTTTCGATGCCGCGAAGACGTGGTCTCTAATTACTTACTTTCGAGGAGGCGAGGCGAGAAGCATAACTAATAGAGTCAAAACATTTCGGCTCTCTTTCGCCCTTGCTCGCAGACAAGTTTAATAATTTATTTGCCGCGTCATGTGTTGCGGTTAGTGGCGATGGAGGTCATTCTGTGGCGACAGGTTCAAATGTGTCTTCGGCGTTTTTACCTTTCCTGGACGTCTCCAAATTGAGCTCTATCTTGCTTAGTTTCAAAGTGGGCAAGTCGCAGGGAATCGACGGAATAAGCGTATCCGATCTCTGCAGGAATTCTAATGCTCTGAAGGATGTACTTTATCTAATAAATGGAATGATCAAAAATGGAGAGATCACCTCACACCTAAAAACCGCCTTGGTTGTGCAACTATGTAAAGGCGGTCCACCGGGCGAGAGGAGTAGTTACAGACCAATCTCTATTTTGTCTAGCATCGTACAAATTTTGCAGAAACACATTGTCCGCACAATGACTAGCTTTCTGGACAGGTTTGACATCCTGTCATCCAACCAATACGGGTTTATCGCCGGCCGAGGTGCGCAGCCTCTTCTGGAGGACTTTTCGGATCATATTCACCCGTCTTTCGAAAATAACTCAGTACATTGTGCCCTTTTTCTGGATGTCACCAACCCTTTTAACACTTTAAGTCATAATATACTCCTCCAAAAGCTGTATTCCATAGGCTTTAGAGGTGCTTTCTATACGCTTCTAAAAACCTTTCTCTCGGACCGCACACAAATTGTATCGCTCAACGATGTAAGAAGCTCCAAGGTTAATTTGACTGCGGGAGTTCCGCAAGGCTCCATCTTAATATCTATGTGAACGATATATTGGTCGAGTTGTCTCTGGTTGTCGTATACTGCAATACGCGGATGATACTGCCCTGTTCCCTGGTCATCGATGTGCTGAAGAGGCGGTACGTATGCTGCAGAGGGATGTACTCAAGGTCATGGACTGGTTTGATTTAAACATGATTAAAGTTAACGCGTCTAAAACTGAGTTAGTATTTTTTTCATAACCCACTAAAGGTGATAAAACTACAAGTCCTTATTTTGCTTCATTCTTCAAATTGTGTTGCCTGTTGCTGTGTGCCTGTGGAATATGTCAGTTCAGTTAAATACCTAGCGGTTTTCTTCGACTCGGATTTATCTTGGACAACACACCTGCCTTATATCACTAAACGCCTAAGAGGTATCTCATGCTTGCTTTATATCACAAAAGTGTTTATGCCATTTTCTGTTAAAAAAGTGATTGTTTATTCACTAGTGTATAGTGTGCTTAGGTATGGTATAACACTCTTTGCGAACTGTTCTCGTCTGTGGCGTTCTAGGGTGAATAGTGTCCTCAGAGAGATCTTGAAGAGCTTGGCTTACAACTCTGCTTTTGCTTCAGGTGATACTTTATTTCAGTCTCTCGAATTTCCTTCGTTTCATGCGCTACTCCAACACACGGTAATTCTTCGGTACTTCTGGTCTGATGAATACAAAGTTCCGCATACTACATCCCGGGCATTAAGAAATGTTCCCCCCTTTGTGATACCAAGGTGTTGCGCAAGATTTGGAGAATGTGTCCGATGGTATTACATTCCACATTTGTTTAACAACTTACCCGACTCTGTTTATCATGTTGAAACAAGGAGTAAGCTGAAAAAGTTCCTGAACAGACTATATTCCTAGGACAGATCCTGTGTCTGTTCATGGGTTTTTCTGTAATTGCGTTTATTGCTGTGTGTGCGTAGTGTGATAGGTGTGAGCATACTTGGGTAGTAATTCAATTACTGTAATTCAATTACTGTAATTTAATTACTTTTCTTGGTAATTTGTAATTGTAGTTAATTACTTTTGGCTAAAGGGAATTGTAATTGTAATTTAATTACTTTCTAGCGTCAGTAATTGCAAAATTGCAGATACAATTACAATTACTTTTCAAAAACTTTGCGGCGCCGACGGACCCTCTCTGAAAGCCTCAGCGCTCGCACAAGTGGCCTAGCTCTCGGTGAAACACTCACACACAGACACAAACTCACACACAAGCGCAACATAAATAGCGTCGCATTGTTTGTTGTTTTGTTGCTTACACTGCGGGCTCAGAGACAATCCTCTTTGGAACCTACCTCAACGACGCCGTGTAGCGCCGTCTGCGGTGCGAGAAGAAATCAATAGCGTAAACATGCCAAAATATTGAAAAAAAAATTTTGAGCTTCAGCTTTCAGCCGAGGTTGGGAATTTTAATTGTCTATGAAGTTATTTTTCTTTCCTTTTTGCCAGTTTTTTTACGTCCCTCTTCCAGTACTGTCGCATATGTGTATCTTTGTATTATTTTCAAGTTTATTTCATGTTGGTTCTACCTCGAATATTATTTGCATAAACACTTTGGAGACTGAGCTCGCACTTGTGAATATTGTCACAATGATTCGGGAGCCCCGATTCGGTACTTATATATTTCTGACCCATTATAAATTCAACTCAATGTAGATAATTTACAATACCATGATGTTTCTATGTGAATGTGGTCGTATTAGCGCCTGTAGAGTTTACTTTTATATTAACACTTCTAAAATATTCCTATATGACTAATTGTCACATTTTTATTTGCCAGGCTGACTGAAGTCTCTAAACCCAATTTTTTTCTTTTGCGATCTGGCTGGCGTCTTGCAGCATCAACTAATTTATTATTATTTATTAAAAATATAGGAACGTAGTACGTCATTTTCCAATACCGTCAAGTTCTATCATGAATTCAACAAAATTCATAAAAAGAAAGTGCAATACGCGAACATTGGAGTAATAAATGAACAAATACGTTACATTCTATACAACTCGTTTAAAGTCATATGGCCCAAGTCGGGTTGCTCGCAGAAGTAAGTAATTGTAAAGTAATTTCATTACTTTTTAAAAGTAATTTGTAATTGTAATTAATTACTTTTCACATAGTAGTAATTGTAATTGTAGTTCAACTACTTTTGATGCAAAGTAATTGTAATTGTAATTAAATTACATTTTGGAAGTAATTTACCCATGTATGGGTGTGAGTGTGTGTCGGGGGGGGGGGGTTGAATAGGGGTAGAGTATTGAGGCAAGTTGACATTATAGCGTCGAGCCAGCCTCCTTGAAACATGAAGGTATTGTGTTTCCATGCCACCTAAAACCTGGTATTTGCATCCACTGTGTCTCAATTATGTAAGATGTTTTTCATCAATGTTTGGGTCAAGTCCCACAAGCCCTTGAAGGCTTAGACGGACCCGTTTCTGCACACTGTGATGCGCCCTTGACGAATAAACATTACTATTATTATTATTATTATTATTATTATTATTATTATTATTATTATTATTATTATTATTATTATTATTATTATTATTATTATTATTATTATTTGCAGTGCACGAACCTATTAGACATTAAAGTGAATTCTATCTTAAAGGGCATCATGCGTAGCGTGGCATATGGCTCCAATATTCAATCATCTGATAACAACTTTGACGATCTCTCTGTACCATCCTTTCGAGCCCTATTTATGCATACCGTTATACTCCGATATTACTGCTATAATAGCTTCAAGGTTCCCAACCGGGTTTGTCGTGACCTTCGGAAAGTGGCACCATATGCCACGCCGCGTAAATACTCATTTTGAAACATGCATTCGGAGATATTATGTTCTAAACGCCTTTAACAACCTCCCATCTGTGCTGAGTGACATCACTTCTGGTGGAAAGTTAAAAAATTGCGGTGGCTTAGCTCAGCTATGTCTGGATATACGTAGCGTGAGCTTATGCGCACAAAATGGAAGGCGCTATCAATCAGCTCCGGTACAGTGTCAGACTTGGCTACTGCGCAACGGAGGCACACAGCTGGGCACGCGGCGGCGCCAGTGCGTCTGCCGTGGCTATGACGTCTCGAATGCGAAGACCGGCGAGGCGCGCGAGATGGCGCGGAGCCCGCGGCGGTGGCGGCTCCGGCACGCCAGCTGTGAGCCGTGTGACGTCACTGCTCCTCGCGCTTGTGCAGACCGGCGAGGCGCGCGCGGTAAGGCCCTGTATACTTAGCGCGCGGTGGTGGCGGAGCCCGTGGCGACGGCGGCTCCGCCCCGCGAGCTGTGTGGCGTGTGACGTCACTGCTCCTCGCGCTTGCGCAGCATGAAGCACGGCTCATTATGAGAGCCACGCGAAACTGCTCAACCTCGGCCAGCGTAGCTCACGCTACAAAAGGAAACTGAAGACTATTTGCTCGTCCACAGGATAATAGCGTGAACCTTCAAGACTTTTAGATGCGGAGCATCTCTTGCTCGGGTCTATGTCCCGCGGCGTCGGCGTTGTAGTCGGCACTCGAACTACGCACGCGCAACTCTCCTCCTTCCCTCTCTCCAACAGCTGCGCGTTACTCTCTCCGCTCTCTCTCTCTACCAGCTGCGTGCACTGCGCGTGCGTTCGCTTCTCCTCACACCGCGCGCGCACGCGCAACTCTCCTCCTCTAGTCTCCTCTCCTTCAAGTGTGAAAAAAAATAAACGGCGAGCGGCGAGCGTTCCAAGTTTCTCTGCCGCGAGCCGCGACGAAGGCTCGCGTAGGGGGTAACGCTAGGGCAGTCGGTGGCGCCATCTCTCGACGTCAGCACGCAACTGACTCTTTCCTCGGAACCAACACGATGCTCCGCATCACCCCATGGTTCCCCTCGGGAAGATGGTGTAATTTTTTTGTAATGAGTTTGTACTCTACAATTCGTCTTTAACGATATTTACCTTGTCGCGTCTCTAGCTCTCTGTAGCTTCTCTGTTCTGTGTTTTTTTTAAATGTCATGTGTGTTTTTTGTATATATTCTGTTGGCATCAGTCCTACATGTCTTTAGGACTTTGACGGTCCTGAAGTGATTCTTTGAGGACATTTAAGCACCTCCCATAAATTTAATATTATTACTACTATTATTATTATTAATATTATTAATAATAATGGCGGAACACGAGGATAATCTAATCATCCGCGTTTTGCTACTGCTATCTTTGCGCCTGCTGCACAAGTGGTGATTCCGGTGCGTCCCCGAGTTTCCCACGAGCTTCAAGTCGTTCTAAAATTGACTAATATAGTGGTTTTTAATTATGCTCAGCATGTTTCTTATTGAAACCAAATAATTATTCTTAGTGATTAGAAAGTTTATTAAGGAAGTTCAGTTAATTATCCAACTTACCGCAAAGATTAGTCACCTCTATGATGTTCCCCTGACCGTATAACTCACCTGCCCAAACTGTACCACTGCATCTTTTACGGATTTTTTTCTAATAAATCGGTTCGAATTAAAATGGAACACTGGGTATATACCATGCCTGCTTTACAAGCTTCAGATTTGAATGTCTGACTCTCGTGTGACTTTCGTTTGACATTCGTGTTACTTTTGTGTGACTTTCAGTTTTCGTGATTGTTTTTTTCCCGTGACAACTGACGTCATTTTTCCTCAAGCTCTATTGTGTTGCTGTTTTTTTTTTCCCTTTTTTTTTCTGAGATTTTTTCACCAGTGCTCCTTTGGTTAAGTCACACAAGCCCTCGCTGGCTTTGACGACCGAGCCGTTCGTCATCATTGCATTCATTCTGTACAAATAAATTTGAAGTTAATATTATTATAATTATTATTAATATTATTATCGAGTAGAGACGCCTGCCTGATCTGTTCCCGCTGCTTCTACGGACGACAACAATATCTGCGGTGTTCCGGATGCAGACTGCGTGCGCATACCAAGTGCGTATGTTGGCCTGCCGACGTACACGAGTTTCTGCAATCTGGCGTGCCCTCTTTCACGTGTGCGAGCTGTGAGAAGATCAGCGGTGGTGCTAGCCCTAACGACGTCGCCATGGCCTCCAGCGACCGCCGCAACGTGGCCTCCCTCTCTCACCTCTCTGTGTCGCCCTCACCCGCCGACGCCGCTCGTCCCGAAAAGGGTGAGAGGTCACTTCCCTCCTCTCCCTACATCCTCAACGCGGGCGTCGACTCTCTGCGGGCCCTTCTGCTCGACGCGCTTGAGGGAATCTCGTTCCTCACGGATCAGGTTGCCGCGCTCAGGGATGAGAACGCGCAGCTCCGTCGAGAGCACAAGCACGACGCCCAGCAGCAGGCAACCACGCTGCACAACATACAAGCGGAGTTGAGGAGCTTCCGCCAAGAGCCCAGGCAAGGCGGAAAACAGCCCCCATCGTCCTACGCTGCGGCGACCAGCCTCCAGGACCCGGTTGATTTGATGCGAGATGAAAGAGGCAACACTCGCCCCGTAACGAAGGCTACGTGTGCGCCAGGCGCCGCTGTACCTGCTGCCATTGGAGGCGCACGCTCCGTGGCCTCTATTCTGGATTCCAGGATGCACCCCCGCCATCAAGACAAGTTGAACCTGGACGGAGGAGGCTTCCACGAGACAAGGCCAAAGCTCCCCAGGACGAGGCGTCCTTTGCTCAAGGGAAGCGCGTCCGCCAGTGGTATTTCCGTGGCACCACCTCCCTCTCAACCACGGCGACAACGTGCTGTGTTTGTGACACGACTCGGCCCCAACTGCGACGCTGCAAGCCTCCAGGCTCACATCGAGCAGAGTGGCACCCTGAGTGAGCTTGCGTGCACGCGACTGAAGACGCGTCACGATGTTTACTCCTCGTTCCACGTGACAGCTGCTGAGCAGGATATCGAGAAACTGTTTGACCCCCTTCTCTGGCCAGAAGGAAGCCTTTTTAAAGAATTCACTGCCCAGCTTACAGAGAGCCGCATCTATGAAGCGGTCAGCCAATCATTGCCCTCCTCCGGAAATGCCGACGAAAATACATAACCTAGATATCTATTACCAGAACGTCCGTGGTCTTCGCACAAAGGCTAACGAATTTTTTTCTAACGTCGCTTTTACTGCTGATTCTATTATTGTTCTCACTGAGATTTGGCTTTGTCCAGATATTTCTTCTTCTGAATTTTCCCACCAAAGTTTACGGTATTTCGACGTGATCGCGAATTGTCTAATAAGAAAAAGACGGGGGGAGGCGTTTTGATGGCAGTTGATGCGTCATTACCGTGCATAAGACGTCGTGACCTGGAGACATCGCTTGAGTCAGTGTGGATAGAACTGCAAATTGTCACGGGTGAACGCATTCTGCTTGGCGCATACTACTTGCCGCCCGACACCTCTCCTGATGAATTTAACCAGTGTCTTCTTGCTATTGAAAGTACAACTAGTGCTCTAGACAAATTCAAATTTATTGTTCTTGGTGATTTCAATGTCCCCAATATAAGCTGGGAAACAGCCACCGCGTCCTCTAATAATTACTACCTTGCTCAGAAATCTACGTTCTTACTTAACTTTGCATCATTTACGAATTTAAAGCAACACAATTGTATTCCCAATTGCCAGGGAAACATGCTTGATTTGTGTTTCTCAGATTTAGATGGTGTACGTATAACTGAGTGTGCCTCAAGTTTAGTTCCACCTGACAGGTATCACCCCCCTCTGGAGATCGTGGTAGCTCTTCGAGAGGGCATGCGGCGTTGTTTACAGAGTCATTCTAATGTGACTAGTCACAATTTTCCCGCTGGCGATTACGTTGGTTTATATAACCATTTTGCCGAATACGATTGGTCATCGATCATTCGATGCACTGACGTTGATGAACAGGTTCGTGAGTTCACCCGCATCGTTCGAGAAGGGATGCACCAATTTATTCCGTTACGAAGAACCGCAGGTTCTAGGTTTCCCTTTTGGTTCTCACATGAATTACGCAGATTAATGAATAAGAAGTTGCACGCTCACAGAAAATTTAAAAAGAACGGTCTCCCTGGATGGAAATCAGAATTTAGGCGTCTAAGGTCTTCATGCAAGGAAGTTATGAAGCGTGACCGTCAGAGGTACGTTAATTCTGTTGAGTTGCATTTGACTCAGAATCCCATGGAATTTTGGAAATATGTTCGGTCTCGATCAAAGACAAAATCTGGGAGAGAGATCACATTGCTGAACTCACAGGAAAACTCGACCACAGATGTTTGCGAAATTTTTGCCCACCACTTTCAGTCCGTATTTAGGCATCAACCGAACTCTCCCATTAACGCCGCGCCAGCTGCCTCTAGTAATGCAACCTGTATTGCGTTTTTCGATGAGGAGCTATTACATGAGTGTGTAAAGAAGATGAAGCCGTCTTTGTCCTCTGGCCATGACGGCATTCCGTCGGTCCTATTGAAGGCCTATAGTGCAATATTTATCCCTATTTTGGTACACATTTTTAACAACTGCGTAAAAACTGAAGTGTTTCCCGTCTTGTGGAAAACAGCACTTATTGTACCCGTACATAAGTCCGGTTCAAGAACAAGCGTCTCAAATTACAGGCCTATATCTCTTCTTTGTACATTTTCAAAACTCTTCGAAACAGCTTTGCACAAAATATTGTCGTTTAAGCTCAAACATTCCCTCATTCCTAGCCAACATGGTTTTATGGCGGGTCGCTCAACCACGACAAACCTCACTTGTTTCATGTCAACTGCTGCTCAGGTCGTCTCTAATAGAGGCCAACTTGATGTAATTTACTTTGACTTAAGCAAAGCGTTTGATCTTGTAAATCACGACATGTTGCTAGCAAAGCTGTCAAAGCTTGATGTCCACAGTTCGTTACTTTTATTGCTCAAAAGTTACTTGCGTGATAGAATGTGTTTTGTCAGCTCAAATGGTAATTCGTCTGCTGCTTATCAGGCTACGACGGGTGTACCTCAAGGTTCTGTTCTCGGCCCCCTTCTGTTTTCAGTTTTTGTGAATGATGTTTCGGCTGTGATCCGTCACTCCTCCTTTTTACAATATGCAGATGACATTAAGATGTTTATAGAGGTACGAGACGAACGCGACTGTGTTTTGCTACAAAATGATGTATATGCTTTCGAAAACTGGTGCAATCAGAATGCCCTAAAACTAAATAGTTCTAAAACTAAAGTCATGTCCTACACTCGAAAGACACATAATATTTTATTCTCTTATGACATTCAGTCAGTTCTTTTGGCACGTGTGAATGAAATCAAAGACCTTGGAGTTGTATTTGATAGTACATTACGCTTTTCGAGTCATGTTGACCACATCGTGAGCTCAGCTTTACGCACGCTTGGTATTACGTGCCGCATTACAAAGAGTTTAATAACCCTAGTACTTTTGTCACACTGTACAGTGCTTTATGTCGACCACACGTCGAGTATGCCTCTGTTGTATGGAATGGAATCTGCGCGACAAACTCGGCTAGGATCGAACGTGTTCAGAATAAGTTTTTATGTGTCTACAGACATCGTTTCTCGCCGCGCAATGCGTCTACCTCAAGCAATGACCCAGCAGTCCCAATCCAACATAGCTTGGCATTGCCCACCCTGCGGCGTAGGAGGGAACATGCCGATATCCTATTTCTGTACAAACTTGTTCATGGCATCACTGACTGCACATCGTTGATCTCAAATGTACTTTTGAAAATTCCCGTAAAAACTACACGGCAAAATGCATCCTTCTACAATGCTCGCATACCTAATCTTCACGACCCCGTGTCAAGGATTGGGCACACCTACAATTCCTCTTTTACAGACACTATTGATATATTTAACAATAACACACAGGAGTTCATCAGAGCACTAAAGGTCCTCACCTAAATTTTGCTTACCATTTTTTTTTTTTTTTTTTCACTTGATTAAGTTGCTCAGAACCAAATTTTATACTCTCGCTTTTCTTTTCTCTCACTATCGTGGTGGTATACCGTAGAGAGTTTATGTGACATATGTGATCTGTTTTAAGTGTTTTTATTGTTTACTGCTTGTTTGTTGTGTGTAGTGTTGTTTTTTTATGTTTCCTGAGTGCACCCGTACCAAGACCGCAAGGTTGTTCCTGGGCACTTCAATAAAAACATTGATTGATTGATTGATTGATTGATTGATTGATTGATTATTATTATTATTATTATTATTATTATTATTATTATTATTATTATTATTATTATTATTATTATTATTATTATTATTGGATTTTCTAAAGCCCCTTTTCTTCTACACAGTTCTGGTTGTAAACCTTGTTGTTGTAAGCCTGTTCCCTGGGTGGACTATACAAGATATATGGGTCTGACTTTTGAATATGATATGTCGTGGAACAAACAAATGGCTCATGTGTGTTGTGTGCTAAGGAGAGTTGCATGTATGTTGTATAATATGAGAGTGTTTGTTCCTTTTAAGGTTAGAAAAACGATTGTCCATGAACTTGCATACAGTGTACTGCGATATGGGGTGACGCTACAAGCCCATTGTACAACATCTTGGCACTCTAAAATTGACAACATTTTGAAAGGAATTTTGCGAAGTGTAGCGTATAACTCAAGTTTTTCATCTAGTGAGGATTTGTTTAGAGATTTGCAGATGCCGAGATTACGTAGTTTGTATACTGAAACTGTTGTGCTACGCCACTTTTGGAGTGAAAGTTTTAAAACGCTTCATACACCATCGCGCCTCCTCAGAACGTCTCCTCGGTATGAAGTACAAAGATGTGTCACTAGATATGGAAAACGAATGCGGTTGTTTTACGTCTCAGGTATTTTTAATACCCTTCCTGAAGACATTTTCAGCGTTACAGGCAAGGGAGAGTTGAAGAAGTGGCTCCGTCATTATGCTTGTGAAAGCTAATTATTGTGCTGTTGTCGTTTTGACTTGAATTAGGAGGCTGGTTGGTTGAAGCTAATGATCGGGTGTTTGCTTCAATGTGCGTTCTTCGTTTTGTTCTCGCTTATGCATTTTTTTTTTTTTGAATTTGACTAGAGAGGCTGGTTAGCCGAAGCCTTGTGTACGTGTTTGTTTATTTATGTGTTCTTTTTTTCGCCTATACGAATTTGCTGGGTTCAGTCCTACAAGCCATTGTCGGCTTAGACGGACCTGTCATTTGACATATCGAGAGCGTTGTGTGAATAAAAAGATTATTATTATTATTATTATTATTATTATTATTATTATTATTATTATTATTATTATTATTATTATTATTATTATTATTATTATTATTATTATTATTATTATTATTATTATTGATATTAAGGTTATATGCAACAACAGTGACTTCAGCAATAACTAAAGTACCTATTCCTCTTTGGCTGCGGTTGAGTCGTGTTTCTGCTTTGCTGCTACCTGGATAAAGCGCGGCTGAGATGCTGGGCATGTACACTGAATGACAATTCACTCAATACTTACTCAAATGAGTCGCCGAGTACCACGACGAAGGGGTAGTATACCGTGCTGTACATCTGCCAACACAACGCCCCGCAGCATAGAAGAGACAACATCCCGAAGACGATGATGGTAATCCAGGGGTTTCTTCTAGTGGGTACATATGGAAATTAGACAAAGAAACGACAAGCATCATATGTTACTGCTTTCCGCCCAGTCCCAAGGACATTATGATGTGAAAATATTTGATATGCTAGGTTTGTCGTTAACGTCATTGTGGTTTTTGTGTTTATTTTTTTTTTCTAACTTGGAATTTAAGAAAACGGGGAACCAAGCAATTTGAGCTTGTTGATCAAATTGTGGCTTTTTAATTTGCATCACCCAGGGTTTGTTTAAGTTTCGTTTTATTTATGGCTCCCAAAATCACCGATAAGTAAAAAAATAGCAAGCGTTTAGTTTGTGAAAAATATTTCAAAAATAAATATTTTGAGCACCATTTCACCACCAACATTTCTGCCAAACTTCATGTTAAAAGAACAAAAACGTTTGCAAATTTAGAAGTGATCAACATGCTGTTGAGGCTTGCGAATGCCAATATGTTTTGCCACGACACGCGTTTTAATAATAGTGAGAAGGCGGGAAATAGTTAAATATAGAAATATGAAAATTGGAAAATATTAGCACGAATTAAATTTGAATTGAATGGTGCTCAATAGTTGAAAAAAAAAAAGATTTTTAATCAAACACCAGATACCAGTATTTTTATTTCGAATTTTGAAAAGAAAAATACAAAGAGCCGCATAGATGAGAAAACAGTCCTTACTGTTTATTTCTCTGCGAGGAAGAAATGATGAATGTAGACTACCACGAATAAAGGGAGCGTGAAAAAATGTGACCATACTGATAAAAATAACTTAAGACGCAGTTGACAAATGTGTTCACTAATTCACACTAGGATACGCAGCGTTTCATTTGGGTTTCATATTATATTAGACAGCTTTTTACTTCAAAAATGTTATTGCTGAGATTCATAATTAATTTAACTTTTCTGCAAGGTCGCCTTGGAGCCATAACCACATGACATATATACCAAGACCTGACCTTCCTAAAATCATATAAAATTGTAACAAGGAACTTCAAAATGTTCGAAATTGCTTCTTTTTTCTTTTAACATTTAAATTAATAGTTTAGAAATATTGTGAGATGTTTTCCAGTTTCTTATATACTGGCTTGTCTTTTTGGATTGTAATCACGGCGTTTTTATTACCTAGCTATTGTTTTAGAGCGCAGCTCTTAGGCGCCTGTTTCCGGCCCGAGCGGCGTCGCCGTCGTCGTCGCCGCCGGCATAACCGCGCAGTGCATTATGGGTAAATTTCCCCGCTAAATTTATCCGAAACTTTTGCCCGCTAAGTTTAGCGGAAAATTTTCCCGCTAGATTTAGAGGAAAAATTCCCCGCTAAATTTAGCGAAAAAAATTCCCGCTAAATATAGCGGAAAAATTTCCCCGCTATATCTAGCGGAAAAAAATTCCCCACTAGATTTAGCGAAAAAACTCCCCGCTAAATCTAGCGGAAAAATTTCCCCGCTAAATTTAGCGGAAAAATTTCCTCAATCAATCTAGTGGAAAAAATTTCCCGCTAAATTTAGCAGAAACATTCCCCGCTAAATTTAATGGAAAAATTCCCCTAAATTTAGCGGAAAAAATTCCCCGCTAAATTTTGCGGAAACAATTCCCCGCTAGATTTGGCGGAAAAAATTTCCCCGCTAAATCTAGCGGAAAAAATTCTCTGCTAAAATTAGCGGGAAAAATTCCCCACTAAATTTAGCGGCAGAAAATTTTCCCGCTAAATCTAGCGGAAAAATTTCCTCGCTAAATCTAGCGGGAAAAATTCCCCGCTAAATTTAGCGAAAAAAAATTCCCCGCAAAACCTAGCGGAAAAATTTCCCCGCTAGGGCAGATACATCCCAGCAGAGTCGGAGGGGCATATGCGGAGGGCAAGTTCGTCTGCTTCTCGCGCAGGGGGTAGCGGTGACGTCAGAACGCCGAGCCCTGATTGGCTGATCGCGACCCCCCTATCTGAGCGTCGTCTGCTCCTTTGCAACGTCGTCTGCGTCTGTCTTACCTTTCCTGCGATTTTCGGAAGTGCAGAGGCCATATTCACAAAACCATCTTGCGCCAAAAGAGTGCGTAAAGGCCCGTTCACACATTTGCGTTCGGAGCGACCACTATGCTTACGAACGAATGCAACCGCTGCGACTTCAACGACAACTGTACTCGACGTGTACACACACATGGAACCGCATGCAACCAAACGAATCAACAGCCAATGAGAAACGAGCTCAGCTACGCTTACAAACATGGCGGACGGTTTCCTGCCCGACGCGAGATCCACCGTCCTCACCGGAGCAGCCGGAGGTTTCGGCTACGGCGTACAGTCACGAAGATCTGCTGTGCGCCTACAATAGCTGTGTAAAGGCTGATTCAAACATCTGAAACGAACCCGTTACCCACGACTGGGTCCGTTGTGACCGGAACGACCGCTCTGCGCTTCGCGTACACTCCTGCGACCACTGCAACAAGCGCAGTGCGTCGGCAGCACGGCGACCGCCTCTCCGCCGCCGTCAGCTGTTGGGGACGCGCTACCACTCACTTGCGTAACAGAAAATAGATAGACCACCTCCTATGACCACAAACTTTATTTTTTATTTTTCAGGAAACGCTTGCAGGGTAGTGCATTAAAAAAAGATGCAGTACGCCGTCTTGCACGATCACGACTTTAATACACGACTTTGCCAACAGTACAAATCTCGCCACACGCCTTTTCTACGATTATAAAAGACGATGTAATCTTGGCAGCGATCTAGCAACGTAGAAATATAATTTCGTGATCCGATAGACGTTGCGAGCGAGACATTGCGAGCGTTCAGGATTGCTAACACTAATCACCTTTCTCGGGTGATGAAAACGCGTGAAAATTCGCATCCTTTATACGGTACGCACCAGTAATACCTTGAACTTGAGCACACGCATAGAATGCGCCAAAAAAGAAATCCGGGCGATGTTCGAGGACGCAAATGCTAAGAAAGCACCACTGTAGTCGAAGTAAACAAACACGACGGCACGGGCGTTTCTGCTGTCTTGAGAGTGCCGCCACGAGATCGCCGCACGAGTATAGGTGGATCTTCCCTTCTAGTACGTGCTGGGTTATCATAACGACACACGACGAAAATTCACAGTCAAGGATAGCGCTTTTACGCGGAACGTTGAGCTTTTACCACGCCGTCCACGTCGACGATCACCACCGTGGCACCGACGCCATGTTTGCAGATAGAAGGAACCCGGCACGGCCGGCATGCAACGCGCGCGACCGAGCTCCCCTCGACCTGTGATTGGTCTGTCGCTCCCGTCGTTCCCGAACGTAACGAAAACGTTCAGCCCGGCTCAACTCCTTGCGTTGCGAACGAACACGAACGAAACGACCGTTTGGCGCTTCGTTGCTATGGTAACTCGTCGTTCCAACCGGTTGCATTCGTTCGTAAGCGTAGTGGTCGCTCCGAACGCAACTGTGTGAACGGGCCTTAAGACAAAACGTGATAACAAATTCGTATTCACGAAACGAAATTATCGTAAGTTTTGCGCAGGTTACGACGGCATTCTACGACAGCTTCGAAGCTGTCTTACGCACTTCTTACGATCAACTCAGCATGGCCGACAGCGTCGCTCAGTTACTTGGTTGCGACGACCAACGGACGTTTATTTTTGTACGTGCTCTTCTCACGCGTCCCGCCTAAAAGCAGCAAGAAAAAAAGTAAAAAGTTCTTGTAATAAACCACGACGAATAAGAACGCTGGATCCACAAACACTCGGGAAATGCTCCAACGGCCACGATTCCACTGACCCCGACCAAGCGAGCTCGGCAGAAAGGCCTAGCAGGCACAGCGGTGCTCCGACGGTCCTTGGCCAAGACCGTCTGCCCACGACCGGCTGGCGTGCTGAATGGAATATGCCCGCGCGACCCTTGTGAAACCTTCAATCTCTTCCTCTTGTCATCTCCTTGTTTTCCGAGCGGTGACTCTCGCCGGTGAAAAAGCGGTGAATCTCCGACAGACGCAGGAAAGGTAAAGCAGCCATCGCTTTGACTAGCAGACGTAAAGCAGACGATGTTAACTGCGCCGACCCACCGACGCCGTTAAAGAGTGAGGAGTCTCGCCGCACACGAAAGGAGGGAAAAAGTATTTGGGAGGGAACTTGCGGACACTAACCACCCTCACTCTCGGTTCTTAGCAAACAAACCTCGGCGCCTCGGGACACCTCGCCAGTGAGTCCTTTGACTTCTTTTCTTGATGCGGGTCTGCTAGTTGTTAAAAACAACGTACCGCTTGATTTATTTCGTCTGCCCTCTCTGAAAGGCGAAGTCGAGCTCGCTCGTAAAGACCTGCACTTCCGAAAGTCGCAGGAAAGGTAAGACAGACGCAGACGACGTTGCGAGCAGACGACGTTGCAAAGGAGCAGACGACGCTCAGGTAGGGGGGTCGGGATCAGCCAATCGGGGCTCGGCGTTCTGACGTCACCGCTACTTCCTTTCTCATGCGCAGAAGACGAAAATGAGCCCACTTGCGAGGCGTATAGCCTCCTCTCCGTACCTTCCCTTCCTCCTCCTCAAGAGCTGCGCTCTAATTCGGCGTTACAGGGAGTTGTAAACGGCTTTAAGTTTTTTTATTAATTCTGAATATTTCGTTCGGATCATTTTAGCAATAGGATAAGGTTGGTGTTATTTGAAAGAAACAAGTAAATAACCTTACTGACGGCCCAATGTAACTCAAAAAGAAAAAGACAAGAAGGCCTAACTGAAAGCCTATCTATTACTTAGGCTAGGGACATTTTACCCTAGCTAACAAGTAGAGTGAAGCAACTGACGCACTCTAAATTATTTGTCTGATCACAGGTAGTAACAAATGAGTGGTAATCAGCTAGCGCGCTTGCGTTTGCATGACAGTGAATAGAGCAGCGCACAATAAGAAAAAGACAGAGGGAAGCAACATGCACGCCACAGAAGCGCTGACTCGCAAATGAATTTATAGACAAAAGGAAGAAGAAGAGAACGTGCTGCAGGTCACCCAGTGCCAGAGCGTGTCGCACACGACGTAACACCATCTGACTGAGATGTCTTCGCCCCATAGTTCGATGTAGAAACAAGGTTTCTATTCGAAGCAGTGTCACTGATGGCTGATTAATGCAGCGCTCCCCCAAGCTATTAATGCAATGCGCTTCCAAAATTTCGCGAGTCGTCTTGTCTCGATAATGTACAGTTATTGTTGTGCCTTTACGTATTGGAAGGCACGACCAGGTATTGTATTGTGCGGGAAAATGACCGCCCACTGTAGATTCATTGAACGTTCATACTCGAGAATGTGGTAATTCAGGCACCGGCCGGTTTGGCCCACATAGCTTCTACCACTCGTGAGTGGGATTTTTTACACAACGCCCTTTGAACACGGCACATAAACGTGGCTATGGCATTTCTGGCACTTGGTTTTTTTAAGTTTTTTCGCTATCGAGTGATATTTGGAACAGATTTGCGCCATTATTTTGGGAGCTGAAAACACCACAGGCGCATCGTACCTATTGGCTGCTCTTTTTAAATTATGCAATGTTTTGTGCATATATGCAACAACTATCATTCGTTTCTCGTGATCTCTAGGTTTTCTTCGCTGAATCCTCTTGATCTTACGTTCCAAGGCCCCCACTGCCTCGTTTAAACTCTGTGACGGGAAGCCCGACGAAGGGAGTCTCTCAACTTGAGTATTAAAACTATTCTGGAGAGTGTGAAAGCATGTTTTCGTAAGCGCAGACCCAAGTATGAAAATCGAAATACCCTTTTTAGCAACTTTCGAATGTGCTGACGTATAATGAAGGATGCCCTATTTGACCAAGGTGAGATACTTCAGCAGATAAGGTTTGTGTGAAAAGATAACGAAAGGTCTAGGAATTGTAACTTTCCGTCCAAATATATTTCAACTGTGAACTTAAGATAAAAGCCACACCTGTAAAATAGGTTCATAACCTTATCAACCTTCTCACCTTAAGCAAACTTGGGATATAGAAACAAAAGTACGTCAACATATCGAAACACCTTTGACACTTGTGATCTGCTGAGGTCACCATCAATTGCTCTATCAACACTTGCCAGAAAAATATCCGATTCCTCTCACTAAGCACGGGGACCACAGATGAATATATACACACACCTGACCGCTGTACGAATTTATAATGTTTCCACCCAACGATCATATAGTCCACACAGAATGGCAGAAGTTACAGAAAGTATTCTAGACGCACCACTAGAGTTTCTGAAGGGGAGCTCCCCTTGCTCTTCAATGCAAGACTTTACTGAGACCAGTGATGCTTCGTGTGGAGGGGAATAAAAAGGTATTGTACGTCAACGCGGAACACAGAGTGGATGTTGAAGTTTTTTTTCTTCAAAGCTTCACCCACTTCTTCAGAATGGTTGACTAAAAGGGTCCTTAATTCGCAAACTGGATAAGCATTTTTAAAGAATGCTAGCCATCTGGCACTGCTACGTGCCTCTTTCAGTGAATATGGCACGAAATGGGCGGGCTTCCTTATGGGTTTATTATACTGAAGAGCACCTGAAGGTTAAGCCTTCCTTCTTTCTTGATGTTTCCAGCCAATGTTTTAAGGAACGACGTTCACAGAGCTCTAGTGCCTGCGTCTTAACCTGTTTCGAGGACACTAGCGCCTGCTTGAAGTCCTTACTCACGGCGGCACACGCTTTTTCGTTATAGTGTTCTTCCGGCATCAATACAAAGGATCCTTCCTTATCATCCTCCAGAACTCAAAAGTTATTATTGAACAAGACGAAAATCAGAGGGCGAGGATCAAATGTATGTGTAGGCTGAGTATTGGCGCCACAAAGAGCGTCAGCACATTCATAAATACAGCTTGGTCGAACATTCTCATTTACCTTGCATACTATTTTTCTAGTTAGCGCCAGAAGCTCGAGAAGCCAGAAGTTCATTATATGTCAGCACATTCGAAAGTTGTTAAAACGGTGATTGCGATTTCCATACTTGGGTATGCGCTTACGAAGTCCTGCTTTCACACTCTCTGGGATAGTTTTCTATCCCAGAGTGGCCCTGAGGCACACCCAGAGTGGGTGTGCCTCAGGGCTCTGTTATAGGGCCACTCCTCTTCAACCTCTACATCAACGACCTTGCGGTCGACATACAATCTAACATTCTTCGGTATGCAGATGATCACATAGTGTACCGCACAATCCACTCCTCTCACGACCGCCAAATTCTGCAGTCCGATCTGCACAGGATCTGCAGGTGGTCAGAAGTCAACGGACTGCTCCTCAACCCAGACAAAACTGTGTACCTTAAAATATCAAGAAAAAGGAAACCCGTCGACGTCGTCTACAATGCACAAGGGAAGCGCATACAAGAGGTCACAGACACTAAGATTCTTGGTGTTTGGTTTGACAAGACCCTGTCCTTTAGAAGGCACGTTGACTACGTCTGTAAAAGGGCGAGCAAACTGAGAGGCTTCATAACCAGGACAACAAGAGAGATGCCAAGCCATGCCTTTTGTACACTGTACACGGCTCTTGTACTGCCGGTTTTGGAGTATTGCTCCTTTGTCTGGAGCCCTCACCAGGTTGACCTACAGAGGAGACTAGAGTCGACGCAAAGAAAGGCCACAAAGACAGCACTCTACTTGCAGGACAAGAGGGCAAGCAAGCTACCCTATGAAAGGCGGCTGCAATCCCTCCGGTGGTCCAGACTTGATAAACGTCGACTGTTCTTCAGACGGGTCCTCCTCTACAGGTACCTACATGGTGTCTGTCCCATCCCCGATGGTTACTTGAGGAGGTCTAGGCGAGACCCCTCGAAACTTGAACAGCGCTTTGCCCGCACCATTAGTGCCTCTACCTCTCTCTTTGTCCAAGCGCCTATCCTGTGGAATCACTTACCAGATGCTGCTCGCCAGGCCCCAAGCGTAGACGAATTTAAAGATCTGGTGCGGAATCACCACGAAACCTACTCTCTTCATTAGACTAAGTATTCTCACCCTTGTGTAAATTTCATTCCACCATCTCCATTTCATCTGTTAACGTATGGCCGAGGAGGAAATCAGCATTTGTATGCACGGCTTCTGCCTTTTGATTGCCTCAGGCTCTCGGTCGTATGGTTGTTTTAGCCAATAAACAGCCTTTGAACCTTTGAACCTTGAATACTCAAGTTGAAAGACTCCATTCGTCGGGCTTCCCGTCACGCGTTTCAGAATAGGTGGTAGGGGCCTTGTTACTTACGGTTAATGGGATTTAGCAAAGGAAATCTAGAGATCACCAGAAACGAATGGTAGTTGTTCCATATATACACAAAACATCGCATAATTTAAAAAGAGCAGCCAAAAGGAACGATGTGCGTGTGGTGTTTTCAGCTCCCAAAAGAATGGCGCAAATCTGTTCCTAGGTTTTCTCGATAGGCCTCCTGCGCTGAAGCTTTGAACAAACTGTAGCGCCCTCCTTTTGGGTAGTACAAGCTCAACTGATTTAGCCTCGCACTACTTATGGCACGTTGGTTGAGCTTTTTTTAATTTTGTCTTGTGCTGAAGAATGAAAAACACCTTTGGACGCAAGACATCGGCCAGACTCAACGCCGCAAGACAATCAAAAGTGCCAAATTCATGACACCACCGCTAGGGTACGCGTCTCTTATCTCTGGGTGGTGACGTCAAAACACCTGTGAAGCGACGCTTTAATTTTTCTTTTTCTTTGTCATGTCTACTTTGGAACGCGCGGAACGGCTGTTCTTGGCTCACGCGCTTAGCGTCTTAGCTTTGACGGCGTTCGAATTTTTGTTGTTTCTTTGTATTTTCATCGTGATCTCGCGCTCGGCACCAGAGCTGGCACGCTTCTGCATGCGTGGCAGTTTGAGACGCTAAAGTCTGTACTACCCAAAACAAGGCCTTTTCGCAGCACCCCCTGGGCAACGCAGGAGGCCCATAGCGAAAAACCTTAAAAAAGCCAAGTGCCAGAAACGCCCATAGCCACCCTCCTGCAATAACGTGTGGCAGAGGCTATGTGGGCCAAACCTGCCGGTGTCTGAATGACCGCCTTTTAGAGCATGATCGTTCAATGAAATCTACGGTAGGCGGTCACCTTCTCGTACATTGCAATACCTGCTCGTGTTCTCCGATCCTTAAAGGCACAACAATAACTTGACATTATCGAGACAAGGCGACTCGTAAAATTTTGGAAGCGCATTGCATCAATAACTTGGGGGACCGCTGCATGAACCATCCATCAGTGTCACTGCTTCAAACAGGAACCTTTTTTTTAGATCGGACTATGGGGCAGATACATCTCAGTTAGATGGTGTTGTGTCGTGTGTGACACGCACTGGCAGTGCGTGACTTTTAGTAAGTTGTTTTTCCTTCCTTTTGTGTATAAATTCAGTTGCGAGTCAGCACTTCTCTGTCGTGCATGTTCCTTTTCTCTAGAGTGCCTTCATACACACGCGCGCTTTTGCTTGAGTGGTGACATCTCAGCCATTTTCACGCCCAATCGTTTTTTTATGCATTTTGAAGTGCACGCAATACGGTGCCACTCAGCTCGAGCTCGCAGCTTTGGCTAATGCATAGACGCCATTTTATCGCCCAAGTCACGCACCGAGTGCGCGAGAGCGTCACGCGCTGGCACATTCAGTGCAACAATGGATGTCTTCACCCTGAGACAGACAGACATGTAGGCACCCTACTTTTCTCGGTCCTCGTCTTTTTGTGCACTCTTCTGTTCGCTATGTCATCATACTAACTGGCCCAGCTTACCACACTTTTGCAGTTTACACGACAGTAGCGCCACCTCTCCGGAAGGCCAGAAAAAGCAAACTACAAACCTATCGCAGCGAAAGAGAGCCTCAGCGGAACCTTCTCAGCAGTGCTAGGCAAATCTTTTTAAGGCTATTGAGGTTTTACCACTAAGTGCTAAATTACTTAGCCTTACGTCTCTTGCGAGTCTACGGCTTCAGATGCCCCTTTTTCAATGTGCCTTCGGTTAGCTCTTCCTGCAACTATTAAAATTTAATTCATTTCTAGGTTATTCTCGGTGGTTTTTCTACTGAATTATTTGTTGTTTACCCTTTAAAGCACGTGCAGACCAGGAGTGCGATGACAAACAGCTGGAAGTCCGCCGAAACATACCATAAATGGGCAGTGCTGGACGTCTGTGAAATGAATGAGTAACGCTTGGTAAATAGAACTGTTCTCTTCACGCGTATACATGTGTTTCATATGGCTTATAAAGGGCACAGTACTACATAATTGATATATATGCGTAACGTTCACTTACACGTTACAGTTGTATTCGCAATTAAAGATGTGGCGCGATACTAGAGAAACTGCCCCAAAAGAAGATCATATTTTATGCCTTTGACAATTTTAAAACATTCTAATTTTCTGGAAACTTTCGACATTTGAACTTGAAGACAAGTACCATGTTCTGACATATAGTATACAGGTGTTTTTTTTAAGCTTTACAGATTTGTTCAAAAAAATCCGTGAAAGTTAGACTTATACGGTATGTGCAGGTGAGTTATACTGCCAGGGGGACATAGCATAGAGGTCTAATCATAACGATTAGTCGGCTAATTAATTAAAATTCGTTAATTAACTTTTTTAATAATTGAAAATAGACATATGGTTCCAATTAGAAACTTACTGAGCGTCCTCGAAAACCACTAAATCAAATTTTTTCAAAACGACTTGAAGCTCGTGGGGAAGTCAGGGGCGCACCAAAGTTAACACTCGTGCAGCAAGCGGAAAGCTAGCAGTGGCAAAACGCGTATGATTAGATAATAATCGCGTTCCGACGCTGCTAGCTTTGCGCCTGCACTGCACGAGTGATAACTTTGATGCGCTCCCGAGTTTTCCACAAGCTTCAAGCCGTTTTAAAAAAAGTTGATTTAGTGGTTTTTGGTGACGGTCAGTAGGTTTCTAATTGGAACCATATGTCTATTTTCAATAAATAAAAAGTTAATCAACGAATTTACATAATTAGCCGACTTATCGCAAAGATTAGCCACCCACATATTGTCCCCCGGGCCGTACAGCTCCCCTCCACAAGCCACATAAGTGTAACTTTCATGGCTTTTTTTAAACAAATCTGTAAAGCTTAAAAAAAAAAAACACTGTATAATGATACCTCGGATCCCAGCTAAAAAGTTTCTTTCTTGAAACAAGTAATATTTTTATGTCTAAAAATAAACACAACCCGTTCATAGAAAGCATCAGGTTTTCTGAAATAAAATGAACAAAAACGGTGCTATTTAAACCTTCTTTTGTGTAAAGCTTTTAGAAACCAATATCGGTGGTTCTAATATAGAAGAATTTAAATGTAAAATTGTTCTATACTTTCCGATTGACGCTGCATAAAACGTTGTTACACATGGTATGCAACCAAGGGACGATCGAGTGTGCTCGCAGCGTCCGTAGCGTTGTGATTACTTCCGGACTCCGTTATTTTGAACTTACAACTAGTTACTTGCGCATAAGTGTCACGTTATTTGCTCCGTTGATCTCGTTGCCTCAAGGGGGCAGTATCGTCTATTCTTTTCAAGTTAAGCGGAAACAAACTTTCGCAGACGACAAGCTGGAGTAACGTTACAAGTGCATCTCGTCGTCTTCGCGGAGCATATGTCAGACTGCACAAGCTTCTCCGACCGCCATCCATCGTCCATGCACAAGATAATATCTCCCGATACTACCAATACACATATATCGCATCTTGAATATTCATTGGGCTCCTTACGTTTTCCAATTTTTTACCAAAGTTCCGCACTTGCAGAAGCAGCTCGAGCCAGTGGTTGTCTATCTCTTCATTCAACCTGTTCATCATTCCGACCAAGCCCGGACCAGAAGCAGCCACAGGAACTAAATACAAACAAGCAATAACGCCTATTATGGGTACGATGGTTCTGAAAAAAAAAAAAAAGCAAGCAAAGAACTGAAAACTAGTTTTGACAAAAGTTCGATAACATGACTTAGTATCAGTATACACAAGCTTTATTTTAGTTTTTCTGGTTACAAAACAACCGGCCACGACACAAATTCTAGTTTAGTTTATGTGCAGTGCCAAGCACACCTCTCTATAACGCGCAGGAGCGCTTTTTTTTTTTTTCCGGCGAGCGCCAGACTGGAGGCATTAGCGGCAACTAATTTGGTCACGTGGACAACATGAGACGGTCCGTTTGAGGGGTGTCCTAACCTCTCCATCGTAAAGCGCTGGATGAATTTTATAAAATTTCGAAGTACCGCCAAGCTGGGGCATGGTGGAACATACTTGAGCCAAAAATAGGGGAACGTCGCCGCCAATCTAGTTAGTCGCAGAGGCGCGGCGCCGGCGCGTCACCGGCTGCAGCAGCAGACCAATAGGAGTATGCGCATCTGGATGTGGGATACGCCAGAGCCTTGTATAGAGAGAGTTTGGCCAATGGGAGGCACGGGAAGAGCCAGGGCGTGCACCGGACTCAGAAAGAGGGCTTGAAATGATCTCTTGACAAACCAGAAGCCAAAAAGAATCCCCGAGCTGTGGTCGCGAGAGACAGTTTTAATCATAGCTCTATTGTTTTAATAAGTACGTAAGTGTTAGATGTAGTAACCCCTCATGGTTGAAAATAAGTTGCACGTAATGTTTCGGTTATGATCATGCAGAAAGATGTACGAAACGAATGTGCCGCTCGAACTCTGTTTTGCTCGGACAGAGCGTGACCGCTCGGACGGCAAATTCCCGGCCCTCGGCGCCTGGCGTGGGGATAATGTCGATCGTTCCGCTAGACGCGCCCTTCCACCATGATCTTGGATGACCCTGATTGAAACATCACGTGCACCATATTTTCAGTCACCGAGAATTACTCCGACGCACTTATTAATTTCGTTTCTCCTGACCACCGCCAGGGTAATATTTCCGGCTCCTGATTGGCCACATTTGAATTTGAGAAGACGCCCTGGAATACGCCCAGCACGCTTTCAGCTAGTGGCGCCTCTTCATTTGTCTCCTATACTTCCCAATGAATAATCAAACTCTGAGCAGAACGTAAGGGCGCAAGTGACCTGGTGTATATTAAACATTTTAGTGAAAAACCCGAGACTGAGGTGAAAACAGACGACGACAAGGAAGAGAAGGAGAACGTCTCAAACACAGCTAAACCTTTATTGAGGAAAGAACCCTTCATATAGGGTTGAAAAAAGAAGGAAGGAAAGGGAACTCCTCTTCACATCACCCCTCTCCACAAAAGACACGACACCACCTCTCTCCACAAAAGACACGACATCGGACCTCTCACAATGGGGCCAAAGCAACAAAAGAACTGACAGCACCAAAGATAACGCATCATTACAAAAAAAAAAAGGAAACCCGCTGGCAAAAACACAGAATGCACTGGACCTACACCGAGAAAGTCAGCTATAATATACACAAAAAAATGTTAACAATACCATTAGAGATTTAGAAATCGCTTCCATTCCGCATCTAAAGACAAAGAAGGCTTGTTCACTGCGTTCCCATGCTTCGTTATTGCGATAGACTCTTTCAGCAGGCGCTTGTGGTCGTTTTTTTCTGTTACAATTGTGGTTGTAGAGTTCCATAAAGGCACGCAATTCCTACACTCCTGAATATGCTTGGATACCTCGGAATATGGATCCTTGTTTTTGACACAACGTTTATGTTCACCTAGTCTATCATTAATACAACACTTCGTTTGACCTATATAGCACAAACCACAATCAAAGGGGATCTTGTAGAATATACCTGAAATGCATGTAACGCACTTTTCTTTGTGTTTTTTTAAACAACCTTTCTGGGCGGAAGCGAACGGAGTTAACCGTTTCAAACTGCTATCTGTGCTAAACGCCATGCGTAAACCAAACTTATCACCGACTGATTTTAAATTGTGTGAAATTTTATGAAAAAACGGTACGACTACAAACATTTTGTGCTCGGGCATTTTCCTAATTTGTTTGACTTTTGCAACAATGTACGAAAGCTGCTTGGAAATAAATTCTTGAGGATACTTTGCAACATTTAGCCGGGAAAACACAACTTGAATCGACGTCATAATGGAGTGCCAACAAGACTTTTGAACCGCGTTGTTAATCATGTTTCCAGTACTTCCTTTTGATAGTTGCCATTCAAAGCATGTCAAGGCAGGATTAGTTCGAAACATGATTAACAACGCGGTTCAAAAGTCTTGTTGGCACTCCATTATGACGTCGATTCAAGTTGTGTTTTCCCGGCTAAATATTGCAAAGTATGCTCAAGAATTTATTTCCTAGCAGCTTTCGTACATTGTTGCAAAAGACAAACAAATTAGGAAAATGCCCGAGCACAAAAAGTTTGTAGTCGTACCGTTTTTTCGTAAAATTTCACACAATTTAAAATCAGTCGGTGATAAGTTTGGTTTACGCATGGCGTTTAGCACAGATAGCAGTTTTAAACGGTTAACTCCGTTCGCTTCGGCCCAGAAAGGTTGTTTAAAAAAACACAAAGAAAACTGCGTTACATGCATTTCAGGTATATTCTTCAAGATCCCCTTTGATTGTGGTTTGTGCTATATAGGTCAAACGAAGTGTTGTATTAATGATAGACTAGGTGAACATAAACGTTAAGTCAAAAACAAGGATCCATATTCCGAGGTATCCAAGCATATTCAGGAGTGTAGGAATTGCGTGCCTTTATGGAACTCTACCACCACAATTGTAACAGAAAAAACGACCACAAGCGCCTGCTGAAAGAGTCTATCGCAATAACGAAGCATGGGAACGCAGTGAACAAGCCTTCTTTGTCTTTAGATGCGGAATGGAAGCGATTTCTAAATCTCTAATGGTATTGTTAACATTTTTTGTGTGTATATTATAGCTGACTTTCTCGGTGTAGGTCCAGTGCATTCTGTGTTTTTGCCAGTGGGTTTCCTTTTTTTTTTTTTGAATGATGTGTTATCTTTGGTGCTGTCAGTTCTTTTGTTGCTTTGGCCCTATTGTGAGAGGTCCGATGTCGTGTCTTTTGTGGAGAGAGGTGGTGCCGTGTCTTTTGTGGAGAGGGGGGATGTGATGAGGAGTTCCCTTTCCTTCCTTCTTTTTTCAACCCTATATAAAGGGTTCTTTCCTCAATAAAGATTTAGCTGTGTTTGAGACGTTCTCCTTCTCTTCCTTGTCGTCGTCTGTTTTCACCTCAGTCTCGGGTTTTTCACTAAAAAAAATCAAACTCTCTACATATACGGTTCTGGGATACGCCATCAAGCAAAAATGGCGACACGTCGCCGGCATCCAATAGGAGTGCCCGCGGCGGGATCAAACGATGGCGGTACTTGGTTAAGTCAGGACATGCCCAGCTTTACTTCATCGGACGAACGCGGGAGGCTGCTTGCACCAACGAGGTAGAGGGGCTTAGAGCGATAAACCGGTATCCGGTTACCAGGCAAAAGTGACCAACCCGAGGCTACCTCCATGTTGTACAATTCTGATCCTAACACACGTGACCGTACCAAATCCTGAGGCTTTTTCGAAAAACTGCGCCGAGATTTGTATTGCGATCGCTGTAAAAACACGATAAACTATTTTTCAATACCGTTAGTCCCAGAGATAAGTGTCTAGCTCCGAGAAAAACCCAAAATGCAGCACCGCGGCAAACGGCATCTAGCGGAGTCATTGCGAAGCTGCCCGAGTTTTTGTCGTAATTGCACATATCTTGTACTTAAAACAAACGAAACATAACTTATCTTGTCGGTACTGTTACTAGATCAATAAGGAATTATCTGAGCGCGGCACTTTGTTAAAATCTAGACGTAAAACTATAAGCTCCCATGTCTAGTGGTCAAAAATCTGCAACATGGCGGCGACCGAGTAAGCGTCACGAAGAGCTGCCAGGTTATTGCTCTTTGCCCCTCTACCTCGTGGGCTTGCAGCTTCGCTCCAGATATGGTTCGCATATCGGCTGCGTGCTCGTACGCATACCAACAGCTCGTTTTTTCCTGCATGTTTTTGATAAGCTCATATGCCTTATTTTCGTTTTTTACTGGTATACGGCGGCGTTTGCGAAGAACACGCAAGCAGCCTTCCACATATTCAGCAGCAGCCCACGTCGAGAGGGCAGGAGACCCCTTGGGTGGTCCATTCCATGTGCCTAGATTAGTTGCCGCGAATGCCACAGTCTAGGGCTCGCCTAAAAAAACTGCGCGCTCCCGCGTTATAGGCAAGTGTGATTAGCACTGTACTATTGCAAACTAATTAAAAGTCATAAAACAACTGAGTGCACGCCTAATAATAACTGGATTCCTTGTGCCAAAATTTGATCATGCTTTTTTTGCAGGGTGATACTGCGATTTTATAGTCCGCTCAATCATGATAAGCTGAGAGTTGCGTGCGATGTAGGGTTGATACTAGAGTGTTCTTGAATATAATCGCTTTTAACCCAAGTGGAGCAATAATTTTCATGTCCAGTCAACCAATGTCATTTATGAGCCGAGGTATGCTCATACAACGTAACAAAATGACGGTGTGTCTACCTTGATTCTGGACAGGGGCGGATTAATGGGCCAGGCTTGGGAAGGGAAGGGAGGGGAGGAGCGGGACATTTGTCTGGGGAGGGGGGGCGGGGTCCTGAGACAGCCTCAAAGTCACGAACGATGCGTTACCCAGATCTATTTTGTTGACCTAATACTTGCCATTTCTCCAAAAACTACGTATTTCTTTCTAAAAAAGAACAAAAAAAAACAGATGTCTGTTTTTCTTTATAAGATAAGGTTTTCTTTGGGGTCTTAGCCGAAAGGGCGATATACTTCGAATTCCTTTAAAAAGAATGGTCTGGAAGTATACCGGTGCAGCTGATATTAACGTTCTTATATCATTTTCTTTATTAGAATTGTAAGTTGTGTCTTATTATTATATAATTTCACTTCTTGTGCATGACTACCAAGGCACATGCTGTCTATTAGCTTAGAAAAAAAACTTATATTTGAATGAATGAATGAATGCATAATCGCTAAATTTGTATATAACAAGATTTTCAAGTAAACCAATAAGTAAATGGAAATAACATTTATGCAGATTCACCGACACATATGAAAAAGAGCTTTTAAAATTTCTAAATCCATCACTAGCCTAATACTCAATTTCAAGACAAAGTAGCCACTAATGCCTAATAGTTTTGGTTAATAAACTCTGTGTGACATTCGGAAACAACCGGCATCTTGACATTTAACTGGGGAATACCTAATGTAGCGTCGCACGATGGCAATGACGACAATAAGAAATCTGTTAGCCTTCTGCCGCTGGATGTTGTAGGCGAGAAGGAACCCGCTGAAAAGGAAATTAATAAGAAAACGTTAGCGCCATATGCTGTGAGAGAGGGTGCAGGAATACGAAGCGACGAAGGAATTTCGATATCCTGCTTGGCATTATAGCAATTTAGCCTCAGTTTTATGCTACTTCGGAAAGGAGCGCGAAAACAATAGTCGCTATTCAGAGTTTAAATCAATAGTAATCGCAATATTGACTGAAATATAACAAAATTCATATATTTTTTCAGGATGGTATATTTATTTACACAAAATTATCTCTATGGCCATTAACTTAATATTTTATGGCGCCTATCCAAGAGTGTTTTTACCCAGTTATCTAATATCTCTCCTATTCAAACGAAGCTGAAGGCCGAAGATTATATTTTAGTTAATATTTAAATGTTTTCATGAACACGTTAAGAGAACATTGTACCTTCATAATAACGTTCGCGGCGTCAGCGGCTGTGACAACCCACGCGTAAATTGACATTTGGCGAACAATTTTGCTCTTTATTTTTAGTACTAGGCCTGGATTCAATTTTAAAAAAAATGTCCATTCGTGGATCTTTAGTGAATGCGTTATCATGGCCCTTGGGAAATACCAAACAAATCCCCCTTTAGGAAACGCTAACGCTGACCTCTTCATTTTTCTGTTCTGTCTTTCTCTTTTGCTTCCTCTTTTTTTTTTTTTGCTGCCTCTGTTTGGCATCTTTACGAGGTCAGTGTTAGCGTTTCCCAATGGTCATGCTAACGCAATCCCTAAAGATCCACCAATGAACCTTCCTTTAATTTTTTTCCGGCGAAGCGGGCTCGCCGAGCCCGCTTCGCCCCTGTCTCTGTTGGACGCAGACACGCGTCGGTTTGTAGCTTCTTGCGTCGCATTTCAGCCGGCCGCGCTAGGCGCTGCTTCCGCTCCTTTGTCTCGTTCACCCGCCTTGCACGCTTAGCAGCGACATCCGCTGCCAGTGACGCTGCTTTCGCTGTTCACCGGTTTGCCGCGCGCGCATTGGCTTCCACCCCGTGACGTTGCCTCCCACTCGCCTCGCTCGCCGCGCCGCGCGCGCGTTGGTTTCCATCTTGTGATGTCACCAGCCTTTGGACTTTGCCCTTCACTACCCTCCTCCTCTATACGCGGCGCGCTTCCCTTTTCACGGTTTACTCCGCAGGCGGATGGCGTCAGCTCTTCGCTGTCATGTAGGTACTAAAGCGAACGTATTAATACATTTTATGGCTGAGTTTGAGATGCTGTCTTTCACCCTTTTCTGACATTTTTGGGCGGTCTGTTCACTTCCAGTCTCGGCGTTTAACACCCTGCTCAAATTTATTGGAAAATCCGCAACGTGCCGTCTATCACAACGCCAGCGCCACACGCAAGGGCGGTGGTAGGCCGGCAGCTCACCAGTCACTGGAGAATAAACGAGACGCAATATCTGTCCTACTTTTGTACTGTGCTTCCTCTGGAAGTTGTAGACACGAACGAGCACTCAGAAGGAAGGGCGGGGCAAGTGGAGGCCACAGGTTTAATCATTTTTTTATTTACTGAATTCGAATTAAAAAAAAAAACTTGCCGTTTCTCGATACAATAGATTTAGTAGTTGCTTGATTTCATGGAACTAAATCCAGGTTTTTGCATAGTGGCAACCTTTAGTTGTAGCCGGCAAAATATGCCTTGACGAAGCCACACAAGTGAAACAAAAAACCCAGCTTCTAAGACACGTCACTGCCCAGAGCGATATCAAGTAGCAAGTTCGATCGTGTAGAGGCGCCATCTCTCTAGGTCACGTGCTCGCAGCAACAGTACGTCACGATATGCAGCTTCTTTCGGAGCGGAACTTTTGGTGGATTTCTTTTACGCTGAGTTTATGTAAAGCGGGATCTTTATTTATATTCAATATTCTAACTGGCTTAAAATATATGATTGAATTGAGCTTACTCAGGCTAATATGTGATTGTCTCGGTTTGCTACATATAGTTTGTAAATTATCCAGTCATACATGTGTATTGACGTCTCCAGATGAGTCTAAAACGTTATTGCGAAGGAATTTTGTTTAACTTGTTTATCACATAAGACACTCTGCGTATATATATATATATATATACAGGGTGTTTTTTTCTAAGCTTAACAGATTTGTTTAAAAAAAGCCGTGAAAGTTACACTTATGCCGTTTGTGGAGGTGAGTTAAACGGCCGGGGGACATATTATAAGTGGCTAATCGTAACAATCATTTGGCTAATTAATTAAAATTCGTTAATTAACTTTTTAATTAATAAAAATAGACATATGGTTCCAATTAGAAACTTTTCTCAGCGTCATCGAAAAACCCTAAATCAATCATTTTCAGAAAGACTTTGAGCGCGTGAGAGGCGTAGTAGTGCACTAAAGTTACCACTCGTGGAGCAGGTACAAGGCTGGGGCTAGATAAGAGACGGAAAAATCGCACGGGCGCCTTATCGCAACCTCTAGCTTTGTACCTGCTCCACGAGCAGTAACTTCAGTTCACTACTACGCTTCTCACGCGCTCAAAGTCTTTCTGAAAATGACTGATTTAGGGGTTTTCGACGACGCTGAGCAAATTTCTAATTGGAACCATATGTCTATTTTCATTGATTAAAAAGTTAATTAACGAATTTTAAGTAATTAGCCAACTTCTCGCAAGGATTAGCCACCCACATAATGTCCCCCTAGCCGTATAACTCACTTGAACCAACCGTACTAGTGCATATTTTACGAATTTTTTGTAATAAATCTGTTCGAATTAAAAATGAACACCCGGTATATATATATATATATATATATATATATATATATATATATATATATATATATATATATATATATATTGGATGTCACATTAACTAAGAAAAGAAACCGAGGTTTGGCAGCGTACGAATTTGATTCCCAAAATGTGTGAACGATAACTTAAGCTTCAAAAGTTAAAAAAAAGGTTGTTTTTTTGAAGAGTTGGACGGTGCGACGCAACTATTGCTACAGTGATGCTAGCATGGTGATGCGAGCCCGATCTGCGTCAGAGTAACATTTTAACGTACAATACTACCAGCCAGCTTATCCTCACGCCACAAGAAACCACTGATATTGCATTTTAGGCTAGAAAAACGAAAGTCATCACAATTATAAACGAATAATAATTACAAAGGGACGGGCTGTTTCCACTGTGTTTCGTGGCAGGCTGCGTCCAAATGTGACCGTATTTCGACGTTTCTTCTATGAAGGCCATATTCCGATTATTAAAGTGAGGCAAACCTCGTTCCATCACTCAGCCCTTTTTCGTACCAGAACAGGCCCACCTTGCTGCTATTTCCCTAGCCAAACACTGTTCTCTCTTTTCCGGCATCTGATGAGACGGACGAACACGCTAAGACTACGTGGGCCGCCGCTTCTCTTTAGCGATGTCTCCTTCAGTACACTCTTTCTTCTTGCGAATCTTCGTGAAGACGACCACAGAACATGCAGCAGGCGTCTCTTCTATTATAGGACGGATGAATGAAATAATGATATTAGCGATAACCTTTGTATAGGCTGTAGCTTGCGCCACCTAGCCTAGAAATATTGACAACCCTCTCTTTTGAATTTGGCCATAAGTTCTGTTTCTCGTTAAATCCTCTATCTCAACCAATTTTACGTATTACGTACTACCACTGCTCTTTTAGACCTTCCCCATCAATATTCGATCCTCTTTTCTGGGAATGTAATGCTTTGTTCCTGTTCTCTATCCTCGCCAGTAAAACATAAAACCCAGCGCTCCCGCTAAATTCGCTACCAATTAGAGTGTGCTGGAAAAGCTCTCGCATTTATGAATAAAGTTTTAACTCGTGCTTGAGAGTGAATATATGTAGACTGTACCGCTCCAGAAAATATCCGTGAGACGATTCTAAAAGTCTGGCAACCGATGACGCAGGCCTAAAGAATATATTAAAGCCGGCGGCGATAAATATTAGAGCCCTGTGCTTCAGAGCAGTCCCAGCAAAGCTAAGAGTAAATGCAAAAAAAAAAAAAAAAACGTGGAGACGCAGTGTTTAAGAATGGACGTTCCCAAGTCGGTAGCTTCCAGTAGGATTCTGGGGGTGTGTGTCATCACGCTGAAAACAAACGTTTGTTTGGTGCAGCGTACGATGTTGTGAGGACACTACCTGAAGTCAAATGTTTTGGCGTGTTTTCTTATGTCTAGACGAAGAAAAGAGACTTTAAGATTTCGTTTTTATCTATCTAAAAATTGTTAATAAAACATATCTCAAATGTAACATAAATTTCAGCAAAAAAAAGTTAACAAGCTATTTTAGCTTCGGACGTTTTACAATTAGTCATATGCAGGTATAAAAAAAAAAAGTTCAGTGCAAGCTCCTCACCTCATAAAAAAGAAGGTATCAACGGCCAGAAATCCGGCTGTTATGATGCACGAAGCAATCTCATCACCCATCACTAACATCTTCGTTGCCCGTGCTGAAGAAAAAAAAACAAATTTAAGAATAATATTTGCCACATTGAGTTACGCAGAAGAACAAACCACCCTCATACGGATGATCAATTTATATCAATGTATTATAGAGGGAAATTATTTCGGATTTATTTAAAATAAATTGTAACAACAGCATTCTTATCATCAGAAAGTGGACGAATACATATAAGGGAGTTAAGGATATAAGAGCGAAGATAAATAAAACAATATCTTTCTAACTCGTAGCAAAACACTTATTGAAGCAATCTCACGCTTTGAGACGTGTTCGCAACGATGAGTTTGAGAAAAAGGAATTCGAAAGTAATTATATAACGCGTGTCATACAGACACATGTTTATATTACAGCGTAATTACCGCGGAGGAGTATTTGCTACGCCTAGATTTCCGCAGAATGTCGTGCGGCTGTAGCTCTTTGCGTACCTCGTACGCTTGTTTACCCGCCAAAATCGCCCACGTGCTTTTCTTTACCGCCTCGGCCTCAACAGCGAGCATCGAAGGAGCAGAAGAGTTCCCGGTCTCGGATGGTTCACCGCGTGCGCCAGTACCCTCTAAAGCGGCGGCGGTGACGGGTGCAGCAGGGAGTACCAGGCGCGGCGACTGGGAGCACCACGTGATTGATAATGTAGCTAATCACGTCATGGACATTTTTTCTTGGCGGATGATCGTACAATTTCCTGGTGAGGTTCAAACTGTAGAGCCTCCATCAAGAAAGAAAAGTATGTGTTTGCGGGAATACCGAGGTCGAATTGCTTGGGGCGACCTAATAAGAACAAAGAAGAAGGTAGAAAGGAATGTGTGACCCTTCGTGGAAAACTATTACGTAGCAGACCAACTCGAAGCAGGGCAACTGGTCTCGTTAGCTTTTTGGGGGCCGTTCGTCGCCATGATAATCGGTCAAATAAGTATATAAAGAATTCAGTAATATTCGTATGATTTCAGATTTTCCCCGGAATTCCGTGCTCAAAATGGGAAAGAACAGATGTAGCTCACACTTAAATAAATAAAACAAAAAAACAGAAAGCTTTGATATAACGATGACTGCATTGTTCTAACTATAGCAAGAATCACTGATGGAATTCGTGCATTGGCAAACGTTTGGCAATCAGCTGCTTTAGTAACCAGAGTGACTGCATATCTAATAGGCAAGGCCGTCTACAGAAATGTGATATATTGTAGCGCCGAAAATGATGCGCTATTCTAAAACAGTACAGGGTTTTTTTTATTTTAATTTAAAGTTATTTTTAAGGGGATGATCGTTATGAGGATGACATCTTCTCTGCATGTTGTTGTGAAAGGCCCCGGAGGACAAGTTTCGCCGTACAGTTCGACCACAACAGGTGAATGCCCTGGAGCAACGTCGCCAGGTGGCTACGGTCAGCTGCGCCCGGAGACAAAGCGAGAGGCGCCCTGGAGTCGCCAACGCACCTTGGTTTACGGGGACGACGTGACCTTCTCCGAAGAATGATCAGGTTGACCCACGCCAGTGTCAGCCGCTGTCCGTCAATACCTCCTGTAAGGAGGTATTGACGGACAGCGGCTGCGAAAGCGGCACTCTCAAGACAGCAGAAACGCCCGTGCCGTCGTGTTTGTTTACTTCTCTAAGCATTTGTGTCCTCGAACATCGCCCGGATTTCTTATTTGGTGCATTTCATGCGTGTGCTCAAGTTCAAGGTATTACTGACGCGTACCGTATAAAGGATGCGAATTTTCACGCGTTTTCATCACCGGAGAGAATTGATTAGTGTTAGCAATCCTGAACGCTCGCAACGTCTATCTGATCACGAAATCATATTTCTACGTTGCTATATCGCTGCTAAGATTACATTGTCTTTTATAATCGTAGAAAAGGCGTGTGACGATATTTGTACTATTGCAATGTCGTGTATTAGAGTCGTGATCGTCCAAGACGGCGTACTGCATATTTTTATTTTCTTTTTTTCATCCAATGTACCCTGCAAGCCTATCAAGAAAAAATAATAATAAAGCTTTAGGCTATAGACAACTGTCTGTCTATATTCGGTTACAGCATTGAGTAGCAGTGCGTCCCCTTTTTAGAGGGGCCGCTGAAACAGCTGACGGCCGCGTATAGAAGCGGTCGCCGTGCTGACGACCCGCTGCGCTTGGTGTAGTGGTTGCAGGTGTGTGTACGCGCGGCGCAGAGCGGTCGTTCCGGTCGCAACAAACGCAGTCGTAGGTACGCGCTCGTTGCACCTGTCTGAACCAGCCTTTCCCCCGTCCTCCCGAGGCGAAAGGCAACGTGGCGACATCGTTTGACATCACGTACCAGAGGTAACGCTGCGATGTCAAACGTAGGTTCGGTTACGACTTGCCCCAACCGCAAATCGAAGAATGCCCGAAAAGGTCTGCGTTTCGCCGTCCTCGGAACCCGAACATGACTCCGAAGCGCTGCTATCGTCCACATCACACGTCGAAGTGGCGTCATAGGAAATCATCCCCAGGTCGGCTGTCCGCCGAAGAATTTCAACCTCTAACGGCGTCAGGTCCTCGAGCGTAGAGAACTCCGCCATGATCGAAGCTCGAATGACAAAGAGGTTCGGCCGATGCGGCTACCTCGGGATCACTGCGCTACGGAACGTCGTCCAACTCCTTTGGATCGAGATCCTTTTGATAAGCGTGCGAGGACCAATGAGAGTGGTTTCGTTTTCGGGTGGATCCGAGGTTTGGCGGCCTTCAATTACATTTTATTAAAGAAATAATCACCGTATGACTATATTTTTGGGTTTTTAGGGATACTTAGGGGGTCTAAATTCAGCTGTCATCATCAAAACACGAACTCAAAAACCACTTGAGTGCCCCTTTAAGAATGCGCGTTCCGAAGTTGGTAGCTTCCAGCAGGATTCTGGGGGTGTGTGTCATCACGCTGAAAACAAACGTTTGTTTGGTGCAGCGTACGATGTTGTGAGGACAATACCTGAAGTCAAATGTTTTGGCGTGTTTTCTTATGTCTAGACGAAGAAAAGAGACTTTACGATTTCGTTTTTATCTATCTAAAAATTGTTAATAAAACATATCTAAAATGTAACAGTAAATTTCAGCAAAAAAAAAAAAATTAACAAGCTATTTTAGCTTCGGACGTTTTACCCGTTTTACAATTAGTCATATCCAGGTATAAAAAAAAGAAAAAAGTCAGTGCAAGCTTCTCACCTCATAAAAAAGAAGGTATCAACGGCCAGAAATCCGGCTGTTATGATACACGAAGCAATCTCATCACCCATCACTAACATCTTCGTTGCTCGTGCTGGAAAAAAAAAAAAAATTAAGAATAATGTTTGCCACATTGAGTTACGCAGTAGAACAAACCACCCTCATATGGATGATCAATGTACATCAACGTATTATAGAGGGAAATTATTTCAGATTTATTTAAAATAAATTGTAACAACAGCATTCTTATCATCAGAAAGTGGACGTATCCATATAAGGGAGTTAAGGATATAAGAGCGAAGATAAATAAAACAAGATATTTCTCACTCGTAGCAAAACATTTATTGAAGCAATCTCACGCTTTTAGACGTGTTCGCAACGATGAGTTTGAGAAAAAGGAATTCGAAAGTAATTATATAACGCGTGTCATACAGACACATGTTTATATTACAGCGTAATTACTGCGGAGAGTATTTGCTACGCCTAGATTTCCGCAGAATGTGGTGCGGCGAAAGCTCTTTGCGTACCTCGTACGCTTGTTTACCCGCCAAAATCGCCCACGTGCTTTTCTTTACCGCCTCGGCCTCAACAGCGAGCGTCGAAGGAGCAGAAGAGTTCCCGGTCTCGGATGGTTCCCCGCGTGCACCAGTACCCTCTAAAGCGGCGGCGGTGACAGGTGCAGCAGGGAGTACCAGGCGCGGCGACTGGGAGCACCACGTGATTGATAATGTAGCTAATCACGACATGGACATTTTTTCTTGGCGGACGATCGTACAATTTCCTGGTGAGGTTCCCACTGTAGAGTCTCCATCAAGAAAGAAAAGTATGTGTTTGCGGGAATACCGAGGTCGAATTGTTTGGGGCGACCTAATAAGAACAAAGAAGAAGGTAGAAAGGAATGTGTGACCCTTCGTGGAAAACTATTACGTAGCAGACCAACTCGAAGCAGGGCAACTGGTCTCGTTAGCTTTTTGGGGGCCGTTCGTCGCCATGATAATCGGTCAAATAAGTATATAAAGAATTCAGTAATATTCGTATGATTTCAGATTTTCCCCGGAATTCCGTGCTCAAAATGGGAAAGAACAGACGTAGCTCACACTTAAATAAGTAAAAAAAAACACGAGAAAGCTTTGATCTAACGATGACTGGGGTGTTCTAACTATAGCAAGAATCACTGATGGAATTCGTGCTTTGGCAAACGTTTCGCAATCAGTTGCTTCAGTAACCAGAGTGACTGCATATCTAATAGGCAAGGCCGTCTACAGAACTTTGATATATTGTAGCGCCGAAAATGATATGTTATTCTAAAACAGTACAGAGTTTTTTTATTTTAATTTAAATTTATTTTTAAGGGGATGATCTTTATGAGGATGACATCTTCTCTGCATGTTGTTGTGAAATGCCCCGGAGGACATGTTTCGCCGTACAGTTCGACCACAACAGGTGAATGCCCTGGAGCAACGTCGCCAGGTGGCTACGGTCAGCTGCACCCGGAGACAAAGCGAGAGGCGCCCTGGAGTCGCCAACGCACCTTGGTTTACGGGGACGACGTGACCTTCTCCGAAGGATCATCGGGTTGACCCACGCCAGTGTCATCTGGCCGACTTTGCCGTCGGGCCCCTCTCCTTGCTTCTGCTGTCTGACCTCGACGCACGGCGACCCGACAGCCTTGGGACGTCCTCGACAAAGAAGGGAACTTTACTCAATTTCCCCAGCTTAGATCGCCCATGGGATTATCCCGTAACACACGGAAGCCAGGACGCCTGCAATTATGGATGTCCTCCGCCTTCCTCGCCTTCGACGGCACCATTGTCCGCCGAGATTGACCGGCGACACCGCGGCCAATGACGTCTGGCCCACGGAGTGCGTGACGCGTGTGGCAGTGAGTGAGGGAGAGGGAAGGGGCGTGCCTAAACGTAACGAAGACTGTCCACGCCGTTTTGGTCAAGGCAGGGACGATAGGGATTCCCTACAAGGGATGTGGAAAAAAGTGACGTTATAAAGCAGCAGCAGGCGGCTGCTACTTTGTGTTCTCATGTTGTTCTCATGCCGAACGGTGGGCTGTACATAGAATGTAAATACACACTTTGAGACGAGACACCCTGGCTCGCTACCAACCCTGCTCGATGTCCTGGGCGACGCATGGCTCCAGCGGTGATCGACTACGTGGACAAGCCCTGAGTCACAACAACTGGTTGGCAGCGGCGGGATTACGTGCCTGCTCATGATTACTGGTACGGGTGAGTGCTTTGCAATTTTCCCTTGATTTGCCAGACCTTTTACTCAGCGTCAGGTACGCGAGTAGAAGGCTACCCTTTCGGCTCAGAAAAAGCGAAGTTCAAGCTGACTGAGTTAGATAGGGGAGGGAGTTTGCGACACTCGGGATCATGGATTTCACTAGGCTACGTATTTCTGAGTTGGTGGCGGTATGCGAGGAGCTTGGCATAAGCGTTGGGCGTGCGGAAAGGAAGCCGATCATGGAGGTCCTTTGTAAGGAGGAAGTGTCCGACGTGGAACTTCAGGAGGCTTGGGAGCTGATTCGGGAGCGGGACGAAAGAGCGAACGTTGAAAAGCGGGAGCGGGACGAGCGGGCTCGTGAATTAGCGCAGAAAAGGCTTGAGCTTGATACGTTGAGGCAGGAAGCTCTGTCTCAGAGGCGAACGGTAGTAGTAGAGGTAACAGACTCGAAGTACCTGGCGACGACCTTTCCGCACTGGTTCACGTACGAGGGTGATCCGAAGCTGTGTGAAAAAGACCTTGTGTCCAGGGACGAGAGAGTACTCTCGCCGAGCAAAGCTAGAACGCGTCATGTAGCGGCAGAGACGGGGCGTCAGAGAGAAAAGGTTGAACATAAGGAGTCTGGTTTAACCGACGACCAGCGTCTTTCTGCCGACGGGACTACCGACGCCGTTCCGCACAACGCCGTCTCCAAGCTTGAAGCGCTCGAAGCTGGAGGAGATCGCGATCCCGCCACAGGAAGAGAGGAGGCCTCTCAAGCATCTGACGTCTGCTTCCTGGGATACGAAGACAAGGCCAGCATCGTGATGCCGCCGCGGAAGTCCATCCAACTCATGGAAAGCAGCGCGTCGAATTCAGCAGATACGGAGGCGGACCAGAAATCGGTTCGTCCTAGCCGCCACCCGTGGAACTCTGAGACCCAGCCGGGGCTGGACAAGCGAGACCCAAGTCAAGGGTGCTGGGAAAAAGCGTTTTGTTCGAGCCGTCCTTCTGAAAAGAAGGAACATAAGAGGAAGCAGCGCAGGGTCAGCATTCTCCGACCTACCCCGACGATTCTGTTCAGCAGCGTCACCAGAGGCGCGACGTGTCGAGTCAGAAGCAGAAGTCGTCCGGGCCGGAAAAAGGAAAACGCGGAGGAACCCATCCCAAGGATCCATCACCCGGCAGCGGCTCCAAGAGCAAGGGATCCAAGGGGGGCATGGAGAGAACCAGGTTGGATGAGAAAAATCCGGAGCAGAGTCCCTCGGAAACCTCGTCTCTATCGCAGAACGACATCGGGGGTTCGTCCAGGCTGAGAAGACATCGGAGGAGGAAGCAGCCCGATATCAGCGTTCTCTGTCCTGGTCCGGACATTTCCGATAAAGGGCACCTTCGGAAATCTGCCGAAGGCGAATCTCGCAGAAGGAAGCTGTCGTCGAGGCTGGGACACAGAAATCCCGCGGATATTCATCCCAAGGAGGTATTGACCGACAGCGGCTGCGAAAGCAAGGGGCTCGGGTGCGACATGGAAGAACCAAGTAGGCAAGCGAGAAGATCGGAGGCGCAGGCGGTCCGAGAGATCGTCCCGATCATGGCACGGCAAGTCTGAAAGCGAGAATTCAGGCGCCGACATGAGCGGGCCGTTCACACAAAGGAGACCCAAGAAGAGAAGGCTGTGCAGGGTCGGTGCCTTCCCATCCGGCCCGGCCCCATCCAATCAACGACGTCACCAGAAGCTGAAGAGGCGCAACTCCAGAAAGAGAAAGCTGTCGTCTGGGCTGGGAGATGGAAATCGGTAAGATATCCACCCCAAGAAAGCACCAACTGACAGCGGCTGGAGGAGCAAGGAGCACAGAGGTGACGCTAGGAAGCCAAAGCTGAAAAATCAAAAAGGTCCGAAGCAGCGGCGCTTTAGGAGGCTCTGCGCGCGCAACTCCAGAAAGTTCTCTTCGGGGCTGGGAGGAAGCAAATCCACACTGGATGCGAAAACGACGAGGTAGAGCCACTCGGACGAGAACAGGAGCTGCGAGGAGTCCCCCAGCGGGAGGAAGTCGGGAGTCAAGCCGTCACACTCGTCTCGTGCTTCCGCTGCGAGAAGAGAAGATAATCGACAGAATGCAGGAGCATTGCTCGACAACTCCACAATCTCGACCAAGTACCCCGGGTTCCATGAGTACGTGCTCGGCTCACGGCTTAAGCTACGGCGAGAGATCAAGTCAGGTGCGGAAATCAAGTCTGAACTTTCCGACTCTGGCTTCGAGAATACTGTCGAGTCTGGGGGTCAGGGCTTTTCTGGTGAGAGTGACACCGAGAACAGACTCGGTGTAGGTTAGAGCGCAAGGTTCTCGCCGGTGAAAGATTTCCGAGAGAAGCGGACGAGGCAGAGGCCGCCAGAAAAGGGCAAAGCCTAATTTGAATGTCTTTTCCTGAAGTCGGCTTAGCCAGTGGTATGAATAGGTTTTCTTTTTTCGGGAGTCCGAGTTTTGCGTTTCGTTCGGCTTCAGCTCGTTGTGTTGGCGGTAGAGTTTATTTAAAGCGGTTTTATCCTCGGTATAGTTTGCCTTATGGAGGACGCGCTTGAATTTAATGGTTATATGCCCTATGTTAGTTACGTAACGGTATGTAATGTGTTCTTTTCACGGGAGTCCGTTTTATTGCGTTTTGTTGAGCTGCAGTGCGTTGTGTTAGCAAGCTCGAAAGTTTATCTCACTTCACGGTAGTAAGCCTTCGAGGCTAAGTAAAAAGGCGCAGCTAAAAGGGGAACGCTGATGATATATGCGGGGCTTCTAAGACGTGAACGGGCTCCATGATCGGATGGTACAAACTTGTTAAGTTTTGTTTGTGTCCAATCCTTGGAAATTGTCACTTTGATTTTGTTATTGTGTTTTTATTTCAAAGCACGCTACCATAACTTTTGTTTCTGTTTGCCTGGTTTAAGGCATGTTTTACTTTAAAGGGCTTGGTGACAGCCTGAGCTTGAGTGTCGAGTGAGGGAGATTTTAGCTAGTAGGTGGGGGGTTGTCTTTAATTTTGTTTGGTCTGGCGGATCGGGCGAGGAAAGCGAAGCACTTGTCGATGCTGGGATCGTGGCTTGCTATGTTTGTCTCGCCAATGCCTTCCTCTTGTGACCTGAGTTGAGATCCCCCACTCCAGAGATTTTGAACCCGGTCCTCGCCTACGTCACAAGGCAGGTGACGAACACCAGACCCTCTCCCAAGAAAGCAAGGCATTCATCGAGTTAGCGTGGCAGTGTGGGACTTCTGCCCTCCTGATGAGCTCAGTGGCGGCAGAGGTGTTGTTGGTCTTTGTTAGGCCACTTCGCAGACTGGACCCCAGCCTGGACTTCAGTCGCCAGCCCAGCCGTGAGACCGCGTCTTTCAAGGGCCAGTGTGGACTGCTCCCCCTCAAGACACTTTTCCTGGTGGCGGAGGAGCTGTTGTGAAAGGCCCCGGAGGACAAGTTTCGCCGTACAGTTCGACCACAACAGGTGAATGCCCTGGAGCAACGTCGCCAGGTGGCTACGGTCAGCTGCGCCCGGAGACAAAGCGAGAGGCGTCCTAGAGTCGCCAACGCACCTTGGTTTACGGGGACGACGTGACCTTCTCCGAAGGATCATCGGGTTGACCCACGCCAGTGTCATCTGGCCGACTTTGCCGTCGGGCCCCTCTCCTTGCTTCTGCTGTCTGACCTCGACGCACGGCGACCCGACAGCCTTGGGACGTCCTCGACAGAGGAGGGAACTTTACTCAATTTCCCCAGCTTAGATCGCCCATGGGATTATCCCGTAACACACGGAAGCCAGGACGCCTGCAATTATGGATGTCTTCCGCCTTCCTTGACTTCGATGGCACCGTTGTCCGCCGAGATTGACCGGCGACACCGCGGCCAAGGACGTCTGGCCCACGGAGTGCGTGACGCGTGTGGCAGTGAGTGAGGGAGAGGGAAGGGGCGTGCCTGAACGTAACGAAGACTGACCACGCCGTTTTGGTCAAGGCAGGGACGATAGCGATTCCCTACTAGGGATGTGGGGAAAAGTGACGTTATAAAAGCAGCAGCAGGCGGCTGCTACTTTGTGTTCTCATGTTGTTCTCATGTCGAACGGCGGGCTGTACATAGAATGTAAGTAAACAGTTTGAGACGAGACACCCTGGCTCGCTACCAACCCTGCTCGATGTCCTGAGCGACGCATGGCTCCAGCGGTGATCGACTACGTGGACAACCCCTGAGTCACAACAATGTCTATCGAGCTTGGCTGACAGGAGTTTGGAGGATTACCAATAGAGTCAGTAGGCTTGGTAAATAAAGCTGCTTCCCTAACGTTTTCAACAGTTTGATGGACAATGTTGCAGGGACATTATTCGAGGCAATTAAAAGTAAAGACGACACAAGTTTAAAAATTATTGCAAACTATGGAACGGGCTTTGAGATCTTCATCAGTCTTTTTTTTCTTTTTTTCGTCTAATTCCTAAACTTGACGCGAAAATAACCGAATTTTTCTTCATTTACTTTAGAAGGCAACCTATGGCCCCAGGAGTTGCAGTTTTAATAAAACTATTCATTTGGACACAAATATAACGTTGGAGTGCGTAGAAAATATCCTAGCTCGCATAACGCGACTTCTAGGTGCCTCCAGTTGCTGTCCTCTAGGCAGGTCTATCGCTCAGTGTTACTATACTTCGACACAAAAAGGCCCCAAACTCAACAGGCAGCCCAGAGAATGGAATAGAATAAAAAGGCCATAAAAAATATCACAAAAGAGTGGCGCTTTAGCGCCTGTTTTTTCCCACTCACCCCCGCTGTTCCCATAAGGGACGATGCAGTGACCGAAGACAATCCAGAGGATACTGGCAACTCGCATTCCGTGAAGGAACCTGTACTTGTACGCTTCAGACTGTTTGTTACTGCTCGTCGCAAGGAACGTTTGAGTGCTGTTGACCAGCGAGAAAGCCATGCCGAGTTTTATTATATCTGCAAAACAAGAAAACTACATGTTAGACAGATCGGAAGTAAGACAGCCCTTAAAGTTGCTACAATCTTTTTTTTTTAATTAAACCACATAACATAAAACTAACCGCAAAATCAGCTGATTGAGCAAAGCAAGTAGTGCTTTGAATACACCGAATTTTTGCTAGATTGAATTAATTGTCATGCAAACACTTAGATTGTATCTCCTTTATCTATGTGATGAAATAAATTCGAAAGCAATCTGTACTTGATCACCGAAGGACACGGTTAGTGGTGACAGTGGTAGTGTTTAATAATCTCTACTGTTTACACCGCCGCTCGATGTGCAGGTGTCCAGGAAACGGCGTCGCACAGATACATCTGAAGGTCACCAACTGGGCGGTCCCAAAACAAGTTACGGACACACACAGAGCAGAGGCACATGCTTGCAGAAACACATGCATATTTTTGCACACAATCGCACGCATATGCTTACACGAATATTTCGGAGATAGTTCTACAGGTCCCCTGGCTGTCCCTTCAGTAAGTCGAGCATCGGCCATCCCTTCATATGCCTAAAGCTTGGCAACTATTAAGCAATATGTTCGAGCAGACTTCGCGATTCGAAAACAAAGTGAAGCTATTCTAAACAAATTATTACTAATGCAATTCCTCGCTTTCCTTACAGCTTCCTCTAGGTGTAGAAAATAAAAGGCCGAGGCCAGCTGAAATTTCGTAGTTAAAGAAGAAGCGAAGGTAAAGTAAACTAATTGAAGATCCGTGCTTTCTATTAAGTAAAACGCAGCAAAATATATTGCTATTATATGTGTCAACTTGCGCAAGAAATAGGCTGATTAGTGTCTCAAGCAACGATGTCAAATTGAGAAGTGGTTATGATACTATAATTCCCGTCGAAATCTAACAAGATTTCAGCGGACAATAAAATTACCATAAAAATACGCCCGAAAAAGATCAAGCATTCGATTCACAATCAGAGACTTAAACAGAAAATAATAACTGTTTGAGTTACGGTTACGGTTGCTGTTATATTTATGGAATCGGTTTCGTTTCGGTTTTCTTGCAGTTCCGGTCTTTATATCGCGGCTATCCGTACGGCGTTCCTTGAAACCGTAGTTGTGTTTTGTTCAGAAAAGAAGTTGAAATATTTATATTAGAATGTTCGCCACGTACCAAAAATTGTGTGACTTTTACTCTTCAAATTGCCTTTCTTCTCAAGGGTTATTCAGACCTAGATACTTGATTCCTAGTACATGATATCAAATAGCTGAAGAACCCAGGGATCCTGGGTTCTGCAGCTGGGCAGGGATACTAGGTTTAATTCCCACCCCTGCACGTTTCGATTTGAATGAGCACCGTACCGGCGTGCGGTCATGTATCACACTTCTGCGTGATGAACGTTAAAGACCCCAGGCTAGCGGTTGTACTGCACTGGCTAAATTTCTCATCTACAGCTGGGAGACAAGTAGCCCGTTGAGGTAGACTAAGTTCTCGGCTGTATAAACATACACACACCCCAATTTTTGATATCCAAAAGCCCTGATATAACATAATGAGTCGGTGAGGCAAACTTAACTGGGGAAACCTAAAGTTACAAGCACAAAAAATATGTTCACCTCTTCAGGTTAATAATTTCAAATATTTTCACTTCTAGGGCTCTCGTACTTTATATTAATTTGTATTTTTTTTACGGAAAGACTTGCACACAATATAACAATCTAGAAACTCCGACTTCCACAAGAAAACAAACACGTCCGTGCTTTTGATGGTGCGGGCAGCTCTTGTAGACAATCCTATGACCAGTTTAATTAATGATTTGTGAATTTTCTGTTGTTAGTGTAAAAGCTGTATCATATAAAGATTTTGCGCATCAAATATCCCATATAGTTAAAAGTTTGAGGAATTATTGACAAAACAGAACATCAGTTTTGGTGTTTCAGCACTAACAACGTGTCGAGACTACGTTCTTCTATTCAAAAGTAACCTCGGAAATTGCACTAAATACGTAGAAACAAACCCAATAACAGTTTTTCGCTCCGACAACACCTGGCTATGTACTTTTCTAACTAAATGCGATAGGATTTCTGCGTGCCTCTTGGGGAAGTGGAAACGCAGGTTATCTTTAAGTTAACGCATTTAGTATCCTCGTAAGAAATATCACAGCGCAGATTGCAACCTGGGATTTCAGCAGTGGTTTCTAGCAGAAGTGGTGTTTAGCACGCTGATCCGTTAAAACAAATTAATGAACATTACCTAAATACTTTATGCCAATGGTTCAGAGTCGTGGTCAGGTAGATACAATATATTTGGATATGGCTAAGGCCTCCACATGGTCAATCACGAATTGTTGCTGAAACTTAGTAACTACTGGCTTGGCACCTGGGGGAATTGCCTGGTTCAGGAGTTATCTACATAACAGACAGACAATGTTAGAGTTTCTTGCTGCTTGTTTCATCTTTTTATGTCTATCTCGGGTGTGCCTCAAGGCTCAAATCTTGATTCTTCGTTGTTTTTAATCTTTATAGACAATCTGATATCCTCTGTGAAACACTCGCCGGTGCTCATATTTGCGAGACGATGTAAAGCAGTTTCGGCAGGGGAACTTTTTAGCGACTGTACTTCGCCGCAAGACGACGTTTGTTTGGCATTAAATGGTGCATCTGTAACATCCTACTCTTGAATCCCCTAAAATACAAATAATGTCTTTGTCAAGAAAGTATAGCACGTTATCCTATGTATATTTTCTGGTACATAAAGCTATAGTTTGAACCGCACTAAAATATCTAGGGGCTTTTGTGGACAATCAGCTATTTTTCTTACATGAACGCTATTGTTAGCCAGTCCTTGCGCACGTTAAGAATAATGGCTCGTTTAACTAAGCCATTTACCGCTAATCACTTTCTGTGGAGGCTCTTCGGTACTCATGTAGGCTATCACTTGAATTTGCATCTGTCGTTTGGACTCTACCTCTAGTACAGGAAGTGAAAATATTGAACACATACAAAAACGATTTAAACGCATGGGTCTGCGTCCTTTTTGCGGCAGCGGACAAAATCTTCGCAAGGCGGAGATAGGGCGGTCCGGACGGAGAACAGAGATGGAAGAGGGGGAGGGGGGGGGAGTTAATTATATGAATCGAAGATTTAAAAAAAATGTATATCTGCAATTGTGTTGCAACGTGAAAAGTTCTTGGTATAGGGATAGGAACCTACAGGCATTTCTTATCTAGTTGTGCCTCCAGGTATCTCCACTTCTCTCCAACCCATTAACGCCAACCATCCCTTTCCAACCTCTTAATGCATAGACTCAATGAGCCATTGACTTTCTCCGTCGAAGTTGGCCTGTGTCTACAGAGTATGGGGAGTGACGGGCTGCGACCGGTCGCGTGTCAACTTTCCCGCTAAATTTACTGGGAAAACTAAATTTTTGTGCAGGTCACGTGACATCAGGCCATGACGTCATTTTCTCAGCAAACTTTAGCGGGGAAATTGGTGGCCGGTCACGTGTCAATGTTCCGCTAAATTTAGCCAGAAACTAAATTTGTGTGTAGGTCAAGTGACAACAAGCCATTTGACTTTTTTCTCCACTAAAAGTAGCGGGGAAAAAGACACCAAGTCATGCGATGTCATTTTCCCCACTAAATTAAGCGGGGAATTTGACGGTTATGCATTTTGTGGCTTCCATTCATCTAAAAACTAAGGCTATAAACGTTCCACATTAAAACGGTAACACACTAAAAGGGATAGGCAAATGTGTTATCTTGAGTGAGGCACACATAACAAAAGATTGCTCGAGTCCACTCTCAGTAAGATTTGAAGCGTTCAATATTGCTTGCCAAGATGCAAACGTTCATATTTATACTCTTAACCGAAAGCCGTAAGACATTTTGGATGTACTCATCTGTCATTCGCTAGAACCACGTTTAACTTCACAGTCTTCATCTAGAAAACGTATGTTCGCAGATATATAGTTGCTGTAGCAAACACTTCGATTAAGGCCGCTGCAAGATGTTGTAGATTTTAAAAATTTATTTCAGGGAGGCCAGCAAAAACCTAACCAAGTTCTTTGCTACAAATGCATGCTTCTGCTTATCGCCTGTTTAAGAATCAGCTGCTCAGCAAATTCTATCTTACACATCTCTTGTACTTGTTGAGAGAGTTAATGCGGTCGGTTATACTGCATTCGCAACCAAACATACTTCTCGCACTCCGTTTGTAGGGGAGGAGGGGAGGGGGGAGAAGTCATTTTTGGTGTCAAACCGTGGCCGTATATTACTGCTCCGCGGGCCGCATGAGCCCCGTGGGTGCCGGTGCCCGACCCCTGAACTACGACATATAGTTTGGTCGCAAATTACGTTTTTAATGTAATTTCGTCTTATCTAGACTAAGATTGAGCGCTTTAAATAACTGGAAGTATATCTGGGATGTTATGTTTCAGAGTAGGCTAGTTCATCGATCAACAGACAGTGTTACTCTTCTCACTCCTCTATACTTCCGTATTCCTGTTAGCAGAACCTCTAAAAATCATAAAGCATTTTACCCAGATCTTCATCATAGTTTGTCACCGATATCGGTATCACGAATCCCACATTATTTAAACACAAAGTTTCGCAAGATTTACTTTTTTTTGCAAGCGCCTGTTTAAGCATGTGCATTACTTTTAGGCATGTGTATAGTTTTAAGTTTGTCTGTGAGTTTTAGGTAAGTATATTTGTGATCAATGAGTGGCTAATATTTTGTATTTTACCGCAAAAGGCCTTTAGACTGTTGGTAAGCGCGTGAAAAAGAAATGTTGAATACAATGAGTTAAAAAAATGTAAACAAAAATGTAAAAATGCATTATCTTCTTTTTTATTTTATTATTTATTGAATGATTGATTGATTGATAGTGTTAGCTCTATCACAGAGCTGTTTCAGGCCAACTTCTACTACGTCGTGGTTTTGCTTTCTTAGATTTTTAAGGCTTCGCACTTCCGAATATCCACAAAAACATTTTCCTGCTTTTATTGCGATTATTTGCCTTTTAAATTGTATTCTATGAGATCATTAAACAAGGTGTTTATGTAGTAGACATTTTTTACTTTGTTGCCATTATATCACAATCTTCTTCGCGGACGCTTTTACACTACACTATAAAAAACGAAGCCTTTGGTGCCAAAAACAAAAGTTAGGAAACAACCACAACAATGACTGCTCAAGGGTATACTGGGCCTTCACGAGCCGAAGGGTTTCCTTGCGCAACCTACTATAGAGGAAATAATTTTAAAGGCTGTCGCCTGTTTCTGTCGGCTGTTCGTCTGTTGAACCTCCTGGTTCAACAGACGGTCTGGTAGGCCGACGAACAGTTCGTCGGCCTGGCAGTTGACGAACTATTCGTCGGCAGCCAGGCTGAAGCACGAGGTTCAACAGACGAGCTACCGCCATTCGTTATTTTTGTTCACTGACGTGTAACTTGGGTGACAGGAAGTGTGGTGCTGAGTGACCTAGGGGCTGAACGTCGCCAAATCTGCCTGATCGGAGGAAACGGGCGTCCAGGGAAAGACCCTCATGCGTCACCTAGTGGACGTGAACTGGGGAATTAGCGCCGTAGACCAGCATTTATTTGAGTCCTTCAGCTATCGGAGACAATCACTGCGCGCATTTAGAAAAAAATCTTGCCCCCGCCCCCTTCCCACGTAGGAACTCTCGGCCCATAGCACATAAACATCCTTACACAAAGGAGGCACAAAAGTTTCGGGGCTTGTTCTCACGCTGCTTAGTGCTCTTGGATTTCTGGTTATGCAATGCACGCAATTTCGAACTTTTTGTGCTGTACTGAAATTCTCTATCCTAGAAATTTAGAAAAAGTAACTTCGAAAGTAACTTCCTAATTTTTTAGGCACTTAGTATTTTACTAAATTTCTTTTACAATAGTGTAAATTCTACTCTACTAAAACTACTTTTAATGCCGATACTCAGTAACTTAATGACTTTTTTCAGTAACTTGTACATATCTGAATATATCTCCATCGAAGAAAGCGGACATAAAAAAGAGTCACGATACCTTTACATCGACTGCTTGGTGGCAGCAGTGAAATAGAAATAAAGGTCGAAGGCAGTGCTGCAAACAATTAAGATGCCGATGATTCCAAAGGCTATCCTGAAAGAGAAAACTAAAAACAATCAATAACATATTTATTAGATTTACGAGATGTTGATAAGATGAGCATTTATGGAATAACGCTACCCTTCCTGGAGCGAATTATACATGCATATATTGTCATAGTGCAAAGGCGCAAAATATTGGTCAATTTTTTGTATTATTTCATAAAAGTTTCACAATAAATTGTGTTTCAGTTTAGATTTAAGCATGGCGTTCTTTATGCTCAGGGCGTCATGTTTTACTTAACTTTTAATATAATTGTTTTGAAAACATCGTTTAAAATAAATTTAAAAACATTTCATTGAGAGCTAGAAAACTTGGCGTCGCAATATTAGACGCACCTTACGTAATGACGGACTACTCTATAAAAGAACGTCTTTCTTGACAAAAATTATAAGAATTATGAATTCTACAGACTGAAGCTACGGTGCCATCCATATCCAGTTACGTGAGCATTTTACTAGGAATGTTTTTGTAGGGGCTACAGATTCTTTCTAACGTATCGGACCGGGACGTACGAAACAAGATTGCACGAGTCTGCAAGTGTCGTTTCCGTGCTGAAACCTTTAACCGGTTGAACAATCTTGGGAGATGGGATTTCTATTTCCTTTTTGCATTAGACCGCTGCACTGACACACTTAGGGCAAGGCCTGCACATTGCGTCATGGTTATTGAATCCCAGACCTGCTCCAAGTAGCAAACACACTGAAGCTCGACGAGAGTAAGCAGCAAACTGGCATGGAAGTGCGGCTTGACAGTCGCCGTTTGCTAGCATGGTGCTGTCTACGAGCGCCGCAAAGACGCGTGTCTGGCGGCATGCACAACGCAGCTTCGATTCTTTAGTGATTACGTCGGTGGAAGAAACGTGCGAGAGTTGATTTCTACGGTCACCGACGGCGTGACACTGGCCGCACGTCTCTTTCGTACGCCAGACCTCCAGCACGCTCTCATTGCCTTCCGCCGTGCTTTGGCTGCGCGTACACGCTCGACGTTCACGACACGCCTAAGCTTCATCGAAGGTAGAAACCTCAGCGGCGAAGGCGAGACAAATGAGTCCTTTCTGCCAATCTCATTTTGTGAGTACGTACAGGGGGGTATACATCGATCCAATGTTTGCAAAATAAAAAAAAGCGTGTTATCTTCACGGACCAGCACGCGTAAGTGTGTCGCTTCGAATAAAAAAAAAAAACACATATGACAACAAAAAACAAGGCAGAAGAAAGACAAAACTTTGAAATTTGAAAAAGAGATCATTGTTGGGGGGGAGGGGGGGGGGGGGGCAATCTAAACATGTCAAGTAACAATCAATGCGCGGCTTGAACATAAATTACGTAAACAAAAAAATCAACAACATAACTTTATAAGTATGTTTCGTCTGTTCATCGAGTCAGGTGTTATTTTCTGATTGAAGAAGCGGCTCAGCCTTACTGTTTAACTTGCATTATCGGGCAACATTTTGCTCCTTGCAAGCATAATATTTTCTTTGCCACTGCATCTTCAACCGCCTAAAATGGCTCGAATGCAGTCCCCAATTTATAGCCCGCATTACCATATCAGGACGCCTAGGACGCGAAACATTGTGACACTAAACAGGTGTCGGGCTTTGAGGACCGTAAGTACAGAGTACTCAATGCCTCAAAGGTCCCAAAGCCTGACAGGTTTCAAAGAATACGGTGGCGCTTTTAAGGCGGCCCATCGATCCAAGCACTTGTGCTGCCTAAGCCACACTCTAAAAAGGCCCGTGCGTCTGCTTTCCCGCACAACACTCGGAGAGCCAATCACTGCGACTTACTCGTGACATTTTGTTCGTTCCGGTACGCACCGTCAACTTAAAAGCACGACACTGTGGAATTTCTAGAGTGTAACTCTCACGGAAATGCTCCTTAGTGAACAAAGAGTCGTCGCGCTCCCACTCAAACACAAGGTAAACATAGGAGAACCGGAACTATTTCTCTCCCCCTCTCATGGCCGCCGGAAGTGGCGCGCACGCCCTGTATAGTAGTACTACCATCTGCTTGCTGGTACGCTTCGTCCGGAAACCTTAGATATACTTAAACCGAACCAAATCTATAGTCTTGTTACAACTTCCTTACAGGAATTTACTCGCATCTACTAAGAGTTAACTTAATAACTTGGGCGTTCTTTGAAACAGAAGCAAACATATAATGTTTGAGATGTCAGTCTCTAACGTAAATTACTGCCAAAGAAAATTTAAGACCGTTCACATGCTCTTTGGTTTATAAAGCTCGTGCCATGTCGAATGTCAATCCTAATGCACAAGAGCCCAATTCCTTTATCAGAGGAAGCACATGAAACGTAACTCACAAAATCGCTGACTCCGTCTTGGTGAGAATCCGGTATTTACTTGTGACGCAGTCGTGTACTTTCACTTGAATATGATTTCCGGTCACTACACGAAAGAAACAGTACAGTTTAGGACACGCAACACTTTTATAGGAAAGCTGCAGCGATAAATCGCAGAACCTCTCCTTTTGTCATTCACAATCAATCATTCTGCTTCTTACCTTTTGTACCATTTTCTATTTTCAGGCGATTTCTAAAAAGGCGTACTGCTAAAAAAATATAAATATTAAACTTGCCTCGATCACTCTGATAAACACCGGATGCACAGAATGTTCCTGCGGAAATTATGCGTGCGTTAGTGATTTCCTATGTTTTATTGTGGAGAGCAGTTGGGAGTTTGCGGGGAGTTTCGGAATCCGGATGCGCATGCACACACGGCACTCTTGTTGTCTCCTGGTTCATATCAGTTATCGAGAGAAGTATAAATTACTTCAGGAGTAATCTCACGAGCACGTTCGAGCGAGAAGATTTTTATGGGCTCTGCTTCTTTGGTTGGTGAGTGTAGGTTCTTGAATTCTTAGTACTCAAGGATTGTGCTTAACTCCTTGTTGTAATTTGTAATTGAAGTAATCGAGAGAGAAGGAGGTTTATCGCGGTTTTTACTGTATCAAATAACTTGTTTGAAGTTCTGACGTCGTACGCCCTGTGTTCTATCCATTGGTATATTATGATTCACCCCGTAATGTCGTTCGTCCAACTGGAGAGCTCCGTTTTGTCTGGAACCAGCTGCTGGTTCCAGAACCAAATGACCCGCATTCGTGTGCTTTAAGAGCGACACGTTATGTTATTTCTGGGGAAGGCCGTGCTAATCGAGAATTTAAGAAAACAACAGGAAAGGCTTACGTCTAGAAAGCGGAATTGGCAGGAACGCTATATACTTTTTCCCCACGGAACCGGTCACGTGACATCAAAATTCCTCTTGCAGGTGTGTTAACCATGGCCAACTCTATATTCACGACCATGTCACCCGAAGCGCGCCTATGCAGAGCGCTGTCCCCTGATGCTGCCGATATAATTTCGCGCCGTCGCACTAGATGCCGCAATTACTCAGCTGTTCAAAGCGTGCTAGAAATGCTTGGGGTAATGGGCATGAGCGCGCCCGGCGCGGCCGCAAATTGTTTATGAATGTTTTGCTTTCGCCCCATTATTTAGCACGAGTTCCTCGAAAGAATGATACTACACTCAAAGCACCCCTTAAGATAAATAGAACGAAAAGAGCACATAAACAGAGTTCAGTTTTACTCTACGGCAGTGTTGTAGGCGTTACCGAAAAAAAGTAAAGGCCCGTTCACACCCTTGCAACCGTGTACGACCGAGAGAGACCAGATCTGTTAAAACTTCTAAAAATTTCTTAGGACGAGGGGAACACACTGGCATTCTGGCGCCATCTATGCGGTGACCCTGAAACTGCATTTCACAAGAGCGAAGGTTTCGCGGATATCCGAGGTCAAATGTGCGTAATACCTATAAGAAAGGCTCGTTTATAACGTTGACAAAAGTTTTTCGAGCCAGGAAAGAAAGGATAATGCGCGAGAGAAATAGAAAATATGCCGGACCGCCAAGTTTACACTGCTACCCAATAGATGGCGCCAGTGTGTCCTCTCGTTGCAAGAGGTTTTAAGGAACCCAGTTTTAAGAGGTCGCAAGAGTGTAAACGGGCTTTAACGCGATACCTTACTCGTTGATTGCAAAAAAAAAAAAAAAAGTAAAGCGTTAGCGACTTACGTTACCTCAAAATAAAAGGTACGCGTTACCGTTACCGATGAAAAGTAAAGCACGTTACTCTTGCGTTACTTTTTTAATTATGAATTAACACTTTTACTGTTTTGTCGGTACAGGTACGCATAGGCGCCATATTTAAAAAAAACATTATGTTCATGCAGAAACTGACCTTAATTGCTTTACCTTTTCTACGGTTTCGCCTAAACACTCACGAAAACAAAACGCAAAAAAAAAAACACACAACTAAAATATTTACATGGCCTGGAGCCTAAAAACACGAAAAAGTTGAAGCGTAATTTTAGTTAAGTATTTGGAAGAAGAAGTAACGAGTAACGTAACTCCGTTATTCGCTACACAAAAATGTAACTTAAGTACAGTGTGCTCAACTGTTAAACATAACGCGGGAGCGTTGGCCAAAACTGATATCAGAGCTGTCTAGCGATTGAATCACTGATGCGGCAGAGAATAAGGCGGCTCTTCTTGCGATTGTCGCCACTCCCCGATACAATTATCGCATGACCTCCTCGTTTCTTTCTTTGTCATCCACGCTTTAAATTTTTACCTGTTTGTTTTGTTGTTTTTATTTTAGTCACACCTACGCATTTACCATGCTGGGCTACCTACCATATCTCGGTGATCTCGCAGTTTCTCTGATAAAGGCCACCTTCTTTAAGCAACAAAAAACAAAATAAAAAAGCGACACTTTTTTTTTGCCGAGTCACGTATCGGGGATACGTGACTACGTGACTACGTGAATACAACAGCGTCATAAGCTGCCAGAGTGAGCCGGTAGATGACGCATGCCGTCTCTCCGGCCACCGCTCCCGCGTTGTATACTCCTGAATACAACAGCGTCATAAGCTGCCAGAGTGAGCCGGTAGATGACGCATGCCGTCTCTCCGGCCACCGCTCCCGCGTTGTATTTAGCAGTTGAGTACACTGTACGTTACTCGTTACTGTTTTGAAAAGGTAACGAGTAGGTTACTACGTTACCAAAAAAGGTAACGCGTTGCCGGTAACGCCGTTACTTGTAACGCACTACCGCCAACACTGATCTACAGGGTGCCGTAACAAATTGGCATAAATAAGCTAATGAATAGAATTTCATGAAATGTTTCACAACCATGCCTTTAGGTGGTGCATTTAGTATACACAAATTTCATGTATAGGTTTTTGGGAAAAGTTTAAGAAAATAAAAGCCTCTCGTTTCCCCATGGGCGGGAGATTATCAGAAACAAACCGTCGGTTTGACGTTGCTACTCGTGTATGGTACCGCACACGCTCGGATCTTCTGAATCTGGTTTATGGTGTTAATCTCTAAGAATATTTGTATCATGCGGTGCCATATGTAGGTAGCGGCATCAACCCGATGGTTTGCTTACATTTCCTAACACGCATAGGATAGAAAATATTATACTTTTGCATTTTTTTTCACCGACATTTACACCCACTGATTTTGAGAATGATCAATGCATCACCTAAGAACAGCTTACGTTACTTACGCAATTTCTATAGGCCAGAATTGTCTCGAGAGCAGCCTGTAAAGTGGACATTGAAAAAAAAACCAAAAAAAAAAACATACACGTCTCTAGGATTGTGTTGAATCCAAATTGTATTAAATCAATGTTCTAGAGATTCTGCAACAAAACAGACGTTCGTCTTTTATGAACTGACAAGAGACAATGGCACACTTTCAAGCGAGAGGCCCATGTCGGCCAGCGCTCGTAGTGCACGCGCGTGCTCTGCCCTAACACCTCGAACAAGTGATGTCTTAAAAAATGTGAATGACTTCAAAATTTATCGGTCTGCGGCCTCCAAAGAAGGTCTGGTGGACTATTGAACTAAGTTCATGAACTCAGCCTAGGAGTTGTTGTAGTGGGTATGTGTACGTTTGAGGGGTGGGGGGGGGGGGGGGAGATAAGTTACTGATTACATTTGTATAGCATCACCGCCAACTTTAGAGGTGTGCACTAACTGCAGCCTTTGAAGCGCTCTACAGATTCATGACGAACCCGACGAAAGGCATAAGCAGTTATGAAACTCACCACGATCTATATGGAAATAAAACTGTGTTTAAGTTTTCTCCGCAATCATAAACTACGCGCTAGCGTTTGGAACCAGATTCCAAAGTTTCGGAAATCACCGTTATCTGATTTTAAAGTTATGAGCGATTTTCTGGCATTTTCAAAGATGATGATTGGGCCGCGTTCCCGTAGCACACGCCTCACGCCCATGTATTTGTAAACTCCGTTAGCCGACATTTCCTCGTGAAATGTGCGGAAATCGCCTATGACCTTTGGATCATATATAACGACAAATTCTGGAACACTGCCGTCTGCACGCAACGGGAGAACGAGCGTTCCCCCCACGTGAATACTATTTTTACAGTTAGGAAACCACGGTTCCCTTTTCTCCCTCACACGCGATATATATATACAAAAAGTGCCGTGGTCGGATGATGCTCGTGCTTGTTCAATATTAAACCAACAGGCGAGTTGATAAAACGAAGGCAGACGCGGAAGAGAACGCGGCATACGATGCGTGCAAAGGGCATCCGAAGAGCAAACAACAGCCGACGACCGCAGCGGAGGAGCAGCTGAGAATCAGCTGCACCTCCACTACAGCATCTCTCCGGAGGAGTGCAAAGCAGGGCGCAACCAAAGCGGGCGCCGTGGAACTCGCGGCGTAAATAAAATACAGTTGCTCGTGGAGTTAATCGCCAGGAAGGCTACCCTTATTCATCAGATAAAACGGCTCGAGGGTTACTATGTGCATTGAGGATTCGATACCTTAGAGATAGCAGAGTCCTTCAATACGCTACCTGTCACGAAACTTCTCCGTAACGCTACGGGAGAGCTTGGTTCCTGACCACGCACGGCGCTAGCGTCGACAAGGGGGCTAAAAGCCGCCATGCTAGACAGCACCACTAAGAGTCTGGCTACAAGAAAGTGATATCGGAATTTCGAACCCACTTTGAATAAGCCACCTCTGAAACGCTGTGGCGCGTCATTGCAGTGTTAGCGTTTTAATGGAAGCGTCTGCAGCTCTCTACCCTCAGTGAACTGATCAAATTTCCTTTTCTGCGATGATCTCCAAATAATGTCATTGTTCATTTCTCTTCTTGCCTCATACTTAATTCTCAAAATCTTGATCGCCGTCAAACTTCAGCGCCGCGAGTAGAGTCATCAAGTAGAGTCACCGCGAACCCGCACACTCAAGTGCCCGGCTCTTTTTCGCTTGCAAGATGACTGTTTTGTTTAAAAACAAATAAAAAAAACTGATTTTTAATTTTTTTGTTAGAGATCATTAAATAACTCCCGATGTTTCCATTCTGTCATTAACCACAGGTGTAAGAAAATGCCAGTACACGAGAAATTGTTTCTCAAAAACTACCTTTCGTGCGGAATTTGCGGTGGCTCACTGAGGGTGGAGTGGCCAAAGAGAAATGCCCCCTCCGGAAAAGTGGAGCTCCTGGCGGTAGTTTTGTTTTTTACCCTGTACAAAGTGTCGTGACCAGTAGCGTATTTAAGGACTCTGGTAATAATGAATGTGATACATATGCGACTTCTTGGAGGGAAGCATCGAAGACAGTTCGGTGTGTTGCTTATAGCATATGTTTTTTTTTTTTTTTTTTATAAACTCTACTTTACAGACATAAGACGGCACCAGATTAATTTAAATGAAAATCAGCGTTATTTAGATAATCGACGGGTAGTACCGTTGTACGGAAAGTACAGCGGTCGGCCCATTGAAGAAAGAATATCACACTAAAGATGCTGAAAATTACTCAAAAATTAAGTATATTGTTTATCGATGTGGTTCATAAAACGTGGTGAAATTGTGACAAAGCTAGGGACCGTTACCGGCCGTCGCAGATGATTTTGTAAGCTGCGATTTTTTTTTAATTTATATGATATGATCACGGCCGAATTGACTGCAAGAACACTAAAAAATGTTTTGTGCATACTACAATTATTTTTTTCTTATTTAGAAATGCTCGAAAGCAGCCGCAAAGAAATGTGTAGCTTCGTTTCATATTTGTTTCAAAAGGTGAAGTATATTTCAAGCTCGATCTTACCTGCCTTTGCGATGGCCCGAAGGTCATCAAGACTGCAGTCATCGGTGACGCAGAGTCCGATACTCATGCGAGCAAAATCAGCGTCAGTAGCGAACTTGTAGAATGTTTCAGCCTACATAGGGAATATCAAAAATTCTACATTTTTATATAAAGCGAGGATAACTATTGGCTGCGACCTATTTCTGATAGTTTTATAAAGCATAGAATGCTGTATATAAAGAGCGATCGCTTAGGTTTATCTAAGCGACACTGAACAGTCGTTTCGGGGAAAGAACACGTTGTTTATTCATTTCCATTCTGAATTTAGAGTGGAAACTGAATTGCAGTTTATGCCACGTGACATCGGTTGTATGGCTTGAATGATCGAGAATATTAAAGTACCGTGTTGGTCACGTGACATAAAGTCTGCTAAATATAGCGGAGAAGCTGATTTGGTATACATGTCAAGTGGCAGCCATCGTGACTCTAAATATAGTCTGGAAATTGAATTGCTGTATAGGTCACGTGATGCGAGGTCAGGTAACGTTATTTTCCCCGCTAACTTCAGTGTGAAGGCTAAATTGGTTTATAGACCACCTGACGTCAAGCTTTCCCGCTAAGCTAAACGGGAAAGTTAAATTGGTGTTTATTTAACGCGAATTTCATTTCCCTGCTATTTTTACTGCGGAAACTAAATTGTCGTACACATCATGGGAAGTCGAATTACGTAAACCATCAAGCACGTTGCCAATAAATATATATATATTTTTTTTTTTGCCGGAAGGTATAATTTATAGGATTGTACTGCAGAGCGCGCGTCACTGAGGCTAAACCTAATGTCCTAAAGTAACGAAAGTTGAACTACATGGGACATTCGGATTATACTTTTTTTATGATGCGAAATGGGCGCTTTGGGCGAAAGCCAAACGCGCCCAAAGCAACCTAACAAGTTCGAACTTAAATTTATACTTGGCTGTTTCTTTTTTCTAAAATCACAACCAAACATTGCGACACGCCTTTGTCCTGAGCATTCAAGGAAACCTCAAATTACAATCACGCGTGACCTTTCTTCGTATTAAAGACGGGACCAAACATCGTGACACGACCCTATATTTAAGATTAATCCACATAAAAGGGATCTATGGCGATGTTTTACCGCGATTTTATAAGTAAAAATGAGCCACGCGGCTGAGTGTAATGTTAGCTTTTTCCGGGATGCTAAGGGCATGTGGTTGCAAACGCCATTTATCTCAAAAAAAACTCTTTTGTGTCCCTTTAAGAATTGAACTTTGATCACTTTTCTCTAGAGCTGTTTCCTACAACCCGGAAGTGAAGTGTAATTTATGTGTTCCGAGTAAAAGAATCAGTGAATAAGAGTTCATAGAACTGAGTCTTCCTTATTTCTTTCCTCTCGCCCCCGCGTAAGAGAATAGCTCCTAATTTTCTCCAAAGTAGCGCTCCTCGGTTTACATTTGAATTTCCTGTACCTAATCGTTTCTATTGATCTTTTTTTATTCCTACTTTGATTTATTATTTTTTAATAATTGCGTGTCATTAGTGTGACAAGGTGAAAATAAGATCTTCACTAGTTTGTTTACAATCAATTTTGTTAAAAATAAGTTCAATTCCATTACTCTAATGAAAGCAATTTACTTACTAAAATACCTTAATTTATTGTTCTAGGTTTTTAATCTTATAATGGTAGGTTGTACAATGTCGGCATCATAATTATACAACAACATAGTGCTACACAAAGGCAGACATCAATCTCGCTACAAACGGTAAGGATGAAGTAGAAAAAAACATAGCTTGCATCTTCGAATGCAGTATGGTCAACCCCCATAAAAGCCTTGTCTAACCAAACTTTATTCCTTTATATATGTATATGAATTGCGTGTAAAGCAGGAATTCTGATTATCTAAAACGTACAGGCGAAACAGACGGGACGGAAGAAAGGACACAAACAATCGCTGAACTTACAACTGAAGTTTTAATTGTCAAAGCGCAGCCAATACACACGACCAAACAAAAGGAAGCACACACCCAATAACTCCCCACTGAAACTCGCACTATTATCGGGCATGCTGTCGTCGTGAAAGGAAATCTAATTCCTTAGCTAATAAAAGAACCGATGGAACGCTGACACACTCTTCCCTCAAACAGGCTATCGTCTCTGCTTCCATAATCTCTCTGGTTAGGGCATTGGCACTTCTTCCAATGACAGGGAAATTTTTTTTAAATACTGCATCACACCCACAGTCACGACAATGAATGCCCAAGTGTCCTGACACTACCCTGTTTACATTGTAACAATGATCTTTTAACCTATCATTGAGGCATCTGCCCGTCTGGCGCTACGTATTGTTTACCATAGGATAGTGTAATGGAATAAACCGCTTTTTCTGTACAATCAACAAACCAACTTTGATGCTTCTTTGTACACTCCATAAAAGCGCGGGTTTCAGTGGGGTGTCAGTAGGCTGTGTGTGATACCTTTTGTTTGGTCGTGCATATTAGTCTGCGCCTTGATTATTACAACTTCAGTTGTAAGTTCAGAGAATGTGTGTCTCCTTTCTTCCGTTCCGTCTGTTTCGCTGTATGTTTTAAATAATCATGCCTTACCAACACGCCGTAGCTTCCATTCTGAACAGGAATTCTGGCGTGACTTGTTTCCTCTTTTACCCGAACACCGAAGCGCATTTAAGTGAATAGTTTCCAAAATATTAAGCTCAAGTGGCCAGAGCGTATCCCTAACACAACATTTTCGCAAAGGATATGCCTTTGCCGCAGCAGGGAGAACTCACCCTTCGATGAGACATCCTAAACGCTGGAGCCATTGTAACGGCGAAAGACGTGTCATTGAGTATGTTCAACTGGACGTTGCAGTACTGGCCTCGGACTCTCTCGTGCCCGAATTCGTCGTGCACGATTGTTCCCAGGCACTCGTCGAAGGATCCGAGGTCAGATTGGGTGCCCACAAATAGGCCGTTTGCGTACTTTCCAGTTGCATCTAATACTGCAAAAAAAAAAAAAAAGCTAATTAAGGATTACATCGAGGTTCAACAATGCCGATGTCGGCACTTCACTGTACAGTGCACTTATGAGACCGAATATTCTATGTTAGTAACAATATTATCACTGATCTCGCTCTTGACCTTAAAATGCAACAAATTATGTGCAATGCGACAGTCAGTTATACAGGTTTAGTAACGTCATGTGGATAAACAATCTATAAATTAATAAACTGTTATAACGAAGCTAGTATCTTTCGCTTAATCATTATTGATTCGTTTCTCGCGTTGTGTCAGACGGCAGACAAGAACAAGACTGTTATTCCTCGAGCCTAACCAAAGAGTATTTTACCTTGACATCTTCTTCAAGCCCTCCCTCTGGATGCGCGATGGCTTGTGCATCACATAGCTTCTTCGCGCCCCAATTTTGATCAGTAAGTGGGCGGTGCTATAATTTGAACCTATTCTAAGGCTTCACTATCTGTCCTTTTTTCTCAACCTTTCTAGAGTGGCTTAAATTATATATGACTCGCAATATTACTCTACCTTGAAACAATATACATGGTGTTTCCTTAACGACCAAGAATAATTAAAAAAGAGCAGTTGAACCAAAAAGAAATCATTCCCTCGGGATAACGCTATCCCTAGAGAAAAAATATTATTTGTATAATGACTTTCTTGGGCCTCTAAGCGCATATTATCAAAGAAGATCCAATAAGAACATATGAGAACGATATAATATTATATAAGAATTTATAAAAAACTTTTTAAATGTTTTTTTTTTATATATCCCTATGTGTTCTTATAAAGTTATAATACCTCTTTTCATTATAAGTGCTCATTGGAACAAGAAATTGTTTATACAAATAAAATTTTTCACTAGGGATACGACGGTGGACGACAGGTTACGAACGCAAAATAAATTTAGCAAAATTATAACATAAAATCCACCAGCTAACTCTTTAAAACGCCCATAAACAAAAGTATTTTTTTTCTTTTTTTTTTTTTTACAGTCGGTTACACGCGTGTCGAAAAATAAATTTTACGCGAAAAAACATTTCGAGCAATATTGACGGCGAGAGACTTATTTGAAATTCTGCGCGCAAAGTCCATGACGTCACTGGTCATTCCGAAATTGCCATTTCGGTCGTGAAGGCGAAGCCGTTCCACCTCTCCTCCACTCGCCCGAAATGCCGAGAGAGAAAACAAGTGGAAAGGAGGGAACTGCCGACTAAATCGCGTCTCGCGCCGTCAATATTGCACTAAAAATATTTTTTTTTCGCGTCAATTTTCTTTTTTTTTGACACGCGTGTACCAACCAGACTGTACAAAAAAAAAAAGAACTTCTTTTTTTGCTTTTTAGGGGACCTTTAAACGTTCGCCTTATCTAAAACATTCCTGTTGAATATTTGTTGTTCCTTGTAAAAATATGTCCTAGCTGCTGTTATAGCCGATTCCCCTGGAAAATACCGAGCGCTATCAAGTTCGAAACATCGAGCGTCCTGTCTCGGCGATCGAGCGGCAGAGCGACTGGTCCCAAACGCACATAATGCAGTAGACGGAGCTTCTCTGCTCGCTTGGAGCACTGCCACGTTGCCGCCATTTCCGTTTCTACGCCGTTTGTCTCCCCGTTATTATCGCGCTGGGAAGGCATCTCCGATTTATAATTTCACCGCGTCCCCAAAAATCCTCCATGCGTAACAGCTTGATCACGTCGTAGAAGTGGCATGCTGTTGCCCGCTGCGATACTGGCGGTGGCATAGAAGCGGAGGTGGATATGCAACAGAGACGTGTCCTGCTGAAGGCCCCTCTCCAGCTTCACAATTCACGGAAGCTTCTGGAGCTGGGAGTTGCGAAGACGCGACGACAGCGACACTGGACTTTTCTCGTGCTTTTGAAGGGACGTTTACTGTCAACCGCCAGGACCGTGACATTAGAGATCACGACACTCGGGTTATTTCGACATTATTGGTTGTCACTTTGAGATCACTTTGGTTGCATGAGCGCAGTAGGGCTCTAAACACACCGGCCAGAGACGTCTTCCAGCTACCACACCGTTATCGACACCGCCGCCCGCCGATGCCTCGCCAGCCCCGCTTTCAGTACGAGTTAGTTTCCTGCACTAACATAGCTCATATTTTTGTCTTAACTTATAAGGCAACCTCTCGGCGTACCCTTTCCGTTGATTAATAAGTAAACCCCTAAATAATCGCGGTACATTTTTAAGCATCTTGAATGTAACTCTGGCTTCTTGGCGGAAATGTTGGCACCCCGACAGGGCGTTATATCGCTTTGCCCATCTCAGGACCCCTTATAAATATAGGCTTGTAATCGCACCTTATTACTCTGATATTCTCATACATTTCTATAGTATTGCTACCGCGATAGCTGCCATGGCTGCGACATGAACGCTAGCGCAAATATTCCAAACTGGAATGTTGCGAGTGGAAACAGATATATTTTTTTTTCCCAAGTTAATAACCCAGGAAACATCTCCGAATAACTAAGCACGCTCGTCTACTTTCCAAAGATCAGCTGAAGTCGCCCGGCGAGCGCTCTGTCGGCCCGAGATTTAAAAGCGGGGCACAGAAATAATGAAATCGCTCGGATTTAGAGAACTGAATTCTCCTCCACAATATTCGCTTCAAAATTGCAGGAACTAGGAGACTGATATTTCAAAACTAGACGTATATAAAAGAGCGCCGGAAGTCCTACCCGCAAGCGGCCTCAGTCTCCGCAGCGGGCGCGGGCACCAAGTTATCGCAAGGCGGTCTGCCATCGTCGCGTCATCTAAAAGATATGTGGTTGTAGATAAAGCGCGAAATACCTTGATGTCTAATGGAGCGCGCATATTTAGGTGATTTTTCCTCGGTAGCATCGGTGTGGCGCGGTGTAAACAACCCGACTGCGCCATTAGATAGCGTGGTGAGTGGTTTAGACCCAGACTTCTTGCAACTGCTATAGCCTGTTAGGGCTATGGGCAACAAATGCCTCAGTGCATTATATAAGGCAATTATTCAAAAAGTTCATAAGTGAATTCTAGTAGATTACGAGACTACCCAGGCAGCACACCATTGTTGGCCCAACATTGGCACAATATTGGATTGATTGTAATCCAATATTGGACTCAATGTTGGAGCTCTACTCACTTTTGGAGCCAATTACGATCCAGGTTACTGCCTTCATTATTCCAATATTGGCATTCCAATTTATCCAATAAAATACCAATATATCTAACCAATATTACGCCATAATTGCCAATATTGTATCCCAACAATAATGCAGGATTTCCAACATTGGTGTTCAATGATAGGTCAAGATTTCCAATATTGGTATCGAATGAAAAGTATTCCCGATTTCGGTATGTAATATTATACCATGATTTCCGATATTCGTATTCAATATTACGCCACTCTTTCCAACATTGCTATCCAATGATACGCCTTTTTAGTGCAACAATGTTTCAGTATTTTCAATATTGTAATCCAATCACAAACCAATATATCCAATGTAGTTATCCAGTTACATACCAGTTTCCCCCAATATTGGCAACCAATAATAGACCACTCTATCGTGTCATATGTATTTGTTTTAATACAGTTGATGTCAGATAAAAGAAAAGTGAAGTCATCTATCTTTGCATTACCCTGAGAAACAGCCAACACATCAAATGTATTAATGACTCTTATTTATTTCATCGGTGACATCTCCCTGTGGCAGGACTAATGCTTGTCGGCCTTTATTGTCAATTGCAAATCAGCCAAACTAATAGGGACGATTAATTAATGTCCCTTTGAAGCATCAACCTCAACTTAGCTACAAATTAACACTGATTATTAGAAATATTGGTGCCTTGGATATTTTCGTTCACAAAACGTAAGGTGCTTCAGCAGGATTTCCAGCTCGATGGCGACTTTAGGCCGCGAACTGAAAAGAGTTTAAAAAAATAATTAAATAACTTAACTTGTGTGATAATTTATCCAAAGGTGTTATACATTCCGGAAAAAGAGCAACAACATTAGAGAAGGTGATTGCCTATTGCCTACTAGAACCGCAAAGGCGTTTTTTTCTTCTTTTTTCTACACTTTAAATTGGACATGTGGCTGACGCACAGCGAATGCCATGTTATGTAAACAAAGAAAACAACATAAGTTAAAATGTAGGCTCACGCAATATTAGTTTACCTTCCACTGGACGAAAGACAATTTCAGACTTCACATATATAAAATACGTTAAGCATTGGCAACTGTTTTTGTTTATTAGACTTCTCAAAAAAACAATCAAATAAAAATTAAAAAAATAATGAGACGCCATCCTTTCCAAGGAACGATATTGGACGAGCCATATGAATTGAATAGTGATTGGATAAAGGCAGATGTATCTTTCTCAATTAAGCACATTCGTGTGTAAGTCAGACACGTCATCACACACTGGACTAGTTTACTTGGACCCATAAAATAACGCAGCTTTATTCTTACAATTAGGAAACCGTTAGCATGTTTTAGCGAAGATATCGTGGAATCAATGCACAGTTGTGTTAGTAAATTATTTGTATATAATTGGAAAAAAGCTTCAATTAACCTAACTCACATAGTCCCATAACATTGTTTTTAGGAAGGTCTTTATCTTTAAATAAAGACTACATATTTGACGGTACTTAATAATGCTTTCCTTTCGTTTCGTCAAGGATATGCAAAAAAGACAATATTGCGAACGAAACAAAAACATATATGTGGTCAATCGTTAGTTCTAGAGATTAAAAGAAAGCACAAATTGGAAGCGAGCAAATTTGTAAGCAAGTGCGTGATCACGCGATGTTTGGTCGCGAAAAACGAAAAGAAGAAAAGATAAACAAATTTGCTCCTATCACAACATCTCAAAAGGGTTCCTCTTGGAAGTTAGTAGCACATAGACTAGAGGATACGGATAAAAAAGATGCAAAACACAGCTGTCAAATAAAGTCCAGGGTTTCTACGCGCCAAACGAACGAAGGGCATCTGGCACGCCCAAGCCGAGGATTAGTGTTGAATTTTGACCACCTGGGGATCTATTAACCTGTAACCGAAAACTCGGTCGGAGGGCGCCTTCTCAACAATAATTAAGCCTCAGTCAGGTTGAGCACAGGCGTGAGGTGGATGCGAGTGCCGCGTCAGCGGTCGCGTGGGACTCGTTTCCTATTATTATCCCACGCGAAGGCTGACGCGGCACTCGCATCGAATCAGCGTCCGTGCAGGCCTCCGGGACGTGACATCATGTCACGTGACGTGTAGGCTTGAAAGCTGTCTAGGAGGTGCTCCGCGAGCGCGAACGCTTCGTTTCAGCTGACGAGCGCACACTCGAAAGCCGAAACCAAACAGCTATTAAATCTAACAGATAGTAAAGTCAACAAATGAGAGCTGTAGAAAACTACAGTGTAACTTCCTCGTTTAAAGACGAGGGGGCTCTTTGGCCTCTGAGCTATACTCCGTTTCACCTTACGATGGACCGCAACGAACGCTACAACCCACCACAGCCAATCGAAAGCTGAGAGGGTGTCACGTGCCCTTTTGGATGTTCGGAGCGACGCGCGAAGCGAGAGGTCACGTGTCACTCGCGGAGCACTGGAATGGGTACGATTGCTCGCAGCGTACGCTACTTTACATAGTGGGGTGAACCTGGAGTTAAGAGTTTCTGCCTTTCTCATTCCATAATCTACCTCTTTTCCCTCATTGACCTTCTTTAAGCTTTTGGAGGCGACATGACGCCACCAGAGATGAAGCGAGAAGTGGCAGAAGTGTGGAGCCCCCAACGATGACCGAAACCAAGAGACGCTATTGTACGAAAAGGAGAGCTCTCTCCTTTTCGCCCAATAGCGTCTCTTGGGTTTGGTTATCGTTGTGGGCATGCCCCTCCACATTTACGGCTTCACCTCTGGTGGAGTCATGTCACCTCCAGAAGCTTCCTAATTCGATGTACGCTACAGACCCTTTTCATGACAAACGCCACCAGGCGGTGCTCCAGTCCTTGACGTTCCGGTGAACTTCCGGTTCATAAAAGATAATAGGAAAGCCCCCCTTATCACCACTGGTTTAAATGGCAATGAAACATTTAACCACCAATTCTCCAGGTTAACGCCAAAAGAACAAGGAAGCGGGAGATCTGTTCAAATTTTTCGAATCTTCTTGAAAAGACGTTAAATTCTACAGCCGAAGGCCCTCGTTAAATCTCCAAATGTGTTTTTCCGTGTAACGTTTATGCTTTCTTGCACTGGTGACATAAGCAAGGTCGACAGGCTTGCAAAGACGGAGCGACTGGAAGTCGCTTTGGACGCAAGCGGCAGTTTATATCTGTAAACAGTTAACGGGTCTATAGCGTAAATTCACCTCTTTCCAGTTAATAAATAATAATTGGGGTTGTGTGGATATTTATACAGCGTGTAGCTGGTCAGCCACTTCAAAGTTGTGACGAGTCACTCGCTGTAGATGAGCAATTTAGCCAGTGCAGTACTACTGCTAACCTGGGGTCTTTAACGTGCACCACGCAGTAGTGATACACGACCGCACGCCGACAAGTTTCCGTGGCTATGTAGTCAAAGCTTTGGGCACACGTGCGCTTGCGCACTTTGAGCGCCCATCGAAGTTGTGCACGCGCAGTCTTCACTCCTAAAATGCCACCGAAGGTTATGATGCAAAAAATATGCTTTACCTCGAGCGCGAACTTTCTCCTTTTGATGACGCTTTGCCGCACACTCACCTAAAGCGCGGTGGAAGGCGCACAGTCGCAGCAGCATTCGAAAAACCGCTAATTCTTCCACGGTCGAGAAAGCACGCAGTCGCAGCCAAAACCAAAAGCGAAGCATGAACTAGCGCGTGCCCCTTGGCATGTGAAAATGACCAGTATTACGCTACATTCACTGCAACTCGCGAGACACAATCGCGTAAGCGCTGCGGCGAAAAGTGGGGTTTCGAATCCACTTACGGCGCAGCTACCTTTCCCTTTAGGCTAGAAGTCTCCGACAAAATATGGTGGAGTACAGAACGTCTTACCTAATTTTGTAATAAGTTAAAGCAAAGGGGTTGACATATAGCAAGAGATCGGCGCATGTTTCGTGGAAACGTCATAACAGCATATTAAATTTGTCCGAGGTTGCCACAAGATTAAACTGAAATTTGCCAACAATTCCTGATGTCGTAAATATTGAAAGACATTAGGACACCGAGATTCAGGTTTTCCTGTGAATTTCTATTTTTTGCAACCTTATAAATATATTTCAACAAGTCATGAAAGTTCCCAACAAAATTCGAGTATAGTTGAACATTTTAAGGCAATTAGAAAATAGTGATTCAGTACGTTCGGTGAGTTACCAATCTTGTACAAAGTAAAAATCCGTTGATAGCTTATTGAATATTTCATTTAGTTTATCAAATTGAGTGTAAATGACTTCCTTATAACGATCGAGATTGGAAACCAATACAGACTTTATGGAAATCGTATTCAATTTATTAAAAGGGAGGCCAATGTCACGCCAATATCGTCCAGCATTGGAAACCTATTATAACTTGATATCAAATTTGTTCAGTGCGGTACCATTAACTGCCCATTATTGGACATTAGAAGAATGTTAGCACTCCGAGGGAAGTAGCATCCAATTTATCCGATGGGGTGCCAATGACTGCCCAATATTTGACAAGAGTGGAAGCTTATTGGTACTTTATTAGAAGTCGATTCCAGTTTATCCAGCAGGATACCAATTGCCGCCCAATATTAGAGAATATTGAAAGCCTATTGGCGCTTAACTTTAAATAGAATCCGATTTCTACAATTCGGTGCCATTTACTAACAAATATTGGAAAACATCGAAAGCCAGTTTGTGCTTTATTTGAAATTATGTCAAATTTATAAAATGGGGTGCTAATGACAGTCAAATATTATAGAATATTCGAAGCTCATTGGCATTTCGTTGGAAGTGGTATCCAATTTATTCTATGGGGTACCAATGACCTCCCAATATTTCACATTTTAAATTTCACAATTGAATTTTTTCACACTTTTCACACTTTCACACTTTTCACACTTTATTTTAAATTGTGTCCAATTTATCCAATGGGTTGCCAAGTACAGCACAATATTGGAAAACATTGGAAGCCTATTGGCACTTCTGTGGAAGTGGTATCCAATTTCTCCAATGGGATGCCAATGACTGCCATTATTTGACAACATTGGATGCCCATTGGCGCTTCATTGGGAATTGTGTCCAATTCATTCAATGGGGTGCCAATAACTGCATGATATTTGAAAACATTGGAAGCCCATTGGCACTTCGTCAGAAGTTGTATCCAATTTATCCAATGGGGCGCCGTTGACTGCCCAATCTAAAACAACATTGGAATCCCGTTGGAACTTTATTGGAAGTGGTATCCAATTTATCAGATACGGTGCCAATGACCATCTAATATTGGGCGATATTTAAAGCTCATTGGCGTCACATTGGCAGTGGTTTCCAACTTATTCAATCGGATTCTAATGACTTCCCGATATTGGTGATAGAGAGCATAAAGGGGCCAATCATGGTCCTATTTTCCCAACACATTTTTCAGATTGGTTACAGAGCGGACACAATGGGCCCTTTTTTTCCATGATAATTCCAATATTGGCCCAATGGCATGTGCTGCCTCGGTAGCACCCGTTTGATTGATACATTGACCTCCGCCTCGTTCAACAACGTTGTCACAAATATATCACTTCTATAAATCGAGTATTATGTTTTTTATGTTTAATTGAGTTGTTTCTAGAGCGCCCCGCACATTTTGTAATTTTTAACAACAAAAAGATAGACAAGAAATGAAAAAACCCGGATTGAAAAAAAAAAATGGCATTGCTATGCTGAGAGCTGCAAGCACAACCTTCCTTCGGGAACGCGACAGAACAGCACACGACAAAACAGCACGCAACACAACAAAACAGCACGGTCAAAACAGCAGGCGTCAAAACAGCACATCGTCAAAACAGCACGGCGACAAAACAGCACGCGACAAAACAGCACGCGACAAAATAGCACGCGACAAAATAGCACAGCGTCAAAACGACACAGCGACAGAAGAGCACGTGCCAAAACAGCACTGCGTGAAAACAGCAGAGCGACAAACAGCACGCCACAATACTGTTGCCGTACAGCATGGGCTGAGCACACCGTTGCCGCACACGCTTTCTGCTTTTTCTTTTAACAACTAACGACAGCACATTGCCGTGCGATTGATTCATATATTTTCGTTGACATCACCAGCAAACATGCTCGTCAAAATTAGCAGAACTGCTCGAGAAATAGCCAGAATACGCACCAGCGGGGGCTTCGGTACTGCTCGGGAGACTTCATGTGCGCATCGAGTATACTCCCCACTCTGAACATGCTTCCAAGAGAACGGACTCAACGAATTCGCCGTCGACGAGTTCGCTTTCGACAAATTGGCCTTAACCCTGCATTCCTTTACAGTGCCTACTTTAAGACATGCATTTTGTTTTGGTAAAAGTACGCCGAATTCATTCTTCCAAAGAAAGTGTCTAGATCCCCACTTGGGGACGTAGCCAAGCCTGAGGAGAAACGGCTCCATCCATGCACAACGTCACTTCCTGCGTGGACGGGGCCAGTTCTCCTCCCGTCTCCTCTCCGTCCACGCAGGAATCAACTTCCGGTCTTGCCTCCCATTGTTTTGCCATGTGCCAGTGCTCGGCGGCCATTGCTCCTTGCGTTCCTTTCTTGCCCGGACTGCTGTTCCTGCCTGGAGTTCCGTAAGCAAGTTTGACTTTCTCTGAAGCGTTCTTTTGTACATTTTCTTGTGTTGCGTGCGCCAATGTGTGCGCGCAAGTCAAGAACGTGAGGAGCGGTGGGCTTGCACTTGTCTCCTTCGATGCACATAAGCTCACACTAAAACGCCTCGAACCAAGCCAACCACACACACGACGAAGCCTCACCGCTTCGCCTCGGCAGCGATGCACACATGGGCGAAGGCCCCGAAGGCCGCACCCGCACCAAGCCAACCAAGCCCGCACCACATGGGTGCACGCCCCCACGCGCGGATGGCACGCACGCCGCCCAGACGTATGTGTGACTCCTCGACAACATAACTATAAAGATAACTATTGATACTAGTTTTATGACGTATGATATTTGCTATAAGTGTTAGAAAACAGTGGAAAATTGATAAATTGTCTAAATATTTGTAAGGTCACGTGACATTAACTTAAAAACAACAATAAAATCTAACCTCTTTATTTTTATATCCTATATTTACAGCACAGCGTCAAAACGGCACAGCGACAGAAGAGCATGTGCCAAAACAGCACAGCGTCAAAACGGCAAGCGACAGAAGAGCACGTGCCAAAACAGCACAGCGTCAAAACGGCACAGCGACAGAAGAGCACGTGCAAAACAGCACAGCGTCAAAACGGCACAGCGACAGAAAGCACGTGCCAAAACAGCACAGCGTCAAAACGGCACAGCGACAGAGAGCATGTGCCAAAACAGCACGGCGTCAAAACGGCACAGCGACAGAAGAGCACGTGCCAAAACAGCACAGCGTCAAAACGGCACAGCGACAGAAGAGCACGTGCCAAAACAGCACAGCGTCAAAACGGCACAGCGACAGAAGAGCACGTGCCAAAACAGCACAGCGTCAAAACGGCACAGCGACAGAAGAGCACGTGCCAAAACAGCACAGCGTCAAAACGGCACAGCGACAGAAGAGCACGTGCCAAAACAGCACGGCGTCAAAACGGCACAGCGACAGAAGAGCACGTGCCAAAACAGCATAGCGTCAAAACGGCACAGCGACAGAAGAAGCACGTGCCAAAACAGCACAGCGTCAAAACGGCACAGCGACAGAAGAGCATGTGCCAAAACAGCACAGCGTCAAACGGCACAGCGACAGAAGAGCATGTGCAAAACAGCACAGCGTCAAACGGCCAGCGACAGAAGAGCATGTGCCAAACAGCACAGCGTCAAAACGGCACAGCGACAGAAGAGCACGTGCCAAAACAGCACAGCGTCAAAAACGGCACAGCGACAGAAGAGCACGTGCCAAAACAGCACAGCGTCAAAACGGCACAGCGACAGAAGAGCACGTGCCAAAACAGCACAGCGTCCAAAACGGCACAGCGACAGAAGAGCACGTGCCAAAACAGCACAGCGTCAAACGGCACAGCGACAGAAGAGCACGTGCCAAAACAGCACAGCGTCAAACGGCACAGCGACAGAAGAGCACGTGCCAAAACAGCATAGCGTCAAAACGGCACAGCGACAGAAGAGCACGTGCCAAAACAGCACAGCGTCAAAACGGCACAGCGACAGAAGAGCACGTGCCAAAACAGCACAGCGTCAAAACGGCACAGCGACAGAAGAGCACGTGCCAAAACAGCATAGCGTCAAAACGGCACAGCGACAGAAGAGCACGTGCCAAAACAGCACAGCTTCAAAACGGCACAGCGACAGAAGAGCACGTGCCAAAACAGCACGGCGTCAAAACGGCACAGCGACAGAAGAGCATGTGCCAAAACAGCACGGCGTCAAAACGGCACAGCGACAGAAGAGCACGTGCCAAAACAGCACAGCGTCAAAACGGCACAGCGACAGAAGAGCACGTGCCAAAACAGCACGGCGTCAAAACGGCACAGCGACAGAAGAGCACGTGCCAAAACAGCACAGCGTCAAAACGGCACAGCGACAGAAGAGCACGTGCCAAAACAGCACAGCGTCAAAACGGCACAGCGACAGAAGAGCACGTGCCAAAACAGCACAGCTTCAAAACGGCACAGCGACAGAAGAGCACGTGCCAAAACAGCACGGCGTCAAAACGGCACAGCGACAGAAGAGCATGTGCCAAAACAGCACGGCGTCAAAACGGCACAGCGACAGAAGAGCATGTGCCAAAACAGCACGGCGTCAAAACGGCACAGCGACAGAAGAGCATGTGCCAAAACAGCACGGCGTCAAAACGGCACAGCGACAGAAGAGCACGTGCCAAAACAGCACAGCGTCAAAACGGCACAGCGACAGAAGAGCACGTGCCAAAACAGCACAGCGTCAAAACGGCACAGCGACAGAAGAGCACGTGCCAAAACAGCACGGCGTCAAAACAGCACAACGACAAAACAGCACGCCACAATGCTGTTGCCGTACAGCATGGGCCGAGCACACCGTTGCCGCACACGCTTTCTGCTTTTTCTATTAACAACTAACGACAGCACATTGCCGTGCGATTGATTCATATATTTTAGTCGACATCACCAGCACACATGCGCGTCAAAATTAGCAGAACTGCTCGAGAAATAGCCAGAATACGCACCAGCAGTGGCTTCGGTACTGCCCGGGAGACTTCATGTGCGCATCGAGTATACTCCTCACTTCGAACTTGCTTCCAAGAGAACGGATTCGACAAATTGGCCGTCGACGAGTTGGCTTTCGACGAATTAGCCTTAACCCTCCATTCCTTTACAGTGCCTACTGTGAGACATCTTTTTTTTTTTTTTTGGTAAAAGTACGCCGAATTCATTCTTCCAAAGTAAGTGTCTAGATCCCTGCGTGGGGACGTAGCCAAGCCTGAGGAGAAACGACTCCATCCATGCACTACGTCAGTTCCTGCGTGGATGGGGCCAGTTATCCCGTCTCCTCTCCATCCACGCAGGAATCAACTTCCGGTCTTGCCTCCCATTGTTTTGCCATGTGCTGGGCGGCCATTGCTCCTTACGACCCTTTCTTGACCGGACTGCTGTTCCTGCCTGGAGTTCCGCAAGCGAGTTGGACTTTCTATGAAGCGTTTTTTTGTACATTTTCTTGTGTTGCGTGCGCCAATGTGTGCGCGCAAGTCAAGAACGTGAGGAGCGGTGGGCTTGCACTTGTCTCCTTCGATGCACATAAGCTCACACTAAAACGCTTCGAAACAAGCAAACCACACACGCGACGAAGCCTCACCGCTTCGCCTCGCCAGCGATGCACACATGGGCGAAGGCTCCGAAGGCCGCACCCGCACGAAGGCAACCAAGCCCGCACCACATGGCTGCACGCCCGCACGCGCGGATGGCACGCACGCCGCCCAGACGTATGTGGGACTCCTCGACAACATAACTATAAAGATATCTATTGATACTATTTTTATGACGCGTGATATTTGTCATAAGTGTTAGAAAACAGTGGAAAATTGATAAATTGTCTAAACATTTCTAAGGTCACGTGACATTAACTTAAAAACAACAATAAAATCTAACCTCTTTATTTTTATAACCTATATTTACTTATAAGAAAGCATAATTTGTGCATAAAACAAATTATGTCCTTATATTATAAGCCACGTGACCTTTTGCGTGAATGGAGCCTTATCTCGTCCTGACTTGGCTCCGTCCCCGGGCGTGAATGTAACCTCTACCTTTTTCCGAATTCGGTTTTAATTGAAAAAGGTCAGTATTTTCGAGGTCGTTTGGAGAGGTGGGTGGCGGGGGGGGGGGGGGGGGGGGGGGATGGACTGTGACTTACTACTGACCGTATGACCACTTCCTTTCGTAGTTTTCAGCTTGTCTCCGAGATTGGTTCAACTTTCAACAAAAGCTCCGGGAGCCTAGGGGTTTGCAGGACGAAATCTGGGTTTTTCACCTGATAGGAATTTGTGTACCGAATTCTTCCTTCAAAGAAGAGAGTTTAATCGTGAACTGAACAGTAAAAATCAAGGGTGTCAATAAATACTCGTGGAAATGGAGCGTGCTGGTTAAGTTACGGTGCTTGAGGAGAATAACACGTGTCGTCCTGTTTTCGTCCTTTATGTTATTCTCCTCAAACACCGTCGATAAATGCCGGACATTTTTTAACACCCCTAGCTTCCGTCTACTAGAGGAGGGCATAAATACGATTGTTTTGTTTTCTTTCTCTGGTCGGCGCGAATTTCCCACCTCTCACAGTTATGAAAATGGGGAAAAAACGCACTGAGTACAATGCTTGCAAATTTCTGGATTTTGATATTTGCCTCTCCGACCGAAGTGGTAGTGAAGCTCATGGTCGTCCTGTGTACAAAAACGAGCACAAGACGATAATGTCAGATCACGATAGGGCCCCAGTGCGTCTTGCAGAAGAGGTCGCGTCAGCTGCCACAGATAGCAACAAATAAGAAAACAGTACCTGGTTTACTCATATACATTTTAAACAAACGCTTTTAAATATTGCATTTTGGCCAGTATACTGGTTTTTATCAATAAACCGAAAAGAACCGAGAAGTTTATGAGTCTACAAATATTCACCACAATAAACCGAAAACTCCTGTTCGGAGTAAAAACCGAAAAAAGTTCGCCGTAGTTTAAAACAATAAGAACCTAAAACGCCAAACCCTAGCTATATTGTCAATGTCCTGTTTTGACGCTGTGCTGTTTTGTCACAGCGCTGTTTTCAAGCCGTTCTCTCCCGTCACTGTGCCCTTTTGACGCTGTGCTGTTTCGACGCTATGCTGCTTTGACGCCGTGCTGTTCTGGCACGTGCTCTTCTGTCCCTGCCCCGTTTCGACGCTGTGCTGTTTTGTCGCGTGCTATTTTGACGCGTGGTGTTTTGTCGCAGTGCTGTTTTGACGCTGTGCTGTTTTGACGCGTGCTGTTTTGATCATGCTGTTTTGTCGCGTGCTGTTTTGTCTTCCGCTTGTTCTGTCATGGTGCCTTTACTGCCCCTTCCTTCACATACGACCGGAATGTTGATACTTCTCGCCAGTACGAAACTACTCATTAATGCTCGAATGCCTGCTGCCTGTCTTATGACCGATCACCGACTGGCAGCCACCTACTGGCGTGGCCGGTAGAGCCATACTGGCAAAGAGCAGTCCCTATCGGCAGCCGGTGTCTGCTTCCTTGTGACATGTATGCCCATCTCGGTGGTCTGTTTAAACAGGTTTAAAGTCGTACACGATTTGTTTTCAATTGAGATCATCCACTTGTCGAACATTTTTACGGCGGCTAGGCGTTGAGAGTTGAGCGAGGGGAAACTATTAATCAGACCTGGTCTCGCTCTTCTCAGACTGGATTCGAGGGTTCGGAAAGGCTCCCTCGCCACTTCGCTGACATGACAGCTTAAAAAAGGCAGACCGTGGCTCATTCTGTTCCCGCTTCTTGTTTCGGGATTGGCTCCTCGGCGCTCTCATCTGCTATTGCCGCAATGTGATTGGCTGCGGGTCAATGCGATATCTGGGGCTCGTCATGCTCTGTATTTCTTAAGCTATCAGGCATGGAGGTAAAAACAAGATGAGGCGACATACTGCATGGTTCATGCCAGCGAAACGAGAAAATCTCAAGCGAAGCAGGAAGTAGAGGTCGCGTTCGGTGGGAACGCCCCGAGAGTGAGCAAAAGAGCAGTTGGCGCCAAATAAGCAGCTCTTTCCGTCGAACAGCGTCTTTTGGTTTTGTTCGTTTTGGTCATCGTTGGGTGCGTGTCCCTCCAAACCGAAAGTCTCCCCAGGCTTCTCCTCTGCTGGCTTCGTGTCGCCTCCAGAAGCTTCTTACCTCCATGCTGTCGTGGCTTTCACAGCCTCTCGGCGAAAGGATTGACTTATCGAGAGACAACAACGCCGAGGAAACTGTGGTGAAAGGAACTTTGCACACCGGTTCCTCTGATAGGAACAAACTCTAAACGCATTACGGGGAGTCGCGTTCGTTCGCTTTGTGTGTGTGTGTGTGTGTGTGTGTGTGTGTGTGTGTGTGTGTGTGTGTGTGTGTGTGTGTGTGTGTGTGTGTGTGTGTGTGTGTGTGTGTGTGTGTGTGTGTGTGTGTGTGTGTGTGTGTGTGTGTGTGTGTGTGTGTGTGTGTGTGTGTGTGTGTGTGTGTGTGTTTTGCACTATTCGTTGCAGTAAAGTCGCGGCGCCTGGGTAAGGCGTAAATTTTAGAACGTTCTAAGCGAGGCTCTAACGAATCTAAACCCTTTTAATCAAATCCCAAAAATCAGTTCCGTGAGCTCTGACACTGTGATGTACTAGTAATGTGCGGCTGATTGGTGGATTTCTTTTCTTGAAAATACCAAAGTGCTAACGTTCCTTAATTTTGTGCTACAACCGTAAAAATCAAAACTTTTCTTAGTTGTCTTTTCTGTGACGATATAAATAAACGTTATTGTAGACATTAGAGAACTTTGATTTAACGGGAGAAACATACTGAAGTACATAATCTTGACTTTAGGCTTATTCCGTTTTTTTTTTAAATACAAAACGTTTAATGATTTACAAGAATGCTTTTTTATGGTCTAGAGAGGCTTAACTGCATACGGATCATAGGAAATATTTCGGTTTTTTTGCTGTTACTTTTAACTGAAATTTGCTATATTTTTTAATGCACCACCCAGCCGGATTTTCATGCTAAATTCCATTGTCCGAGCATACGGGAGAGATTACTGTGTTTAAACCTTGAGACCGGAAAGAAACTTTAAGGTAAGTTAGAGGGAACAGCAGAAAGGCGTAAATCAAATCTCTTTCTAGTTTATCTTCAAGCTCCTTCCAAGTCTCAGGGTGTAAACATAATGCCAAATACGCACCAGCTCGCCTTCAATTTGTCCATTTTTTATTAATAATTATTGAAATCTATTAAAATTGGTTTCATCCGTTGGGCCGATGTTGTATTTTTGTTTAACTCTATTTAACCTCAAGAAATATTTTGTTGTAATTGGAAGCAAAGTAACAAAAAGAAGGGAGCATTTTATTTCAATTTTATTCCTAGTAACGCATTTAGGGTAACTCTAGGTTAAGGCAAATAAGAACACATAAACGATGGGCAGGTGGTAATTACAATTTTGTTTGAAGAAAGAGATTGTGTGACTCCCTAAAAAAAAAAAATACCTTTTGGCTTCAGCTTTCTATGTCAGTGAATACGGACGTGACCTCTCGTGACGTAAAGGAAGTGTTCAGTCTTACATAAATAAGTAATTATTTTTGTTAAACTACCGACATTCACAACACGGAGATACTAAAATCCTTCATTGTGCAAACAAACCATTTAGTTCGATTCTTGAGTGAATCATTTTCAACATTGTGCGTGCTCTTGTTGCGGGAATATAGTAGCGTACAATGCAGTATCAACATAGTCCTTTATCACGTTTCAAATTTACAGGTAGGTTTTGCCAAGATTTCCAAAGCTTCCTATGCAAGAAAATGACAATGTTTTTATGTGTCTCTGGTGAGAACTCAAATCTACATCAACTGTATCTGTGGGGAAAAAATGAAACACCACAGAAGAAAAATGGCACTTCCCTGAGGTTTACGCCTCACAGAAGGGCGCAACATATATATAATTTCCTCGTCGTTCGAGGCAGACTTTCCGGCCGCCAAGGTGTGATCTATCCTAAAGGCGTGACGTGTTTACGCCTATAGCGTCCATCATGATGAAGGGCGACGTCTACAAAACGAACAGAGTAATATTTTCCCCATAGTCGTGCATCATTTACTCGGTGGATAAAAATTACTTCCACTTTCGAGACTGGAGAAATTTGAACCAAGTTTTACTAAACAGAAATCCCGACGCTTTGGGACCGGCTCGGCCACTTGAACAAGGGTGACTGTAGACGTCCGCATGGAAGAGATTACTTAAGTATTTAGTGCGATCACTTTAGGAAGTTGCTTACATGTATAAAGACGAGTCGCAAACAAAAATAAATTACGTCGTTTTTCACGTGAGGTGAAGATTAGGAATCCGGGTAGTATTTAAAATACTTGCGTATTTGGTTACGTTTTTATCTATATATTTGTAAATAGTCATTGAATACTAAAACCAAGTATTTTGAAAATAATTGAATGAAATACAATCTTACTTCTGATTTTTGTAAAGAGAATCATATGTTAAAAAAGAGAAGCTTTGCCGCAGTTTGAGCACAATAAATAAGAAATATAGAAAGAAAACAAGAAGGAGGGCACGTTCAGATTACTGCCAGTGTGTTTCTTTTGTTGGGGTGCATTTATTTTTAAAATGCGTCAAGTTAACAACATTTTTCTGAAAATACGTTTTTTTCTATTAGATTGTACAGGAAGGCCTATTGAATTGTTGAAATTATGCTCTCCTAGAACGCATACATTTAAAATGCATTGTTTTCACTAATGTTCTATTTAAATTGTTTACACGAAATCAGCTTTATTTTTAGGCTTGTATTTATTAAGCACTTGATCGCCGTTGCAGCAAGCTACACACTTTTTGCCCACTTTTTTATATACTGGGAGTTCAATAGAAGTCTAAGATGTCAGAATATTGAAACCAACAGTCCTATTTGTACGAATATTTGATGATGATCAAAATCCCCTCCTGGTAGTCGTTTTTATTTTGTTTACATTGTTCCCTCAGAACTGCAACAGCATTTTCAAATAATTGCAATCTTGCCCAAGAAATGTTTATTCAGATTTTAATCAAAATTTTCAATTAGTTCTCGCTTCTCCGAGACTATAAATAATACATTTTATTCCAAGTGAAAAAATCATGATTTTTTATATCAAATAATTTTGATTCATTTGACTTAAATCAGATTTATTTCATGCATGTCAGATTAATTTGATTTAAATACGTGTAGCTAGGAAAGCAGGGACTCTATAGCAATGCATGCATTTTTTAAACATTGCAGATTGATTGATCAGTCCCCTCGGTCACTCTTATCAATGCGGAAGAAAATATTGACGTAAAAGTAAGGTACAATTTAATTAACTACTTTGTATTGATGTCAACCCCGTCATACTACTAAAAAAGAATAGCTGGACCGACGTTTTTTATCTAAAAAACTTTATTTCTTTTTTCTTTCGGGTTCTGAATTCCTCGCAATGCTACATTATACACGTCTAGTTCGTTTCTTCCTTTCGCGTTCTGATTTGCTAGCAACCGGACGTTATGTAACTGACGAAGCAAATGTTAGAAACTTCAGTTGTCCTATTTGTTCAAGGGAGCATTGCCTGTGTGATCATGTCCAGTTTGATATTTGATATAAATCTTCCTTGTTTCTTTCTTTGATTTTAATACAAAACAAATCCACATAGAAAGCATAAAATGATAAGCAGACGTTAAAAAACATCTATACTAATTTTTCTTTCTTTCTTTTTTTTTTTGCGTGAAAGGTTTAATTTACATCATCATAGTAAAACTAGTCTGATTTAAATCTCGATTTATATCATCTCAATTTTTATGCTACACCTGGTTTTATCTTTTCTTTATATTTTTTTTTTTTTTATTTGGCACCTTTACAATTTCTTGACTTGCACATACCACCATTCATCGCACACAAGTTGGACTGCCACACTTGTGTTTCCACGTCACCAGTTTTGTATCTGCCACACGAGTTCTAACTTTAGCGTACTTACGCGCTTCACACGTGCTCTACGCCTTCCTAAAATTGTCTGATTTAGTGATTCGTAATGACGCGATCGGTATAAAAAAAAAAAGAAATAAAAATCAAGAATATGGTGGATAGGTATTAATCTCGAGTAAAACATAGAAACAATGCCTTTACGTTTAAATAATGCGTAAAAAAACGTTGAATGCAGAATTCCTGCAAAGAACTTCACGCAGAGCGTATTTCAGCAACGAAGAAACGCATGAAAATCACGAAACACAAAGCAATTTCGAAATGTTATCGACGACTAACAGCAGTTATATTTGAAGAGAACTGAGAGTATATAATGTCCTCTAGAAGATTATGTTGCAGCTTCTCCGAAAAAAGTAGTTTCTTACAAGAGAGATGTGTTTTATTGCACTTAATTTCTCCTCCCCCTTCTTTCCTTCCACACAGATACACACACAAATATCGCCGCCAGCCGGCGGCGATGCTACCCTGATTTTAATGAGCTCATATCTAGTGCAATGTTTGAGACTCAGAAGTGGAATACCACGGCAACTGAATATTCGCTCGGACGCTTTGCACTACGAGATCACCGCATCAGCCCCGAGACAAAGGCAAATGTCATCAGAGGGGAACAGTGCAATTTATCGCAATCGTTTTGTTTCTTTGCGTCAGGATGGAAAATGTTTGTCACCCCGACAACAGGTAGCAGTAATTCTCAGGTTGATCATCCAATCACGGTGGCCTTCCAGTTGAGTGCATCAGTTGTGCGCAAAATCGACGTTAGCAAAAAATATCCATAATACCTTCCAGAAAAAAGTTACTCAAATTTTCAAAGCCTTTTTGAAGTGCAAACAGTCTTTAACAAGGTAATGAAATGAAATGAAATGATATCTTTATTTCCAGAAATTTACTTTGGTGGGCCTCCAAACAGAAAGCTACCATATGATAACTTGACGGGGTCTGGGGCCCTAAAGCAAAACAAGCATAGCAATCTGGCTGAAAAGTGTTATACATTGAAAAGACTCGTTATACAGCATATAGAGTTCTCTCAACCAACTAGGCATGTATGTACCTAAGTAACAATAAACAGAGTAAACAAGTGAAAGCGCAGGAACGTTCGGCAGAAAGTATATTATGCAAAACAAATATAGTTATTTATTTGGATGCCAAGCAAAAATATAACGCGTGTTTTTCAAAAAAAGAAAGAAAAGAAAAAGGCCTTTCGATAAAGTTCCACACGGCACACTTCTTTATAAATTAGAGTGTCTTGGAACACCATCCGAGATTGTCCATTGGATAGGTTCCCACATGTCTGATCACAGTCACTTTGTCGATGTTGAGGTCTTGAGGGTTATGCTTCCGGTATTCTGGGTGTTTTTTCGGGTATTGCTCAGGGCAGTGTGCTTGGCCCGTTGTTGTTTTTAACGTATATAAATGATATCGTCTCAGTTGTTAGCCAAGATGTAAATATTCGTTTATTCGCCGATGATTGTATTTTGTTCAATAGGATATCCACTGTTTCCGACCAAATATCCCTACATTCTTCCCTTGCCTCTATCTCCAGTTGGTACTGCGCATAGAAAATGCAGCTAAATTTTTTAAAAACAAGTACATTTACGTGTAACAAAAAAGTGAAGCCACTGAAGTTCACTTATCAATAAACGATGATGTGCCTGAATATAAATATCTCGGCGTAAAAATTTCCCGCGATCTCCGTTGGTCACAACACATTCAAAACATCTGTTCCTCCGCATCTCGTAAATTGGGCTTGTTGTAAATTGGGCGCTGCCCCTTCCGTTAAATTGCAAGCTCCTTGGTCCGACCGAAGTTAGAATATGGTGGCATTAGTATGGGACCCAAATACCAAAAAGGATGCGTCTTAGCTTGAGATGATTCAGAGGAGAGCTATTCGCTTCAGCTATAGAAAGTATAATCGGTTAGAATCCCCATCTTCATTAATCATGGCGAACAATATATCATCACTCCAGCATCGTCGAAAAATTGCGAGACTAAAAGTTTTGTCTTTGCTTTATCATAACAGACTCCGCATTGAATCAAGTCTATATTTATTCCCAATATTATCTAGGGAAACTAGGCACCATCATCAGTATCCCCTGGTACCAGTATTCGCTCGAACTGACATTTTTAAGTATTCTTCTTTCCCACGCACTATTACGGATCGAAACGCCCTCCCTCGTGGCATTCTTTTTTGCCCCCGACTTCAATGGTGCTCCTGAGAATCACACCTTTTGAATGTTATCCTTCCTGGTGTTTGTACATGCATTTCTATTGTATATTGGGCGTTGATTATGGAATATTTATTATGCTAATGGCGTTTATATATGTCGTTGTATAAACAATATATATGGTTGCCATGTGTTTCTTGTTTCTTATATGAATAGTTTTGTTGTTTGTATGTACCCCACACCTGCAGGGGCCTGTTCGAGGCCTGCAGTATGTCTAAATAATACTAGCGGGTTTAATAGCCTCATTTGCGATTAAATAACCCACTTTTATATTATTTACGGAGAGTGAAAACTAGCTGTGGTAAGTTACTCATTACTCAGACACAAGCAGTGCAACCGCACTGGGTCAAAGTAGCCGCAAAAGAATATGTGTGTTAATAATGTCCAGAGGTTAGCGGCCACAAAGCCAACACCTGTCTGCGTGATTACTCGAAAACACTAGCTTATATAATTGCAGAACATATCACTAACTGCCACGACCGACGGCCATGAGTCAATTAGTAAATGAACACTCAGGTATTAGTAATGCCGGGGTCACACTGCCTATATATAACACAAAAGGCAGTCTGCATACAGATTCGAACGCGACTCATCATGAGATACGTGCTTCGAATGCCGCGTGGCAATCCGTTGAGGTACTACAAACTAGGCAAGCGGCATTCGAACCTCGGATATTGCGGTGACTCGTGTTTGCAGACTGTCCTTTGCATAATGCATGACCAGTCTGACCCCGACTTAAAGGTTCTTTGCGAGGTTCTTGACAATGGATCCGAGTCGCGGCGCGTCGCACGTTACGGAGCCTCCGGAAGTCCAGCGATTTTCCTCACATCTGTGACCTCGCTGGCAGACCACCAAACTACTAAGACGTCCTTAAGCATAACAAATATTTAATTTCAATAAAATAAAAACTGTCGATTAAGACAGGTTACAAAGTAATAAACTGCAGAATATGGGCGCATTTGCTACCGGAGCGTGGTTAGGAAGGTGCTACATTGAAGTCCTTCTCACTCCGCTCCCCAATCCAGACTGACGGATCCGCGTGCAATAATCAGAGCAGGCGGAAAAGCACGTCCCAGGAATGCCCTCTTCGACACGCGAAGGGTTCAAGGGTTCAGGCACGCCCCGATAATAAGCCCTGGTCACCGGGCTCTAGATAGCACTCGACGAAGGGGTGTGACCGGACACCATGCACAGGACGCAATTTTAATCACGCTTGTGGGTCTGAAGCCCGTTTCTAAGCATCTGTCGCCATTACAGAGGCACACTTTCGTATCCTAGCGCTCGTTCACGTATTATGAAAGGGGACACGCTAAGCGAAAATAAATAAAGTTTTCCTCCACAAACATTCATACCCACTTCCCGAGCATTTTAAATAACTGCAAATTCACCGTCTACTAGTGCGCACCAAACTCCAATGTGGAAAACGAACTTCTGAGAAACAACATTCCAAAGTTCTTTCGTCAAGACACTCAGAACACCGGTGATGTGTTCTGCTTGCGTAATTGGCTGCCAGTGTTAATATCCAGAATCTATAATAATGCCATAATTAGCTTGAGTACCAGTTTCCCGAAATATAGCAAGCAATTAAAGATCTATGCAAATTTATTGTCAAAACACATGAAACCACTCTACTAAATAGCAAAGGCGCACAACGAAAAAACAACAAGAATATTACTTTTTTTTTTTGCATATCAGAATATTTTTTACAAGTATAAATTTGAGTAGTAGATAAAATAATAAAAATTTTTTATCGTAGTTTGTCTCGAGTAGTTCGCAATACACCATTGAGAAAAAAGTTGTAAACAATTGCCACGAGTCATCCCAAAAAGTCGAGACTCAAACAGAAAGAAACAGACAGCAGCGAGTGTCCGCGCCTGGCGCTACAATCATCGAGAATTTTCCGCAAAGCTGACAGTAGTTCGGTTAGGATACCGTTAGCATAATACTTAGAACCTAAGCCGAAAGTCTACACCGGTCAGTAGCACCCACTTACATCTCACCGCCCACGGGTCGAGGTTCCAAATGCCTCGCATCAGACTCAGCAGCCCCAAACTGCACTCGCTCGAGATTTCTGCGTTCAAGATGATCTTTGTCAGCTGAGAAGAGCCACTCCCCATGATGCGTCCAATCGCCTGGCGTATTGACTCCATCAGCGTCGGCTGAGCCGTTGTCGTTGCGTTCACATCTTCGGTCCTCACACCGGAGCCCAAAAACACGAACACGAGTAGCACGCAAAATATAGAGACACGCATCACTGAGGCCGATCGACTTGCGGGTAGTGAAAGTGTTTTTATAAAACCGAACGCCGGTATAAAGAGCTCGACAGACGTCGGGAAAAATGCCTTCTCTCCCATTTTCAACATGTCCTTGAATGCATATTCCGTACTATTTTAGTGCGTATTCGTTTCTTTACGCAATTTCACTGCGCTACCACAATTCCGTGTCAATAATCCCGTAGTGTTGAAAGTAAATGACGTATATCAAGTGACTTTTCCTCAGGGGAATGGAAAGCTTGCCAACGGGTTTGTCGAAAAGAAAACTTCAAGGAATATGCAGGGTCTCTTTTTCTTTTCTCTTTTGGCTTTCCAGATTTGTTTTTAAAATGTCGCAGGATCTACACTAATGCGGCCTATGCAGGCGCATTATACGGCCGGAGGGACATAATATAGGAAAGTAATCTTTCAGATAATTTGAATAATGAACTAATATTTTAATTAACTTTCAAATTAGCGGAAATAAGCATATGGTTCCAATTAGAAACTTGCTGGGTGCCATAAAAGACCACTAAATCACTATTTTTAGACTTTGAACATGTGGGAAGCGCAGCAGTGCGCTAAAGTTACCAGTCGTGCAACAGGCACAAGGTTGGCGGTGAGGAAACACGGATGATAAGAGACGGAAAACCGCGCGGGCGCCTATCGCACCCGTAGCCTTGCTCTTGCTGCATGAATAGGTAACTTTAGCGCTCCATCGTGCTTCCACGTGCTCCAAGTCTGTCTAAAATTTACTAATTTAGTTGTTTTAAACGACGCTTAGCAAGTTTCTAATTATAAGCTTAATGTTTATTTTTACTCCTTCAAGATTTTATACACATATTTTTGTTAATTATTCAACTTATTGTTACGATTCGCCCCCCTTTATTATGTACCACTAGCCGTACGAATTAAATGCAGAAAACGCGGTACTGTAGCTTTCACGACGTCTTTAGAACAAATCAGTAGAATCTTTAAAAACACCTGGTATAATTGACTGGCTGAAAAATGGAGAGTGTGTGGTAAAGAAACTTTCATAACAGTTGCGAGAAAAAAATGGTTTCGGATGTTTTAACGATTCACTTGAACTAGTAGATTAAACAGTGCATACAATAGAGGGTTTTAGGGAACCTTTTTTGGCACGTCTCACGCGGTACAACGGGCCTTTCGGTACGAACTGCGCATGCGCTATCACAGAAGACTCGCATATGCGCAGTGCAACGGAGGGCCCATCCTAACGTATCGGATGTGCAAACACGGTTCCCTAAAACTCTCTAATGTAACACGGTTTAGTACATCGCCAACCCGTAAAGATGTGCTGGTCAAGATAAGGATGCTATTTTATTACCAGATCTACTTTGTAAATAAAGACGATTACGCTTTCCTACCTGCAAGGACAGTGACAACCTGGAAATGAAGCAAGGAGTTTTGTAACCTACTGTCAATGCTTTATGCTTTCGTTGACAGAGGCGTAAGTACTTTCTTTGCTCGTGCATGAGATTGGTCCCGCTGCTATCCCTAAGACAGTCCAACAGCGCTGTTTCAGCGCTTCGGTCATACACGCACGTGTCCTTTCGCAGTGTAAACAGGCATTTACTGTAGCTCTTTGCTGGAACTTTTGGAGTTTAAACGTGTGTTCTCGGATGTTGGGTATACCTCACGAATCACCAAGGCTGCAAACCACGTCGCGTCGACTCGTTTTCGTGCACGACGTTTTTCGAATAAGCTGAGCGGCCAGCTTGGTCGTGGTCGGAGCTATAACACGAGTCTTTCGAATAAATTTAAAAACAAATATATATATATATATAAAATATATATAATGGAACATAAATTTGCATGTTACCTGAAGTGTGTAGCTCCCTTTTAATATTTTTCCACTTAAACCTGCTGTGTGCGGTGTGTCCTGCTGCAATCTGTATGGGGTACGGAACCCTTGTCAAGTGTTTTTCTTAACCCTTTGTCCCTCCAACCCTTTCCCAAATTACAATAAATGCAATGCAATACAAGCTGTATCCTACTCTGTAGGTCACGCCACCACTGTGACCACACTGTCTGCGTTTTAATTTGATAAATACTACGACGAAAAGATTAGGTCAGAATAAACACCAAACACTCGTTCCACATAGCTGATTCAACATTAATTTTGAACGAAACTCCTCAAACTATATGCTACCAACTAAGCGGAGAACAGGTCATGTGATCCCAGATCCCACCTCACAACGAGGAGCTGTGAGGTGGCACCACTTTTTCTCAAGGCTAATAGACTACTGAACATTTTCGAACAGATGTTTAGTCTGTTCCATTGTTCATGCCATAGTTCTAGACATTTTGACCAATTTACGTCGAAAGCGGATTGACCTCAAAACTTTCTCTTGAGCTCAACGATTATGGCAACAACCTCGCGATCTTAGCTATAAAACACGTTTTCGACCCCGTACGTTAGAATGTTCACTTCTCATGCGCGTTTAAGATGAAGCAGCTGACCACGACTATTTTTAATATTAAGGCATAAGGTATCGAGAAAGGTGGCAAACACTAGACGGGGTGGACAGCCTTGACGTATTGATAAAACAAAGATACGCTTCTTTGCGTATATTTTTTTTCCCAGGCGGATCGAACAGTTTCTACAATAATTTTGGTCCCATCGAATATATTTTTTTTCACGGAGATGAGACTACGCGGGTATGTAAGATCACTGAGCTTCGAGGAGGTTTGCTAGTGAATGCGGGTATTGAAGGGCTCCACCTTCCGCTCTATGGATTGTTGCTATTGGTAGTGAAACCATAACATATCAAGTGTCAAGTTCCTCCGAGGGGATGAGGGCAGGTCGAAAGACGAAACGACACATAAGTAGACGAACGAAAATTAATTTACTCACAAGCACAAACACAAAGAACAAAAAGGAAAATTATAATCAGAAGCGAAAGAGAAAATAATAGAGTGATTAAATAGCTATAGTCACTACAGTCAGCCTCGGTCATCTTTGAATGGAAGCCGAGAACACTCACAGTCTCGAGCGTTGATCTTGCTTGGGACGGAACCAGGCTTTGTTCTTCGATGTCATGGGTGTGGGTCCAAGCTTGCTAGGAGCTCTGGGCCACTCAGCACCGGTTAAGGTGTATCCACACGACGGACCGGGCCGCGGACCGATTGATCACGTGATGCGCGGCCCGCGGGCCGCCCGGCTGCAATGAGCATCCACACGGCGGACCAAAAGAGCAGACGACAGAGCGAACGGGCCGGTCTAGCCCTCGACCTCACAGCTCCGCCAAACGCACGCAGCGAGCTGCTTTGAGGCTATTTGTAAAGAGCCAAGATAGAGTTTGAACGAAAGAGACGTTTGGCCGCGGTGGCCCTGGCGTTGACTATTGAGGACGAGGATGACTTAAGTGAACCGAAAAGGGCAATCCCACAGAGCGGGGAATCGCTCCACGAGCGCGATGAATTAAAAAGTTGCATCGTCGCACCATGCCGCCATCGTCGCACAACAAAAGGTTCGTCCTTTTCCTCTTCAACAGTTGGAGCCAAAAGAAAACGACTTTGGATTTGGATTCCAATCCAAACAACAAAAGTCAGCTTGTTGCCAGACTTAGCGCTTCAACTATACTAAAAACGCCGCGGTCTGCCGCCAAGGTCCGGGCGAGAAAAGTCGCTTGGCATTTCTCAGAAGCGCGGGCCGCGGACCGCCGGCGGACCTCAAAGACCGGTGACGTAAGATCACGTGATGCGCGGCCCGCGGACCAAAACAGCAATTTGGTCCATCGTGTTGATACACCTTTAGATGGTGTCGCTTGACCAACCAGGTACGCGGCCTGGGTTGACAGGTCTGTTGCGAGGCCGCCCCTTCGTGTCCGTCTTCGAGCTCAAAATCCAATGCTCCGAGCTTCTGGTGCGAGCAGCAAGCACGACGTCGCTCCGGCTCGATGGTGGTGAAAAGACCTGGAGCGGAGCCAGGGTTCACCAGGTGCGAAGCCTGGTCTGCCGGGAGCGTTGGCGGGTCAACTGCCGCCCTTCAGGTTCAGTCGTCGAATGTCGTTTTTACCCGCGAGCTTTTTCTTTGTCCTCGAGCTTTTTCCCCTTCTTCATCTTCCGCTTTAACCGTCACTTCAGGAACGTGACACCCCCCCTTCTTCAAGAGCCTCACTTCCTGAGGCGGAGAGACGGCAAAGTTCTGATGAGATGTGCGTCACGTCGTTGGCGTCGCTTATCTTCCTCACAACACTTACAACACGCAAACGCATAGAAACATCAACGTACACATAAAAACAAAATGAGACCTTAATATTCGCACCAGTCTTACACTGTTCATAACACTTGTTCAGGCACAGCAGTTTATCCTTTGAAAGTTTCGGCCAGACGTCTGCTTCTGGAAACCTTTCTGTAACTTTTCTTTAACTTTGTTCCAACATGGACTCAAAGCTCCCTGGTAAATTATATAGGCTAGTGACGGCTCCTCACACGCGACTCATAAAGTCAGCCCCCACGTTGTCTCTACCCTTAATATATTCCACATGAAAACATTGATCTTCTAGCATCATACTTCATCTCATGACTCGACTGTTGGTGTGCTTGGCTTTGTTCAAAAACTCCAAAGCTGATGGTCGGTCTAGTCTCGGAACGTCCTACCATACAAAAACAACTTGAACCTGGCAACGGCCCATACCAAAGCCAAACATTCTTTTTCCACCGTTGCGAACTTCCGTTCTGCATTACCCAGCTTTCTGCTTGCATACGCTACTGGATGTAACGTGCCATCTTTTTCTTGAAGCAAGACTGCACCCACGCTTTCATCAGAGGCGTCAGTTCTTAGTACGAACTCGTTTTCTGGGTTCGGTGCTAATAAGATGGGCGACTGCCCCAATCTACACTTCAACTGCTCGAAAGCCTCTTCTTGCTTTGGCCCCCACTCAACCTCATTCCGCGATCCTTTTTTAGTTAGCTCCACTAGTGGTTCAGCCAGACGAGCATAGTTCTCTACAAATTCTCGATAGAACCCCGTAAGACCGAGGAACGATCTGACTTGTCTCTTTGTAACAGGTCTCGGGACATCTTGAATCTTTTCTATGAATTTAGGATCCGGTGATATCTTCCCTAGCCTAATATCGTGTCCCAAGAAGCTGATTTCTTCGAATCCTAACTCGCACTTCTTCGGCTTAATCGTGATGTAGGCCGCTCGCAGGCGTTGCAAAATATGGCTGAGCGTGTCAACGTGCTCCTTCCACGAACTCGTCGCGACTAGAATGTCATCAATGTAATGATGCGCGTCTGGGATACCGTCCAGCAACTTGCGCATTAGCTTCGTGAATGTAGCTGATGCGGTTTTTAAGCCAAAAGGCATAAAGTTGAACTGGTAGAGTCCACTCGTTGAGGAGAACGCTGTCTTCTCCTAGGCCCTTTCCTCCATGGGTATCTGCCAATATCCCTTGGCCACATCAAGCTTCGAAAAAAAGCGCTTCTGTTCTGTTTTGGCAAACGTGACGTCGAGTCTCGGTATCGGCTCCGCATCGGGTTTGAGGACGTCATTTAGTCTCCTGTAATCTATACAAAATCTATTTGACCTGTCCTTCTTTTTAACGATCACCACTGGCGCGTTGTAAGAAGACGTGCATCTCTCGATCACACCTAGCGCCAACATCTCGGAGATCTCTTCCTCGACCGCCTCTTGAACCGACTGCGGAAGTGGATATTGTTTCACATGTACTGGTCGTGTCGTGGCTACTTGCAGATCACACGTCACGAGGTGTGTTCTTCCTGGAAGATCGGAGAAGATGTCTCGGTAATCTTCGATTAGCGCACGAACCTCGCTACTTCTTTCTGTGTCCAAGTTCTTGTTGATATTCACATCTTCCCATCCTTGCTGCTTCGTCCAACTCGCTGTGGGAATTTCCTTGACGTCTTCGAGACTTAGCCCTACTGTGGTCTCCTCCTTGACTGCCGCAGCAATACTAGAGGTTGTCTTCTCTTGCCGTGTCATCTCCCTCTCCTCATATTGTTTTAACATGTTGACATGAAAAACCTTCGCCTTGCCTCCCACGTCTAATTCATAATCAACTTCATTCTTCCTTGCCGTTACTACGAAGGGCTCTTTCCATTGCATAATCATCTTGTTGGCATTTGTTGGCAGAAGTATCAAAGCCGAGTCGCCTGGTCTCATCTTGCGGTTGGAGCTCCTTCGGTCGTAGTAACCTTTAAATTTAGCTTTGGCTTCGTCCAAACATTTGTGTGCCAGCTCGTACGTTCTCTCCAGTTTTTCCCTTAGCTCAAGCATATAGCTGTACGACGTCTTTACTTCCTTCTTCAGCGTTTCGCTTGACCATACTTCTTTTAGAAGTCGCCAACGGACCTCGCATTCTTCGGCCGTAGAGTAGTTCGAATGGTGAAAACCTAAGACTCGACTGCGGCACCTCTCTGTATGCAAACAGCAGCGCTGGAAGGTACCGGTCCCAATCTTTTGGTCGCTCTTGGCACATCCTCTTTAGCATTTGTTTGATAGTGCCGTTAAAACTTTCCACTAACCCGTTGCACATGGGGTGGTAGGGTGTGGTGAGCAGGTGCTTCATCGATAACAAGCGACTGACTTCTTTCATGAGGCCAGATCTAAAGTTAGCCCCGCGGTCGCTGAGTATCTCTGTCGGTACCCCATAGCGTGTAAACATTTCTACCAACGCTTCGGCCACCTGATGAGATCCGATGCTTTGCAACGCTACCGCGTCCGGGTATCTCGTTGACATGTCTACCATGGCCAAGATGTACTTGTTTCCCGCACTTGACATTGGTGCGATGGGTCCAATAATGTCGATTGCCACTTTCTGGAATGGCGTCTCAACTGTGGGCATATTCCCCAAAGGCGCCCTGCCCACTTTGCCTTTTGGCACCGTGCGCTGACAGACGTCACATGATCGGACGTACCTTTTGATATCGCTTTGCATCCCAGGCCAGAAGAACTCTTCTGTCACCAAGCTTAGCGTACTCTTCATCCCTTGGTGCCCGGACATTATGCCATCATGCGCGAGTGTTATCACTGCCGGTCTGAACTTCTTCGGGAGTACAAGGTGAGTTGTCTTCCTCCCCGACGAGTACTCAACAGATCTGTGTAACAGGTCGTTTTCACGAAGAACTGAAACTTTGTTCTAGACTTAGGCTTTCTCGTGATTTGCCCAACCACATCAAAACACCTATTAAGTGTGTCATCTTCTCTCTGCTCTCTAGCGAGTGCCTCTGGAGTTGTATCGATCATTGATACCTGCGGTACCTTCAGACATGTATCTTTGTTTTTCTTTTCTCCACTTCGCGTGACGCTCGTATCGTGAACGCCAGCAACTTCCGCTAGAATCACCTGACATTACTCTTCATTGTTATTGACTGAGCCGGACCGTCCGTTAACATCAGACTACCTTTCCGACCGTCGACACAGCTCGACCCGGTCGTCTGGGCTCTCAGGTGCCACTTCATTTGACTTTTCCCAATCCGGGTCTGGATCGTCCGCATTTCGGACTTCCGGAATGGTCCCAAGCACCAGATCTTACAATGGATTGCCGATACAATTCGCTAGAACCGTGCCTGTGTAGAACGGCGTCTGGACCGAAAGTTTCGCTTCAGGCAGATACTTGACCGTGCGGTCCAAAAAAAAGACGGCACTCGACTCTCCGATGAATTTATCGAGAGGAACCAAGTCCTTCCTGATCACCACAGTGTTCCAGCCGGTGTCCCTGAGTACCTTTATTCGTCGGTTCCCGAGTCGTCCCTCAACCACAGGTATGTTATCTGCTAAGAACTTTGGAGGATTCCCAAAGGCAGCGTTCACCACCGGTACCTTATCTCCGCTCCTCAGAGTGACGAAGGAGTCATCTGGCTCGTCCCAATCTGCTGGTGGCTTTGTCCACAGGCAAGAGGCCTGGTGTTCTCCGTGCGTTCCTATTTTGCACTGATTAGCCCTGTGACCCGTTCGTCCGCAGTTCCAGCACGTTGGTGCTTTGCTCGCTTGAGCCTTACTCCGACAATTTTCTGCCTTATGTCCTGCTTTCCCACAAAGAAAGCAGCGGCTGCTTCTCCTGGCCTCACCTTTATTATTATTAGCTGGATCTCCTGCACTCAGTTTCTTTCCAGTCTCTTCTTTCTGTTTGCCACCTGTGCTCAATTGCACTTGCGCCTCTAAAAAGAGGTCAGCTTTTGCTGCCACTTCATCCAAAGTTCGGCAGTCCCTCTCTTTAAGGAATACAGCTAGCTTGCTTGAGCAGGTCCCAAGAAACTTTTCCACCAGAACCGTGTCTCGTAGCGCTTCGAAGGTCTTTTCGATTTCTGACACCTCAACCCACCGATCAAAGTAACCTGCCAGCCTAGCGGCGAACTGCCTCCTAGTTTCACCCTCCTCGGGCTTAGCATCCCGAAATCTCTCACGGAATCCTTCCTTTGTATAACGGAATCTCTGGAGCAAAGCCAGTTTCATCTTCGGGTAGTCTAATGCATCTCCCGGTGTTATTCGTCCGACTACCGTGAGCGCTTCTCCGGACAAGCACAAGCTTAAAGTTGTAGCCCATTTTTCTTGAGGCCAACCCAACCCTGTCGCCGCACGCTCAAAACGCTGCAGGTACGCATCTAGGTCGTCCTTCCGCTCGTTGAATTGCGGGATCACCTTATGAGGACTCCCACGGAGAGTTTGGACTGGCGCTGCTCCGAGTCTCTCATCAACCCTTTCCTGCCGACCTCGTTGTGCGGCGATTCTAAGTTCCAGAACTTCCTTCTCTTTCTCTAAAGTAGCCAACTTACAACGTTCTGCCTCGCGGTCATGAGCCCTTCCTTCTCTTATCCGTGCTCTTTCGTCATCTACCCATTTCTTCAACTCGGGCCCAGCGTAACCCAACTCCTTTCCGGACGCGATTAGCCTCTCGGCCTCCATGACCCCGGATGCCTTTCGCCCTCCGACGCTCCTCTACCTCTCAGAAGAACAAGACGTCAGAAATGGGCCACGAATCCTGGTAGGCTCGCCAATTGTCAAGTTCCTCCGTGGGGACGAGGGCAGGTCGAAAGACGAAACGACACATAAGTAGACGAACGAAAATTAATTTACTCACAAGCACAAAAACAAAGAACAAAAAGGAAAATTATAATCAGAAGCGAAAGAGAAAATAATAGAGTGATTAAATAGCTATAGTCACTACAGTCAGCTTCGGTCGTCTTTGAATGGAAGCCGAGAACACTCACAGTCTCGAGCGTTGATCTTGCTTGGGACGGAACCAGGCTTTGTTTTTCGATGTCACGGGTGTGGGTCCAAGCTTGCTAGGAGCTCTGGGCCACCCAGCACCGGTTAGATGGTGTCGCTTGACCAACCAGGTACGCGGCCTGGGTTGACAGGACTGTTGCGAGGCCACCCCTTCGTGTCCGTCTTCGAGCTCAAAATCCAATGCTCCGAGCTTCTGGTGCGAGCAGCAAGCACGACGTCGCTCCGGCTCGATGGTGGCGAAAAGACCTGGAGCGGAGCCAGGGTTCACTAGGTGCGAAGCCTGGTCTGCCGGGAGCGTTGGCGGGTCAACTGCCGCCCTTCAGGTTCAGTCGTCGAATGTCATTTTTACCCGCGAGCTTTTTCTTTGTCCTCGAGCTTTTTCCCCTTCTTCATCTTCCGCTTAAAGCGTCACTTCAGGAACGGGACATCAAGTAATGTTAACAGACTCATCGGCTTCCAGTCATGTTTCGGTAATGTATATTACATCATAAGTAAATGAATTTTAGGACAAGAATGCAACTAACACGTTTCAAGTTTTGAGAATACTCCCGACGTTACAGTGCAGTATAGAATGTCATGCTTTTTTCAGTACAACCAGTTCGCCGTGGTGACAACATTTTGTTTCAAAGTCCAATTTAAAGGTTTAGATGAGGTAACGATGTCAGGGTGTCGTTGCTGTCGGTTGGCGACTCCAGTTGTGTGTGTGAGAGAGGGGGGAGATGGTAGAAAGTTAAAAAAGAACACCCCTTTATCTTACCTCACTTCAATGGTTCGGCTAAGCCACAACAAGATTATCTGAAGGACAATATTCTGTTCTTTAAGTTCTATACAAGTATCATTTGAGCTTCTTTGTGTCTTTTTTTTTTCCTTGAAAGTACATTGCACGACGTTTATACACCAGTCTTTTTACGGAACCCTCAGCCTTCAAACCAGTGCTCTTGTGTTTTGCGCGTGATTACTAATGCGAAAGTACGAGGGGCGTTCATAAAGTTCGTATTATCGGCACAAAGAATTTAAAAAAAAATTGAACAAAACAGGCATCAACATGAGCGCGCGTCCCTCTAGTTTCCACACAGTATAAACATCGCATGCTATAGTAGCTCGGAACGCCGCTAGGGAGTCGAAACAAAAATGTCAACGCCCCTCGGTACCAAGCACATGCAGTGATCCGTTTTCTCCATTTGAAGGGAAGCAATGCCAAGGATATTCATTTCAATCTGGGAGCGTTGTTCGGGGACAACGCCCCAGTTTATGACACTTTGGTTAAATGGCGGAGACGCTTCCAGTGTGGCCAAATAAGAGGAAAGCACTTCAAGGACGGTGACAAAGTGATTGCTGAAGTGGAGCGATTCCTGAACGCTCAAAACGAGGAGTTCTATAACAATGGCCTCCGGTATGTGGTGCATCGCTAGAAAAAGTGGGTAACTTTTGGTAGCGAATATGTAGAAAAAGTCTCAAATCCTACTCGAGTTTGATTGCTGAATCTCTATTCCTTCGTGACAATAATACGAACTTTATGAACGCCCCTCGTATTAACAGTCCCATGGAGCGAACCGACGTCATTAGCTATGAAGCCGCGCCAAACGGCACTTTCTCCTGTCCCAATAGAGCGAAGCCTATCTTGTGTAGCAGAAATCTGATGGATAGGCTCTCATTGGCTGACGCGCGTCATCAAGGAACGAGGATCCCATTGGCTCTCGCGCGGCGTAGTTCCAAAGGGACGCCATCATAGAAGCCCTCTCTATGGCGGCAGAGCGCACGCAGCGGCTCGGCCGCCGATAAGAGGTGCGGCGGTGCGGGCCTGGCCTCACAGCCTGCTTGGGCAAACTCCGGAGGGGCTGTTCGGCCGAGCTCAGCGCGGTGCGGCCACTTCACGAGAGCGCGCGCTTGGCCGTCCACGCTACTACGCCGAAGACGAACTAAGGGAGCGGTAGAACGATATTCATGCTTTCGCATTAACAGCTCATAAGAAGTGCTTAGGTGTCCTCGGACTTTTATTAGTATTCAGTTTGGTTTTTTTTTTTTCTGGACTGATGGAAGGTCCATTGGAAGGTCCATGACTTGGGGGTGAGGGGGAGGGGGGGTCGTCGCAATACGTGTGTATATTATAGTGTCGTCTGGTTACTTCGGTGGGGGGGGGGGGGGTGCTGAAGCCCCACAAGCCCCTCCCCTAGCTACTCCACTGGTGTTACGACTGCCTTCCTTGGCTCCGTCCTGGAGTTGGCGTTCACCTGTTGCAAACGGCGGCAAAGCCTCTTGTCTCGTTGGGCCCCGGCGCGGGCCAACGACGCTAGACAGTCACGCTCAGATTCCCTATACCAACCTTTGAAACATCGGGCCGGTGGTCGCCTTCGATGGGGCTCTAAACACAAAAAAGATCATCTTCCGGAGGCCAAGCGACGATCTGGGACCTTCTGCCCTCACAAGGAGAAACACCGGCGTGCGTGTGTGTATGTGTGTGGGTCTCTCGGTGTTGTGTTTCATTTCGAGCGGCAAGAGCGTTGGCTCCTTGCATCAGCCACCGGAGCGCGGCAAGAACGTCGACGGGTTGCATCATCCCCATACAAAGATGGTCTATGGTCGGCTATAGAAAATCCTTTGTATCGCCGGCTATAGAAATTGGCCCAATTAGCTATTGCCGCTTTTATGGCTTTCTATAGCTTTCCCTATGGTTTCTTCTGTGGCTGTTTATAGCTTTTTTAATAGAAAGCTATAGAGTTTTGTATGGTTTACTGTATGGTTTTCTTTAGCATGGATGGTATATCTTCCTATGGACTTTCTTTTCGTTCCTTTAGCCGCCTATTGCTCTCTGTATGGTCCGCTATAGCTCAATATAGTTCGCCCTATGGTTCTTTATAGACATCGTGCCATAGCTGCATATAGACCAACACGCGGACCTGACGTCACGCAGCTGCGGCGGCACTATCGACGGCACTGCTCATGCGCAGATGCTTCCCTTCATGTGAATTCGGTTTCATGCGCACGCGCAGTGCCCACACCTGCTGTGGGCAAGCGCGGGCTTGTTTGTAAACAGCGTGTCGGTCTATAGCTTTTCCTATGCTTCCTTTAGCCGTCTATGGCATCTTGTATGGTCTGCTATAGAGATCTCGATTGATCTTTCTAGACATCGTGCTATAGCAGCCTATGGCTTTTTCTCTGGTTTCTTAGCCGCCTATTGCTCTCTGTGTGGTTTGCAATAGCTTATTGCAAACCGTGTATTTAGAAATAACAGAAACTTGGATATCTCAAACTTAGTTAAGACGTTTGGAACTTGATAAACCCATTTAAAACATCGAGCAAACCTTTCAACAACAAAAAATGCACTCGCCCAAGTTTTTGCAAAAAGGCAGGTAAACAGACACGAGGGATAGTTTTCAAATCTCCTAGAAGGTTATGACACACAGATTATTCTCTGGACAAGTAGAAGCTAAGCAATCTGTAATATGTGAAGAGGTACTACTAAGCGTTATACAACTGCGAAGAGTGCAAACCAAAAAAAGAACCAAAGGTAATTCCTGGGTAGTGTCTAATCTCCCGGCAGCCGGGAGACTTTTTTCCCCGGAATTCTACCCGCAGTTGCCACTCATTGGCGCTGCACTTAGTTGATCGAACGACGTTTCATCAACACATAGTTTCATCAACACGCAATGTTTTATGAACAACCTTATGTCGCATTTTTTTCTTTTTTTTTGTAACGAGTTGCTGCAGATTCGCCATGAAGTAGCTTGCACGGGTGGCCTGGGTCGGTGAGCACGCGCCTCAGAACACATGCGCTACAAATGCCCCTAGAGCGTGCAATTCGCGTAACGAGTGTCGACGAAACGTGTGTCCATGAAACGTATATCTACGAAAAGGTGGCCCTGAAACGTGTTTTCGCAAACCGCAGGGAGAATAAGAAAGTCAGTATTCTACCTGAAGTTGTTACATGATTTCAGAGAGCTAATGGCAGGCGACTGTCGGTAGAATTTCGAAGAAATTATTCTCCCGGCAGCCAGGAGGTAAAAACTGCCAGGAGATAGACACTGCAGAACGGTCATTTGTCGCCGAGTAGGTTGCAGCACACTTACGTTGAAAATACCGGACTTGAAAGATGCAATCCGATATATATGTCGATACGGGCACTACAGAACAACCACTCAAACGGAAAAATGACAATGACGGGATCCGTGAAGATTCACCACGATGTGGCACAAGCTGTCATTTGCCGAATCGAACACTGAACGCATCACAAGAATGTCTTGGGCTTCTTTGAAGAAGTCGCTTGTTGCCGACATACGGATAGGACTTTCCAATCGAGATTCCATTTACCAGAACAGCGAAATCCACAGCAGCCCTGCGGGCCGCACCACACACCAAACTAGGTTCCGCAAGCAGGCATTCCGGGATTGACAACGGCTAATGCGTCATCTGTCAAACCACGTGATCGCGCTTCTGCCGTTACCCGCGCACAGAGAGCGGAGTCAAACGATAAAAATTCAACGGTTTATTGGTCCGGCGAGTGCGCGCCTTCTACCACGTTTTCAGCTTAGGGAGAGAGGAAAAAAGAGAAAAGAGGTGAAAAGGCAGAGCTAATTCAAGGCCAGAATGGGGTTGCGCAGACAAAGGCTAATCTTCAAGGGCATCCCAACAGTGGACACAACGAGAGGATGTGTCACTTGTATCCTCTTGAAAGTTCGACCCCAGCTAGATAGTGCAGTAAATGCTATGTGTGGCCTTCGGCTTCGGGCAGGAGCCGTGTTCTGCGTTATCACTTGGAGACTGTACCAACGTGACCATAACCGGAGACACGATGGGCCTAAAACACGCATAGCGTCTGCTCTGCTGTTAATACCGAGTGACCAGGACAGCTTCATGAAGGCCAGCTTTTGGACATCCAAAGAAGCTGCCCAGCCCAGAAGTAACCCAAAACGGGGCAAGTTTGAAGATACCCTATTTTACGCCGTGTAACCCACATTATAATTTAAAATGAACAATTAACCGCGAATATTTTTGCGCACGATGTTCACAAATATATACAGGGTGTTTTTTCTGTTTTCTTTTTTTTTTACAGATTTGATTAAAAAATGCCATGAACACTACACTTTTGCGGTTTGCGCGAGTGAGTTATACGCCCAGGAGGACATAATGTGGGTGGCTGATCTTTGCGATAAGTCGGATAATTAATTAAAATTCGTTAATTAACTCTTTAATTAGTGAAAATAGACATATGGTTTCAATTAGAAACTTGCTGAGCGTTATTGCAAACCACTAAATCAGTCATTTTCAGAAAGACTTTCACCTCGTGATAAGCGTAGAAGTGCACTAAAGTTAGCACTCGTGAAGCAAGTACAAGGCTAGCGGTTGCGGTAAGGCGCCCGCGCAAATTTTCCGTCTCTTCTCTAGCCCCAGCCTTGTACCTGCGCCACGAGTGGTAACTTTAGTGCACTACTACGCTTCTCACGTGCTCAAAGACTTTCTAAAAATTACTGACTTAGGGGTTTTGCACGACGCTCAGCAAATTTCTAATTGGAACCATAAGACAATTTTCACTACTCAAGAAGTTAATTACAAATTTTACTTAATTATTCGACTCATCGGAAAGATTAGCCACTCACATAATGTCCCCCTGGCCGTATAACTCCTTCGCACAAACCGCATAAAGGTAGCTTTCATGACTTTTTTTCAAACGAATCTGTAAAAAACAAAAAAAACACCCTGCATATATATATATATATATATATATATATATATATATATATATATATATATATATATATATATATATATATATATATATATATATATATATATATATGTTTCGGCACGTTTCGGCAGTACCACTGCCGAAATGTCGACAGACGTCAGGCTTTCGACGTTTCGGCCTGAAGAAGGCAGTGCCTCTGCCGAAACGTCGACGGACGTCAGGCCCCTTTCTTATTTTTATTCATTTTTTATTCTTAATTCTTTACTCTATTTTACATTTAACAATTTATTTTTTCTAAGTTGTTGTGTTTTTTAACTTTGACTTTTATTCCGTCCTTTTTGAAGTTTTCTTTTTTCTTGCGTAGCTAGCGTTCTTGTGCCTAGCCTTCATTATTCTTGTAAACTTATACAACTTATTTTCGGCACTTCACCCTTTTTTCTTGGGTGACTTTTTTCGCCATTAAATTAGAATTTTATTTTTATAATTCTACGGCTGCTGTGTCCGTGCACTTTACTTTTGCCTATAGATATTTATTTATTTTCACCAAAAAATTTAAAATTATGTGTACACTGTTAGGTTTGCAGTTTTTAAACTTTAATTAGGGAATCTGCATCGCTGCGGCATTTCTGATTACATGGTTTAAACACTTTGTGCCGTAATGTGTTTTACATTTGTGAGTTCAGTCTATAGCATTGTCATTAATTACAATCTCTGCGCGCTACGATAACACATGGTGGGGCTGTGTGCTCCAAGAGGCATATATTGCATTCGACGAAGTGGTATAAAAATAGAAACAATTAGTCACATTGCAGTGCTTTATTTAGGGTTCTCAAAGGTTTCAGTCAAAATGGATACTCTAAGCCGTTCTGCCTCTGTCCTCGCGTTCTGTGTCGGATTTTGTCCATCACGCCCAGCTAGAAAAGAAAAAGAGGAAAGAAACAGGTATAAATTGAAGCATAATATTAATAATAATAATAATAACTATTTCATCGATTATGATGGAGCCCCAAGGAAGAAAGCTGCAGCGCGCAGTTTGACTGGTCTTCGGGCCCCTTACACTAGTCAACGACGAGCATGCAGAAAATAAAAAGAGCACATATAGAGTAGGAACACTGCACATCTACGATTCATACGCATACAAACTAACGTTCCCATACATACAAAGCATAAAGCCCATGCATCAGGCACATTCATACACCCACACATATGATAAATCTATTAGAAGAGTGGTTCTAAAACACTCATGGCTGGGGGCTACCCTTCTGGTCTGGTAAAAGTGACGGGGACCCCTCCATGACAAAGAATGAGAAGGGTGGGGAGACTACAATGGTAAATGAAAGAGTAACCCTACCATATTTGCTGGAACACAAAATATATGAGTAGGCCCCTAATTAAAATAACTGAGCACAAATGAAGCAGATGTTTCAATGTAGGCAGGCCCAGCCTTCAAAGAGAAAAATGTATTTCACAGAGCGCTCGCTCATCCTAGATAAGATTCATTTATCGATTGTGCTGGTCACATCAGCCTCTGAACTTCCAGAACCAACCACATACCTGTCCAATCTGTGGTGCTTGCAATGACACACTCACCTTACTGTTTTGCACCAGTGCTGCCGCGCACAGCTTTCCCACATTGCACCGGTGTTCGCGGAGAAGCGGAGGCCAGGGGGAAGCGCTTCCTCACAGTCAACTAGATGGAGAACAATTTTTTTTTTCTCAGGATCATAGATCGATCCCTAACTTCAAAAACCAGTGCTAAAAAAGTAGACCTCTATCCGAATCAACCGTCCAATTCTATCATGAAATCGACTTGCTTTATAATATTGTGATATTAAGAAACACCGCACAAAGTATAACATTTGTTGTGTCTACAAGAGCAAGAAGCTTCATTGTGTAGCTTGACTAACAACCAGGGAGTATGCAGACCCCCATTTGGGGACCACTGTACTAGAAGTCAAGCAAAGAGTTTCCGTAAAAAAAAAAAGAAAAAAACTCCGGTGCTGCCAACTTTCCTTTTGATCCAAAATATCACAAACTTCAGGCCTTTCTTCAGACACTTCACAATAAAACATTGTTTGAAGTTTTGTGACCAGAATCCAACATCCTGAAAAGTGATAAATACATTAATTTAAATGCCAGTACGCCAATATAAACAAGTTATATCCATGTTACACAGGCAGCCTTAACCTCAGTTACGCTAACCATGGTTCGTGGCCTCTAAACTGAACCGAGATGCTATTACATGTCTCCATAGATCCAAGTTGACAAGAAAACAAAACCAAGTGTGGGGTTAGGTAATCACTATGAATAATGAAGCAGATTAATTATCAAGGCATATTGCATTGTTCATAGGCCTCTTCAACCGCTTTTAACTTATTTGAATTAAATATCTACCGTAGAAGCCTCACTGTCATCGGCAGCACTAACTCCCAAGAACAAAACATTAACAAAAAATAAAAAAAAAATAGAATTCTCCTTTCTCCGAGACGTGCTGTGATTGCTATAAAGGCAGCTTTAACCCCTAGGTATGGCTCCTTCAAGAATATTTGCTGCTGCAATAGTTTCTACATGACTCCCCCAGCATTCTAAAACAGTGAGTACGTTGCCACAACTTGCGGATGCGGCGAAGTGGTGGACGGCGCCATGTTGAACGCGGTTAGAAAGCCCGAAGCGAGCCCGCCAACCTCAGTCTGCTTTAGCCATGGTTATCGGGCTAACTGCAGCTTGGTTTGCTGTGTAACTGCGGTTAAGCGTGACTGCGGTTGGCTTAAACGTGGTTAAGGCTGCCCATGTAAGAAGGGTACTAGAGTTGCATAAATTTCAACTGACACTATAGTTATGTGAGGCAGTCATTCAGTACATGCATGGGTGCAAAAGACTATCAGAGAGGAGATGATATATGCTGTGACAAGACCGAAAACACAAAGAGGAACCGTCATGCAATTCCCTCTTCTCAGAACTCATGATTTTATCTACCAAGAAGAAAATATAAAAACAATAGCTTACAGACGCGTTTTGAGATTCAGCATGGTTGTGTTCGCACAGAAGCAAACTTTTAGGCCAGCTTGATCATGCTGACAAAGACCGGGAATGCACAGAATGTGTTGACGTCACTCAAACGCATGCTGTGCGTGCTCGGGGACAATAGATAATGGTCACGTGTCCATATGACCACCACTGGTCGCTATTTCCAGTGTGATCACATGGTAGACTGGACCCCACTGACTATGCTCACATGATCACAAATGAATGACTGTCTCAGGCAAAGATGCCACTGTCTCCTGTTTTCCATACCCTTTCCTGGCTGGTGGTAACAGAAAATTGGAATCAACAACCAGCAGGGACGTGGTCTCTACCTCTCTACTGAGCTCATTTAAGAAAGGAAGGAAGTGCAGCATGTGTGAAACTGACACCTTATGGCGAACAGACCGAGAGGAGTGGGTCTTGAGCCTGTTGATTCTTTGTTTATTGGCGTTCCAGCTTTCGGAACCATGGATGGTGCAGCTCTCTGCCTCACAGTGAAGAAAAGGCTATGTTTTGTATAGACCAATAAGCTGTATACAATTTTCTGCGTGACTGCCCTTCTAAAGATGCGCATGCAACGCCTTATTTATACCGATTCTCTGCACACAAAGAGTGCAGGCCCATGACGTAAAAGAAAAACGTTAAACAAGAACTTCTTCTTTGGCATTTGGGATTGCATGCCAAGGACAGTTTTGCTGGGTCGGTGGTTTCAGACTTTCCAGAGAATTAGGTGGGTGCCAAGTCATTTTGACACATAGCTACTTTTTTATTTGTGGAGCTGAAGTTGCCCAAGTAGAAAAATGCCCGTAGAACACCCGAGTTAGCAGTACAGACTTCTTGTTCAGAGGGCGACAACGAGCACGCAGCGTGCTCGTGATGTGTCTGACTGACTCTCGACACAATTAAGTTTCACAGCTTTTTTATGGCAATTGTTAACTTTTTAGTCAAGAGCCTCACAGAATGCAGGACTTCCTTGTGATGCTCTGCTAAAAGTAAGTTATTTTCCTCTTATGTATCACTGGATAACCAGCAAATGTCGCTTAATTGGCACATTGTACTCTGCAGGTATTCCTAACTGTTTTTTTTTTGCGTACAGGGGAAAGTTAGCATAAGCATATGTTCCAGAAATTATTAAACGTTGTAAAGGACGCTAGCATGAACTCATGCACGTGCAAGTTGACGAGGTAGCCAATACAATATAGTGTATTCACATAATGTCAGACTGCCTTTGAATGTGAGTTACCACACACAAACATGGCCGCTAAAGGTACAAAAGGCAATGAGTCACTCTCCTTATACAACTGGGTATAGATCACTTTGTCTTACTTCAGTTCTCTTAAGGATTCTGAGTAAATGTTTAGATCTATCTATTGACACTCATGTTTTTAGGTGATGAACAGCCTGCAGATCATCGGCAATGCGGAATCCATGGATCAATTTGAAATCGCGATGTACTAAGAAGTTGTGGATAGTGTGAAATATTTCCTGGGCGACATGCTGCACTGTGTTGGAGTATGAATATTAAACAAGCTGTGTATGAAAGTGTCACCCCCTTTCTCCTTCCTCCCCCAAAAAATTATGTTGGTTTGCCCCCACCGAGAGAATATTGTGCTGACACTCACGGGTATGTCAGACAAGGCTTACTCTCACAAACATGATAAATATATTAGAACTGAAGCAATCACTTACCGTAAGTAAAACCAATTCTGCCAATATCCTTTTGATCCAAAATATCACAAAGTGGAGACATTTCTCCAAGCATTTGACTATAAAACATTGATTCATGTTTTCCGACTCGAAGCAAACCTCCTGGAAAGTAAAATTTTACATTGACATAAATGCCAGAATGAAAATATAAGCAAGTTAGAGTTTCATATTTGCAAATAACACTTGCGATGCAAAGCAATGTTGCAGTGTATAAGCATGGGTACAGAAGACTGCCAGGGATAAGTTGACGTGTGCCGTGAAACGCCTCTAAAAAACATTTACAACAAATTAGAAAAAAATGGCTTAAATTATTTTTGAGATAGTCATGGTGATGGTTGCACATATCAGGACAAACCCTGTTTCAGAAATTTGTATAAAGGGCCCTTGCTTGTGAACTGTGATTCAAGTAAGGCAACTTCCTGAGCTATTAGGCGTCGGCAGCTACTGTCTTGCTTGTAATGTGCAGCATCCCCAACTTTCTGGAGTTGTATCCGCTGGGTGCTGTTGTATCCACTGTGTCAACTGTCAACACCGGCGAAGGTAAAAATATTCATTTTACCAATAGTGTCATTCTTATATATCATACCATATGACCGAACAATATTAGACACATAAATAATATATCTGCAAAATTGTCACTTTTCCCTTACTCAAAAAAGTTCAGTGTTGCAGGCTCTGCTTTAAGCTTTTCAGCAGCTTCAAAATCTCGGGTGGACAGCTCTCCGCTTCCTTGCTCCCGTGCTCCTTGAGCCCTTCTCTGGGTTGATTTGGCAGATTTGGCTAGGAAGGCACGACATATGGTCTGTTAGACTCTGCCCTGTAGATATACGGGGGGACCCCACAAAAGCAATGAGAATTGTTTTTTTTTAATTCTTATATTTCTCAAAACATTTCTAAAATTTAATTACCCTCAAAGTACTCTCCCTTGAGATGCAACACACCTTTCCCGTTGATTTTTTCATTGTTCAATACAGTTCTCAAACTCTTGCATAGCAAAAGCATTCAGTGCCTTCGTTGTTTTCCTCTTTACCTCCTCCACATCTTGAAAACAATTACATCACTTTTCAGTTAAATTAATTAATAATGAAAAGTGATACCAAGTGTGTCATTATCTGACCTCTCTGTATACTCAGGAATTGCCATATGATTGTCTCACCATTGAATGAACTCGAGGGTCATCGAAGCTTCCTTTGGGTAGGAGAGGTTCAGCACATAAAATGTGGAAAAGTGAAGACATACTGCCTCCAAGAAGGGCACAGGATAATTGTACATCTTTTGATGCTCTGTTATGACGAAACAGGTACCTCTGAAGATGCCTCCTGAAAAGAAACACAAACTTGAATCTCAGAAGATATGTTTGGGCGAGGCAAGACCTTGAAAATTAAAATTCAAAAGAAATTAATTGTGCTATACTAAAACGCTCCTGAAACAAAGGCAGCGGTAACACGGAATGCATCAGGCGCGGCACTGCAGGGCGTGAAAGAGAACCTCGTATGGCGATATTAAGCCGTTTTGTTTCACAACGCTTCTTTTTCTTCTGTGCTGCACGTGAAAGAGTGTTCCCCCGGCTCGAGCTTCTGCATGCACCTGCCCAATGATGGCTTTATGTTACCTGCTATTTTATCTATGTTTTTCAGTCAGTCCATGCTGTAGGCATCCGGTACTACAAAGGATGACACTACCCTAAGCAAAGCGGACATGATGGCACCCTTTCTCCTTTTCCATCAATACTGTTAATCTCTTTCGATATTGTATATAAAGCAAACAAAGCATACATTGTTTGAGGTCTCCGGTAGTTTTAATACTTTGGTTTGCAAGCGGAGGGTCGCAGGTTCGAATCCAAGCATGACCAGTGCTTCTTCATATTGTTGGAATTTTTGTGCGTGCACATCCATAGGCGAGGCATATTACAGGAAGTGCTTAAAGCCAGCCTCATGACACATCCTGTGCAAAAAAATAGAACAGAAATTTTACAGACTCAGTTTTTATTACCGTCCTGACTTATACCCGTCACACGGGCAAAATTACCCTGGTTAAGGCTGCCCGGCATGCAGCAACGAAGATTCATCTTTAGCAGGTACAGAAGTATTTGGGTAGAAACAGTCTACATTCTAATTGTGGCCGACGGTAGCCAATTACAGCGCCCGCGCGTAGTTGAAACACCGTCACTAGATGGGGCAAATTTTTAAAAGCTCTATCTTACAAGAATCGAAGATGACATCACCTGACCCGTAAACAACATAGAGGCATCACTCACACACACCTATGTTTCAATATGAGAAGCGCTTCTCCTTATTAATCTGAAGCAGAGCAAAAAAAAAACAATTTGTACACTCAGCTCATTAATTATTGCATATAATGACTTTGGCAGTATATGTAAAGAAGTAAATAGGTAAGCACCACATTTATGACATATATGCTGAACTCGCAGAGCTGTCACATCACTTTGATATGCACCTACCTCGAGGATGTGAAAAAGTGTCCTTGTATCTTCTTTGAACTGGCACACCAGAATCGATAAAAGCACCGTTTCCTAGGCCGTGGCATCCCCACGCTCCTCTGCGACCTGTCTAGATGACATCCAGTGCACAACTTCCCTAGTCGGCTTGCTTGTGAGGTACCCCATCTGGACGTTTGCACACGAGCTTACTCCTTCAGTGAAACACTTCTGTAGATATGAGAAAAGGTAAGCAACATTAGAAAAAATACTCACTAAGACATTTTACCTTGGTATCCTTGCCAAGGAGTCTGTCAGCGTGGTGGTGCCCGGATGCACAAAATAATGTGCATGCGGGCACTCTGCCCGGATGCACATTATTTTGAAAAAGAAAAAAAAAATTATTTATTTTTTATGCCAAGCAATGTGGGCAAAGCCAAAGCGAATCCAGCGTAGCCACCTGAAATTACATCGTCGAATGGGTCTTTCATATTGCCGGAGACTGTACACGTATACTGTCATACTCATGGCCTCTGTACACAGTTTAAAAGAGCCAGTCAGATACAGCTTGGCTTGGCTAACCCATTCACCTTCAATCGTCTTCTCTTAGGCGTTCCCAGGAAAGCCTAATGATTACGAAAAGGACAGCAAGAATCAGTCTGAGCATGCAAGTTATAGTTACGCCAGGCACGTAGCCAGGGGGGTGCCCAGGGAGCCGACACCTCCTCCCTGAAATCCTCAAGTTTTCTGGCACCTCCTCCTCTCCCCTCTCCCCAACCCAGTGTGTCTTTAAAAAGGTTCCCCCGTCCCCTCCGTAGAGCCCCCTCTCCTCTTAACTGAAATCATGTCCATGTCTGTGGTGTACGCAATACTGAAATCTGCGTAAGATTGTACAAAGCTATGTGGGCAAGCATCTGATCAGAGGCCATTTGAAACGCACGAAGGAGCAGGGCGGTTAAGTGTGTTTTACGACTCCTCCTAAGCTTGGGAAGTTCGAAACACATAACTAAGGTTCCGTGTTTTTGGTGGTTATTTTTCTTCAAATTGGGGGGTGTTTTTTCTGTGTTGATTATTGTATCCTAAAATTTATGTTTTCCGGTGTCTACTTTTAGTGTCGGCAGAAATCGGTGGTTATCGGGGTTTATGCCGTAAGAGCAAATACATATCTACGGCCTTTGTGGAAAGCACAACTCTATATGCACAATTTATTGCAAAGCGGCACATATGGAAACAATTTTGGAAGGAAGAAGCAGCCCCGTGGACAATTCAGTGCGGTCAGTGTCCGGGGTCAACACATATGAAGCTGATGATAAAGGTTCCTTGCCGTGAAAATGGGGTTTTTCTTATTGAAGAAGAGCCTTCAAATCAAAGTTTTTCGGGTTTTCAGTGGAAATGAATGTATGGTAGCAAGACTCCGTGGTTTTGTTTCACCTCTATGGGAACACGAGTTTCAGAAAGGTGGACCCGTATCTCACGTACAAAACCAATATTTACACGCAGAGGAACTCACTGTTTCGTCAACAGGTAGGTCTTTTTATATTGGGGTTCATCACCGAGAACATTAACTCGAGACCGCGAGACCTCCTTGCCGCGAGAAGACAAACGCGAGCGGGAAAACCCGGAAAACCAGAGAACGATATGGATAAATAAATAAGTGATAGTAAGATTCTACTAGACCAACACCGCATCTTCTTTTGTTTTTAGGCGGTAGCTAGCGCCACCTATTGCTTAAAGTTATCAAAAACGGTCTAAAAGTACGTTAAATGACCTTTTTCGGACAGGCGACGCATTGTATGATGTTCTACATCTAATATAACGCACTTAAGCTGATCGTAGGCTCTCTACTAAATTGTTCAGATAATTGTAATTGCAGACCAACGGACAAGTTGTCTCTCATTACGATTACGGACGACTTCTCATTAGCGATTACAGAGAACCTATCCTTTTATTTACGGAATTTTTTTTACAGTGAGCTCGACATACATACATCCCTCTATAGCCGGCTAAAGCACATTGAAAGGTTGGAGGCCTTAAGAAATTATAAAACCATACAACACGCAAAAAATTGGACGGTCGCGAGTCTATGCTTGAGATACATACATCCCTCTATAGCCGTCTAAAGCACATTAGATGGTCGGAGGCCTACAGCTTTGGTGGCATAAAACACTATTGAATCGGCTAAAAAAAATCAATTCTCGAGAGTCTATAGATTTAGGAACATACACCACTCTATAGCCGGCTAAAGCACATTGAATAGTCGCGAATCTATAGTATAGCATTAAGGACATACATTTTTCTATAGCTCGCTAAAGAATGCTGAACAGTCGTGAGTCTAGAGCTGCATTACCAGACAGCATTCTAGAGCCAGGTATTGAAATCAGAATGGTCGAGATTCTATAGCTATAAAGGCATAGATTATTCTGTAAATGGCTATAGCGTATTTTATGGTTTCTTAAATCTGACCATAGAGAGCCATATACGGTGATAGCTCACCATAGCATTTTTCATAGACGTCTATAGACCATTATCGTATGGCTCTGCCCCTCGCTGAAAGAACACCCGGAAATTTCATCAGCGGCCCCCGCACTTCGAACACCAAGTGAACCCTCAAACTCCGGAGAAGGCTTCTCTCTCTCAGAGGGCCTTCTCACCCTCGGAGGGCTATATAAGATGGGTTCAGGGAGCCCGAAATCGCCGATTGACGATAAACCAGTCGACCATGCTACCTGAATATTTACTATACATAAAAGTTCTTCAGTAATCCCACTCCCGGTCTGTTTCCTCGGGGCAATGCGATCAGCGAGCCACAGCCCCGACTCCTGGTTTCGCACAGGGATCATCACATTCCAAACGCAACACTGTGCACGGCGTCATCGTGCGTGCCGCCTCTTTGACTTCACATGTGTGAGTACTGCAGTTCGATACTGTTTGTGAGCGCCTGTAAAACCACTTCATTGGCGTAGAGAGTTGTTTGGGGTAAAAAGTCAAGATAACAAAACGACGTTAAGCATATATTTGCTTTGCTGTCTCTGTTTCCGCAGCACGGCCTCTGGTGACCTTTTTTAATGTAGATGCCTTGTTGAACCCACTTTTTCTTACTGATTTGGAGCTGTGGACTTTTCTTTTTAAGAACCTATCTGAACAGGTTTGAGCTTAGTGGAACCGGTAACCGAACCGCAACCATAACCGAACCGCTAAACAAACCGGTACCGAACCGGAACAAAATTCAAAGCTACTGATCCGGACACCGAAACGAACCGGAATATTGACCGGTTGGACTCCTTGCTTTTGGATTATGTGCTTGCAGTGTGACCACGGCTGAACTCAACCGATGACTACTTTTGACGACAAAATGTCGAGCTATTGGAAGACGTGCTGAGACATGTAATTTGCAGACGCCACGCAAATCAGGGAGAGGGGAAGATGAGGTGCGGTGAGTGAGGGTGAATACTTACGCAACGAAGTTCTGCCCTCGCATCGGCTTCTCGGTCCGGGCCATACGGCGTTTTGGCCGCGATTTCCTCGTTTGTTAGAGATCGTCTTGTAGTTAATCAAGAAACACAAAAGAGCAAGAAAGAGGAAGAGAAAGACGTCTTTATTGAGTAATCTTCATTTTCTACCTTAGAAGAGATGTCTTATCTTCAATTTATGGGTGTAACTTAGAAAAGATTCCAAGACATCTCTGCGGTCTTGGTCCCGGCCGCAGGAAATTAACCATTCTTCGTAGGTGGTTGGCCTTAATGGGTAGTTGAGGCTGCCCAGCGCCGTGCTCCTATGAGGGAGGGGGGGATGAAGGACAATCCCAGACGATGTTTCGGGTGGTTGCCACCCTCCCTGTCCTGCACATCTTACACGTGCCTTTACCTCGAAGGCCGCCAGAACGCACCTTGCACTGTTTTTGACGCCGCCATTTTCGCCCTAATGGCTTGGATGATTACTGTTTCTGTTGGGATTCTTCTGAGTATGATGCTGTCCGCTCTGACGAAGTTTTCAGGGATATGGAAAAGTTTGCTCATCGTGATATGTGTATGAAGGGCGTCGCGCCTGCGCGCCCGAGCCCGGGCCAGGAACTTGTCCGAATCGAAGGGTAAGAGAGGGGCACCTCCTTCATGACAAGGTACCCGTGAGCTCGGGCTCGGCGCGAGTTCGCTTCTATCTCATAAAGACCTAGCCACATAGTGGGCAACTTCGTTCCCTGGAATGCGGGAATTACCTGGTATTCAGCGGATTTTAAGCAGACGACCTTCTCTTTTTTGTTCTCTTGCTAGTATTCGCAGCATGAGGACCTCATGCTTTGATGTTTCCGCCTTTTCGCACTCATTGTGCGCTCCTAGGCGGTATGTGAAATCCCAGGTGCTTGTAGCTACGACTGCTCGCCGCTACCGCGCTTGCTCCGTTCAGTATAGCCTCTAGCTCTGCCATCTTAGATGCATGGGTGCCTCTCAGTGATTGTTTTTTTGTTTCCTCTTCGTGGAGCAGGTGCTAGGATTCGGTACACTTTTCTTCTTTGTGTTCTACCGCGTTTGTGTCGACGTAAGCATTGGTGTGGTCGTTTATGGTGCCTTCGATTCTCTTTATATGCTTCCTGACTTCGTGGTCCTTTCGCCATCGGTGGTCCTTTCCCACGCAACTCACCGTTGGTGCAAACTCTGTTAGTTTCACTGTCTCTTCGTCATTTGCCTTCCGTCTGAGTGGAAACAGCCGTCCTGTGTACCTTAGTATCTGCGTCCCTACCTCCGTTTTCTTATGCTGGTCAAACCGAGCTTGTTTGCTTGCTTCGTCTTTGTCCTCTTACTTGTACCTTGAATGGATATAGAGGTCCTGCACCCTGGTCATCCTCGGTAGCCCACTTATTAGCCTAGTGGCTCCCCTATTCAAAATATGAATTTTCGTTCCTTGGGTCTTGGATAACCTGGTGTAATTCTAAGAATGTGACACTTTCGGCGTCAGGAGGGCATTGACAAACTTTCTGATTAGCTTCTGGTTCGTGTGCAACAACTTGGTGACGACTCTTCATATCAGGTGTAAGGCACTCTTCCATTATCGGCAAACCTTCTGCGTCCATGATTTGCTCTCTTCGTTCTGATAGATGAGCTGTCCTAGAATGCGTAGCGTTTGGGATTGGTTCTAGACAGCTGCTCTTGACCCAGCTTCAACTTAAAGTTTGTTTCGTCTGCTACAATTCTGGCCTTCTTATTACCGATAATGATGTATTTTGCTTTTCGGGCGCATTAGCCATGCCGGCTTCTTGATTGTATGACTCAATCGTGAACAAGGCGCATTGTAGCGTCTCTCTCTGCTGCCCTATGAAGTCTCCTTTAGTTAAGATAGTGACGTCATCTGAGTATACAATAAATCCGAGTCAAGAAATTTCCTCCAGTTTTAGAGAAAGGTTCGCCATGGCAAGATTGAAAAAGATCGGCGCTATCACTGTCCCCTGTGGCACCCCGATCCTCTTCGGCATAGCGGCACTCTCGGTGTTTTTATTATTGACCGTGAGCTTCCTATCCTTCAAGATGCTCCTGACGAATTTGAGAGCCTTGCCTTGAATCTCGTGTTTTTCGGCATTCGTGAGCACCGCGACATGAGGTAAAAACTCGAATGTCTTTTCCACATCCATGGCGACGACTAATCGCGGGTCCGCTGTGCTCAGATTTGTTTTCCAAAACGTCAGTGTAAAGCATTAGGAGGCTGTCTCGTGTCCCCAGGTAGAGAACAAAGTCAGTCTGACTGTAGTGGTAAGTACCGTCGTCTTCCAGGGCTCTTTGTATCCTGGCCAACACCATCCTCTCGGCTAGCTTGCATATATTGGAAGTCAATAAGATGGGCCTCATTTTTCCCAACGTCGTTGACGGTTGCCAGGAGTCGGCGTGGAAACCACCCTGAATATCGTCCACCCGCTAGGTAGGCATCCAGTTTCTTACGCTTGTTGATTTCCTCAATGAGTTCTTCCGCGTCCGCTTCATGGAGGTTTCTGATCATCTGGTACGTCACCCCAGCTGGGTGTGGAGAGGTTCTGGTCTTGCACTTCCGAGGGGATGCTGTCATTTCTCCCATGGTTAAGGAGTCATTTAGTTTCTCTCCATGTTCGTTGGTCTCTCCATCTGAATCATGCAGAGCGCAAGTTCGCCTGCTTCTGCCACAGGGGTGGCAATGATGCCAGGACGCCGCGCACGTATTGGCTGATTGCAAAAAAAAGTGTGTAGACCTCAACTCATCTAGCATTAAGGTCTACCCACTATCACTTCTGGGCACCCTGGCGGCTCCCCAGCCAGTCGCCCGACTACGATGTACAGGTGGCGGACTTCCCCGCGTGGTGGCGGAGTCAACCCAGACACGCGCACATCGCGCGCGCTGCCGTGATAAAGCGGATCAGAGGCGGAGCACAGGTGGTCGCTGCTTGGACTCAAGTGCCGCTGCTAACAGTGTTAATGTATTGATCGTCTCGTCCATGTTCAATTGAATGTAGTTTCTTGTGCTTTAGACCACTGGCTTTTTGGTATTCCCCCGGGTCGGGTATGCAGCCAGGCAAACCCACCACAAAGGCTTCCAAGCTTGGTATGCTACCGATTTGCAGGAATTTTACGCATTTTTACCACCCCCCATGTTTTCTACCGTCGTTCCGTGCTCCCGTCCCGTCCACGTTTGTTGTATTGGCGTGCCTCTGGCTGTCTATATTCTGACTGCGGCAATCATTTTGCGCGATTGCGTTGGTTTCTGGGGGGTGTTTCTTTTTTTGTGCATGCAGCCATGCTCACACGGGAGCAGAAAGCCGCAATGGCCATAGCGGCACAAATGAACCTGCTCACGAAGGTTTACGGAGATGTGCGACTCTGTGATGCAGCGCCTGGCCCTCACGCCTGGCCAGCAGGAGGCCCCACCGCGAGAGCCCCGACCACCCTTGACTGTGCCAGTCTACATGGGGTACGACGACGTCAAGTCCGTGGCAGACTTCCTGGGCGAGTTGAAGACGTACCACCTTACCTCTGGTGCCTCGGAAGCCTTCATCGTGGACCGCATTGCCCCGCTGGCTTTGCAAGTCAGCGCCTGGTGCTGGTTGGGGTCGCAGGCACCCTTCACCAGCCTGGCGGACTTCGAGACAAGTCTTCCAGAAGAGTTCCTGCCTGCGGGTTACGCAACGCAGATTCTTCGAGAGCTCGAGGCAAGGACGTAGCACCCGGACGAAAGTCTGGTCCGGTACGTTCGGGTCATGCAAGAGTTCTTCAAGAGGGCGGACCCGAATTCACCGGAGTCGGACAGAGCAGCTTGGGTCAGAAGACAGTGCCACCCAAGATACCACGTCTACTTCATCAACCGCAGCATTGGGTCTTGAATAGCTAGCCCGTGGCGCCCGCCTCATCGAGGAAGCTATTTATGCTGAGCGGAACTACGTGCCGCCGCCGCCAGCCAATTACGCGCTCGTACCGGCATGCGCATGGCGGTGCCCCGAGGCCTCCACGCAAGTGGACTGTCCGAACGAGACCTCCCTTCCCCAACACGTCAACCAGGAGAGTTCGCGTGGCATGCATGGCCTTCTCCCGTGCGAGATAAGCGGATGTTGGCCTAACTCTCATCTAGAGGTCCCTTGAGGTCCCAGCGGGGCCTGTGATGGTCCCGGGTGGCGGTCGCCACGACAGGAGGGAGGTCGTTGGCCACGCCCAATTAAAAGCTGGGGCCAAACGGAGATCACCACCCAAGCGAACCATCTTTATCAGTATGCTCCTGCAAGTGCTGGGGAAAACTGGAATGCTGCGGTCAAACTCCCGCAGCCATCCTGCGTTGACCCCCGCCGCGAAGGAACAAGCTCTCCCCACAACAGCCGGTCGCAAGCCCGGTGGAGGCCCTCCCATTGTGGCTCTTTAACCGATCGCTAGAGCACGGGCACTTCGTGCGGGTGGCCTAAGCAGGCAACTGTCGTCGGACTGCTGCTAAGATTGCGAGCAGCCCGACCATCATCGAAACAAGTGTCCAAGACTTCTGGACACTACAATCAAGAGTTGGCACAAGACGGCGGCAGAGGGCCGGAACGAGAACAACCAGGGAAACTACCACGGCCAGTGAGGCTGAAACCAATCAGCCACTCGCCGACGGCCGTTACAGTTCCTGGGAGCAGTGAGGCAGCTGCACGGATTCGAGCGGTATGTCTAATCCAGCCCGAGCCTAACATCATTGAACCGCGCATGACGATTTCACTGCTTGATGTTCGCATTGCCGCACTTTTGGATTCGGGGGCCGCTATTACCCCTGTCAGACGGACCGCCTAAGCTCCTTTAGCAGAAAGGACCTTCTCCCAAAAGGAGAAGGAGTTCATGACACACGGCGCCGTAAAGGCCCTTTCCCCTAAAATGCCAATTTCGGGAAAGGAGCTCGCCAACGGCCTTTACCGACTTAAAGGAGTACTCTCGACAGCAGGTGCCGTGGACGTAAACAAAATTGCTAATGTATTATTAATTAAAACGTGAGAATAGAAAGCGGGAAGACTGTAACTACGGAAACATGGCATTTTTCTATGTTTTCGGAGTCACCGCGAGCAAATAATAATTTGGCATACTCTCGCGGTTCAAGCCAAGCAATCGCGCGCGTTCTTCAAACGCGATACCCCGTTTGCCAAGATGGCTGACACGGACGCAAGCGACACGAAAACCGCAAAGTCCAAGGGCTCTAGGGTTCAATGGACCGAGGGGGAGACCCGCGCCCTAATCCAAATGTGGGAAGATAATATCGGCGATCTCCGGCGCCAGAAGCGTAACGCCGGCGTGTACGACACAATGGTGCTGCACCTTGGCCGCTTGGACATAATGAGGAGCCGCAAGCAAGTGGTATCGAAGATAGAAAACCTGATGCAAATGTACAGCAAGTGTTTTTTGCAGCCCCTTTTTCACAGAGTCTGGTTTGTTTTTCACTTGTGCGAGCGCGCTGCTCGAAACTGCCATTCCCTGTTTTGTACATAGTGAGCAACGCTGCCGAGCGTCAGTCGTGAATGAGAACGCGTGTAAATTTCGCGCTAGATCAGGATTCGGCAACATTTTGTAGCGGCTGGCTGAGTCGTCACGAAGCTCACACGAAGAGGGCCGGACGCCCAGTCGCGAAAGAGGTGAAGCGCGACGGGGAGGGGGGGGTACTTTTTTATGTTGTGCCTGGGGCTGCGGGTGGCCAAACCCTGCTCTAGATAAGAAGCCACGCGCTCGCGCAAGTAGCTCTCAGCGTCATACTGTGTATGACATGATCGAATCGCACGCGCTGCCGAAGTGTTGGCACCAGTCAATCACCACCCTTTTATGGGATACGGTCAACTTATCCAAAGCCAATTTCTGGAAGATCGACTCCTTTTGAAGGCAAACGTTTCGAATAGGCCAGCTTGTCCTAGGTCCATTGTTAAAAGGGCTACTCATCGAAAGGGCATTGTCGAAAGGGGCAATTTGTCGGCGGGCAACTCGTCAAATGTTGCCCATTGCACATATAACTATGCGCAGCCCGTGTAAAAGTTGCTCTTAAATAATCCAACCTGTAAATAGTGCTACTTTCCAGATCGGTTACAAGGGCAGAATGTGCAGACCTCTGCTGGTCCTCGTCGCCAGTTTGTGCAAGTAACCTCTTAACTGCAGTGAACTGGTAACTCATATATCTGTTGTGACTACATAGCCTGCAAAAAACATGTTTGGTGTAAATAAATACCGTTTAGAAGCCTTGTAGGAGCACACTCAAGTGCAACGTGGAACATGTAGTTGAGCAGTAGGAAAAACCATCTAAGAAATCATGTATTCTGTGATAGTGTTGAACTCCTTGAAATATGACTGAGCAGACCTTTGACTGGGAGATGGTGATTCCAACTGTGCTGTACACATTGTGCCAAGATGTGGCAATATAGGTGTGCATATTCATTGTTCAATATAATAAATATGCTGGTGTTTATTGTTTTTCCAGATTTGTTTACTTTGCAACTGTAAAATGCAACAAGTTCTATATTTCTCCAGGAAGCTGCTGAAAAGGTCTACAACGGGATCCGAAGGCATTTCGTGGCCATATTTTTATGAACTTCATAGATTCCTGGGGGCTCTGCCCGTGAACGATGCCAGCCTGGTGGAAGAGTGCATGGACTCCTTTGATGCAGAAGAGGTATGGTATTCATTCAAAGCTGCAATTCTTTTTACACATTTTAATGAACTTACTTAAGCACAAGTTACCACTAAAGTCACTGGATCTGGGAAAGTAGTGCCATTGCCTCCCCGCCTGCTAGCCAGACACAAACAAATACCAACATACAGACGACAAAACACCTCAAGGTGACAATCTGATCGGTCTCAGTTGCAATGGCGATCGCCATTTTGGGCCTTTCAAATCTTTGAAGCTTCGAAAGGGTCGTTCCAACCGGTCGCACCAAGATCGCGCTATGGAGCATCACCATACTGAAACCGTTCCTTGGCCAATAGAAGTATCTTTGGCACTGTGCATGCAATAAACTTATCACTCATGCTTGTCTCCCCAGATATCTCACCATTATGTTGCTCCTCTTGCATATTTCAAAACAGGAAAATTTTGTATCAATACCTTCAAGCACGGACGTCGCATGTGATGGCAGTACAAAGATGTACGCCATCACATGCGGCGTCAGTGCTTGGAGGCATGGAGAAATAATTTTCCTGTCTTGAAATACGCAAGAAGAGCAACATAATTGTAAGAGATCTGGGGAGATAAGCATGAGTGATACGATTATTGTATACACAGTGCCAAAGAAGCTTATATTTGCCGAGGAACGCTTGAAGTATAATGATGCTCCATAGCGATCTTGGTGCTACTGGTTGGAACGACCTCTTCGAAGCTTCAAAGATTTGAAAGGCCCAGAATGGCGATCACCATGGCAACCGACATTGATGAGCCAATCACCCTGTCGTCTGTATGTTGGTATTTGTTTGTGTCTGGCTAGCAGGCGTGAAGGCAACGGCGCTACTTTCCCAGATCAGTGACTTCAGTTACCAACCACCACAGGTGAACGACACCATAGAGGTGATCTGCGAGGATGCTGGTGCCTTGGACTCCGAAGACAGTCCAAGCCTGGGCCAGCTCGACTTGCCAAGCACTAGCGCAGGGTCCTCCAGCGTCGGGGGCATGAAGGCCAAGGGCAAGAGAAGCCCAAGCAATACAGGCCCTGAACAGCCTATAAAAAAAAAGAAGTTGGCTGAAAAGCAACTAGAAGTTATGAAGGGGCTGCTTGATGAGCAGCGTGCCCTCCGGCTCTGCTGGGAGAGCTCCAGGAGTGCCGAGCTATCCCTCAGAGAGAGACAGCTCAGCCTGCTATAGCAGATGCATGGCGATTTCATTCTTATGCAACAGAAGCCGAAAGAAAAGTAAATAACTAAAAGTGTACAAACTCGTTAAATAAACCACAAATGTAAGTGCAGGCTAAGCTGGATGTTCTTTTGAATGCCTATTCTAAATATACTGGGCACCTATACCTTGCAGCTCCGTCGATGCAAAGGATGAGATCAGTGCAGCTTTTCTACAAAAGAAGCTCTTTCACATTTCTTTCAATTTTAAACTACTTGCTATCACACACTCGTTTCAAGTAGATCATGGTAGTGCCAAGTGGCTTGGTTGACACACTGTATAAATTGAATCTCACAAGATATGTGTGTCAAAGAAAGGAACTTATGCTTTTCTGTCCGGTATATGTATGTTTTGATAAAATAGCAGAAACTGATTGTAAAGGCATGTTTACATTGTATAGTTCATCAGATAAAGAGGGACGTTACTAACGTGTAATAGGGAGCGAAACGTTTCTTAGTAGGGTTCATGAGGCAAGGCAAGCATTACAGTCTACGTCCTGCAGTTTGTAGTCTTTACAAATTTTCTTTTTTCCAGCAACTTGGTTGCTTACCGTGATGGGTGATCACACATTACTGACGCAACCCGAGTTCTGGATGTGCGGCGAAGTAATCAACTAGAGCTGCACGTACAGCTGGGCCGCTCAGATCCTCGACAGTTGTGGTATGGGCTGGCTGGTTGGGACGTGCCTTCTCCATCTCCTTAAGCGTGTCCTTCAGGCTTTGCGTGTCCACGGGGTCGTTCAACCGCTCACAGATGTTGTGTAGGATGCAGCAGGTACGGACGAGAGTGTTCACATTTTCTATTTTTGTTTCAGTTCTCTTCATAGTACTACTAAATCTTGCCTTCAGTCGTCCGAAGGCATTCTCTACAACGCGCCTTGCCTTTGAAAGGCAGTAGTTAAAGTCCCCTTGAGCTGGTGTTAGAGCCGTGCCATGGGGGAACAGCTTCATCAGGTTCGAAGTCAACGGGAACGCCTGATCGTACAGCACGATGGGTGGCACAGCAGTCCCATTCTCGACCAGGGGTGTCTGTGCCTGGAGCCCGCTGAGAAGTGCTGGCAGCCTTGAATGTCGGTAAATGTGGGCGTCGTGACACCTCCCTGGTGAGCCCACGTTCACATACCGAAAAACGTATCGGTACTCGACGATTGCCAGAAGGATTACACTGTACCTACAAGGAAAAGACAAGAAGTAATCATTGTGAGGCTACACAATACTTCCACTCAATGGGAATGCAACTCCACTCAAACGTTTGTCATAAACAACTAGCAAGTGTTTACAGTCTTAATTAGAACACTTATTTAGTACTTCAAAACGTTAACAGATAAACTTAATAAATATGCCACATGAAGCAAAATCATAGCTTTTAGTGGCCAACACGTGCCACAGAGCACTATCAGTAGTCAGATGACAGCAAGAGCCTTTTTAGTAGCTCATATTTGAGCTACTAAAACACAGAGCACTATCAGTAGTCAGATGACAGCAAGAGCCTTTTTAGTAGCTCATATTTCGACAACTTCCGTGACCCCCCTTTTCAGACTTGCGCCCTTCCTTGTTTCCCCAAAGAACACATTGATAGAGACTATGCATGGAGTGACCCTAGATTCTTGCGCATATTTTATCATCGTGCCTTGTGCTCTGTCACATCTTGGTTCTTGCACTTAAAAGACATTGCGAGAAGCTAGTATTGTCCGAGCGAAGGTTATAGCTTCTCGATTCTGTCCAGTAATTTCTATTTTTAAAGGATACAAGCAAGGGGCTCAATTCATGGTCACTAGCCACAAGAAACTCTTTCAGCATAGAGCCCCCTATTTTGTCCCAATGTCTGCGGCAGTTCAGTTCTGCTGATTTTGAACATCATTTTTTTGCTGGAAAACCTGAGTGTAGCACTGATAGATCATTCCACCACATACTTTCTCTGCGCGTCTCGAGGCTTCAATTTCAACTCTGAGCTTGTCCGACACATGAAGCACCAGCGCTATGTCACCAAAGAGGCTTGTACCACCTGTGCCTACCCAGGCGGTGGTCACCATGTTGAATGCCTCCTCTCTTCCCTCCATGCCTCAGACATCATTTATTATTATTTTTTAAAGGAGGGGGGCCTTTAAAAATCAAATGATGCCTGATATATGCTGCATATTTTATAGGCACGGGTAGTAAATATCAAGCTTAACAACCCCCTCCACCTCTTTTCCCGAAAACAATTCCTGGGTTAGGGTGACCAGACGTCCTGTTTCAGCCGGGACAGTCCGGTTTTAGAGATTTATTTCTACCATCCCATCATTTTGTCTGAATATAACCAAATGTCCCGTTTTTTTGGGAACTTGCTTACAAAATCAGCACCAGGTGAGTGGAAGGAAAACAAAAAATAATTAATTGTAAGAGTGTATAAGAATGAACAGTATAAAGACGCTATCTCCAATAGAGTACAGTTTTAGCTTTTTCTGCGACTCCCCTTTTCAACAAGGTTTGTTCGCACAGATGAGTACAGGGCGATTTCCTATATCATTAATATATTAGGCATGCTTAAGCTTTGCAGAATGCGTACGAAAGGTACTTCTGTACTCAACTATTCAATGAAAAGCCCCAGAAGTGCCTTTCACGGATAACAATTGTAGCAAATCTTTTTTTCATACCTCGCTTCGCCCCCTCCACCCCCCTTCCCTCAACTGCCCTTTTTCTTGATGTCCCGTTTTCAATCCTTGAGGAGTATGGCTATCTTATCCTGGGTATACCCCTGCAAAACACCCAACAGTTTTGAGCTACTACTCCAGCAGCTACGCGTCGGCTATGCCCGATTTGAAGAACAGAAGGGAACTATCATATATACGCCCTTGTTATAATAGACAAAATACTGAAGCGATGCATCGACTCATCATGGTTCACTGGTAACTTACCACCCCTTATAAATGTGGTAGTCACAATCCTGGTCCTTCGGTGGTGAAACAGCCAGGTGGCAACCGTCCAGGGCGCCGATGGCGCTGGGAAAGCCGCACACCGCTTCAAACTCCAGCATGTGGTTGTGCAGCTCGCTCTGGCGCACCATAGTCACCGTGGACTGCTCCAAGTTGGAGACGACTGTTGCGCAGAACTCGCGGTAAATTCCATTTACAGTGCAGCGACCGACTCCAAAAAGGTGCGCGATAGTTCTGTCCTCGGCAGTCGAACAGAGTTTATAAAGGCCTATTGCCACACGCTTCTCGACATTGATGGCTTTCTGCATGTTCGTCTCTTCTCTTGTCATTGCTGGACGACACACGTCAACCAGGTACCGAAAGGTGCAAGGCAACACCCGGAAGCAGGCTTTGAAGTTCTTGTCACCAAGGTGCGGCAAGGTGGTCTCGAACCAGCTCTCGCCTCTCTCATAGCTCCAACGCTCGCGCTCAATCAACACCACCTAGAGGAGAAGGCCAGAACACGCCTCGAGTGACGTCACGGCAGCAGGCTGACGTGCGCCGCGCTATAAGCTGAGCTGAAGGCTTCGCGCGTAGGGATTACGTCGTAGAAACGCGGGTTTTCGCACTATTTATTTTTTATGAGCTAACATGAGAGCTGTGAACGCCGAGTGATTTAAAGCACCAATTTTAGAACGCAGGAAAATTATTATAACCTAATATTATCGTAGTGAAATACAAGAAAGTGATATCTTGACACAGATGTGTTCTTTTTTTAAGCGATAAACTGGGTGGTGTAGTTGTCTCTGAACGACATGGGAGTTGTATAAAAGAAGAATCCATGTGAAATGGCAGTGATTGAAGTAATGGGACCAGATAAAATGAACTACAGTAACAATCGGATAAATGATGCAGAGGCATTCATTTAATTTCATTTCATTTTATTCACCTCAAAGGCATCTGAAGACGCATTACATGAGGGAGATTCAAAAATAACAGACAAAAAAGTAATTGAACATAAAAAATAGACACCAACAAAAACAAATCCCACACACACACACACACAAAAAAAAAGAAACACTTATTAGCATATCATTGTTATGATGCAGTTTTACAAATCAAGGTTCAGTTACACAAATTAATGCACTTCTTTTTAAATGAAATGGGATGTCGCTCAGTTACAATATGGTCAGGTAGTTTGTTCCAGTCAGTGGTGCAAAGTACTGAGGAGGAAAAGAGGAAAGTGTAAGTATGGCACTGAAATGGTTCCATCTTGCAGGAATTATCTAATATGGATTATGCAAAATTGGCAGCCCAGCAATAAGTAGATTGAAAATCGGAATCTGAGTAATATACAGCTTGAATAAAACACAATCGGGCTATTTTTCGTCTTCTTTCTATATTAGGAAGATTTATGCTAGCTTTTAAAGCGGAGACACTACCGTATTTTCCGGACTATAGTCCGCGGACTATACATGTTTAAAAGTTGAACTTTTAGGCTGTGCGGACTATCTACGCGTGCGGACTATACAGAATTTTGTTTTTCAATATCGTTGATTATGGCGAGACGAGACGGATTTTGTGAATAAAAGAGTATGTAAATTAAGATTTATGTATAATACAAGCTTCTTTGTGAGCTCAGAAAGCAGACATATGTCAAGGTGTGCCGCGTATGAGAAGATTTTCGTGTCGACTAAGCACCAGGTGCGGACTATGCACTGAGTGCGGACTATGGACCGGGTGCGGACTATCTAAGCAAAAACTTTTATTTTTGACCTTGAAGTTGCCCCTGCGGGCTATACACCGGGTGCGGACTATAGTCCGGAAAATACGGTAGTTTCGGATGATTAATCACAGCATATAAATCTGGCTGCTTTGTTTCGAAGATTCGAGCCTCGAGATTAGGTAGCTTAGGTGTGGATTCCAAATTATGCTTGCATATTCTAATTTTGGGAGGATAAATGTTTTGTATGCGAGTAGTTTTGTTTCAATGGGAGCTAGATTCCTACTGAAAAATCTCAATTGCATGAGAAATTTCTGTGTCCAATAAACACATATGAATCAAATGAGATATATAAGAACATATAAGATCTATATAAGATATATAAGAAACTTGTAAAAAGTTTCTTATACGGTTCTTATATATCTTTTATAGTTCTCAATAGTTCTTATATATCTTGTATGATTCACGTGTTTGTTAGAGAAGAAATTTCTCACACAAATGGCTTTTTCACAAACCAAGTGTTTTTAGTGCACTATTTGTTAGTTGCTCAATCCATGATAATGAGTCTGTAAAATACACGCCCAAATAGTTGTACGACAATGAGTGTTCTTGTGGTTGTGAAAGTAATAAGTACTGGGTTAGATAGAGTTTTAGTGGAGGACTTAATTATGGACATTTGTTTTCATTTACGTTCGTTAATGTTCATCTGCAGTAGTGAACACCAGGATGATATTGTATCTAAATCGTCTTGGACAATATTGTGATCACTATAAGTGTATTAATTTCCTGGTAAATAACTCAAGCATCAGCGAAAAGTCTAATTGTCGATTTAATTGATGATGGTAGGTCAATGACATATATTAGAAACAATTAGAGGCCCGAGTACACTACCCTTAGGGACACCTGATGCAGCAGCAACGGGACCGAAATTGCCAGACAAGTATAAAAGTTATAACATTCTAAAATTGTGATGGGCTGGTTTGAAAAATGTATTGCACATAGTTTGACAAACGTTTCTTAGACCTGTGATAAATCTGTATAGGTTCAGCAATTCAATGAACTCTGCCTGTTCAAATATAGTACTTGTTTTGCAGCAAGCAACCTATCCTATCTGGTTACTACATTGAAAAAAAAAACGCCTGTAACCTATTTCTTGGCAATTTCATAATGTGAAAACTTTATCTTTGCAAAAAAGTACCGTAATACCCGAGCGTTGCCCCATACGCTGATGTACACATCGCGACACTGTTAGCGCGAACACGACATTGGCGCATTTTCGCATTTTACTTCTAAATAGTATTAGAGAGCACGAAATTTTATCGCTTACATTATAGAAATAAATGAGCTCTTTCCGTAGCAATAACAAATTGGATGACATCCCTTGGTTTCAAAGAGAAAAACTGAAAAAACCGGCGATCGCTTGTTCGCGCTAACAGTGTCGCGCTCTGTACTTCAGTACCGAGTCTGTCAAACGACACAGTTAGGGCGGCTAAAAACAAGTTCTGTACACAAAGAGAAGTGGGCATGGGAGCTTCATATTCAAAGTTGCTTGCATTTACAATACAGAAGAGAGTCGTAAATAAGAAATTGGTCACCTTTGAACGCTGCGAAGCGAGCCTCCTGGTATCCATAAGTTCTGCAAATATCCGTCTTGAAAAAAAATTGATACACATGCATCTTAGGATGCCGTAGATTTTGTGACACCGAGACACACAATATCTGTGCAGCATGTCGGCATTTACGCTGTAGCACCACAAGATACCTAAGACACTGCTACAAGGACACCGACTATCTGCACACACACACACACACACACACACACACACACACACACACACACACACACACACACACACACACACACACACACACACACACACACACACAGATTCACCGACTTCAGAGAGCAGTTGCCTTTGCATGAGGATGAAGCGCAAAACGTTGCTGGCCGGACAGGAAATAATTTGTTTAGCGATGACCCCTTAGCTTTTTTTTTAGATTTTGCACTGGCACTTTTCGTCTTGTTGTCCTTGCAACAAAGGTTTCTCAGTTGAATGTTTTCACTGCAGTCCAACACATGCTTCAGCTCAAACTCACAATGGGTTCATCCTTCGTCTGAGTTCGCTTCTTGACATCTGTGACGGTTGGCAGCGAGTGTCTTTGATTGCAGAGTTTCAGCTTTCCATTTCTTTTGTTTGGCATTCTTTGCATTAATGCGAACATTCATCTTGCTGCAAAAATGTCACAAGAAAATTCTTGTGCATTTCCTTGTGACAACAACACGTGTTTTAAGATGAGCTCACTCGTATGTTAATTTTCACAGTAGTCGAAGTCGGAAGTCTCCTTTTCGGCGAGTAGTTCCATTATGAGATATGCAACAAGTCGGCACTGGCTGGGCATCACCAATTGGTGAACAACATAGTTGTGTTCTACAGCATTTACACCAGGAAAAACAAGCTCTTCTATAACCAGTTTCATTGCGAGAGCACAGTCTTCCTGTGCGAGCAAACTCTAGCCAACTTGTTCCGTGCTGTTGATGCGGCCTTGCATTTTTCGCCCCTTAGGTTTTTCAAGGTGGTGTAGACTGCATGGGTGGCCACATAGCCCAGGGCCGGGAGGATCTGTCTTATTTTTTACAGCCCAGGGCCACATTGCAGGTATATCACGTTGCAGGTAGGGCGTCAAGTATCCGCTCGCTTGGGAAGATCTTCCTAGTTTCCATCCTTGCTAGCTGTAGTGATCGTTGACAGAGTGCTCCTCAGCAGTATTTTGTTTTCATCTTCATAAATGTGCCTTGTAGACACGTGATATTAGAAGCAAGCTAGTTGACTATACATTCCGAAGCATTCTTCTAAGCTGTCAGTTTTCAGCTTGTCCCATGGAGGCCGTACAGTAGCCCGAGTTCATCAAAGCAGTATCCGGGATGTGTATTTGACCGCTTCTGTAAGAAATAGAACGAAAAAGGAGGAAATCATATTAATCCAAAGAAAGGTAATGTAATCAAAAATAGTTATAGAAATACAAAAAAAAAAAGAAGAAAAACTGCTCTTTTTTACAGTGTGGCTGAAGTGGTTCCGTACTTCAGAGAAAACCCTGGCAGTGTTCCGATCTGGTATTTCGGATCACAAACATTAAAATTATTCTTGAATGTGATGTGCCGAATGCGCTATAATAATAATAATAATAATAATAATAATAATAATAATGCTTATTGCACGAGCACATAGAACCAGGTACATAAAATAATAATAATAATTAATAATAATAATAATAGGCTCCATAGAGCTTCCTGGTGTGTGTTGGGATTCCTTGGGGAGCCTGAAGGGGCGCCAGCTCAATTGTTAGTATATGGCTCTGGTGTATGGATAAGTAAACTGGTCAATGAACCATATTCCGGCTTGCGTGCACTCCTAACTACAGCTCAAAGACCCGCTAAAATATAGGTCTTACTAGTTAGTTGCGGCGGATCATTTCCGCGCTCCGATGAGGATACACAGAAGCGACACGATGTACTTCTTTTTTATTTAATTTTTACATTTATGTGCTGGTTGCAACCGCGATAACCTATCTCTTGCATACCTTGCGAAAATCATTCCAATCTGAACTCATAAATCAAGTCATTTTTATTTAGGTCTGCACCTACAAGTAGCGCGAGCATTTGAATATGTTGCTTCCAGACCGAAACCAAATCACTCCCATGTACGCATTCAGCGAAAAGTAAAAACAAGAAACGAAACCACGATCTCACCCTGCCATGCCGTCAAGGAGCGAGATCTTCCCGTCGATTCGCTGTATAGTCCATGCTTTCGTAGTCATCCTTGCAGAAACTCAAATATGGACACTTTCACATCCAGTTTTCCGTCAAAGCGCGGATAAACAACATCTGTACGGAATGACAGCACCAGTGGACAGCACCGACAATCGAAAAGCAACGTTCACGTTCACGTTCACACACGAGGCAGCGGTTGTGTTATATTTCAAAATGTGCTCGATCTCACTCGAGAGTTGAACTTCTGACCCTCGGTGTCCAAAAACCTACTCGCTTCTAGAGTTGTTCTAGTTGATTCCTCCAGCACGTCCAGCACCTCCTGCCTCATTGTCACGTGACCCAACCCGCAGGAGTAACTAAAAAAGCCGTCGAAGAAAGGAACGCGACGGACGACCGTTGGGGAGAAAAGGTAAAAAAGAAAAACAAAACGCGACGCTGTGGCGCCTTTCTCTTTTCATTTTTTTTTTTTTTGTTTGCACCGCGTCAAGCGTAGAGAGAAAGGGAAAGTAAAAGAGAACGTGCATTGCAAAGAAGCCAACTGTCAAGGGGAGCCTTGCGGAGAAGCGCACTACCAGGCCAGCCTACTCATGCCGAAGCTCCTTGAAGGGAGAGAGGGGAGCGCTACGGCCTTAGCTCTAGGTGGTGTTGGCTCCATTCGCTCCACGCCCTGCACGGAGAGAGCTGCAATTGTAAATGAATTTGCGAGGAGCGCCATCTCCAGAGTTTCACTTTCGCTCCTCATTGAGTCTAGCTCCATCTCCATGACGAGAAACAGCCGCAAACGCGCCTGCATGAGGCACATTGCCTATCGGCAACAAACGTCCATCGTCGATTGTTCACTCAAAAGAAATGAAAGACGACTAGGGACTAGCACAGGCAGAAACGGTTCAAAAAGAGGAACGAAGTTGAGCAACGAGGAACAGCCGACAAAACTAGGGGTGTCGCGAACCACCCGAGGTTCGAGTTCGACCAGGTTCGACTTTTTCGAACTTTTAGTGGAAAATTCGACGAACCTCATATTGAGGTTCGACTCGTGTGCGCATGCGCGATAGGCTGGCCAGTTGGCTTCGGATTGGATGGTGATGGCTAAGGGATGAATTAAGGGCAGCGCTGATTGGTTATTTCAGTTAATAGAGTACAAAAAAATTAAGTTATTAACTTCTTCAGTGATTAGAATTGGTTTCTTTTAATTGCAACTGTTTATAAAATAAAATAACCCTTTGCATAAAAAAAAAATTCTCCAAACGTAGACATGCTTGTATCAAGGTCTGGCCACACTGTCCACGAAGTCGAACCGGTCGAATCTGGTGAAAGGTTCGAAGGTTCGTCGAACCGGTTCGACCCAGTCGAACCCCGAAAGTTCGACCTAAAAATCTGGTTCGACAAAAGTTCGCGACACCCCTAGACAAAACACAACAAGAAACACCGACAGCAGCGAGCGGCAGCGTGGTTGCCAGATGTACTTCATATTTCTGCCGAACGCAATCGTAAATTTGGATTTGACAAGAAAACTCCTATAGGAGGGTCATGTTCACATATTACGCATTTAAAACTTGTTATAACAATTAAAAGTACCAAAAAGTAACGTTTCCAAAAATTAAAATAATATCGTAATAATATTTTTAGTTTCGTTTTCATCTGTTCGTAGTCAGCCCCAAAGTAGTAAACATCACTGGTAAATGTCATTTTCTCGGTCGTGTGGCAGCATCTCCTTCAGAGGAAGGGCCTTTAGTGAAAAGGACATTTACAGAAAAAGACCTTTAGGACGCCGTCTGGCACGGGTATATCTCGCTTATAGGGGATTTCGTTTGCGAACTCTGCAATGCAAAAAAGATAAGTATCCGGGAATGCGAAACCCGTTTGCAGCTAGCTTCTGGTACAGCGATAAAAACTGGGGAGCCGTTAGGCTGCAAACTCCGTTTAATGGAAAGAAGCGGCGTCAGTGATTTTTCTATCTGCCCGGACTCGTGGGACCCGTGATCTTGGGCTGAGATTTCATTACAGGAGAAAACATGACACTGACGTTTCTGGTGGCGGATATCGGCTGGTACAACAACGACAGCTGACTCCGTTTACCAGTCAGAAGGGCTGCATCCGGAATCCGCCCACTGCAACCCACTTCACCATGGTGCCGGACGTCTTGCCTGCCGGCGTTTGAGAATCGTTGCGAAAGGGCCCTGCAAGCAGCCAGCAGAAGCAAGAGCTGCAAGCCGTCTTGCAGTAATTCTCACCGATGTTTACCGAAACGCCTGGAAAGACTGACATACTGCTGCACCGCATTGAAACTGGTGCCGTGCGGCTTCGGGGGTGCAACCCTCAACCGATAGGCGTCCACAAAAAGGCACTCCAAGATGCGGCGCTCAAGGAGATGATAGACACCGGTTCAGTACGCGAGTCGAAGAGACCCTGGGCGTTCCTCGTTGTTCTCGCGCCGAAAAAAGGCGGGACAGCCAGACTCTCTGTGGATTACAGGCGGCTTAACGATGTGCCGTCCGAGACCACTGCCCTTTCCCAAGCCTTTTCTCTCTGGTGTACGCGCTCGGAAACGGGACCATGTTCATAAACTGGATAAGGGACTCTGCCAACGTGTGTCCGCTTGGCTGGCAGCAAAAGGTTCAGTCGACCGCCCAAAAGACAAGGCGTTCGACTCCTACTTGATGAGTAACGACGACGGCCTTTTGCTGCGCTACATTCTCCAAGCCGACGACGATCCGGATGGCTCGGCGTTCTGGACCGTGATACCTCGCAAGCTACGTAAGCTTTTTATTCGATACATTCATGACCGGCCTTGGCAGAACACAGCAGTGGAAGAAAAACTTACGAAAAGTTATCCCAAATTTCTACCTGGTCAGGCATGTGGCAGGATGTGCTCCGGTACACTTGTAGCTGCTCGGTGCGCCAGAAGGCAAAACCAAGTGAGGGTCAGCGCCCCAATCTCATGCAACCAATCGTGAGTCAGAACCCTTGGCAGATTAGTTGCTGTGACATCATGGGCCCCTTCCACCGTAGTCCCTGCGGCAATCAGTAGTTGTTCGGGGAAACCGACAAGTTTACGAAGTGGGTTGAGTTATTTCCTTTGCGAAAGCTAGATCCGCCAAAAATCTGGGACTGTTTGCTTGAAACATTTGCTAGGTTCGGCTTTCCAGCACAGCTTATAAACGATAATGCCTCCTCCATAACGAGTAAGGTGCTCGTGGACGCATGCGCGGTGAGGTAATTAAACACATAAGAACTTCTCAATACCACCCACAACCAATCATCACGGAAAGGGTAAATCGGAACCTCAAGGTGATGTTAGTGACCTACACCGAGCGCCAAAAGGACTGGGACGCGAAATTGCCGGAGCTGGAGTTCGCTACCCGTACGACCACTAATTCGTCAACGGGTCTCACTCCTGCCCAATTTAATTGCGGCAAGCAGCTCACGTTTCCGCTTTTTAACACCCTCCTGTCTACAGAGTATGGCGAAGGCTTCGCCCCTACGTGAAATTCGAAGAGGACCTGCAAAAGCGCTTCTCCGGCAACCTTCGAGATGCCCGAGAATATCCCGACGTCGCCCGAGTGCAGCAGACGGAACAGTACAACCAGCGGCGACGTGACCTACAGTTCGAGGTGGGAAATTGCGTACCCTGGCATACCCACCCACTCAGTGACGCCGCTCGAGGCTTCGCAGCCTCCCTCGCAAACAGGCGGGAAAGTCCTTTTCGCGTGCATGAAAAGTGCTCACCACTCACTTACAAACTAGTTCACTGTGTCAAGTGAAGAAACCGGACTTGTTCACGTCACCAACCTGAAATGATTATTTCAAGCAGAAGATGAAGATTCCTCGCAGGACCGGAACCCCCTCGTCTCCACCAAGGCGGTGAAGACGAGGGGGTTCCGGAAAGTGCGACGTTGGTAACACCAAAAAGAGGGGAACCTGCGACGTCGGTAACACCGAAAAACAAATAACATTTTTTTCTTTTTGCAGCGGAGTTGTTAAGGGCTTGTTTTCCCAGGATCGTGTCCCCCGCAAAGAATTGAAGACACCAAGCTCTGGACACCTACCGCCATCTATGAGCGACGGGGGCAAGTCACGTATCTGCCTGCCGCCGTCGCTCATAGATGGCGGCAGCCTTTCCACTCTGGCTTGCCGAGTTGCGGCCGGCCATTACTTTGCATTGTACGGCTCCGCTGGTTTCCCTTCTTCACCAGAGTGGAAAGGCGGAAAGTTTTCCTTTAGATGCGGAGCATCTCTTGCTCGGGTCTATGTCCCGCAGCGTCGGCGTTGTAGTCGGCACTCGAACTACGCACGCGCAACTCTCCTCCTTCCCTCTCTCCAACAGCTGCGCGTTACTCTCTCCGCTCTCTCGCTCTACCAGCTGCGTGCACTGCGCGTGCGTTCGCTTCTCCTCACACCGCGCGCGCACGCGCAACTCTCCTCCTCTAGTCTCCTCTCCTTCAAGTGTGAAAAAAAAAAATAAACGGCGAGCGGCGAGCGTTCCAAGTTTCTCTGCCGCGAGCCGCGACGAAGGCTCGCGTAGGGGGTAACGCTAGGGCAGTCAGTGGCGCCATCTCTCGACGTCAGCACGCAACTGACTCTTTCCTCGGAACCAACACGATGCTCCGCATCACCCCATGGTTCCCCTCGGGAAGATGGTGTAATTTTTTGTCTCCTCGGCTTTGCTTTTCTTGCATTTTGGGGGTAGTTTTTTTAGTTCCAGGGATCTGTTCGCTTTTCAAGAGAGGAGGGGGAGAAGATTGTGTGCCCACCTCAAATCCGTTATTTCAAACCTTTTGAAAGGGGTACGAAAATAATGTCAGGCTCAACCCACAACTAAACACCCATGTCGTTTGCTGCCTTGTTTCTCCACGAAGATGGCTTGTGGACAACACCGTCACCACACTCCGACATCGGTACGACATGTCGGCCGGGCTCGTGATGGACCGGGCCACCAAGGATGTCGGCGCGTCAGGGGCGGCCTAGGGGAACGTAGACCGCGGCCACCCACTACAGGTCGGCCCCAAGAACCCGGCCTATTCCAGCAATGCAGCGGACGGCCACAACGGACCGCCGCTATCTGAACCGTGCTCGGGGAGCACACCTCTGTCGTGCGAACGCCGAACACGTCGCGCGGATCAACCAACACGGCGAGTGCGACCTCGAACGGGCCATCGCGCTCGTCCGGCGGCGCCAACTGGACTTGCTACGCCAGTCTGACCAGCAGCGCCATCCACCCCCTGACGCCCACTTAAACGACACCGTCACCGACATGCCGGACGAAGTTTGAGGGAAGGGGGAGGGGGGGGGGAGTGTGGGCACCCTGGCGGCTCCCCAGCCCAGCTGCCCGATTACGGTGCACAGGTGGCGGACTTTCCCGCTTGGCGGAGAAGTCAAGCCAGCCACGCGCACATCGCGCGCGCCGCCTCGATAAGTAGGATCAGAGCCGGCGAGCAGGCAGTCGCTCTCTTGACTCAAGAGCCGCTGGTAACGATGTTAATGTATTGATCGTTTCGTTCATGCCCAAATAAATGTAGTTTCTTGTTCTTGAAACCGCTCGCTCCGTGTTACTCCTCCGGGTCTGGTATGCAGCCAGGCAAACCGACCTCATATTTCAATCAAAGCCGATCAGAGCTCAGCGACGTTCTTACGTCACCGTAACTTCTGCGCATGAAGCAGACGACTTTCTCTCCACATAGGTCTCCTCCGCTGGTGCGTTTAACGACCGTGAGAAAACAAATATGTTGCCAGTCTCAGCTCCCACCTCCTCTTCTGTGATTCTCATGACTAATGCAATACTTTGTGCCACGCTACGCATCTTCTTTCTTCGCTTCGTCGCTTGGAATGTTTTCCACGTCTTGCCCAGTGCCGTAGTACGATTGAAACCATTACAATGTTCTTGCAACTGCCGCTTCTCCAGTCCGTTGGCGTACTCTCTTGTTTTGGCTGTTTCGCGGTTGAGTATGCCTTTTTGCTTATATATTCTACCCTCCCTTCTGTACCACTCTATGGCTTCCATTCTCGACTCACACAAGTTCAGTAGGGGCTTGTCCGATATCGGGCCCTTCTCTCTGACCTTGATTCTTTTTATCATCCTGCTGGTTTGGTCTGTTTTAGGGACTTCCGCCTCTAGGATTTCTCTGTATCTGTTCCAGACTATCATTTTCATTATTTTTGGTGTGATTTCGGCGTTTGGATTCTGCTATGATGCGAACGGGCAGGTGGTCACTGCCCCAAGTATCGCTCAAGAACAAGTTGGTGCGCCACTGTCTTCATGCAGTTTTGTAAGAGCTGTTGTTGCTGTTGCATCAAGCTCTGTACCTTCTGCATAAAGGATTGCTGCATACGCTGCATAAAGGACGGCATTTGCTGCATCCAAGATTACATGGGAAGGTGTTGCTGCTGCTGCTTGCAGTCTTCTGTCTCCTGCTCTTTTGAACCTGCAGGCTGCTCAGGCATGCCCGTCTGGCGAGCATTTCTTGTTTTAGATGCGGAGCATCTCTTGCTCGGGTCTATGTCCCGCGGCGTCGGCGTTGTAGTCGGCACTCGAACTACGCACGCGCAAACTCTCCTCCTCCCTCTCTCCAACAGCTGCGCGTTACTCTCTCCGCTCTCTCTCTCTACCAGCTGCGTGCACTGCGCGTGCGTTCGCTTTCTCCTCACACCGCGCGCGCACGCGCAACTCTCCTCCTCTAGTCTCCTCTCCTTCAAGTGTGAAAAAAAAATAAACGGCGAGCGGCGAGCGTTCCAAGTTTCTCTGCCGCGAGCCGCGATGAAGGCTCGCGTAGGGGGTAACGCTAGGGCAGTCGGTGGCGCCATCTCTCGACGTCAGCACGCAACTGACTCTTTCCTCGGAACCAACACGATGCTCCGCATCACCCCATGGTTCCCCTCGGGAAGATGGTGTAATTTTTTGTCTCCTCGGCTTTGCTTTTCTTGCATTTTGGGGGTAGTTTTTAAGTTCCACGGATCTGTTCGCTTTTCAAGAGAGGAGGGGGAGAAGATTGTGTGCCCACCTCACATCCGTTATTTCAAACCTTTTGAAAGGGGTACGAAAATAATGTCAGGCTCAACCCACAACTAAACACCCATGTCGTTTGCTGCCTTGTTTCTCCACGAAGATGGCTTGTGGACAACACCGTCACCACACTCCGACATCGGTACGACATGTCGGCTGGGCTCGTGATGGACCGGGCCACCAAGGATGTCGGCGTGTCAGGGGCGGCCTAGGGGAACGTAGACCGCGGCCACCCCCTACAGGTCGGCCCCAAGAACCCGGCCTATTCCAGCAATGCAGCGGACGGCCACAACGGACCGCCGCTATCTGAACCGTGCTCGGGGAGCACACCTCTGTCGTGCGAACGCCGAACACGTCGCGCGGATCAACCAACTCGGCGAGTGCGACCTCGAACGGACCATCGCGCTCGTCCAGCGGCGCCAACTGGACTTGCTACGCCAGTCTGACCAGCAGCGCCATCCACCCCCTGACGCCCTGGCCACTTAAACGACACCGTCACCGACATGCCGGACGAAGTTTGAGGGAAGGGGGAGGGGGGGGGGGGAGTGTGGGCACCCTGGCGGCTCCCCAGCCCAGCTGCCCGATTACGGTGCACAGGTGGCGGACTTTCCCGCTTGGCGGCGAAGTCAAGCCAGCCACGCGCACATCGCGCGCGCCGCCTCGATAAGTAGGATCAGAGCCGGCGAGCAGGCAGTCGCTCTCTTGACTCAAGAGCCGCTGGTAACGATGTTAATGTATTGATCGTTTCGTCCATGCCCAAATAAATGTAGTTTCTTGTTCTTGAAACCGCTCGCTCCGTGTTTCTCCTCCGGGTCTGGTATGCAGCCAGGCAAACCGACCTCATATTTCAATCAAAGCCGATCAGAGCTCAGCGACGTTCTTACGTCACCGTAACTTCTGCGCATGAAGCAGGCGACTTTCTCTCCACATAGGTCTCCTCCGCTGGTGCGTTTAACGACCGTGAGAAAACAAATATGTTGCCAGTCTCAGCTCCCACCTCCTCTTCTGTGATTCTCATGACTAATGCAATGCTTTGTGCCACGCTACGCATCTTCTTTCTTCGCTTCGTCGCTTGGAATGTTTTCCACGTCTTGCCCAGCGCCGTAGTATGATTGAAACCATTACAATGTTCTTGCAACTACCGCTTCTCCAGTTCGTTGTCGTACTCTCTTGTTTTGGCTGTTACGCTGTTGAGTATGCCTTTTTGCTTATATATTCTACCCTCCCTTCTGTACCGCTCTATGGCTTCCATTCTCGACTCACACAAGTTCAGTAGGGGCTTGTCCGATACCGGGCCCTTCTCTCTGACCTTGATTCTTTTTATCATCCTGCTGGTTTGGTCTGTTTCAGGGACTTCCGCCTCTAGGATTTCTCTGTATCTGTTCCAGACTATCATTTTCATTTATTTTTGGTGTGATTTCGGCGTTTGGATTCTGCTATGATGCGAACGGGCAGGTGGTCACTGCCCCAAGTATCGCTCAAGAACAAGTTGGTGCGCCACTGTCTTCATGCAGGTTTGTAAGAGCTGTTGTTGCTGTTGCATCAAGCTCTGTACCTTCTGCATAAAGGATTGCTGCATTCGCTGCATAAAGGACGGCATTTTCTGCATCCAAGATTACATGGGAAGGTGTTGCTGCTGCTGCTTGCAGTCTTCTGTCTCCTGCTCTTTTGAACCTGCAGGCTGCTCAGGCATGCCCGTCTGGCGAGCACTTCTTGTTTTGTTTTTGTTTTTTTGGCCCCAGGAATTGTCTTTCCGTTCTTTATGTTTCCTTCATGTTTGAGACCAGTGCTAGAGTATCCTGTTCGCTCCGCCGCACGGTGGCGTTGGGATGGTCTTGCTGCTTGTGTGACTTCTGCGCGTCCATACCCTGTACGTTAGGTAGGTTGATGTGGCGGGAACCTACTGGGGTCCGGTAGGGCTTCCATGGCATACTGCTTAGTCTTAGAGCGCAGCTCTTAGGCGCCCGTTTCCGGCTTTAGTGGCTTCGGCGTCGCCGTCGGCGTAACCGCGCGGTGCATTATGGGAAACGTCCCCGGTAACGTTTCGGCACGGTGCCAAAATATCGCGTGACGTTTCGGCGCGAGTGACGTCACCGTGCCGAAACGTCACGTGACGTTTCGGCACCGCGCCGAAACGTCGTGTGACGACGCGCGTTTCGCACGTGAAAGAAGGAGGAGGGGAGGAGGAGAGGGTACGGATGAGGAGGAGGGGCGTATCCTCCCCTCAGTACCATCCCCTCCTCCTCCTCCTCAAGAGCTGCGCTCTAAATTGGCGTTACAGAAAGCTGTAAACATGTTTCTTTTTTTTTCTCTTTTTTTCCTCTGTTCGTTGGCTTCGCAGATGTATTTCTTAGCCGTTCCCTTCCATTTTTTTTTTTGCCTTCCGTAGCTTGGCACCCTCCGCCCTTAACATCAGGCAGGTCGAATTTGTGGCAAGGTGTTTGCCTCCGCAGTTGCGGTACCGCGGTTCCGCTTAGTCGGATTTTTCGTCAATTTCGCGTTTTCAACCACACTCGTGGCGCACGTCCGATTTATGACCGTATACGTGGCACGCCCGACACACCAGTGCCTTGTGTTTGAAGGCGTGGACCTTGATTATAACGCAGGGGTAGCCGATCGTTCAAGGAGGCTTGGTGCAGCCGAATGTGATGACCGCCGTCCACATTTTCTTTTCCATCCTTCTGACGGCGTAGATAGTTTGCGTCTCGCTTTAGAATACGTTGAAGATGTCCTCGTCCGTGCCTGTTGCACTTACACGACACACTTCACCGGCGTAGTTTCGTCTATCGGGATGTACGGGTAAACCGGGGTCGGGTTCTCGAGGATCTTGATCTCCGTAAGTTCTCTGCGTGCAGGGTAGCGGCCTCTGTCCAAGTCTTGACAAGAGTAGTGTTGCTCTCTGGGCCAGCATTCGCTCTTTCTCGCGTGAGTTGAAACGTGGTGGCGCCGGTGTGCAAACAGCCCCTAACCACTTCCGGTTTTTAACTAGACGGCTGGTTTAACAGCGTTTGCGAAATCAAATATACGCGCTATATATCTTCTGGGGGTGGCCAGTTATAGCACTGCAGTCTGCCAGACTTAATTCACTCTTAGAATAAAAAAAATGATGAGTAAAAGGTTGGGACATACACGTGAACTGAAAGTGGGCCGGGGCTACCCAAGAGATGGCACCACTCATTTGGTTGCCAAACAAAAACGGGCGAATAGAAGCGCAGACTTTTCCGGTGGTCTCTTCCCTCTGCCGTGATCCCTATTTTGATCCCGAGCAGTCTGAAGAGAACGTCGGCCAACTGCACTTTTTACTTGGCACGTAGGATGTAGGTAAAACCGTTCAAAAATTGCTCCCTCTGCTGCGCCATGTTTCGTCGTGGACCTTTAGCCGCCTAGGTCTGTCTTTTCCTTGTTACAAGGGTCGAACCCTTTTCGCTTTACTCTGTGGCGTCCTCTGTTGCCGATGTCGCATCTCTTGCGTCACGTGATTTTTCAGGCGTTTGCATGATTTCGCTTCGGGCATTTCGATGCCCACACTCTTAGTTTTAGGTCTAGCATTTTCTTTCCGACTACACAGACGTCTCGTTTGGGGACTGCCGCTTAACGGTACACTCTCAGAAAAAAAAAGGGTATATTCTTACACCCCTTGTCACGTATACGACACCCCAAAACTTGAATTCGACGTACAGCGCACTGACGTCGAACAGACGGCCTCAACCTTTACGAGGTGCTTGAGAGCGGTGAAATACACCTCGTTAAACAGAAAGTACGTATCAAAGACTACAGAAAAAAAAAACACTGAGGTTTTGCATCAATGCCAGAAAAAGCCCGATAACTTTTTTCTTTTCAATCACACGTACATTACCTATTTTAATAAGTTGTACCACTCGGCTATCAAGCCACCTGTGAAAGTTTGGAACGTCGGTTCGACGTCAGCGCGCTCTACGTCGTACTGAAGTTTTGAGGTGTCGTATGTTGGACAAGGGGTGTAAGAATATACCCTTTTTTTGTTTTTAGAGTGTACGCCTTAGTCGAAGGCTCGAAGATCGACTCACTTGATTGGACTCAGTGTCTCCTGCGTCCTCGCCAATTCTATACCTTTAAATCTCTCCATCCACACTTTCCAGGTCTGTGTCTGGTGCAACGGTATATTCGGTGTCGTCGCTTCTTCCTCTTTCGGCGTGAGGTATCAATCTCGTTTTTGTTCCCTTTCGGGACCAATATAGGTGGCCTCAGGGTGTTATTTTTAGTGCCTAGTACGCGTGCATGGAAAGGGTTCGTACTTTCGAAGCTGTATTCGCTCAGCGCCACCAGCTTCATCACCGACTCGGTTGTTAGGCCTAGTGCAGACATGCCGCGTGTTGTCCAATACGGTGACTTATTCGGCGTTTTGTAGCACCTCGGGTGCCGTCTTGTTTCTTCTTTTGGGTCTATATCCTGTCTTGCGTGACCAAGGTCCCGCTGATACCGTTCTTGGGTTCTTACTCCAGGAATAAACGCCCCCAAAAGGACAAAACTTTGTCGGAGCTCGACGTGGACGCGTTCGATTGCTCGTGCACCCGGGTTCGAAGGATCAAAAAAGACACAAAAAAAATTACTACTTTAGGTACTTCCTTTACCTTCCTGTCGAGGGCTAAGGCTTTGTTTTTGCAGAAGTGGTAGATTTCTAAAAGCTGTAAAAAAGGAAATGCAGCCATTGACTGCCGACATGCCGCTCATTTTCCGATTGAAGAAAAGATAGCAGTTCAATCTCATTTTAATTTAACGAGTCTCAAGACACATCTTTGGGCAATTATATAAACTCATATCACACGGCAGCATAGTGAAAATAATATGAGCTAAAATATTGTGGTATACAATTCGGCATGTTATACAGTGAGGCATACTGAAAGAAGGGCTTGTATTCCGAAGTATTTTGGGCTTTGTGTCAATCAAGTGCCTTAGGAAGAAAGAAATTAGAGTTTGTTGTTTTAAATTACAAGCTATAATAAACATTCATTTTCACTGTCAACGTTGTTCATTAAGTCTGTATATAGTCGCTCTGAACTTAATCCTTAAATCCCTATGGAGAAAAGAAAAATGAATGATCCATTGGTTTACATCCCTTCACACCAGGAAGTACTTATATGCAACTACTCTTTTCAGACATGCCTTAGCTTAGGAGACGCGACTTGTGGCATATTATTTTTAACGTTTGATGGACAACAACCAAACAATGTTTTTTTTTTTTCCATTCCCCCTTAAGTGACGGGTGTCATAATGTATTTCCTCATCATGCATTATTACTATTCATTCTGCAGAGAAACCCCAAAGGACTCCAAGACCCCCAATAGCCTTGTGTTCCACCACCAATATGTCAGGTACATAAGTCACGAAGAATTATTGCGCAGCCTTGATGGTCAGGGGATGTCAAGGCCATTCCAGATACTCATGACGTCGCTGAAGGCTGTCTTGAGAGCTATCTTCTCCTTCATTTTTCGTACCTTGTCCGGAGTAAAGTACTCTTTCCAGTCGCCGACCACTCCCTTGCGGATGAAGGGTATTTCCAGCGGCTTCTTTAGATCCGCCGGTGTCTCACCCGAGCTAACTTCCTCGGAGCCTAGCATTGCCTGCCTGTACCGTCCTTGTTGACAAGTTTCCTTAAAGACGGCATTCAAATTCTTCGTGGTCTCTTCCGCGCTACACATCTTCAGAATCCTGCTCATGAGGTCAGGGTTGTCCTGGAGCTTAGTGGCGTGTTCTTCGCCCAGAAAGCCGGCGATCTTGAGCAGCCACGTCCTGGTATCTTCCTTCAGGTTCTCGTAAGTCACCAAAAGGATGTTCGGTCTTTCCCGCTGCGCGTACCAGGACAAGACGTTGTCGAAGTAGTCTCCAAAGTCCACTTTCCCGTTCAGAAACATGTCCAGAAACTCGTCGAAAGTCCCGTTCTGGAATTGGTAGACTGGACGACAAGTTGTGTGGTGGAAGTACGACACGCAGGTATCATACGGATTCCGGCAGACGTACACGTACTTTGCTTCCGGGCCGTAGGGCGCCTTGTGAAATGGTAAGTGTGTCTTTAGGGCTCCTGGTTTGTGCTCTATCTGCGAAGGGTTTGCACGGTTACCACGCAGCAATGTGGATCCCTGAATGAACTCCGAGATCTTTGTGGGAGGCCTGCCGTCGTTCAGGATGCAGTAGATGATGTACTGCAGCCATTTGGTGCCAGACTTTGGGTAGCCCGCGACGAAGATATCGCCCGGCTGGGGTTTCCTTTCGAACATGGACTTTATGGCCTTCTCGTTGAACATGCGACTAAGGTAGACGCCTTCCACGTAGCGGTACACCTCCGTCTCTCCGGTGGCAGACATCTGATAAATAGAAAACCCAGGCTGATTAAAAACGGCGGATCTTGCCAAACACTTTGAGAAGATCCTGCGTGGGCACTGCGCCGTGACGCAATCTGAGGAACAGTCTTTATGTGATCCGTTCTGCATATGGAAAGGGCGAGCTACACTAATCGCAATAAACTTTCAGCGGCAGAACTGCGCGTGCACCTACTCCATTTTGCCACTGCGATGCGTGATCACTGGGGCAGGACGCCGGAAGTTATTGCAACTGGCTGAGCTGAACATAAAAAAGACCAGTGATTGACATTGACACAGTGGAATCTACAGCCTTAATGACGAATAGATCTACGTTTTCAATAGGAGTGCCCTTCAAGTTGGGTGGTGAGTTTTCATTTCTTACATTTAAATATACTGTTGAGCCTCGGGTATGTCACAATTGCAAATACTCTAGCTACCAAAAACGTAACGAGGCTGATGTGAACCTAGGAAACTTAGTAAAACCTCGCGCGTCTTCATGAGATACGTTTGATTCTAGTGACTTAAGTCATAATTACAGTTCTTAAACAATACAGAGGAGTTTAATAAAAGTACAAAAAGCTCCATAATTGAAACCAACTTTTCGCTAATAAACTTACACTAAGAAACACGTTCCTTTGTGTACATACAATGCATATTCTCTGCAGCCACAGGCAAAATACCAGATGATCTGGCAAGTGAAATATAGTATTAGCTACTGTACACTGCTGACAGCGGATTAAAATACAATTAAATGCTACAATAGAGTATGTAACTGCAATAAATCTAGCTTACAATATTAATAACACAGCCCCACACAAAAAACCGTATAGTCCAAAAGATCAGTTCAGTTGTTTTAGTGCTTTATTTATTTGCTACTTTTTTGCGAGGTATACGCCACTGAACCTTCTTTCAATCGAATTTTCTTTGTGCGCTTAGTTGTTATGGTCTTGGGAATTATATATATATATTATATATAATATATATATATATATATATATACCAGGTTTTTTTTTTAAGGATTTGTTTTAAAAAAAGCCGTTAACGTTACACTTATGCCGCTTGTGGAGGTGAGTTATACGGCCAGGGGAGCATATTATAGGGACCTAATCATAACGATTAGTCGGCTAATTAATTAAAATTAATTAATTACCTTTTCAATTAATGAAAATAGATTCTCTTCATGCGTTCTGGAATATGTAAATACTAAATTAGTAGGCACAAAATACCTTTCAATTAGATTTCTTAAAATATTAGTTTATTTCATGCAAAATATACTCCAACGCTAAAAAAAGGCAGCGATCAAAAATATGCGCAGAATGCTCTTAAAATACCTGGAAATCGTAAATACTGTTGTGTTATACCCTAAGTACCTTTTGAATGTAATAATTTGGTAGTTTGACTTAAACTACCAAAGTAGTGGAAAGCTGGCCTATCAGAAATTCACTTCAAGCAGATGTGGAGTACATTGAACTGCCTAAATACAACATTTGATTAGTTTGTCAATTGAGTTGTGCAGCATCGCACTCATGAATCAGAGAAGTGTATGCTATTGTTTCTTTTTTTTTTATCAAGAACACACCTGATGAGTTTCTTGCACACCAATCACAAACGGGGCTTGGGAACTACAACCACAATAAGTGCAGAGCTGGTCGCCGGCCAAATGATTACCTTGAATTAGAAACTTGCTCAGCGTCATCGAAAATCACTAAATCACTCTTTTTCAGAAAGACTTTGAGCGCGTGAGAAGCGTAGTAATGTACTAAAGTTACGTTACCACTCGTGGAGCAGGTACAAGGCTGGGGCTAGATAAGAGACGGGAAAATCGCGCGGGCGCCTCACCGCAACCGCTAGCTTTGTACCTGCTCCACGAGTGGTAACTTTAGTGCACTACTACGCTTCTCACGCGCTCAAAGTCCTTCTGAAAATTACTGATTTAGTGGTTTTCGATGACGCTGAGCAAGTTTCTAATTGGAACCATATGTATATTTTCATTAATTAAAAAGTTAATTAACGAATCTTAGTTAATTAGCCGACTGATCGTTACAATTAGCCCGCTATAACATGTCCCCCTGGCCGTATAACTAACCTCCACAAGCGGCATAAGTGTAACTTTCACGGCTTTCTTTAAACAAATCTGTTAAGCTTAAAAAAAAAACACCCGATATATATAATATATATATATATATATATATATATATATATATATATATATACTCGTATATTATGTGGGCGGTTTCATTTGAATTCAGGCAACGAGTGGCAGTCGTATTTTTTTATTTTGCTTCAAATTTTTATATTTTGTGGAGCATGTTCCAAGAAGAACAATCCTTTTTATTTAATGTCCTGACATGATTAGTTCCTAAGAAAAACAATCTCAAAGAAGCGGGAAAGAACTACGGGGTTTTGACGATTGTCGTGTGTGGCGTTTATGAATCACTCTAAATCTCAAAGTATTCAAAAAAGAGTGTCTATATGTTTTTAGTGTGATATATATGCAAGTAGGTAAGACGACATTATAACTGCTATTTATTATTCGTCACTCCAATATTTGTAAAAATCCCCAAACATGCCTCCGCGAACAACTGTGACCTAAATTGCGGATTTTACTTTGAGTCGGCTATGTTTAGTATCGCGTTTAAAATAATACCACGTGTAGAACCTTTCATTGCCTTCCAAATTAAGCAATGTTTGTGTTTTTATCATGTACGAGTACTGAGAAATAAATTATGAAACAGAGAGGGTTTTCACTTTTCGTTCAACTTCAGCACGATGTATAAAAAAAAAAAAAAACATTTTTATTTTTTTTTTTTTTCGCGTCGCGTTCTCTTCGCACCCTTCTTTTAGCCAGAAAACATTCCGTTAGAGCTATTTGCCTTGGTTTTGAGTTTTAAGCATCTAAATATGCTAAAAAAGAGCAAATGCCGATGGTGGGATTTGACGATTTTCGTGTGGCGTTTTTGAACCACTCTCAATCTCAAAGTATTCAAAAGAGAGCTTCTATATTTTTTATTGTGATATATGTGCAAATCGGTAAAACGACATTCCAACTACTATTTATTGTTCGTCGATACAATTTTTGTAAAAATCCCCAAACATTCCTCCGCGAACAACTGTGACCTAAATTGCGGATTTTATTTTAAGTCGACTATGTTTAGTGTCGCTTTTAAAAGAAAACCACGTGTAGAACCTTTCATTTCTTTCCACGTTATGTGAAGTTTGTGTCTTAATCACGTACAAGTACTGAGAAATAAATTATAAAACAAAGAAGGTTTTCACTTTCCGTTCAATTTCAGCACGCTGTATAAAAAAAAACATTTTTGTTTGCTTCGCGTTTTTTTTTTTTTTTACTTTTATTTTATCCAGAATACATTCCGTTAGAGGTATATGCACTGGTTCTGAGGTTTAAGCCTCTAAATATGCTGAAAAATGATTCGGTTCTGTTATCAACATAAATTTCGCATTAAAAATATAAATTTTCGCATTTAAAAATCTAGGTTTCTAATAGGAAGTGTATTTTACTCTAATGTTTTACAATATTATACTTTGATATTTCTAACATAGTATGGATTATGTAGCGTATAGGGTTTAGGCTTGAGACCCCTCCAATCATGGCACCGGCGGAAATTGTCTGAAAACCTGCATTCGGCAGTTGCGATATTATAATGTTTAGACGTTTGGAATTGCAAACTTGTTATTGTACGCCTAACGACATTCATGTTTTATATGAGTATTTACTCAGCGTCCCTTAGATGATTATAATAAAGAATAAATATACAACTATAACCCATAAACCCACCATCAGCATTTGCTCTTTTTTAGCATATTTAGAGGCTTAAAACTCAAAACGAGTGCATATACCTCTAACAGAATGTATTCTGGCTAAAAGAAAAGTGTAAGAAAACGAGACGCAAAAAAAAATATAAAAAGCTTTTTTTCTATTTTTTTTAGCAGCGTGCTGAAATTGAACGAAAAGTGAAAACCTTCTCTGTTTCATACTTTATTTCTCAATACTCGTACGTGATTAAGACACAAACTTTACATAATGTGGAAGGCAATGAAAGGTTCTAAACGTAGTATTATATTAAAACAAACTAAACATAGTCTACTAAAAAAAAACAATCCGCAGTTTAGGTCACAGTTGTTCGGGGAGGCATGTTTGGGGATTTTTACAAAGATTGGATCGACGAATAATAAATAGTAGTTGGAATGTCGTTTTACCGACTTGCATATATATCACAATAAAAAAAAATATCGAAACTCTCTTTTGAATACTTTGAGATTGAGAATGGTTCAAAATCGCCACACACGAAAATCGTCAAATGCCACCATTTGCTCTTTTTTAGCATATTTAGAGGCTTAAAACTCAAAACCAAGGCAAATACCTCTAACGGAATGTATTCTGGCTAAACGAAGGTGTAAAGAAAACGCGACGCGAAACAAAATAAAAAAAATAAAAATGTTTTTTTTTTTTTTTTATATACCGCGTGCTGAAGTTGAACGAAAAGTGAAAACTCTCGCTGTTTCATAATTTATTTCTCAGTATTCGTACAAGATAAAAACACAAACATTGTTTAATTTGGAAAGAAATGAAAGGTTCTACACGTGGTATTATTTTAATAGCGATACTAAAACATAGTCGACTCAAAATAAAATCCGCAATTTAGGTCAGAGTTTTTCGCTGAGGCATGTATGGGGATTTTACAAAAACTGGGGTGACGAATAATAAATAGTAGTTATAATGTCGTCTTACCTACTTGCATATATATCATACTAAGAAAACTATAGACGCTCTCTTTTGAATACTTTGAGATTGAGGGTGATTCAAAAACGCCACACACGACAATCGTCAAAACCTCGTAGTTGTTTCCCGCTTCTTTGAGATTTTTTTTTTCTCAGGAACTAAATCATGTCAGACATTTAAAATAAAAAGGATTGTTTCTTCTTGGAACATGCTCCACAAAATATAAAAATTTGAAGCAAAATAAAAAATAAGACTGCCACTCGTAGCCTGAATCCAAATGAAACCGCCTATATATATATATACACCTGTACTTTAGAGCATTGTTACTGTGTCAAATTGAGTGAAAATAAATGTGAATAGAATGAGGTAGCTTCTAGGTTCATGCGCGTAGAAATAATGAAAACTCACTGTCTCATATGGTTAGAAAAAGGGGCTATAGCCCCTTTTCTAGCCATATAAGATAGTGAGTTTTATATAAGGGTATACTCTCCATCACAATTGTCTATAGTAATGAATAAGGCATACGCGCGTGTGCCTATAGCTCAGCAGCACGCTTTTGTTTGCACGAGGCCTCGTGTGTAAAAGGCACCTTCTGAAGTCACGCGCTCAAGCCCATACATTTGTCTTCACTGCAGATGTTTGTGAGGGGGAATATCACAAGTAAAAATCTTACTTCTATAAGAATTTGCTTGGTCCAACCAGCACATGTGCACAAATACGATCATATCATAGAACCTTGTGGGTACCTACAAGTGCATATAAGTTTATATAAGAAGCCATAAGAAACTTCTTATCGTTTTCTGGTAACTTTTTATGTACTCTTCTATGTTTTTATATGTTCTTATATTATATTTTGTATCATGTGTGTTTTTTTTTGGACCAAGACTTTTATCCTAAAAATGATTTTTCACTCGGGCTTTACATGCGTTCAATAAAATTATTATTGATCCAGTGACTCGACAAACACATATCTGAGCGAATGCCGGGTCATATGATCCGCAATAATGTTTATTATTACTTTTCTACACGTCCCTTTCTTACACTCGTGTCTAAATTAGTCTGCTGTCCATAATGACAGAAAAGTACTTACCTTGGGCGTGTACTCGGGACGCTGGCCAGGTTTATCAAAGTCGGCTTACCACTGGCGATGACTCTGCTCTATTTGAAGCACATTTTTGATGCGAGCGCACAGCTGTCGTCGAAACATTGGTGGCTGAAACAACAGCTGCCGCGCAAAATGTTTTCTGCCTCCACGACGAGGAGTAATTTTTTTTTTTTTTGTTTTGTTTTGTTTTACGCATGCACGGCGTCTGATCTGTTCCGCAGAAGAGCGCATAATGAGAACTCACTCCACTGTTCAGTAAACAAAGATTGGAGAGCTCACAAGGTGGTCATTGGAATGGTTAAATTGCAGCGTGTCCAACACAAAATAAATGCCGTTTTTTTTTTTGTTTTTTTTTTTGCAAGTATGAACTACGCATTGCTGAGCGTTTTATTCTTCGGTTATGTGTAGCGCCAGTGGTGCGGACTAAGGTCACTGGATTCTGGGAGAGTTGCGCCATTGCCTTCCCAGCCTGCTAGCCGGACACAAACAGATAGTAACATACAGATGACCGAACCTTCGCAAGGTGATTGGCTGATCTGTCTCAGTTGCCATATCGATAGCCATTTTGGTCCATTCAAATTTTCGAAGCTACGAAAGGGTCGTTTGCAGTCTCGCCAAGATTGCTATGAAGCTTCATTGTACTGAAAATGTTCCTCGCCAATACAAGCGCATTTTGCGCTCTGCATGCAATGAACTTATCAGTCATGTTTACCTCCCCAGTTATCTAACAATGATACTGCTCCTGTTACGTATTTCGAGACAGGAAAATTGTTTTTCATTGCCTCCAAGCACCGGCGCCGCATGTGGTGGCGGTACGAAACTGTACGCTTGTTTCGGTGGTCTGTGGATACCAAAATATCGGTATACAAGAAACGTCTATAAAGCTACCCGTCACCAGCGAATTTCGATCGGCTCATGAAGACTGGAGAGAAGTGAAGGAAAAATTGCTAATTCCGTGAACCGAAATGGCGCCAATACGGGGTACTTTGCTACTTTCCGAGGATCCATTTACTGTAGTCGGAACCAGATACCAAATTTTCAGGACTAACCGTTATCTCGTTCAAAGGTTATAGGCGATTTTCTGAAATTGTGATGGGAAAATTTATCCCGTTTTTGCCTTTTTTTTTATCCAGCTCTATGTATTTGGGAGCTCCGTCAGTCGTAATTTTCCTATTGAAAATTGCAGAAAATAACTTAGAGCTTGTAAATCAAATACCGATTAGTTAGGGAAACTTTGGGTAACTGGGTCGGCCCTTTCGTTAAAATGGCCGGAGAATGATTGTTCGGGCATGGGCAGTTTATTTTTGCGGGAAAGAGACCCAGTATCATTTGGGGGAGGGGGGGAGGGGATATACCGTATAGATGCATCTCAGAGACCTGGTCACCTTATTCGGCACTTCAAGAGAAGCGCAAAATTAATCATCTTGCAAAGCGTGATCTTCTTGAAATATTTGTCGTGACGCTTTCTGCGCGAGAAGCGACGTCATAAACACGACTGACGCTATACTTCGTTTTTTCACCTTTAGCTCGAGCGACCAAGCTAGAAGCGCGAGACCACACTTTTTGCATTCCCCCCGCGCTCTCTCGATCAAGCCGGACCGCACGGAGCTTCCGTGCTCGAGTCCCCTTCCATTTGCCTTCGCTCGCACATAAGGTGAAACGAAGTATACCATGACCGAATCATGCGGACGACTTTTGTTTTTTTTTTTTCAGTACGCGCAGTTTGGATATAGTTTATGCCGCCGAGTTACGGTGACAACGCTCTACGTCCAAGTACCCTGTAAGGCCCCATATGCCGCTCCCCTTTCTGTGTACGTTCAGCCAGAACTGGTGTTTCAGCCTCGTTTCCGGCGAAGTTGTAGACACGCAATCTGTTTTGAGCATTATGCATCAGAAACGTCATTCAATGACGTTAGGTCCCGGTGTCCTTGCGTGCTCGCAGCGGATGTCAGGCAGTCGTTACCTCAAACATGCGTAATATTTGATTTTTTGTTTATAAAGACATGAACACCAGCTGTGTTTTTCCAGGGGAGGGGAATCAGTGTACAGACGTATGTTTAGGCTATCATTTTTAAAATGACACTGTAAACGCAGGAATGATTCCATCCATATGGATGTTGGATATGGTCAAGTAAACAATATAGTCCGGATACTTCAAATTACGGAATCGTTATGATGATGTCTGCTTTACAGATTTTCACTTTCAACGTGGGGAGTAATGCATACATTTGCGCATCAAATCACAAGAACTTTCAAAATAAGCTTTTTATAGGCTATACAATAATGGCGTAAATAAACTACAAGGTGTTTCTACGTCAATTCATACAATAATGGTCCCGACCATATTTCTTTTATATGTATGTAAAACTATATGTGAAATCCATGTCTTTGCGAGGAGCGTTCAGCTATGTGTGAATGCTGTAGTTAATTTTATTCCCGATCTATAACATTTCTAAATACAAAGCTGGAGACTGCAAAGCTTCCACTATGGTACTTTGTACAGCCGTCAATATCACACCAAACCATGCACGTAGTAATAATATTTTCTTTTTATTTTATGAAAGGTTTACAACATGTACACAGAATATTAAAAATTACAATTAATTTTTATGCAAAAAAGTTACGAGACACGTTAAGTGAACACTTATTGAAGACCCATTCAAAAATGATTTAACAACAAATTATTCATATAAAACGATGTAAAATGTATCAAAATCGTCATCTTAAAATGTATTTTACGATTATATAAAAAGGTATGCTTAGCCGTTATCGTAGTTGTGTTAATAATGCAGAAACGCGGGTTTATCCAAATGCGCAAAATTACACGTCAATATTTAAAAAAAAAAGAAAACTCTACCTTTGATTTTGTTAAACCCTGCTTAACCGTTTACAGTGACTTCACCTAACTTTTGATGGCAAAACATTGAGTAATATACGACCTCTTTAAGCATATAAACGACAACAAACATTCACTCAAATGAAGCTAGTTCGTCTTTATTATTGGCGCTTTGCCAAACGACGTTGGCTCCTGAGAGGAATTTTCTAGAGCCAAAAAAGGCTGTACAGCGGTGCTGCTCCATTGTAGGGTGTAAAACGTCATGCCCTCCTTGGCTTAGCTTTATGTTTGTTTCCTTGAGTCGCATCCAAAGACCTCGACTCCCCTCCCTCCCCTTTCAAAACGCGACCAAATTGATTTTTTTTTTTTTTAACGCCGTAAAATGTTGCGCATGTCTTATATCTTTATGATATGGGTGGATTTAATAGTCTTTAATTATGCCCACCATTTTTCTAATTGAAACGGTAGCTTTGAATTTATTATTTATAAAGTTAATTACTAAAAGTAATTATTAACCTAGTGATATCAAACACTTACTTTTTTATAAATTTGTCAGACACCAATATTACATAAACACTTTTTCTGTGCAATAAGCATTTTTCTCACGAACGGTTTGGCCGTACGTGAGAACAGCCAAACCGTTCGTTTAGCCGTTCTCACGAACGGGCAAACGTAAGTTTGTATATACATATGTATATACGTTTCGAGCTAATTGCTTTATCCAAAAACATGGATTTTATAGGTGATGCGCCGACCTTTTGCCGAATTAAAAATTCGGCGCCGATTTTTGGGATTCGGCAAAGGCGAACTTTTGCCGAACTTGTCTAAAGATTCGGCAAAGATTCGGCACAAATACATTGTTACCAAACTTAACGTTGATATTTAGGTTTTTTTGGCAAAAAAAGGTTTTATATTGTTTTGTTCTTAACTTAAATGCAACATGTAATACATATTGACACTGTAATTACTAAATAAGGTTATATTCTACAAGATAATTGGATCGGTTTCCCTTTTGTGCGTTTACTGGCAATTTTAGTGACTTCTTGGTGGCGTGACCACGAGGTTGGGAAGTAGCGGACGCAGTCACGAGTCACGCTACGAAAGTTTTGGTTATGAGGTCTCATCAGCGCAAGCTTGCAAGTGTGTATGCATTGTTAAAATAAAGGCAATAGCACTGGCTTCTTAATTTCTCTGGGAGTCACCATTGCGTGCGCGAAAACGAATGCAACGGTTGCTGAGCCTTCACTGGAAGAGATAACAATATTAGTGTAAGTATGCATGTTTTCCGATTCGAGTCTCTTGACGTCAGCTTTGCATGAAAGTGTGCGTCCTATATTCGCAACGCCTTGTTTTTAACCTTTAAAATGACGGTTTCTGGTGTAAAGACTCACACGGACGTTTAGGGAGATAGGAAGATTTAGGACTGTTGAATGAGCAACGTCGAGCATGATAGTTATGTGTTTAGTCTTATGCAGATACGTGAAAACCGCGAAATAACGGTAATTAAAAAGGCTATATTATTTTGTTTTGGCACGAACTACTTGTGAGCTGAAAACAGGTTTCTTACGATTGCGAAGAGCGCTTTAAAGTAGTTGTCAGTCAATGTTTCAACTACCTCGTTGCATCACTGGAAAGGTCGAATGAAAACCACGTTATCCACAATGTACCGCATCCTTTGTCATTCGCGCAGTGGACTGCGTAAATTACTGGTGGATCTTCTGTTCTTGAGGCAGAAAATATTGAAGAGAACCACACTCGGAAAGGCTCACAAACGCACAGTTACCGTGTTGCCTACCCCACACCTCGCTGTAACCTCTGGTTGTACTACACCGTACGATGGTAACCGCACGACCGCACGGTGTCCATTTGCAATTCATGGCACCGTAGCCCCGTCGCGTTCTCGCGAGTGCGCAGACATTTGCCGACTTTTCGCCGAACTTTGCCGAATCTGAAGTTCGGCAGATTCGGTCTATCACTAGATTTTATATAGTATATAAACATTTTACATAATATACAAAATATGACCCGAACTATCATTGTATTAACTGAGATGGAAACAACGCCCAACAACAAAACCCTTGTGGTTATCACTTTCTATCTGTATTCCATTGTAAGATACGTATCGATACTGGGAATTTGTGAGCAGGAAATGTGTTTGTTTGCCGTCACACTTGTTGAACACCAAGGTATCGACTCTCCTGATACTACTTCCTTCGCCTTGTTTTCTCGGTGACAAACCTTCCTCGTGTGAGGGCTTTGTGTTTCACGCAAATTTGTTGCGCATAGTCCTCAACTGCCGGCAAGAGTGTCATCCGCCGAGAGATCTCCGTAAGCCATAGGCCGGGGAAAAAGCGTGTGTGTGTGTGTGTGTGTGTGTGGGGGGGGGGGGGGGGGGGGTCTTAGGAGGCAAGGCAAGGAAACAAATATAAAGCAAAGCCAGAGACCTCGTGACTTTCTACACCCTACAATAAAGAAGTGCCATTTTGTGGATGAAAAAATGTCTCTTTGTAGCCGACGTCAAACGGCAAAGCCCCTATAACAAGGAAAGTTAGCTCAATTGGAGTGAAGGTTTGCTGTCGTTTTTTTTTCTTTGGAGAGCCATATGTCACTCAAGTTTTTGGCATCACAAGTTGCTTAACGTCAATTCAAACGGTTAGGAATAGCTTTAAAAAATAAAAGATGGTGTTCTTTTTTTAATAATGAGCAATAGTGCCACATTTTTTAAAACATCACCTGCGTTTCTTCATTAATAATGTGAATACAATAATGGCTATGCATATTTTTTATATATTGGTAAAAGGCATTAAAGATGCCTATTTTGGTATTCTTGCGCCGTTTATATATAAATTTGTTGGTAAATATTGTGTGAATGTGTCTTAAAACGCGTTTACTTGACGTGTTTTCCAGCATTTGTATGCAGAGACATATTTCATTTTAATTCTTAAAAATCTGCGTATATGTTGTAAACCGCTCATAAAATAAATGAAAAAAGTATTACTACGTGCATCCTTATATTTAAAAATGACGTCTGTGCAAATTACCATTGTGAAAACTTGGCAATATCCACGCCTCGAGTTTAGAAATTTTATACCTCCAGAAAGAAATTAGCTACGGCCCGTTCACATATAGGTGAATGCTCCTCCCAAGAACCTAGATTTCACATTTATGTTTTCACATGAATATAAGAATTATGACCCGGACCCTCACTGTATGTTGTGACGTGGGAACATCCTACAGTGAAATGAAAATAAATTGTATAGTTGAAAATAGGAACAAAAAGCTGAACGTTTAAGGACACATAGCAATATCATTAGGATGCTCAAAATTACCCTGACACCCCTAAATTTAATTTTTCACGCGAAACAAACTTTTATATTGTCAAGACATCTACACAATTTCTTTTCCGCTGCAAAGTAGTAATTTTTTGTATTTTTCCAAGCAAGCGCAAGATAAATTTTTCAGAGAATCAGCCCATGTACTATGACGCCATAGCACCGTGTCAAATTGCGGGAGTCAATGCTCGTGACAGCACGCTGCTAGGTGAAAACCTGTGTTTTGAACATTTAGCAGTGAAGAAAATAACGTTTAATATATAATATTGCCTTCTGCGAATGAACCTAAGTTTTTACACGGTGGACAACTTCAAAAAATATTTCATGAACACCGACATCCCCGTCCATTTGAATAGAAAACAAAAGTGAGAAAAGTGCTGAACATTGGATTCTTTAGCAGTAGTTTTGTGCGCAGAAAGAAACCAGGTTTCGAGCCCCAAACATGTTTTTTTTTTTTTAATTTAAATTCAGGCCTCCACTGATTCGGTTTAAGTAAACCTCTCGGCGAGCGTAGGGTGTCCACAATAAATCATAGCGCTGTAAAACCACCCCTCAAAATCAGCGCCAGCACAAGTATAACTCAGCTTTTTACCAAATGGTGATTTAGTTGATCAATTTTACCGGTACAATTTCGAAATGTAGAGTAACTCCTTTCTCGTAAAAAACAAAAGAGAAATAAAACTAAAATCTTGCCAGGGTCAACGGCGGACGTGTTAGCAGTCGTACGAGCTAATGATGGTTGTAACTTGCAGCAGCATTTTCCCAAAGGTGCCTCAAAGAGACAATTAAATTTGGTTAATTTTCGTAACCTACTAATTAGTCAAGTATTTGGCTTTTATCTTGGATGGCCTTTCCCGAAACCCTGTCCGTGTCCATAAAAGAAAACTTACAGCAGACCACCAGCTCGAGTTCATCCCGCAGCCTTCTCGCAGGCATGAGAAAGGTAATGCCCGGTAATGCATGACGTAATCTCACCATGCTGGTGCACAGAGTGAAGAACAAATTCGTGCGTGCAGAAGGTACGCTCTCAGCAGCAAGGTCACCACAATGGCAACGACCGCGACGTCAGAGCTAGCCATGTATTGTAAGAATAATAAGGAATTTGGAGAGGGGAAGAATTAAACAAAAAACGTTTGTCACTGAAACTAAACGAACGTGAACCGTATCGTCCAGGTTAGTCGTCTCTTAAGCAAACTCAACACGTGTAAATATTCTTCGTTCGTCACCAGCACAAAAGTACCCTATGGCTTTAATTCTTGAGGCTCCACAACTTGTTTAATATTGCCCATTATTTCTCAGCAGACCCTTTTCAAAAGTCCTTCGAGCAACACTGGTGGCCGTCATCTTTTAGGCATCGCTTTTGTCCGTGTCGGTGAAAACTTGTTTCAGTGCGGAGGTTAGTCATACATGGTAGTTTTCGACGCATATTCGAATTTCCCACGGGGTTGAGCACATTTAGATACCTCAAGAGCCAAAGTTATCTAAGAGTCATCTGCGATATTTGCAAGGCATGGACTGCCATTAGACATACGCTCCGACAATGGGCCCCAGTTTAGTCCCAGTGAATTCACGACTTTCGTGCTCGAGTATGACATTCGGCACGTTACTTCTGGTCCACATTTCCCGCGGTCAAACTGACTAGCCCAGAAGTAAAGATTGTGAAAAGGATCATAATAAAGTCTAGTCATGCACAATAAACTTAGAGATTGGGCCTCTCGAACAACAGATCATCACGCCTGGAGGACGGTCGAACGACATGTGAGCTGCTAATGGGAAGAAGACTCCGGTAACGCCTACTTGACTCCGCTTAACAGGCTCCGAAGGTGGTGCACAAATGACAAAAAGGCATTCAGTCCGGAAGACCTTACAGGCCCTCATCCAGCGGAAATGGTTCGAATCAGTGGTGAAAACTCCTGAACAATAATCCCCAAAGTCTAAGATGTCGTCACATCGAGTTCGTACAATGTTATCACTAAGGAGGGTCGAAGTCTGCAAAGAAACTGGCAACACTTCCTTCGAACCCCTGAAGATTTCCGCACAAACAGGGAAGAAAACAAAAATCAGCCCAGATCATGCTGCGGTTCATCATCCGTTTTTTCCGTTACCATCAAGTCCCTCAACACCGAGCCAGCAGACTGGGACGTACGTAGCACCTCCACCGGCTCCAGGCCCCATACGGGTGTTAGTGCTGCCAGTAGTCTTCCGGACGAGGCCATCTCATCAGCTTCGGCGTCCACCTCAAAAGTTAACATACTACGAAACCTTTCGACAACAGCTCTGACTTGTACTAAATAAACACTAAGGAAAAGGAGGTGTAACGGCAGAACGTATGGGTGGTCTGGCTAACGAAGATCGCGACCCTAGGCCACGCGCCCGGGCCGACGCCATAAAACCAATCGTACGTTCTGAGTGATTGAGCCTAACGATCATCCGCTCTGTTGCAAAAGTTTGCTGCAAGCCGAGCCCCTCTAATAATTAACGAAGCGCCCGCAGAGCCTTTGTCGATTCGGATACCGACTCAACTCCTTACAACGGAAAAGCAAAGGGGGTTGGCACTTTCTTGTCATACAACTCGTTCCAACTGGTTGAACTCGTTCGTAGTCGTTACGGTCGCTTGAACGCAACTGTGTGAGCCGGCCTTTAAACTTCAAGAAATTAGAGAAAGAAAACCTGGAAGGGCAAGTTGTTTTTGCCGACTAACCACTACCAGACGCGTTCAAACGAAGGAGAAAATCACGACCGAGGTACAGCTGCGGGGGTGGAGCTTCGTCGCACGAGTGATTACTCCTCACCGCTCACATCCCTTCCTCTCCTTCCCGTGTGCGCCATAAAACGTGTTTAGAATAGATATTTAATACATTTTGACTAACTTTGAAAGTTATAGGCAAGCTAAAGTTGCGAAAATAAGCATAAATGTTTGCTTTTCATGACACATGATGTTGGCCAATGGCAGGAACGAGGCGACTCACTAATCGGCTGCGGATTTTGTTCATAGGTGCGTCTCTGAATACGCGTATGTGTATTTGGAATACGCGTGTGTGTAAGTGAACAAAGGGCTGTGGTCGCCTCTCCGGGATCTTATTCGTTTTTCGTTCAACGCAAATAATTCGTCGCAGAGCGAGAGGCCTGCGATTTTGGAGAACGCAACAATAGAGTTTCAGTAGATTTTTTTTTTGATACGTTACGTAACAATACCCGATAACGACACAATGCATGCGCAAAGGCGTTGGCGGAGTATTGAGTACCGTTACCGCAGGCACCGCAACAGTCTACTAAAACTCCCTAACATCTGTTACCTACTGCATGCATGGCGTTTCGAGTCAGGGCGGCCGTGTGCCGAAACCGGAGGAGGCCAGGGCGGAAAAGGGTCGACAGCGGACAGTGATGTGAAAGACTCGACTTTCTGTGTCTTCACCGAAGGACCCTTGGCGAGGATATACCTGAGAAGGTAGAGTTAAATTATTCAAGTCACGAAATATCGTCGCGTTCTTTGAGGATGAACCGTTTCGTCTTTTATCTATTCCGGTAGTGACCTTCAAGGGTCAGACTCTTCTTGTTAGGAATGTACCCATACAAAACATTCGCCGAAGACTGCGGCGGTTTCCGTGGATTGAATAATATCGCCACTTGTCTGGGACAGAGGCGTGAGAATGTTACAATTTTACCACCGATGAATTGCGAAATGCAACTGCGCAGAAAAATTAATTTTTCCTTTTCAACTCAGATGCCAGAATGAGAATTGTTTTCCTCGTGCCAAACCACGACTCATATTGCAGCGTGCGCGGCCGAGTGGGCAGAGTCCACGGAATCCACGCGGATGAACCGGACTCTAATCCCGCCATTCATTTAAGTTATACCTTTTGTTCACCATTTTCCATTCGTTGCAAACCGGTGTTGCGTGCTGAGGCTATTTTTGAAGCGGTATGAAAGCGGTAGCTTTATAGGGCAAGCTAAACTCAGCAGCCGCGTAAGCACTAAATGATTAGGTTGGTCAGTCAATAACCGCTAAACGATCTTGAAAAAAGAAAAAAAAACGCAACCGCTGCCAGAGATTCAACCCCGGTCACTGGCCTGGAATCCGAGTGCGTTGTTGACTGAGCTACGAACTCAGCGCGCAGGAACGGGAGGAAAAGAAGCAGGTGCCGTGAAAAAGCGCGCGGAGTTAAGAGGGGTGGAGAGGGCAAGAAAAAAAAATAGCAGAAACGGGTGGTGTAGAAAGAGCGCGCGGAACGAGGAGTATGGGAAAGGCAGAAAAGAGCACTTCCCCTCTCTTGGTGACCTAACAAATTCTGCGAGATTCGCGTCTGGACTTAAGGGGGATTCAACCGCTATTTATTTGTACCCTTTTCCTCATAGATGGCGCGGAAATTTTCCGGAACAAACGAGTTGCATGCTCCCAGCTGCGCATGCAGGTCGGACCCTCGAGGTGGGCTCGGGCCACGGGCTGTTCGCCGCCGGTCTCGAGCTAGATCTTCTTCGCTCTGCGTCAGCCACTGCCGGAAGCGGCCGGCGGGCGGCGCGAGATACGAGCCAGTACAAGCGTAGATTATAGTGGCTTACATAACGTAGAATAAGCTCTGATTTCCGATTGGATTCGAAGTTCCAACCACGTTCGAAATTATCTAAAGCACAGGGTGCGGCGTGGCGGCCGTTTGGACCGCCACATTTAAAACGCAAACGTTGTTTTGCAAAAAAAAAAAAAAAGTATATTTTTACAGTTTTTATTTAAAGCCAGAAAAAATTAAAAAAATAGAAATAAAGCGGCAGGTTTGCACTTTCTATGTCCTATATCGGCCTGCTCTTCGTCTGAATATTGGTTTGCAAACCGGCGCCCCGGAGGTGTGGAGTAAAGCCCATCTATCCTGGGAAAAATGGCGCCATTCATTGCTGTGGAAATGCTCGAGACACGTACCGCGCGCCACTCCTTGGAAAAACACGGCGTCTGAAATCTAGCTCAGTGCTGCGCTGTACCGCCATGATCTTCTCAAGGGCTGCACGTCGCACGTGCCTCGTGCATCGACGCACCTTGCTCAACTTTTAAAACATGAAGGGGCTTTAGTGTGAAGTAAAACCCCTCAATGTGTTAGCGTTTTTCTTGCAAGTGGCGTCAAATGCGCCAGTGCACGAGGCCCGTGTCTCGAGCGGCCCTTGGAAGCAAATGGCGGCGAAGCATTGGAATGAGCGGCCCTTGGAAGCGAATGGCGGCGGAGCACCCGCTTGTTGCACGTGTCTTGCGCGTTTCCACAACAATGATTGGCGGTACTTGTAAAAAAGCACCAAGGGGCTTCAGTGTGAAGAGAGCGAAAACGCCCAGAGAGAGACTGGCGGCGAGCAGGATAACCGCGGCAAATAATGATTTTAACGTAATATACGAGCAATAATACCGTTTCAGTTGGCATTTAGAAACAAACTAACTTTTTTGTTCGCTGAAAAAAGTGTTAGAAGGCAGACAAATGTTTGTTTTATTTTGTCGTCTGCAATCTGTTCGCGTATGTCTGCTGGGCGCGGACGACGCGTAGGGAGGACCTAAAAAGTTAAACAAATAGTCAAATACAAAGTGCCCCCCCCTCGAGGGGCATTATAACAGTATTACAAAAAAAAGTTTTTTTTTTTTTATTGCAGATATAAATTATGCATTGCCAAACGTTGATTTTCCACCCAAATGTAGTGCGAGAGGTCCAAACCAGATGCCAAAGTTTGAGCACTAACCCTTATCTTATTAAAAAGTTATGAGTGATTTCCTGACATTATAATTAGGAAAATGACTGCAGACCGAGCTCTTAATTACATAGAGCTCCATGGCGAAAGTTACCGAAGGCGGGCGAAAATGGGCCCCATGTTCCCACTGAAACTTTCGGAAAATCACTTATAACTTTTGCATAAGGTAACGGTTAGCGCTGAAACACTGGCATCTGGTTCGGGCCTTTAGCGCTATATTATGTCGCAGAATGAGCGTTCAGCGGTGCATAGTTCATTTTTTCAACTAAAAAACAAAAACCAAAAAAACAACACTTGTTTTTTTTGTGTGTGTTTTTTTCTGGGACACGTTTAGTTTTTGGGAAAAGAGAACTGTGTTATTTTGGCCCGGGTAAGTAAGCTATGCATTGCAGAAAGCTCAAACGCCATGTGAAGGTGATAGCGGTTGGGAAAGAACGCGGAAGTTTGAGACATGGCGTTACCTGGATCAAAAGATAATTGAGAAAGACGAAAATTTTCTCTGAGGCGACGTGCACCTAAGCCTAACATCGCCCAAACAAAAAGTAACACTGCGGGCTCCTGTAATACCTATTTTAGTAAAAAAAAAAAAAAGAACTTGTCAGCAAGAAAGAAAACAATATTCTCTTTCTTCCTGACAAGTGTTTTTCACTCCTATAAATCCCAGGAGCGTTCACAACGTCAGTTCTTGTTTGGACAATATTAGGCTTAGGTCGACGTCGACTCAAACAAAATTCGTGTTTCTCAATATTTTCTTTTAGACAGGGAACAATACGTTTTCAAGCTTTTGCGTCTATCAATTCTAACCGCTAGCGTCACATTCTCACTGAGTTTGAGCTTTCTACGATGCATAGTTTATTTACCCGGGCTGAAAATCACGGGCCTCGTCTCTCGGAAACATACTTGGTTTGCTCGCTAGTGGCATTGTTCAAACCTTGGGAGCTACAGGCCTATACTTCTGTTTTATAAGTAGTGCATTCACTAGATTCTGACAAAGTTGCGCCAAGCTCCCAGTATGGTCGCCATTTTGGTTCATGGTGTGAGCAGTTTATCCTTGACTTCTCTATTCTGGTGAGCTGATTCGAAATCGGGGTAACAAGTTCTTTATAAAGACATTTCTTGTATCCTGAGATTTTGTTATTCACACACCAGGGCCGGCTTGCTAGAACAGCGTCTCAGCTGAGACTGGGTGAAAGAAAGCACTACAAAGGTTGGGGCGCGCGAGCGCCTTGAGACGCAACTTGAGTCCCGCTCAGCTCGTGCGCTGGCTTTGGCAGTGCTTTCTTTCACTCAGTCTCAGCTGAGACGCTGTTCTAGCAAGCCGGCCCTGCTTTCTAGAGTCCTGCTGGTGCCACTTTTAAGTTGTGCGTCCCCCCCCCCCCCCCCCCCCGGCCTGGACAGCTTCTTCTGGCTCATCAATGACACGGGGGCGAGGGGGGGGGGGGGGGGGGGGGGGCAAGTCGGGTCGTGCCCAAGCAGGACCAAACGTCCGGCGGATCCCACGACGCGTCGAAAAAATGGTATCACCCCATCGGCCCCGGCAAATCACGACTTCACGTGGACGCACGCGACACCGTAATGAGCCGATGCCTGATAGAATTCGACTTTTTTTCCGACGCGCCATCTTGCAGTCATTGATAAGTTTGATGCAGCTGCCCAGGCGTAGGTATGCCGCTCTACTAAAAAAATGGTAACGGCAGGCCACTAAAAACTGCTGCACCGATGGTGCAAGTGCATTCGGCTACAGGGGAATATATCGAGAAAGTTGTCATATCTACCGACCTCTAAGTTGCCGGTATCGGCAGCGAAAAAACAAGGTCATTAAAAAACACCCCTCGTGCCAAACTCATAATGCACTGTGAATTATGTATACAATGAATATTGCATACATTAGGTTGCATTAAAACCACAAAGACAATCTGAAAAGAAAGGTCAAACTACAGACCATGTTGTTTGTACCCTTATTGTTCACTCGTATTTGTGTTTTTTTTTCCTTTGTGTGAACGTTGCTCTAGTTACACAATATACTAAACAAACACTTCACACAACAGTAGAATACACGACAAGGTTTTTTCTACCTCTGTGTTAGCAATAGAGTGACGTAAATCTGCATAACTATTTTACAGCAGTTTTTATCTTTCTAACTCTACATTAAGGCGGAAGACGTGCTGACCTCGCTCAAACTGACGGGCGTTGAAAAAGTTAACTACAATGCCGTGATGCGAGCATTCGCGAAAAGCTTCCTGCTGTGTACGAACGTTATCTACGAACGGGCCAAGTTCCACAGGCATAAACGAGAGGCAAACGAAACTGCTGACGACTTTGTCGAGGACTTTTATAAGATGACAGAGGACGTGCGACTACAGAAACTAGAAGAAGAGCTAATAAGAAATAAACTCGTTGTGGGACTCAACAATGTCATGTTGAGTGAAAACTTTAGCTCAATGCAGACCTGACATTATAAAAACCGCCATCTCCACGGCGAGCAATTCAGAGGCAGTCAAGCAGCAGCTAAAGAAACTGCGACCACTACCGCAGTAAAGCGCGACCGTCGGCGAGGTCACACCTCTGCGTGGCGTGTCAAAAAGCAACAAGAAGAAACCGTTTCCCACCCGTGAACTGTACCAAGGAGTTCTCTGTCCATACAACTGGCGCGACTCTACTACTCGTCCACAATCGCGCGCCAAGTGCCCAGCAGCTGACAACATTGGCAATGGGTATGGCAAGAAAAGACATTTTACGTCACTCTGCCTGCCAGCGAAAAAGAACCACTCAAGTACACAAAGCCATGTTGCACTCGAGGAGGTCTACTCTCCTTGTAGATTCCTAAAGTTGAAGGCGCTGCTGGCAAGTGCAGACTAAATTTCTTTGATAAAATTTACGCTTACAAGTACCGCCAACCATTGTTGTGGAAACGCGCAAGACACGCGCCAGGAGCGGGTGCTCCGCTGTCATTCGCTTCCAAGGGCCGCCCATTTCAGTAGTGCGCCGACAACTGCTTCCAAGGGCGGGGGGATCGGTAGCCGAGTGGGCTATACTCTGTTTCAGCTTGTGTTGTACCGCAGGAAAGGCTACAAGCGCGAGTTCCTTGCTCTCAAGCACATCTCGGTGGCACACGCTCTCGTGCAGCAAGGGAAGCTGCCAACGCTATAAGCTCGCGCTTCTAGCCTTCGCTGCGGTACAAGATAAGGTGAAACGAAGTATAGCGCACACCAGCTCGGTCCTCGGAGCACGTGGAGCGAAGCTCGCGCTGCAGAACCCAGGGATCCTGGGTTCAATCCCCACCCCTGCCCGTTTCGATCTGGATAAACATCGTACCTGCGTGCGGTCGTGTATCACTACTGTGCATGTGGTGCACGTTAAAGACCATAGGCTCGCGGTTGTACTGCACTGGCTAAATTGCTCATCTACAGCGAGTGACTCGTCGTAACATTAAAATGGCTGACCAACGACTCGCTGTATAAATATCCACACAACCCCAATTATTATTATTCCAGGGGCCGCTCGAGACACGGGCCTCGTGCACTGGCGCATTTGAAGGTACTTACAAGACACACGCAAACACATCGAAGGGCTTTAGTCCAGACAGATAAAGGGGGATCGGTGGCCGAGTGAGCTAGCGCTCACCAGTGCGGAGCACGTGGAGTGAAAGCTCGCGCTGCAGAATCGAGGGATCCTAGGTTCAATCCCCACCCCGGCCCGTTTCGATCTGGATGAGCTTCGTTGCGTGCGGTCGTGTATCACTACTGCGTGGTACAGGCTAAATACTCCAGGCTAGCGGCTGTACTGCACTGGCTATATTGCTCGTCTACAGCTGAGAGACAAGCCGCCAGTTGAGGCAGACTAACTTCAAGCAGTATAAACACACACACAATCACATATGAAGCACGCATGCCAAGGTATCTTTGACAAGCTTGCTGTCTCTCGGTGCTTTTGAAGTAAGCACGAGCTATTGTAAGTCTGTCAAACATACATTGGAGTGCCTGATTTATTTGTTTGAGGCGTGTCGGTGTTGGTTGTTTCTATAGTAACCCTCGTTGGACTTGGGCATGAGCATAGCGGTCCCGCAACGGCCCAGAGAGGCAGTACAACCGGGAGCTCGCGCTATTACTTCGAAGCATGCTCTATTATAATCATCATCGTAAACTTTAATATTCGAAAAGTGACGGGACCTTGCGGCCCCTAGTCGGTGCCCTTAGTACTGCAGGGCTCGGTTGGCCACCCAGATCCGGCGGGCTCGCTCAACCAGTCGCTGCTGGTCACCGAGCTTTGTGCCGGATAGGGCCGCCTCCCAGGAGGAAAAGGTGGGGGAAGGAAGAGGGGTGATACCCTCACTGGGGGGGGGGGGGGGGGGGGGGATTTCCAGATGGAGTGGTACACGTTGGTACAACCTGTACCATAGAGCAGTACAACGTGGCCGCCATCGGTAAAGCCTGGGAAAAGTTGCGTCATTCATTGTTGTGGAAATGCTCAAGACACATGCCGCGCGCCACTTCTGGGAAGAACATGGCGTCTGAAATCTAGCTCAGTGCTTCAGTGCTGCGCTGTGTCGAAATGATCTTCCCAAGGGCTCCACGCGGCACGTGCCTCTTGCATCGACGCACCTTGCGCTACTTTTAGAACATGAAGGGGCTTTAGCGGTAGGCAGCGGTAACGATCTTCCAAAGGCTCATAAACAGTTGTGTTTGAGAGTGTTTGTGTGTCCTTGACTGCGTTGCAGCTGCGAAAAACCAGGACATCCGTGCTTTGTATGTCGCGTGCCAAGATACTCTTCCACGCTTCATACGAAGCATAGATGTGCACACTCGCTTCCGTTTCTTGACGCAGCGCAGTCAAATGCACTAAAACGCAACTGTGTGTATGGGCATTTAAACACCCCATTATGCATGGCATTAATTCTTACTCTTCGTCAGAATCTAGTTTCGGCAGAGCTTGCAAGCATCGATATTTCCTCCGTATCATCAAGGAACACGACCACTTTCACTGATGTAACGCATAAAACCAAAATATTCGTTTGTAGGTAGGTATGTTTTTATTTGGGCTCGTAAGAGCAGGTGCCACAGAGAGGCATGTAGCCCGTACAATAAATGCCGGAGGGGCCCGTATAGGGGGTGATGATAATACAGTGCGATATAATGTGGGGCACTGATAATGTACTGTGAGGCATCACGAAGGAATGGTCTAAGTTGATCGCAGGTGTGTGGCAGCTTCGCGACAAAGTTGGGGAGCCTCGGATCGGTCACTAAATGGGCACGTTAGTTATTCTTTTTTGCAACGTTCAAAAAGTGCCAACCGACGGAGCCATCTATTGCAATTATGTTGTGTGTATGGTTATACAGTGGGAAGTTAGTCAGCCCCGAGGGCGTCTGGTGTCTTTGTTGGAGATGAAAGCCAGTGCAGTATACCGCTGTTTGTCTGACGTCTTTAACGTGTATCACGCATTAGTGATACATGACAGCACGCCGGTACGATGTTCATCAGATTGAAATGGACAGAGGCGGGAGATTGAATGTACGATCAGTGAGCTTTACAGCGCGAGCTTTCGCTACTCGTGCTACCGATCCCCGAGCAACCAGACATCGCGGTCGAATTTGAGCTCGAGAGAAAAACAGCAACAATTAGATCTCCGGTTTGAGCCATTTAGTACTTGTGTCGCCATCTCGTTTAACACGTTGGAAATAAAATTAACAGGGTAATTTTATTTAGACAAATACGCAAATACAACATTATTTTGTTTTCTCGTCTTGGTCTTAAAATTAAGATTAGAGGCACCCCTAGTGCGTACGGCCAAGCGTTTTGTCCCGTTTGCCTTCTAAATAATTGTATTTTCAAAAATGCCTCAAAACGCGCTCAAAACAGTCAAAACGGTCATATTTCTGGATTTTATTAAAAATCTACAGCGCACTCAAGGAAAAATCTAAGGGCCGTACAACCTTCATTACGTCTTCACAAGTAACCTCCAAAAAAATGAATACTCTCGTGCATTCCTGAAACTCAGGTTTGTGTAACGAAATTTGCCCATTGAGTGACGAGCGGTTGAATCCCCCTTAAGCTGAAACGAAGTATAGTTCAATCGGATCGCTCCACTGGTCGGACAGTATAGACCTTTTTCTCAAGGGCGGCGCCATCTTGAATTGTCGCCACTTCCAGTATGGGCGAAAACATTTGTTTGCCGTCGCCACGCCAATACAATACATTTAGGATATAGGCGTAACCGTTACCCATTCTTGTTTTGCCTTCCCTCTCTTTTTGTACTATTTGCAGGTTGAAATGTTTTATTATTTTTCGTCGCCCATACCGGATATGCTTATCAGGTGACTGGTGACGAGAGTACAGGAGAAAAGGTCTAAAGCGTGTTCCCGTTCGTAAAATTTGCATGACGCACGTTTCGATGCATGCCACGGCCGCTTGATAGAGTGGCCGTGCCTTAGCAGAACAACTTGGAGGGTGATAAAAACAATTGTCTCGCTTACTCAGTGCGCTGGGCTGCTAGTATCGTTCCCTCCACTCGACTTCGCACGGTTTTGATGGGGATCTGTAGAAGTTCACTCCGGAGTTCTTCCCGTTCTTGACAGTTGACGACGCAACAGTACCGTCGACGGCGACGTTTCGAAAGCATCGAGGCCGAGCTGATGGCTCCCGGTTTCGACGTGCTTGGACGAAGAAAAAATTACTAGCTTGAGCGAGCTCGGGTCCCCGGGGTAACGTTGTGAGGTGACGACTACGGGTGATATATTTTAAGTCGTGACCACGCAAACGCACAAATAACAGCAACGTGCAGAGGTAAAACGCCGCCCGAACACGTTTGTTACTCTACGGGGCCGCTTTACTTGTACTACTCAAACACTCTATTGCCCGCCGCCGGAGGGCGCCACGATCCGTTCAAAGATTCAGCGCAGGAGGCCTATGGTGCTGCTACTGTGGACAAAGCCCCCTACAGCACAACCGCCTGAGTAAATATTTTCTCACTGGATATTTAGTGGCGTTGAAGGAAAGGTAGAAATACTTCTTAAATGCCTTACGTTGTTCGTTACAGAAAACATTTCCAACCCAGGCCTTGCTATCGTACGGGGGAAATGAATGTAATACCAAGTTTGAGCGTGCACCACCTAGGGTTTACCGCCAAGGGTTCGGAAGGCTAGGTTATTAAATATTTGAGCCATTCGCCAATAAGAGCGCCGCCATTCGTGTCATTCGATGAAACATTGCGGTTTCGTTTTCGTTCGCTCTCCCGTCGTTCGATTTAGCCTCTCGCTTTCATTAGACGTTTTAGAGTAGCGTCGTCGCCACTGCGCACGCTCCGAACGCTAACCATGTCTTGCGCTTTGCGTGCGCTATTTAGCGCACGCTATTTCTCGAAAATTGCGTGCGTACGCAAAGCACGCAAAGGGTCTTTGCGCTCCTCCTTTGCGCTCCTCCAAGGAGGACTCGTGGTGCGAAGTTGGCTAAAGCCAAGACGAGCACAGTTAAGAAAATTGCGGCCCCAGGCCCATGCACTCTAAGAAAAAAATGGAGGAAAAAGATAGCAACGGCGCGTCTTCCTCCCTTCTACAGACGCGCCCCCAAGCGGACACGAGAAGAAGGGAGGAGCGAGACGTTTTCCTCCTTCTAAAGGCAGACGGGAGAAAGCTTTCGCCCTCCCAACTCATCTTCTTTCGGTTTCGTTTTTCGAGCACGTCGCACACGTTGTTAAATAAATGTTGTTGAGTTGATTGAGCTTCAGCAGCAGTGAAGGCCGCCTGTAATTCCGTCTTCTAGTCCAAACGTGCAGAACATTTCGGTTGCATTGACGTTTTTACCACTAATTTAATCAAACGAGCAAACGAAGCCACTAGAAACAGCGAAGTTCCGGAGCAGTGCCAGCAGCGCTACGTACACTGGGTAAGATGGCCGTCTATGGATTGCGAGGTTGCGGGACTCACGCGGAACTACAGTAGCGGAACCACGAGGACCTTCGTCGACGTTTTCGACGTTATGGAAATCGCAGGAACTGCGTCCTATGGCAGGCAGGTTATCCTGCCGGCTGCCTGGGTGCCTTTCGTGCTGAGTTCGGTTCTGTTTTCCCGTGCCGAGCGCCAACCGGCGTTCAACATGGTTCTGTGTTTCTGCGTGTCAGCAACATAGCAGCAACATCGTGATGGCAGTGTTTGCGTAGTGAACAGAAGACTGGAATTATCGCCGATGTGACCGTGTAACAACAACATGAGATGACGTAAACTGTCGGGCATTGATGCCGCTTGTCGAGCCGTGATCGGAGAGGGCGGGGTGTCGCAGGTTGACATTCCGCTTTACATTAAAGAGTTGAAGACCACTTGAGGAATTCGGTGCAGTCGATCGACGTGCGGATAGTCATGTTGGAACGCTGGTCTAAACGGTAAGCTCCTATCTTAGAGTGGCCAGTGTGACTGTCGGTCCCCGAGAGCGATTGCGCTCTGGGAAAAAGACTGAACAGTACGAAATTATGACGGAAAGTACGTATATTTACAGTGGAATTTTAGCATTAAGAAAAAACAGGTAAAATCGGAAAAAAAAGCTATCCTTTATTTTGCTGTTTAAATATACTACGGTTCCTGGAGAAAGTGCCCTCCAAGTAGCGCGCTGGGATGAGCGCAAGAAGTTTTCGAGCTCGCCACGGCGTAGCTCCGTACACTTAACACCTGCCGCAAGTCGCGGCTTTGACTGCAATCAAGTTGATCGAAAAGCGATTTCTCTACCCGTGAAGCATCACTTCCAGCTGAATGAATATCCGCTCTACAGAGATTAATTCAAGACGGCAATTGCAGGCGTGCGCGAACAGCGCAAATAGAAAAAACAAACACTACAATAGAAATACTGGCCACAAAGTGCCGTGCGGGGAAACAAACTCATGGCTTGGAACCGCATTGGAGCGGCTCGATTTATTGGCTTTCAAATAATTACGGCATGATCGAGCGTTTTCTTTTTAATAAGAGATTCATCCCCTGAGTCATTATTAATACTCTCAGATGTATGACATTGCTGGAAAAATAATCAACATGCTGGGAATATTTTTTATTGCTTAGGGAGTCACAGAGAAATTCCGTACGTTCAAAACGACCAGTATAAAAGACGGAAACGCAGAGCTTCGAGTAGTGATCGGGCTGCGGCCGCCAAAGCGACCACAGCCATGGTCCTGGGGGCCGCCATTTTTTTTAACTGTGCTCGTCTTCGCTTTAGCCAACTTCTCATCAGGAATCCTCCTTAGAGGAGCGCAAAGGCCCTTTGCGTACGCACGCTATTTCCGAGAAATAGCGCACGCTAAAATTGCGCACGCAAAGCGCAAAACCTGGTTTGCGTTCGGAGCATGCGCAGTGGCGACGACACTATTCTTTGCGTACGCAAAGCTTTAGCGGGCGCTATTCTAAAACTCCCTATTCTAAAGCTCCCTAATCATAAAAAGGATGGTCGGCGTCGTTTGTTTGCCAGGCCGGTTGCCGTCGCACGGGGGAAGCGGAGACTAGGATGGAAACTGCGCGCTCGGCTTAGTGCCTACGTTAGGTTCCCTATCATTTTGTCGAAACTCGTTTCGTGGAATTACATTTCGTGGACAACTTTTCATGGACACACGTTTCGTCGACACTGTGACGTTTCATCGAAAATCGCTTTATGACCAGCACGACCCTAACACATTTCGTCGACAAACTTTTTTTTTTCTTTCTTTTTTTTTTGTGAATTGCAGTGGATTCTATTGGATTACTGGCATTCACTCTGCTCGCTTTATGTATACCGGACGTTCCGACGGCGTTCGCGGTTCGCGCCAGGCATATCTCGTCAGTTTTGGAGGAACAACATTTATTTTTTTTAATCTCGAGGAACATAACTGCATTATATTTTTCAAGCATCAAACAAATTTACAGTTTTATTTTATAAGAGACATAGGGCACCTTCTTGAGTTTTAATGTGTTTTTCAATAAATATTCGTTTGGTTTCGGGCAACGTTACGAGAACCCTCAGTTGGGAAACTCACCGTTGAAACCTGGGCCGCTGGCATCCACCGAGACCAAGCCAAATACGACAACAGCGCCACTCTTTATCATTTGTCTTTACTGTGGTCACCTTGAGTTTTTAGAAAGTATGTTTCTGCACAAAAACCAACGGAAAAGAAATCTTTTTTTTTTTGTAGTAACCTTTATTGGAGTTTAGTGCAAAACGAGGGGCGCGTGATGTTTTCTAAAATCTTTAGTTTGCAATGTCTTGCAGTACAATTAATATTGTTTTTATACAACCATGCCTCTGCGGTGATTTCAGGTAGGGCGTCCCGACCTAGGCGCATCTTAACCTCGGTGGGAATCCGCGGCGCGTTCGCTAGGGAGACGGGGGTGGCAGCCCTGAAGCCCCTTACATCGTATCTGCACTCTCAAGAAAAAAGGGTGTAAAATGGTGTATCGTTACACCCTTTGTCCCATATAATACACCCCCAAACTTCAATTCGACGTACAACGCCCTATAGTCGAACAGACGGCCCCAAATTTTACAAGGGGCCTGATAACGGTGCGATATAACGTTTTAAATAGCTAAACTACGTATCAAAGACCACATAAAGAAAACACCGAGTTTTTACAGTAGGGCCACGAAAACCCCGATTATGTTTTTTGTAGTCAGTAAAACGTACATTAGCTATTCTAATAGGTTGTACCACACGGCTATCAAGCCCCTCGTAAAATTTCGGGCTGTCTGTTCGACTGTAGGGCGCTGTACGTCGAATTGAAGTTTGGGGGTGTATTATATGGGACAAAGGGTGTAACGATACACCCTTTTACACCCTTTTTTCTTGAGAGTATGTTTCGGCGCCAAAATGGCCGATTAAAGCCGAAATAAACGTCAGGTGCAGTTCCCCGAGTGGCCGCTGCGAGAGAAATGGCGGCGCTGTGATTGCCATTAGCTCGCTTCTCGAGTACGGATCGGTGCCACTTTTTCAGAGCAGTCGCTATGGCAGTTTCCCAACCGAGCGGTTCTAGTAACGTTGGTTTCGGGTTTTCCCGTCATGTCATCACGCACAGCTGCTTGCTTGTGTCTTTGGTTACATCGGCTCACCGTCGCAGCTAGTCTGCGCTGCGAAGTGCGACTGAGACGCTCGTAGACGCTTATCTGAAGTACCTTATGCGATTAGAATATCGGGAAGCACACGTGAATCGTCGTGTTGGTAAGTTTGCGTGTTAATATTTTTTGCACTTACATACGAGCTAAGGAAACCTGTGCTTACAAGCACGCTGTCGCCCGTTACAAAGGGTATAGCCAGTACCATCAATCCGTCCATCCAGCTGCCTTTATAATGCTGAGCAATGTCGCCCGGGCGCATTCCAAAGCAGGAGCTCACGCATGCTCCAAATTCACGCGATGACTCGCGCTAATGTTAGAGCAACTGAAAGACGCCCCCGTCTTTCCTGTATTCCTTCTCCGAACTGATGGGTGTTCGAGATGTTTTAAAATCTTTACCAAGCTTCAGTCATGTGCTCAAACTCCTTAAACCTTCGAAGCAGGCGGCAATCAGTCAAGTGGAGTTAATTTCGTCTTATGTGAACTGATGTTCCCTCATTTGCGCTAGTAACACTTTTAACGTCGACCTGATTAACCAATCAGTTCTGTTTGGCTAGGGTCAGGTGATCAGTGTAACCATCCAGTCACTCTAAGAACGTGCAGTCACGGCCACTAGCCCCAACTTCCAGAGTACACTGAACACTTCTGGTACGGTGCTCGTTCGATTTACCAGCACCTCTTGCACCGGTGCAGAAAAGTGTAGGGCAGTTTCCTTCCGGTATGTATATTGAGATACGACCGGAAGTACACCGCATACACTTTTCTGCACCGGTGTAGGAGATGAAGGCAAATCGAACGAGCCTAAACCTCTGGGGCTGAGTATTCTTGAATAATGTAGGCAAAACAACAGTCATTTTAGCTGAGTAGTTTTAAACTTGTTTGTTCATTTTATCCCTGTAGCATTTTACTTAACCCACGGTATCCTTCAGGACTGTTTTGACAGTAAAACAACTTCCATGTGCGCGGCATTCGAAGTTTGATGCATAGAGTGCCTCAAACGTACTCATGAGGTTAGCTATGTTTTTTTCTTGGCAGGTTCCCATTGAAAGGTGCGACCGTACTGTTCCGGCTTGTATATCTAAAGTAATTCCAAGGCACAAGTGCACATGGTGTGACCAGGGCTGCGAAAGAAGGCCCCCATCGCCCCAATCGATCGGATATTATCACGTGAGAATGCTATTTACAATTTCAGGTTTCCGACAAATCATGGTTGGCCAGTGCTCGGATGTTAGGATTGGTGCTTCAAAGTCAATGAGTGCACGATGTGGGTCCTATTTACCTGGAAGCCCGTTTGTTGGAGTGTTCCTAGGATATGTTCATTGCTTTCAGTGTATTGATGAGCCTAACTCATTCTTCCTAATGCATAGCAATCTCAGATGATAGCTATCCTTCTGTTACTATGATGCATGAATCACACTTTGATGATTTATTGCGCCATATGAGTTAAAGTCGCTTGTTAGTTGACACACAGCTGGCTCATAACCTACGTAGGACTTGTTTTATTCTGAGGATTTGATTCAAGTATTGTGTATAGTACTATAACCCCCAGTAAATGTGACTTTATCACTTCATAAAATGATTGTGATCCTGGAACTATTAAAATCTGTCAGAACGTGTTTTTTTGTGTGTGTGTGTGTGTGGTTTATTCTTGTTTCTATTAGTATTCGGAGTGTTAGTGAGGTGTTGCCATCTGTTACTAATTCCTAAGCTTGCCATGAAATACGTCATCTTGGAAATTGACAATCAGAAGTGTTGAGAGTAACATGATGCAGAGCCAGTGGATGAATTAATCTGATATTAATATTGATCATCCCATGCATTAACTACGACTGTCTGGCATTGTAACACTGGAGCATGGGGAGGGACATCACAAATCCAAAGCTTCAAAGCTGTGTTCAGAATTTTGTTTGTGTTATCCCTCCCTGTACTCCAGGCCAGGGTTTTAATGTTGTGGTGGCGTACGCACGCACCGACCCAGCGGCTCCCGAGAGAACTTTTCTCCGCTCGATCGAGCGGCCCCGGAGAGCGTCAGATTACCTTACCCGGCTCAAGTGCGGCGTCGTCGACGGATGTTGCCGCATGCTTACATAAGTCCGCGCAACATCCATTGCACCACATTAGATAACATCTTGGCAATCACAGCATAGCACTGCCAATACTGCTGTCTCGTCCGGCTGACGTATTGCCTCGCGATTGCACCAGTTCACGCCATCGCGAGGCAACCCTCAGCACGAGGGTTTAAAAAGGAGTCGGGACAGAGGACTGGACGGAGACGAGACGGAGTGAGCAGCGAGACGTCATGGAGGAGACGAGACGGAGTGAGCGGCGACACGACATGGGACCCGAGACGCTACAGTGGTGACCCGGACGAACAAGAAACAAGCGCTCTTCAGCAAGCAAGCACATCATCACACCGGCCCTCCCATCCCCGCACCCAACGGAAACTCCCGGCCCTGCTCATCTCCCTCATCTCCCGGAGGCTACTTCCACCACCTGGCCCGTCGACTCATGGACAACGGCTCAACCGAACATCATCACCGACACGGTTCCTGTTCCACATGGCCCACGACAAGGCAGTGGTAGTACCGCTAGACGCAAATGCGAAGCTCCGCGAGCGCTTCGCAACGACGGTCTCTGCCACAGCCAGTGTCCCCACCACTCCAGCCACTATCTTGTCCGCGGGGCGCGTCACTCATTTCCGCCCCAAGTTTCGGCACCACGGCCCGCGACTCCATCATCGCACCCACCGCCTTCGTCACCATCATCGCCGGTGAGCCATATCTTTTTTTCACCACACAAGAGAAAGAAAGAAATCTACCCGCATCCCTCTCGCTGCCACACCCTCAACGATGCACCCCTCTGCACCCAAAGCGTCTAACTCACCACGGACAGCTCTACTTGAGCACGTCCACGCGGACAACTCACTGCGTGCAACCCAACGCGGTAACACCACGCAACTCACCGCGTGCCACTCAACCAATCAAGCAAATCGCCGCGTGCAACCCAACGCAACTCAATGCGTGCAACCCAACGCGGAAACACCACGCAACTCGCTGCGTGCCACTCAACCAGCAAACCACCGTGTGCAACCCAACGCAACACAATGCGTGCTAACCAACGCGGCAATACCACGCACCTCACCGCGTGCCACTATCTGCACTCAGCTCACCGCAGACACCCCAACACGAGTACATCCCCACCGCCTCCTCACCGCAAGTCCAATCACCGCAAGCGCCTCACCGCCGGCCACCCACCGCCAAGTCCCACCGCCTGCTGCTCTACGCGAGTACCACGCGGCCGACTCAATGCGGGGCCTCGGCACGGGCACGCTACTGCAAGCGACTCTCTGCGGCCCTTCTGACGCTCCTGGCTCATAGGGAAATATCACGCGCGTCCGACAGAGACTGCAACACGTGATGCACGGGCTACGCACTCAACTTTTCACGACGGCCCACACAAGGTTCTGTAGCACCGACCGACGCCACTCACGGTCGGCGCTCACGGTAAGAACTAAGTGATCGCCGCCTATCATCGAAATCTTTATCTTTCGCATCAACTCATCTCGCCGTCCACCCCAAACCATCATCGCCCGAACGCTCCGCAAGCGGAGATCCAGACACGCTCCGGCCGCCACGTGCCACAGCGTCTGGGCATCGCATCTCCTCCTACACCTGCTACTACACGCCTCACTCGCGTACCCGCGGCAAGACGAAAGCCTAGGCTCGGATAACGGTGGTCTCTAAACGTTCGCCTACTCTCTGGGGAGGGAGTACTGTGGTGGCGTACGCACGCACCGACCCAGCGGCTCCCGAGAGAACTTTTCTCCGCTCGATCGAGCGGCCCCGGAGAGCGTCAGATTACCTTACCCGGCTCAAGTGCGGCGTCGTCGACGGATGTTGCCGCACGCTTACATAAGTCCGCGCAACATCCATTGCACCACATTAGATAACATCTTGGCAATCACAGCATAGCACTGCCAATACTGCTGTCTCGTCCGGCTGACGTATTGCCTCGCGATTGCACCAGTTCACGCCATCGCGAGGCAACCCTCAGCACGAGGGTTTAAAAAGGAGTCGGGACAGAGGACTGGACGGAGACGAGACGGAGTGAGCGGCGAGACGACATGGGACCAGCGGCCAGGACAGACGCCGACATCGCGTCTTCATCATTATTCTTAATTCGGCCATATCTTAACTAATAAAAAGTTAGCGTTCTCACCAACCGTTTTAGACCATCTTAACTTCCGAGTCAAGTCTAGAACGAACCGAGACGCTACAGTGGTGACCCGGACGAACCGAGACGCTACAGTGGCGACACGACATGGGACCCGAGACGCTACAATGTCTTCTCAACCGGCTTGTTTGCATACTCACTTTGACTGTGTATCTTCAGGGCTTGAATCAAAATGCATCCTTTACTTCGATGTCAAACTCACTTTTTCTCAAAGGTGACACTTTAGGTCTACAGTGAAGACCCACAATCAGAAAAAAAGCAACTAAAATATGTTTCAGACCACTATTAGTTTAAATCTTTATTTACATCTAAACATTTTTAAGTCCTGTTCATTTACAGCTTGACTGTGAAACCCAGTACCCTATGATAAATTACTGTAACATAGAAAAAAACTAAGGAGTAAAAGCATCTCGCTAAAAAAATGTCACAAAAAAAAAAGATTTAAGCCCTTTTTTAATCATATGCCTGTGTGGTACTCGCTCACTGGGAGCTCCCCTCGTCGCTCAAGCACTGCCTTTTTTTTTTCGCGTTCAACTGTGGGTTGGCTAACTGCTGGCAGCTTGCCCCCCCCCCCCCCCCCCCCCCCCCCCTCGTACCAGTTCAGTGAGGGCTTTTGTCTCCTGCTGCTCACCCCTGAGCACCGACTGGAACTTGTAGAGGGGAGGGTGTGCAATGCGCATCAGCACACCAAGCCTCCGGTGCCATGCCTCTGCACCGTTGGTTCTTCAGGGCAGCTCGTTTCGCACCAGCTCTTCCACCGACCTCAAATCGGGGCTAAACAGGGGCGGGCTTCTGAGCCGGATGCCCAGCCTTTCCTTGGTTTTCCCGAGGGCATAGTAGTCCTCGAACCACCGCAGCAGCTCGGCAGCTTCTGGTGGGAACGTGGCACTGATTTCGAGGTAGGCAAAAAAAAGAATGGTGTAAAACTATTAACGCCAAGTAAGCTTGAGGAACAAAAAATTTCTGCGATTTGTTCTTTGTGCGATTCACTCTTGCGCAAGGGAATGCCCCAGACTAACTCCCAGCAAAGTATGTCTTCTCCTTGATAAGTCTTAGTATATATGTGTAGATGTGTGGTTTTTTATGCTTAATTATTTTTTGAGATTAGTCTGGATTAAAAAAACACAGGTTTCCAAGCAGTGCACAAATGTTTGATGTTTGACATTAAATATTGAGGAATCGCAAATTTTCATCAGTTATGTTTCTAATTCTTATGTTTATTTTGTGCTAGGTTGGATGCAATTATTGGGCATTTATGTATTAATGCGAGAGCATTAACTATCCCATAAAGCAGAGCCGGCGCCGTCTGTAACCGCGAAGAAAATGCCCTTTCTCTGATTGGCTGAGCGAAACGGCTCCTAGATAGCCATTGGCGGCCGCTTCAGGAGAACGTGCGCACGGGCGCAGCTCTCGATAACCCATCAGGGGCCAAGGAACATGACACCGCCTGAGGCATCTACATCGGCGGTGGCCGCAACCTCAGCAGTAGCGAAACGTGGCCCTCCACGCCAGTACACCGCAGACGAACTAAGGGTGCGGGAGAAAGACATTCGTGCTCTCGCATTCACAACTCATAAAAAGTGCCTAGGTGACCTCGACATTTTTTTATGCACTTATATGTCGTAGTTCTTTACAGTCCCAACGAGAATGCAAGTCCCGTTGTACGGATGGCGACGCATCAACGTTGGGACTGTAAAGATCTACGACTTCTCTCGCCAAACGGAAGACACCGGACTCTGACAGCTCATGTTAGCCAACTCAAACTTTATGTGGCACGCGATGACTACGTCGGTTCTGTCCGGGACGGACAGTCCCTTGGAGGGGTGCGATTGTAACGGGCGAAAGTAAAGAAGACAAACGGGGACATGAGGAAAAGGGAGACGAAGTACAGACAGTGGGAAAAGGACAACGGCTGGAACGCTCGTAACAATATATATTAATACCTTCCCCGTTGTTCTCCTCTATTTCCTCTCACACTCTTCGGTCCTCTTCCAAAACGAGTGGGGGATTTGAGCTACTCATTACAGAAAGGAGAGGGGTTTCCTTTTTTTCTCACACAGAGAAAAGAAATCGAGGGGCGGTTTTCTCCTTTCTGGCTGCTTGTTGGCCTTTAAAGCCGATACTTATAAAAAAATATAATTTGCGCCGTAGTACAAGACGCACTGATGAAAATTTTGTAAAAGAAGCTCAGGGCAATACAGTAAACTGGAAAATACAGTACTCGCAAACAAAGTGGAAGAAGGTCATCTAAAAAATCATTGTAAGTCGTAATTAAAAATAAACTGATAGAAAAAAAAAACAGATATAATTTGCACTGTATACTCCATTTCACGATAACTTGGCGAACTGTGGAGGCTGCGGCCCCCGCGGGCCGATAAGGACGTCGGAGCAAGGCATTTGATAACCCATCAGGGTCAAGGCCACGGAAGCCTCGTTACCACTAAAGTCCCTGGATCTGGGAAAGTTGTGCCATTGCCTTCCCACCTGATAGGCGGACACAAACAAATACCAACATACAGACGACAAAACCTCTCAAGGTAATTGACTCACCGCTGTCGGTCGCCATGGTGATCACCATTTTGGACCCTTTCAAAGCTTCGAAGCTTCGAAAGGGTCGTTAAAACCAGTCGCACCCAGATCGCTATGGAGCATTGTCGTACTGAAAGGGTTCCCCGGCCAACATGAGCGTCTTTGGCACTGCGCATGCAATAAACTTATTCCTCATGCTTATTTCCCCAGATCTCTTATAATTATGTTGCTCTTCTTGGCTGTTTGAGGACAGCAAGATTATTTGTCAATGTTTCCAAGGACTGAATTTGCGTGTGATGGCGGTACGAAGATGTACGGCATCACACGCGGCGTCGGTGCTAGGAGGCAGACTTGTACGTAATCCGTTACAAGTAACGAAATTACTTGTAATCCCTTACATTTATCAGTAATTTAGTAACGGAATAATTACATATTTTCTAGAGTAATTTTAAAGTAATTCCGTTACATTTTTACGTAACGGATTCCTTGTAATCCGTTACATTTTTTTTCAGGACTCCCCCCCCCCCCCTCTTTTAAAAGAAAGGGTTGTTTTTATTTTGGTAAAGTCGAGCGCTGTGACACCGCAAAGGGAGGCTTGGCACTCTTCAGTTCCGCAAAGCCTTTTTTTTTTTTTTTTTTTTGCAACACTAAGCCCCTGAATCTATTTTTTTTTTAGACCTTAACAACAATGTCAAAAAATCGAAATGAACATTTCTACAAATATAAGGAAAAAAAAAGGGGGGGGGGCAAGTTATATCCGCTTTTTTTAGTCAATTTGTTTTTCTTTGCGATCGAAGGCGGGGCGAGGCGGACACCAAGTGATTGTGTGCCTCTTCGAGAGGCTCGAGGCGGTGAGTGCACAGACAAGAATTAACAATATCCTTCTCGGTTATAGTGACTAAGACCATTTTCATAGTGTCACTGAACGAGACAACGCTGCGTCTACCCTAAATTCTACTAAAAGGGATGTGATAATATGTGAAGGTGATAATATGTGAAGGTGTTATTGCCTCAAGCACCCTCGTTCGTTGCTGCACCCTTATCATCTTCTCTTAGGAAACAGGATGTATTTTTTTCTGCTTCTTTCACCTTATTTGACCCTGTTTTAAGAGCTACTTACTCTTTTGTAGTTCAACTTCTAGGGTTGGCCTACTTTATTTGTGAATTCCAGCCACGTTATCTGCATCTCAGTCACCATTTGTGTGAGTCTGCTTTTTGCGAGCACTTCGAAAATGGTAATGATCTTCCTTTTTTCTTCTCCCTGTTTTTACCCCAGCAGGACGCATCTTATCTCAAGCAGATATTTTTACATACAAAACATAATGGTGGCTGACATAGACTTGATATTCTGGGCTTGAGGAGAGAGTGAAACTCGTGAGTGGGGCCATAGCGCGGCTTACTTAGTTCTCTGCCCATCGCTGCCCGTGGCATCAGCAGACGTCTATCTGGAGAACATCGGAGTAAACTGCAGTCGGTTCGTGCTCTGTGCGTTTTTGAACGGCATCAAGAAAGGTACACACGGCAAACGTGCGTTTACATTTCCTTGTTTTAACCGACGTTCTAATTAATTGTTGTTATGAGTGTCCTTTTTTTTCTTTCCACCCTTTTTTATTCACCAACGTCTCAACCGAGGCTCGACCTGTTCAGAACCAAAGGAAGCAGAATATCGATAATACCTTACTGATACAACTATGTTTTGCTATTGTCTGGCAGTATATGCCGGTTTACTAAGATGGACATAAATTAATTCTTATTCTAGTTTGGGCCAGTTGTATGGTGACTTCTACAGCTTCGCGATTTCGACAATGGAAAATTTCAGTAGATTGGTCCGATGACTCCGATAACGATACCCGATACTCCGCCGCCGCACATGCGCATTCATCATAACGTTATCGGGGGTATGGAGGTATCGGAACGATCTACTAAAACACTCGAATATCAGGCAACGGCTGCTACGACGAAGCTTTGATCTATCTTCGAAGTAAATAGTACTTCCATTGCTTCGCTGAAGAAGCTCAATGCAGAGCATAAAGCATTTGAGGGGAATAATATGCCACTTCCATACAGTGCCTCAGTTCAAAGGGTGTTCAGCATAACAGTCGACATCTTCAGTAAGAAATAGTGCAAAATGTCTGACGAGACTTTCGAGAGTCAGCTGTTGCTCAGAATACTCAAGGGCATTAAATGGAACAGGTTGCAACCATACGAACTTGAATAACCCTCTTCCCTTTGTTTCTTAAATGTAGACCATATTGTTGAAAGTAACGCCACGAAAGTAACGGATTACTTTTTGGGGTAACGGTCACTTACTTTTATGGGAGAGTAATTGTAATTGTAATAAATTACAATTTAGCCTTGAGTAATTGTAACGGTAATTCCTTACAATTTTTCAGTAACGTGTACAAGTCTGCTAGGAGGCATTGAAAAATAATTTTACTCTCTTGAAACACGCAAGAAGAGCAACATAATTGTAAGATATCTGGGGAAATAAGCATAAGTGATACGTTTATTCTATTCGCAGGGTCAAAGACGCTCAAATTGGCCGGGGAACGATTTCAGTACGATGATGCTCCATAACGATCTTGGTGCAACTGGTTTTGACGACCCTTTCGAAGCCTCGAAGCTTTGAAAGGGTCCAAAATGGCGATCGCTATGGCAACCGAGAGCGATGAGCCAATCACCTTGAGAGAGTTTGTCGTCTGTATGTTTGCATTTTTTAGTGTCCGTCTAGTAGGTGGGAAGGCAAAGGCGCTACTTTCTCAGATCCAGTGACTTTAGTTACCACCACAGCAACAGCGCCGTCTGCAAGGAAAAGTAGTTCTAGACTTCTTTTTAATTTAACGGCATTTGAACTCGCGCGATTCCATTTCTATCAAGAATAAATGAAAAGCAAAAATTACATATTTAGCAATGTATGGGCTTCAATTATCTTAAATCAGAAAAGTGATGCCACATCCATACCCGATCCCAATTCTTTTCCTCTTGTAGCGCCGTGGCCACTGATCTCTATTTTAGTAGGCTGGATCGCGGATCGAGAGCCCGTCGGTGTCGCCACCGGTGGCCATTGCTTGACACCAGGCAATACACGCCAGTCTGTGGGAGAAACGCACAAAAGTAAGAATATTGAAGCATGTACGCTGTGCTCGGAGGCGAGTATTTTATGGTGTGCCGCGATCCTTATGTCGGGTGTTTGGAGATCTAATCTGTATTTGCCAAACGTTCGAACGCTGAATAAAAAAATCAAACGTACCGGAGCACCTATGGCTGAGCTGGCAAGCTTGCTCTCGTAGTGGAGTAAACAAAGGAACTTGCCGTCAATGAGACCGTCCTCGGGGAAGCCCAGAGGTTGATGAATGACAGAGAAGTTCCATCTCGACTGCGGCTTTTCGGGAGTGAGCGAATTCCGCGTAGCAAAGCTTTCGAGCTTGTCGTCTGCTAAACCCAACTCAACGAAACCGCCACCGACTCCGCGGTGACTCTAGGTAACTCTCGCCTCATTGAGCTGCACTACAGCGGAGTCACTCTCGACCACAAAATATTTATTTATAAGAACTGCGATGGCTGTCAGTTTTAATGTTTGTACGCAAGCTATTTGACGCTCTTATCGAAACGCATCCAAAAAGTTTCAGTGCCGACAACAGCTTTGAAACAAGGGAAACGGCACTTGTTCTCGTTCTTCCCATAGATTTCTTCCCATGCATTGGCTGGTGTCAATCAATGGCCGCCGGTGACGACACTCGGCACCAGCTGCCGAGGCCGCGGTCCGCGCACTACAATAGAGATCAGTGGCCGTGGCTGTTGGCGCCATTCTTTCTTTGTTTTGCTCAACTAGTTCGCATGTTTAGCCCAGACTCTTCTGACAGCAACACGACACGAAAGAAAGACTGAGATAGGTTAAGTTTAAAGAATATTTAATTAGGATTAACCATTTTCCGAGAAGAAAATGGTTTTTGAAGGATGTTTGAATTATCGCAGCCATGTGATCGACCGCTTCCGTTCAAAACATCGTCCCGACATTAACACCCACGATAGATTCGCAGGTAAATTGAGCGTATGGTTCTGTCATGAACTGTTCCCGAAGAGCTCGCTGCTCTAGCGGACGGCAATGTTGCGGTGATGGACGTTCATCCGAAGTTGGTTGGTTCCGCAGCAGACGACTCTTGGCCAGCAGAAGACAGCCGGTTCTTCCGGGCCTTGCATATGGCGCAAGGGAACAAATGCTCCCGTGATGTGTGTGTCACGTCCCTCGCTCCGACGCTCTTATTGGTCGTGGGGACCGTAGCCTCCACAGTTCGCCAAGTTATTGTGAAACCGAGTATAATAAAATACGCACTAAGGAAAATTTTGGAAATAAAACCGCGAGTTATACACTGGAAAATTCAGTACGTACTGCACTTTCCAGTGAATAACTCGCTGTTTTATTGCAAACCAAATAGAAGAAGGTCATCTGAATATCTAATTGTAACAGTCGTATTTAATATTCAACTAAGGTGTAAAGGTTGGTGCACCCATTTTTGCTTCCTCTATAATCACCCTGCTTTGGCTCTACAATTGAATTTGTTGCAGCATAAGATGCAGTTACTAATATACTTTGGCATCATGCGATGCAGGTATCTCCACACCGAGGATATCGAGGCAGTGAATAAGTGACAAATAGGGGCAGCAACTTCCAGTTGACCTTAGTGATGTGTGCCCGCAGGGCCACATAACATTTAAAACATACAGCAGCCTAACGGCACAGTATTTGTTAAACGTCATTGGTGAAAGGTGTACAGCTGTGACTGATCTATTCAATACATATACATGCTCCAATCATTTCACAGTGCACTGTTCAATACTTTTGGTATGAAGCTTTTTCAGTTGATAACTTTACACAGGGGACCCCCTCACAACTGTTGCGAGATTTGTTCACTCTGAAGCAATTCGTTGAAAAGAAAAGTTATTTTTTGGGTAAACTGCATGACTATAGTGCAGCAAAAGCAAGACAAATATTAAAACTACTTAGTGGTCTTTGAAATTTTTCTTCTGGCTTGACCATTCTTTTGTGCTCGTTTGCAGCTAGAACACTGAAATGAATTTCGCAGTGTCCGGACTGCCGTTCGCTGCTCCTTTCCCTCAGCACCCGAGCATGCACAGAGAAGTGCAGAGAAGGCAGGCGAGTACATGCATGTATTGGAACTCGCTATACTGACCTTGTAAAAGTTGTGTGCCTGCTTTGCTCAGCAAACTTCTAAAAGAAATGTGGTCATAGGTAGTATTTGTATCAGTTAACGATAGACACATCAGGTTAAACTTATATAAATAAATTTCTTCTGTCAACCAACCAGATTGAGGGATCAATTGCCTTTCATATTTTTATAATATCTTTTAATTTTGGAAGTCAAATGGGCAAAGGTCAGCCTCACCTCTCTGATCCTCTCGAGAGTATGGTAGAAAAGCTAGCGGTGTCAACATCCGCACAGACGTCGCAAAGCTCTTGTCGCGGGTATACCGGGGTTGGAGCTTGTACTCTTGCACGTGTTTGTAGATGGCCTGTCCCAGGTGAAACAAGCACCCGTGGCGCTTTGTGTCTGGCAACACCTTCTGAATGGCATTCATTGCGACCTGCTCAAACTCGTCAAAAAAAAAAGAAATTGGACTCAGTTGATTTCCAGTGGCTTCCTCAACCAGATCTGAGAGGTGCTGAAACACAGTAAGTTCAATCCATCACTTGTAGCTGTGTAGAGGAGAAACTTTTTAGTGTTTATAATTTACAGGGCACAGGCAGGTATTGTGTTGCCCCTCAAAATCCTTAAAAATCAAGTTATCCATACAAATATTTTCTTGTGGTCTTATTTTAATATAACAGTAAAAAATTGGCGATATATTCAGTGGACAGGAAAAGAGTGCCAGTCCTCCTTTTTTTATGGATAAATGAGCTAAAAGTTTAAGTTATCATTAATTATATCCTGATGACAAAAAAGTGCACACAAAGCATGGACAGTGAACAGAAATGTACAGTCGTGCAGATACTAAATAGCTCCACGCGAGGGAGCATTTTTTTCTGAGAAGCGCTTGAGTGGTTGCTTATGTGTGAACTAGCGCTGACGTTGGGACTTGTCGATGTGGAAGCAGATAGTGGGAGTCCATCAACGCGAAGTGCCGTTTTCATTTGCGCCTGTGTCACCACGGTCCATTTGAAAGGGGACAGGATTCTCAAAATGGCAGATGATAACGGCAGTTTGCATTGATGGGCTCCCCAGCTCCCCCCATCTGCTCCACATGGACGAGTCCTTATGTCAGCGCTAGTTTGAACGTAAGCCACCAGTCAAGCGCTCCTCAGAGAAAAACGCCCACTCGCGTTGAGCTATTTAGCATCTGCATGACTGTATGTGATGCACGAACACTGTGTCGCCATTGCGATCATGTCAATAAAAATTGGCTCGCACAAAATCAGTATGAAAGTTGTGTCTATAAAAATGAAATTTAGAGCCATCACTGCTACATAAAGAACTCTGTTCTTTTTTTCCACTATTCTTCTATTGTGTGTGCCATCGTACCATCGCAATCGACTACCAACTAACCCAGTGAACAGTATGCTGGTACTATTATACTGTACACCATTTATTTTTGCCAAGATTTTAATACTGAGTAATAAATGCAATCTGACTTTGCATAAATAATCAATGCGAGAAATGTTGCTGTTCTCACTAATAAAAATGTACAGTGATCCCAATGTTTGAGTGGGCATGTACTATTTTGTTGATGAACACCCTATAGACAACTCTTCATAAAATTAGTTCTACCATATGCTGCGTGAAGTTCCAACAACTAGAAAAACAATCAGTAGGGCAGTTTAGTGCTTGTTTGATAGGAGATAATGAGCCTGACTAGTATAGTCTTGTACATGCATTGTCACATGCAACAATTATAACTTTGCTGTCACAAACGTAATATATTTTACCATACACACTTGTATTTTTAAAATTATAGGCAGGTTAGGGTTCCTGTGCATCCTGAATAATAAAAATATCAAGAACAATTTTCTAATTATGTGCCAGTGAAGTGGATTTTTCAGAAGATATCTGTCGATGAAACTGTCTGTTGACTACATTGCAATCTAGACAAAATGGTTTCATTATGAATTACATTTGACAAAACAACCGCCGCAAACGTCCTTCTACAACATGTAATGTGTGCAGTGTGTCAACCAAAATGGTGTTTTCAAATTCCCTGACTTTTCCAGGCTTTCTCTGACAGTTTTATCAGAATTCTCTGACCGACCCCATAAAAGGACAGGACGTGTCTGGACTCTGAAGCTTTGTTTTTATGTGAAAAACACTGGTATATCTGACTACCAGCAGGCTGGTGTCCAAGCACTGGATCCTATTACCTTGTCAGTCTATTCTTTGTTATTATTTGCTGAATTAATGTCTGGTTTTAAATAAACCACTGGACAAACAAGTTAGTGCAATTGCAAAAAGAGAAGTTTGTCTTATGCGAGCATTTCAAGAAGATACGATTCAGGTACTGCCAAGACTAGTTTCCGAGCAGGAATTGATGTCGGCAAGCCAGTTAAATTGCATGCAATGTGTTTCACACCACAGATGCCTTGTTTGCAGTCGCTCAGACAAAGGAAAGCTCAGTTTCCCTGACCAAGGCTGATAGGGGTGGAAATTACCTGAATTTTTTCTGTCTTTTCTACACTCACCAAATTCCCTGGCAATTAAGGCTTTCTTTGTTTTCCAGGTTGGTAGGCACCCTGTGTATGGCACAGGATCCTTTATGTTCCCAAAGTGCTATTTTCACAGGAGCACATAGTTGAGAGAATGGGGAAGGGGCTTATGGGGCTTCAGCCAGGCCAGCCCTCCCAACATCTAGGTGACCTTGTATGCATTATGTCTGAGCCTCCTCTAAATGGAGATCAGCTCTCGCCTCTTTGCTAGAGGCTCGCATTTCAAAAAGAAGCCTCTTAATACCAGCCCGAAGCAAAACTAACCTTAAAAAGGCGGATGTATGCAGCCTCAGTCTTTCGCGTCATTAGGACATACACCAGTGGCACGGATCTGTTGTTTTGATGATAATCTTCAACCCTTGTATGAATTGTGTAGAGCTGGGAAAACATCCTGGGGACGGTCTTAAATGTCCCATTGCCGAGCAGGGTGACTGCCTGAAAAGTGGGAAAATACTTAAGATTAGTAAGGCATTTACAACTGGTTTAAAATAAAAAAAGGTGAGAAAATAAAATTAAAATTTAATAGAAAGCTCAGTCGAAAGTTAAAAAGAAAGGGATTAGTTTAACACAAATCTATACTCTTCGGCATTCCTTAAAGCCGATGATGAAAACCCTTCATAAAAAACTCTCCAGAAGGGGAAAAAAGTGAGACCCTATTGGAGAATGGGTGCAGTCATCTCCAAGCTCATGTATGCTTCAGTTGTTTTTTAGCTTCAGCGGTGCTTCAGCTGTACACTTCTTGACAATGGAATCACTAGGCGATTTTGTCATTATTGTGGAAGGTGCAAGTGGAGTATTTGTACTTCACCGCTGTCCCCTATGTTTGTATGTTCCCTTGAGGCCACCTCTGTACATCTAAGTTCTTGCTACTTGCGCTGTTTCTCATCCAATTCGCACACCAACGGTCGGAAACCATTAGAGGTGGATATAAGTGTGATATTTCTGGAGTCCTATAGAAAAATGGTCTTGCCAGTTGGAAAAGCAATATCATACTCGATTTTCTCATAGACTAGTCAGTTCTTCTGGGCTACTGGAGCGAAATTTCAATTGAATATGTTTGTGATGGTTCTGTAGTAGATGTACAGTGCAGGACACAGTGAGCAGAAATGCTCAACCACCGGTTTTATGTATTTTTTTATGGCCTCTAGGAACCGCATATGGACGAAATCAGACTGCGAGAAAGTACTCTTTGGCAGTCACATGTATGAGTTGAATACAAGAGAGTGCCTATCCTATACTTCAGCTATTGTGCATATATGTACACATCAAAGTGTAAGAAATGTTTTACAAGCACAAAATTAATGACCCAAGTCCTGGACTTTTTTGTGAACAGGGGATGATAATATTTATGCATTTGTTTCACCAACACTTTTTATTTTATTAAAGGAAAGCTTTGAGTTCATCGTTATTATATAAATATTGATTATGTCATGGTTATTTCACAAATTGATTTGTTTGCTTAGGTTTTTATTTAGCTTAATGTTCTTATTCCCCTTGACAAACCATTCATCAAAATCTTATAATCAAATAGTTATTTTTAATCAATATGTTGCAGATACATAAACAATGTTTTAATAGTACCTGTGGGTTTTGTTCATTTCTTGGTTTGATGGAATAACACTTCTGCACTGTTTGGTGTATCAAAAGCAGTCTGTCTTAACGAAAAGTACCTCTGACAGAAGCTCTAAATTTTCCTGCGGGGTGAAAATCAAGGTCCTCCCTTCATCTGTGCCTGTTCTGTCCAACCACAGGAACTGTTCTCCGTCACATGTCTTTGCAAATGTCCAGTTCAGGGTGTAAGATATACAGGTGGGGAAACGGCCCAGAGAAGCCTACCGCAGCGCCGTGACCGGATTGTGTACTCGTCTGCTTGCGGGTACCCCCCATTTGCAACAGATGGCGCTGCGACGAGAGGAAAAAAATTGGAATCGGATTTGCATGAAACTTTATGGGAGAGTGCGCAAAATAAACCGAGAGCACGACAGTCTTCCATTGAAAATCTACGAGAAACCATCTCCGTCAGTTTATCCGGTCACCACCGGTGGCCTCCCGGAGTGAGAGTTCGCGGTGCTCCACATAGATGGCGCCACAGAAAAAAAAGAAAACCGAGGGGGACACAATTCGGTCGCTCATTTGGCTGTCGTTTACCCACCTGTCTATCTTACACCCTGGTCCAGTTCAGGACAAAGTTCTCGAGGGACCTTGGTTCTTCTGGCAGCTGACGTCTTCGTGCCCTCCTCGCCCTTTGGGGAAGGCTATTGCCAGAGGGTAAGGAGGCTCTTGACCGGGGTGCCACTGACTGCCGTACAGTCTGGAAAAATTAATTATTTCGCTGTGTTTGAGCTATTGCCCGAACTAGTTGTGGTGTTCAACCTTAGCACTGCAAGGATACGGGCAAAGACATCTTTCCGTTGTCCTGCCTCCAGCATATGCTTCCTATTTTTGATAACACTTTGAAGTCTCATGAGCTTCCGGCCTTTACTAGTGGAGTCGTGCATTCAGCAGCTGTAGGCTGCCGCCCTTTACAGTATAGTATCAAGTGCTCGGGCATGTCATCCTGCTCTCCACATGCCCCCAACATGCTATGTCTATCTCCTGATATCTAGAGGGCACATGTCAGCCCGCGGTACTGTTGCCTTTCCTAATGTGAGATTCCTATTACAAACCGATTCGTCCTGATTGCAAGGAACGCTTTTCTTCCAGAAACGCGGGTGCGCTCCAAGAAACCAACAAAAAAAAGAAAAAAAAAGATATCGATGTCTGCTCTGCTGCTGTCGCTTCGCCACAGTGCATATGTGCGCGGGAAGAATTGCACTCAAAGTAGTTAACTTACTCGCCTGAATAGACCACGCACATCGAGAAATGTAGTTCAACTTCCGTGTGCTTTCCGTTTTTGAGACAAAGATAAAACTGAATATGTTATTTAAAGCGATAGTTCTACGTTTTCCAAGTTCGCGGGAACCTACTGTAATCATCCAGCAGTGTAACGGGGCCCCTTCGGCGTCGCGTTGGCGCAAATTCGTCATGCATTGTATATTTTGGTGAAACATAGAAGTGTGAAGCAGGCTAAGTAGTTTGCCGTTTGCCGCAAATGACTCAGGTGGCCTATCACTGTACGACTGCAACCGAAACACACTCGCATGTAATACGATTTTTTTCTCTCTCCCTCCTCCGCCATCGCTCTGTAAGATTCGCCCTTGCCTTGAATCCAGATTCAGGCAGAATCGAGCGTTGTAAATAGAAAATGGAAACAGGTCAAAAGAACGGGCGATTGAAAAGCGCAAGCCAACGTCACACTTCTAAAACCATTTTGCCACGAAGTCGGTATAACCACAGTACTTCATCAAACGTTTAGCGTATGTTATTGATAAAATACTCAAACAGGCGAGCTGGTCTTCACTCTAGAGGTTTTGGAAAGATGTGTTTATATTATTATTATAGACACCTCTGAACAGTTGGGGGGGGGGGGGGGGGGGGGGGTGGCATGGGGCGTACAGTGGCCTGGGTGCCTGCCGCAGACGATGCGCCCCTTCGAAAAGTGCGGTCTCGTCGAATTGGCGGTTGCTGGTCACGTGACTGTAGCGTAACGTTGGTTCCGACATGATGCCTGGAGCGCGTCTTCGACTGGTGTGTTTGGCGTCCTATTCTGCCCATACATCAAACGTGGTCCCGAAGTGGCAACAAAGGGCGTCACACAAGCCGGAGCGCCATGCTGTTGCACGTCGCCATTCTGGCGGTTGGTTGTAGAAATGCTGGCGAAAGGCACAAGAGTACGTATGCGTCGCTTTTGTCACGGCGTCTCAACTTCTGGCTGCCGAAGCTTTCGTGGACTGCCACACTGGAGAGCGACCTGCAGCAGAACAGGCGTCTGCCGGATGCTCCACAGCTGTTGGGACGCCGCCAGGATTGCGACCGGCGACAGCATGACACTTCTATGACGTCATTAGGCAGAAATCAAGGAACCACTTTTCTGGACGCGTAAACACACCAATCGGAGACGCGTTCCAGGCACCATAGTTTCACATCGCGCGCTTCGCGCTCATAGAGTTCGCGCCACTGATCTCAATGAAAATTGCTGGATCGCGCATCCCCTTTTGTTCGCTGCAGCGCGAGTGCGGCCACCGGATGGCCATCTTACATATTGTTTTTTTTTTTGTTTTGCTAGCGTTGCAGAGGCCGGCGGGAGCGTGCTAAAGACACGTTTTCTACTCGTTCGTCGTCATTCGCCGAAGACGTTCTTTAAGATCCTCCCCCGCAGGGGGCACTGAAAGCAGGTGTTTGGAGAGTGGCGTCTCCCCAAACCCCGAGCCCCGCAGGGAGCACCTGTACCTTAGGTGCTTGGTGAGTGGCGTCACCACGAATCCCAGCCACGTGGGCTACCATACCCGCACGCGGGGGGCACCTACTTAGTAGGTGCTTGGTGAGTGGCGTCACTACGAGCCCCGAGCCATGTGGGTTCGCCCACCCATGCCTGGCTGTGCGTGGTTTAACCCGTGTCCGGGGAAAAGGGGATCCTAATGGTTGAGCTGAGCCCGGGGTACGTTTGAACCTTTCGGGGCGCCCCAGGCGACGCAATATAGCGCTTCGGCCCCTGCTTTTCGTAGACGGCTGTCCTGGCTTGGCACGAGCAGGATGATTCAGTCAGTCGCCTCTTCTACCCTCTTCTTCCTTCTTTCACTTTTCCTTCCGCCTTTTTTCTTTTCGCTTACACGCTCTTCCTTCCCTTTTCAACTCCTTAGGTGGCAAGGGCCAAGCTTGAGTGGAAACAGGTCCTGTCCCTGTAACCACACTAGGGTATAGTGCCCGGGCAGCACTGGTAGAGGAATTGTGTCAGCCAAGCCCATCTGGCTGGTACATTACCTACCCCCTTGTTGGGCTCCGTGGTAGGCGGTGCACCCGGGCACTGAAATTTTCTTCCATCTCTTATAGGTCTGCGCAACAAATCAATTCTTGATCATCCCCCGAAAAGGGGGAGAACCGAAGTGTCTACCTCGCACTAGACACACTCTACTCCACCTAGATACCGAAAATTCTTGGTACTCCAATTTGAAAGCAATAAACAACTCTCGAAAATGTCACCATTTTTTGTTGCAAAGGTCCTTGAGAGTGTGATTGGAAAGAATTTCAAGGCTAAGAAGCTGGCATCTGGCGACTTGCTTGTAGAAATTGAGACCAGCCACCAGAGTTATGCACTCCTTGCTCTCAACTGTGTGTCCGACTACAAAGTTACAGTGACACCGCACAAGACATTGAACACCATCCAAGAAGTTATCTCGGAGGACAACCTTCTGGACGCGTCTGAGAGCGAAGTAGTGGAGGGCCTCTCTGACCAGGGGGTTGTAGCTGCAAGGCGCATCTCCTTGCGTCGTGACGGCCAAGAGCTAAAGACGAGGCACATCGTGCTTACCTCTGAGTCCACCACACTTCCCGAGTATGTGAAAGGTGGATACCTCTACTGCAGAGTTCGTCCTTGCGCTCCAAACCCCAGAAGGTGCTTTGACTGCCAAAGGTTTGGACACTGCTCACAGAACTGCCATGGCAAAGCCACATGTGCTAAGTGTGGCAAAACTAACCACGCAGCAGGCTCTTGCTCCAACGACCCACTCTGTGTAAATGGCAAAGAGCCCCACCCCGCTTACTCCAGATCGTGTAAGACGTGGAAAGATGAGAAAAAAATTCTTACCCTTAAAGTGAAAGAAAACCCTTCATACCCAGAGGCGCGACGCCGCTTCGCGTTTTTGCGCAAGGGCGGCTTTGCACAGGTAGTGCAGCGGGGACCTGCACCACTGAAGGTTGCAGTCTCAACCCAGACGTCCTTCCCGGATGCTAGAAAGCCGCTGCAGTCCCCAACACCCCAGCTGAAGCTTCAGCTTCCTGGGCGTTCACTCTCGGCTGGTAGGCCTACATCCTCCTCCAGCGAGAGTCTACCTCTTCCACGGGGCAGCAGCCTGCCCCTCTCATGTAGAGGGTTCACAGGCTGCTTCTCCTAACCAAGATGGGTCGGCTGTTGCCACACCTGTCAGTGCTTCGCGGTCTCCTTCCAAGGAGAGAGGACCACGCTCCCGACCGAACTCTTCGGAGGGAGAGTCCTCATACAAGGAGCGGCACGATTCTTGTGCCACTCCTCCAGCACCCAAGGGGCAGGAGCAGGTGGGCTTGGGCGACTGCCTGCCCAGTACCTCTGCTCCTCCGGCTGGTGGAGGTCATGGCCGGGGTTTCCCACCTCGTACCCAGAGCCTCCATAAATCAGCAAGAACAGTCTCCTCTCAGAAGGCAGAATTAATGGAGGAGGGTGCCGAACCATCCACTCCTGCGTCTGACCCAGACGACATGGAGTGGCAGGTTCCCAAGGCCATGCACAAAAGTAAAAAACCAATTGTTCCACCAAGGTGACAATTATACTCCACAAGGCTGGTGTGTTCTCTCAACAGGAACATCATCCTGCATCCTTAGTCGCTACACTGACCTCACGACACCAAGATATCTTGTTCATTCGCATTGCTCCACCTACTCCTAGGGACCAGCCGAGACAGAGGAGTAACAACCCGAAGTCTCGACGCCCTTGGAGGTCGGAGGGGGCAGCTTCATATAGACCAACCAGAGGACTACTGGCGACTCCCTCGCCTGGGGCTTTATTTTTAATTATTTTTCTTCGAAGGTTCGGTCGAAGCTGCCTCCTTGCAGGCTCATTAAATCATCATTCATGTCCATTTTCACATTTTACGAATTTTACCTCATGTAACTGGCTTAGTTTTGCTCTAGCTACCATTACACAAAGGCTGTGACTTTCTGGTGAAGAGCTAGCTGCCTAAATTTAATTCTGTCTGTTTTTTTTTTACAATGAAACTGCCAAGTACTTTTTACTAATTACGACGACATCACCTTTTTATTAAATAAACACCACCCTGCTGCCTTTTGTTTGCAGGAGACGCACCTAAAAAAGGTCACTCCAATGTACTTAGACACTTCAAGGTTTTCAGTAAAGATGGGTTGAACGCGTCTGTGAGTTTCGGTGGTGCTGCAGTGGTTGTACAACGCATGGACCCGTCCACTGAAGTGGCTTTGCAAACCTCTCTTGAGGCTGTGGCTGTCCGCATGCTGTTGGACCGCGTGATTACTGTCTGCTCACTGTACATCTCCCCGGGATACCAGCTGCAGTACGAAGAGCTAGATGATCTAATTAACCAGCTCCCGATGCCTTGCATTATTTTAGGTGATTTCAATGCACACAATCCTTTGAGGGGAAGCTGTAGAAGGGATGCTTGAGGGGCACTTGTTGAATAGTTTCTTCTTTCGACAGGATTGTGTCTGCTCAACACAAAATAAGCCACTTATTTTAGTTCAGCAACTTGTAGTTTTACTTCCATTGGTCTTTCGTTTTGTCATCCTTTGTTACACCCCTGCTTTTAAGGAAGGTCATCCCAAATCTATATGGGAGTGACCACCTTCCACTCATTTTAGAGCTCACCCATCCTCCTGCTGGTCTTTTAACACGTAGGTACCCCTCGTTGGAAGTTTGAAAAAGCCGACTGGTCAACCTTTACAGAGGCCTCACTTATAGCATGTTCATCCCTTGATGATCTTTCTATCGATGATGTCACTGAACATATTACTCACCACATCTTGCAGACCGCTATGCTTGCCATTCCCATGACATATTCACATCTTCCAAAAAGGCCAAAGCCGTGGTTGAACGAAGACTGCCGCCAGGCAAAGAAAGAACAAAATCATGCATGAAGTATTTGCAGGCGTTACCCCACGTCAAATAACCTTATTGGTTTCAAGAAAAAAAGAGCGCAAGCGAGGTATATCAGACGGCAAGCCAAGCGGCAAAGCTTCAGAGGGTATGCTTCGTCAATTAATTGCAGTGGATCCTCGAAGGAAGTTTGGGACCGTGTACATAAAATTGGAGTCTCCTACCGGGTATTTTCTGTCCCACTCCTGAACCGAAATGGAGTATGCCCTGCTAGACTAGAAGAACAGGCAAATGTTCTTGGTGAGCATTTCGAATTTGTTTCAAGTTCTAAACATTCTACTCGGTCATTTCAGAGACACAAGCTACAGGCAGAAAAAAAAACAGTTCCTATGTCAGGTGGCTTGCAAGAACCCTATAATCCACTATTTACACTTTTTGAACTGCAGCTGGTAAACAATTCGTCCAAACAGACGGATCCTGGGCCAGACGGCATTCAATACAAAATGCTTCAGTGCCTCCATTCATCAACTCTTGAGCTTGTTTTATATTTCTTCAACCGAATTTGGCTTGAAGGATGCTTCCCCACATCTTTGAAGGTGGCTATCATTATGCCCCTGCTGAAGCCACGAACGGATCTTACCTGTACATCTAGCTTTAGGCCGATAGCGCTCACAAGTTGTTTTTCAAGGACACTAGAAATGACGATAAATAAAAGGCGTATATTTTATTTAGAAAGAAACAAGCTCCTTGATCATTACCAGTGTGGTTTTCGCTCAGCGCAATCAATGGTTGACCATCTGGTCCGGTTTGAGACTGCTGTGCGAGAGACCTTTGTAAATAAACAGCATTGTTTCTCTGTCTTTTTTTACTTTGAAAAGGCATTTGATTCGACCTGGCGCTATGGCATATTGGAGGGTTTGTTCAACATTGGCCTTCGGGGCAGAATGCTAGGTGCCATCCATAGTTCCCTCCGGGACCGCACTTTTCGTGTGAAGCTTGGGGCAACTTTTTCTAAAGAATTCACGCAAGAAAATGGAGTTCCACAGGGCGGTGTGATTAGCGTCACACTTTTTATCGTAAAAATGAATTCAATTGCTCGTATTATAGCCCCATTTGTTCAGTACTCGCTCTATGTTGATGATGTACAAATTTCAGCCTCATCTTGTAAACCATCCATCTGTGAACGTCGACTTCAACTTGGAATCAAGAATTTGGTCAAATGAGCAGATGTAAATGGTTTTAGGTTCTCTCCTGAGAAAACGGTTTGTGTGTGCTTTTCTCGTCGCCGCGGAATTTTACTTGAGCCCTCTGCAAATATGTATGAAGTCCCTATTGCAGTAAAGAACAAACACGTGTTTTAGGTCTTATATTTGACTTTACGATGACATTCATTCCACATGTTAAGAGCCTCAAAATGAAATGTGTGAAATCATTCAATATACAAAAGGTCTGTTCGCCCGTGTCCTGGGAGGCTGATCGGTGTTGTTTATTGCGCATCTACCGCTCGGTCGTACGGTCCCGACTTGATTATGGCTGTATTGTGTACGGCTCCTCGCGGGGATCGGTTCTCAAGATGCTGGACCCCATTCATTATCAGGGGCTCCGACTTTCCACTGGTGCTTTTCGCACATCTCCAATACTCAGCCTAAATGTAGAGGCAAATGAGCCCTTACTGGAGAAAAGGAGGTTTGAATTAGGCTCCATGTACTCTGCGAATTAGGTCTGTTCCTGGTCACCCGACCCTGGACTGCATAGAACAAGTACATTATGAGCAGACCTTTATAAATAAGCCTTCATTTGTTCCACCTCACGCCATGAGAATTCGTTCTTCTGCTGAGTCCGTAGGGCCGGATGTGCTACCCTCAGTTGTGCAACGCTTGAGCTCAGTAGCTCCTTGGGACCTCATTCCCTTCCACTGTGAGTTGAAACTAACAAACGACAACAAGAAAGAGACCCCTAATGAAGTTCTGAAACAAGAATGTTTTGAACTCCAGGACCAGTACCGAGACTTCGCAAGTTTTACACTGATGGGAGCAAAACTGATTTCTATGTAGGCTTCTCAGTGGTACTGTGAAGTGTGTCCGGAGAATTAACTATAGTGCCTGTATTCTTTCCGCAGTGCTTTATGGCTTACTCCTTGCCATAGACCACACTCTTAAGAAGAAGATTCGTAAGTCAATTGCTTACACTGACTCACTTAGTGCTTTACGAGCTCTAGACACAACGGGGGATGTCCAAAATCCACTTGTTCGAGAAATAAGGAACCGGTTATTTTCAGCATCAAAACGTAAGAAAGAAATTACATAATGCTGGGTACCTTCCCATGTTGGAATTCCTGGAAATGAGGACGCTGACCCTGCAGCGAGCACTGCTAAGGATCGACAAGTGGATCGGCACAAAATACCCGACAGAGATTATAGACATGTCCTGAAAAAGTCTACAAAGTGCAAGTGGCCAGAGGAGAGGAACCGAGTAATGAACAATAAGTTGCATGCAGTAAAACCTTTAATTCAGGAATAGAAGAGTGCACGTCATCGCGAGCGATTTTATGAGGTGGTATTATGTTGACTCCGAATTGGTCATTCACGCCTTACCCATGGGCACCTTTTGCAAGGGGAGGATGCTGCGGAGTGTGAACACTGTCCTATACCATTAAGCGTCCTGCACATTTTACTAGTATGCCCTATGTATGACCATGAACGACACAGACATTTTGCACGAATTTACCAAAAGCATTCCCCATTACATTTGGTTATTTTACTCGGCGACGAACCGCTAATACCACACAAGTGTGTTTTTAATGTCCTTAGAGATATTAGACTACTAGACCAGCTATAATTTAACATATGTCCTGGAATCGTGCCCATGTGGGTATACTCCCACGTTCATAGTTTTTATAACCCACAGCTACTACAGCTCTTTCTTCTCTATAACCCTGGTTTCCTGTAATAGTTTGTTGTTGGCGCATTATGGCTTTGTATGCTGCTGCGCCACCTCAATCAATTAATCAATCAATTTAAGATCCTCTGTGAGGCGTGATACTTACTGTTGAGAACACGGGGTAATTTTACGTAAGATACTTCCAGCAAAATGGAAGATTTAGGGGGGGGGGGGGGCCGGGCCCCATGGGCCCCATGGGCCCCCTCCCCCTGGCTACGTGCTTGCCTTCAACACAATTTCGGTTAGTGATGTGTTTTTTTTTTTTAGATACAGATCCTGTATATCCAGTTAAACGTATGAATAAGTAATTTCATGTAAGTAGCAAAGTGTACATGAAACTTGCGTCAACTAACAGGCAAGCTGGGTCACTAGAGCAGGTGGCCCTGTGATTCAGGTCGTCTCCTGCCATCAAAACGTCCTTCAACGACTGTTCTGATGGGTGGGAACGCTTCAGCCGGGCCGATAGGGTAATCCTGCGGCGTATTAGAACGCGCACCGCCATGACTCCGGCTCTTCAGTATAAGTTTGGCCTCACAAGACGACGAGGACACTCAGACGACCCGCCACCCGTTGTCGCAGGAGAGTGCGACCGGTGTAAGTCCGGACAGCAAGCTACGCTGGAGCACCTTGTCTGGGGATGCACAGCGACAGAGCATATTCGCCGAAGTGTCCTCCGCGGACTACCACATCAGCTTCGTCCTACAAACTTCCAAGAATGGACGAGTCCCGAAGGCGAACAAGTAGACAGAGAGGCAGTGCTTCAGTCCCTCCTGAAATTCATTCGGGAGGCAGGCATCCGACACCTATTTTAACATATTTTCATCCGACATCATCCCCATCGCTCATCTCCTCCCACAAATGATCTGAGATCAAGGTGGTGAGGGCATCAATAAAAAAAACGTGAACAACAACAACAACAATCGAGACAATGCTGTCATCTTGGGTCGCCAGGCGTCCGTGGCACCCGTCTACAGATGTTCGGTGGCACCTCCAGTAAGTTTTCTCATTCCGAGTTTTATCTTTTACATATTCAAACGACTCAAACACTAGCTTAATATGTCCGCGCTTGGTGGTGAAAAACTCCATTGACTAAGTTTCCCTTAATGCAGAGAACAACAGGACATCTTACAACGTACGATCACCTAGCACATATAACTGAAATTTGGCAATTATTTTGCGTGCGTACTGTTGCAGTGACGCTGGTACGTGCATGGATGATTGGTGCAGTGACTCTATTTCTCATGAGTTGGCCGAGCTGCGATTGGTTGGTGACTTCGAAACTATGGCCTCCACCAATTACTTTCTTCACTGCTCCTTCCCCCCTCCCTCTCTCGCTCCCCCCCCCCTCCCCAACACTGCCGTTCCCCACCGGTCGCAAAAATTAGGTCCTCGCGAAAATTAAGTTGTTTACATATATGCCGCACGTTTATGCCCCAACTGAAAGTCTGCTAGATATTCATCTGATGAGTTTGTCTTAAAGTCCCATTCGGCAACACTTAAAATGCATTATTTGACGAACTCGCTTTCCAATCTTATGCACTTCGTCAAACTGTCACACGTCAAACGTACAACCAAATTTACTTTGACTACCAATCTTCAAAATGTGCAATAGATTAATTGATCCAAATATCTGGCATAAACTTCACTTTAAGGATGTAACAATAGGTATCCGATTGCAGAACATATGACTCTCATGCAATATAGATAAATCAACTATTGTCTTTGCGAGTACATATGACTCTTTGCGTACACGACCGATATCTGATCGTACTAAACGGGGCCCATAGATCACTATCAGGGGATATATTCTATACATAAATGTCGTGAACGGGCCATATATTGCAGTATTTGACCTTTTATACCGCGATATATGGTTGTATTTCCACGCGTACATGGCGATATATGCCCCTATATGCGCACATATATGGCCGTATTTTCCCAGTATATGGCGATATCTGGCCGTATTTGCTCACATATATGCGGTATATGGCCATTATTGCCTCTTTATAATATTATATATGCCATATGTATAATATATCAGGGCCATATATGACATTTTCGTTCGGGACGTTTGACTGACTTGGGAACGAGTGGGAGTTTATATGCTTATATGTTTCGCTATCGCGTTTCACTCGTAAAGGTGAAGCTTAAGTGTCCTCCAAATTTTTTTCCGCTGTTGCCAGTCCTTTTAAAAAGGGTCTATATACGCAATCTTACTACGCAGCCGCCACCATTTTGAATGACAGAACTTTCAATATGGGTGAAAACATCGTTTCCCTCTCGGCATGCCATTAAAGGTGTTCACGTTTCAAGCGTAAATATCAATGCTTCTTTTGTTACGTCGCCTAGATCTTTTCTATTTACTCGAAATTAAGTATGTGTTCACTGTCGTCTCTAGCCATCACGTGGTTCCAGTATAGGGTATGGGTAACCTAAAAAATGCATTAAACAAAAAAATTGCCAGAAAAGTCATATAAGACGCAGAGCAACAACGAGGGACATTTAATCTTCAAACGTGAAAAACTTCCAATAGCATGGTGATAAAAAAAAATTTAATCGCTCGTAATGGCAGTAGCCCCTTTCGAGATCGCGACCGCCCTGTAAACAAGATATTCATGGTCACATTAACATGCCTTCTAGTAAGAAAAAAGTGTCTGAATGAAGACACGCCCTCGCGCAAGTGCTTGACATTACACCGTAGATGTTTCCGTAACACGAACTCCACCAGGAGGCACGGCAGGTCTCAAATATGCATTATTTTACTCCCAGTTTGTATTATTTTGTTTTTGTATCATGCCTTCGCCGAACGCTTTCCTTTAGTATGGGATAAATACCGTTACTCTTTCTACTGCTGTTCCTAAGTTTGTGTTTTGAGGCTGCTGCTTCATCTTCCTCTTATCGCTGTTCTTCCATGTCGTCCCTTGTTTCATCTTCACTAACATCTTCAACCGACACCGTCGTACTTGAAACTTCCGTAGTGCTTTCTTCCTCGCATTCGGCGGGTGCGTTTGTGGTGTGCACCTCTATATCGCATGGATCAGCGGAGGTCGGTTTACACCATTCCGGAACGGTTGTTTCATTACCAGTGTACAGGACCCAGTACGAACAGTCTGAAACGAGAAAAATAAGGTGAAGCGCGTCACGGCCGCACGATCGGTCTCTATTTTCTTCCCTTTTTTGCAGTTTAATTACGTTTTAACGCACTCGAGCTGTAATTATTAAAACTATATTCTAAGAAAACTAAGACAGCTTTACCGAAAGTTGAATGAGTCGCTTTTCTTGAAAATGCACGAAACTGCAATGACCCTGGCTCCTATGCCTGCTCGAAAAGAAGCTTTCGCTCAATTGTACCACGGAATTCACATTTCGGTAGCGCAGAAGGGAAGCTTTTACAGCAGCTTACTCGGCGTCCCTTGAGTCAAAAAAAAAAAAGCATGCGACTGGTAATCATCATATTTATATAAGTCGGCTTCTGTATTATTTAAAGATAAACAATCATTATCTAAATTTTTCACACACATTTACAAGTATAGAGGATTCTTTTTTTTTTAGTTTGAAATGTTTTTTTTTTTTTTTTTTATAAGTCAAAGTTCGTGAAATTTTACCAAATGTTTGATCGTTCGCCGAGTCAGTCGAATCTCCTGTTTCGGCTAAAGTTCGTGACATACTGCCCGGGAGTAAAATCTTCGACTTCTACGGGACTCGAGCCGCAGGAAAAAGCAGAGTTAATAAAATATTCTGGAGGGGAATTTCCAATCCATTGCGGTCCTTTCGGCACTGCGGGACAGAGACGCGGACATCTGTGGTCCCATGGGTTGTCCCGATGGTCCCAGATCACTGGCGAAACTTTTATATACACAAAGAAGCAGGACGATATAAACTGCAGGTTCTGCAGTTAGTGTTCCTATAGCTTTATTTGGCACTTACTTAGTGGAATTGTATAAAAATAAGTAAAGTTGAGAGGCCAATGAAAAACTTCAAGTTGTCGTGGCAAAATTAACACCTTGAACCTATCGGCAGCTTTTTTACGTTCTTCGGTCGCTCCATTTCTCGTTCACTCTACCACCGATGCCAGCGCTCACAGTTCGCCGCGTTCTGCTCACGTCTTTACCTTCCTGGGAAGAACGCGCGACTTGTTTGGTGAACGGAGACACTCGAGCCACGGCTCCCGAGTTTACAAGCCGGTTTCACACCACGCTTTTTTCACTTTCGAAAAGCTACGTCCACCGTTTTGCTGGAAAGTGTCGCCACTCTCCTCATTTATGTGCATGCAGACACTCAGATATTGCGTGTTTTATGGTGTGTGTAAAACACACAAACATAACGAGTGGCTCCGTCGAGTATGGAACTCTGTAAGTACAACCGTGAACGTATGAAACGTATTTCGGGTCGTTAAAAACCAACGCTTAGTCGGTTTCTTTTTCGTTTGGGTTCTTTTCCGCGTTATCTGCTGCTGCCATTTCGGCCGCCGATGGGTTCACATATCGATTGCTGCCTCGTCATAAGTACGAATAAATACTGGTATGTATAAAACTAGAGTGCCAGCCGATGCTCCTTTATGTTCCCTCATATTCTGGGTGGCGCAGTGGATCACAACGCAAATAGATTCGAGCGAGCTGGAAAACGCTGCCTCCGCGCCTAAAATAAAATAGGATGAAAGTTCATCAACACGGCGGCCAACGAGATATAGACAGAAGTATATCACGTGAAAGCGCCCTATAATTGACGCAACCAGTGATCTAACGAATCCAAAGTACAACTCGGCGACCTCGACGACACTTTCCACACGCGCAGCTTCAAGCTTTCATGGGTAATTGGACCTACCTTATAGTTAATCTTATACACTAATTTGTGGCCTTGTATTGTTCGATCTCATCAACAGCAATGTTTCGACCGTATTCTTGGTGCAGTGGACAACCTCGGCGTTCCAGGCAAACTTCACTTCCCACTAGTTCGAGTTGAAGTTCAAGTTTTTTTTTGCCTCAAAGGCGTTCGCTCGAACGTAATATATAAATTAAGGGGGGGGGGCGAAACAAAGAGAAAACCCTATTGAAAATTCTCATTTGAATGAGAAATTTGTGTTCAATAAACACATATGAATCATAAAAGATATATAGGAACATATAATAACCATATAAGAACCATATAAGAACTATATAAGATATATAAGAACATACAAGCACCATATAAGAAACTTAAGAGAAGTTTCTTATAAGTTTCTTATATGGTTCTTATATGTTCTTATATATCTTGTATGATTCATATGTGTTTATTGGACACAAGAAATTTCTCATACAAATGACTTTTTTCACTATGGAACATATAAAAAAATACAACGACAGTAAAAAAAAAAAAAAACATCGGTTAAAAGCAAAACAAAACAAGGAATATACGGAAATCAGAACAAAGCTCGTACAACCGGGCACAACTGAACTGAGAGCTAAGGCCGTAATGTCTAGCAAACCCGATCATACATGGCGCAAAGGTACACTAGAAATATGCACAATCGTCACGTAAATAGATTGTTTGCATATTAGCAGTTACTGAAGGCTATTCTGCAATTGCTTGCTGTAGGAGTATTTGACCTGCCAAATGAAACGTTACAGGTTTTTTAACAATACCGTACTCAAGATGGGGATATTGCTAAAGTTATTAATTTCACTTTAAAAAGTTTGTGGGCATTTATTAACTTAGGCTCCTATTATTTTGAGCAATGCGTTATCCCGACTGCAAAAAGAAAACGTTACAAACATGTAAAATATAAATTTTTCGCCTTACTTCTTTGTCCCGCTGATGTCTCTAGAATGCTGCAAGTGTTGTTGTAATTCAGAAGTTTATATTCTACTGTCCTATTCTCGAGCTCTGAAAATAAAGCACCAAGACAGTTGGTCCAAGATACTCTACCATTGCCATTCTTCTAGGTTGCTTAATTTTAATTTGTTCCCTTAGGCAGGATAACTAGGTTAGAGGATTTATTTAGGAGGAAAGTACAAATTCTTAAATTATATTTATATGATCCCCAAAGTTAAAAGCACCAAAAAAACGTTTATCTGTGATTGTATGACAGTTTCCTTCACGGCGTGCTGGCATAACAACAGAAAAAGCTAGCATTATGCCATTCAATGAGCATGCATTGACATAAACATGAGAATGTAAACAAAGCAACTCTCTGCCGAAAAGCTTTAAAGCTATACTGTTGCCACCATCTGTGCATCTTAAAGCCCGCTTAGAATTATCTGGAAATCTAATTTTTCAAACGTTATCCGCTAGCTCGGCTATTCGCTGTTCTATTTATATTCGAGTCCGTAGTATATCAGTCGTGCATTCTCCGCACATATGGGACACAAGGGCTGCGTCAATGTTAGGCCTGACTTTTGTTTTTATGATGGCTTCGGCGGGCGCACTCGGGTTCCATCGGTGTAACCTGAAACGCTACACCCAAGCCAATTACATCAAACCGGATGTATGGCATAATAAATAACCATGTTTTTCACACCGCATAAATTACCTACGCACCGGCGAACGCTGAGTTTTCGCCCAAATGTAGCGCTATCAGTCTGGACGAGATGCGAAGGTTTCAGAACTTATTGTGACTTTGTTCAAAAGTTCCAAGCAATTTTTTTTTTTAACTTCCATACGATAATGCCGCCCGCAGCCAGTAAAAGACACTATAATATAATCGCACACTTTGAAAATTGAATATAACTTTTGATTGAGATAACCGTAAGTTTCGTAAATGTTGTATCTGGTCCCAAGCCCTAGGCACTATATTTGGGCGGGGCTTGGGAATTCGCCAGTGCGCAGTTTATTTTTACAGTGAGAGGCGGTAAAGATGGTAGGAGAACAAAATGTTTCTCCAACAATTCCGGTACAAAGCGTCTGGAAATTGGTTGATTTTTCAGGTTCTAGTTTCCTCGGATGCGAAATAACATTAATCACCTAACACGACGAGCGAAACTCTTTTAGGGACGTTACTTATCGGCTATCAATTAAGAAAAAAAAAACATAGAGCGCCAACAGAAGTATTTAATACACCTATTGGCTAACGAAACATAATCTAGACTGTGCACGGAAGCTGTAGATTTGTTTTTTTTTTTTTTTATTCTTACTTGGATCGTCCCCTTCGCTGAATGTGAAACGCAGGGTGTCATTCGGTTTACCCTCCTCCGAAGATTTCAAATCAATGACTAGAAGATATGCTTCCCTGAAAGGAGAAAGACACATTATGTCTGGAGATTTCAGTGTTGATGTTAAAGGCCCAACAAAGCAAGGAAAATTCCTTACTCTTTCAACGATGAGTTCTTGTAGGTCACAAATAAGTAGGGGAGCGGCACTGTTTCGTTTGAATCATACGGACCCTGCAGAAATGCCATCTCTACACAGGTCGCATTCACCCCAAGCAGGGAAGGCACAGAAGAGTTTCTGGCAGATGTGTTGTTTCGCCAAAGGGTTATCTTGTAGAAATGATGGAACCACTGAAATTGAAGCGACAAAAAATAATTTCAGTGTTTTTTTTTCTTGTTTTTTTTTTACAGCGAAGCTGTTTATTTCTACCAGCCAAGGAAATTTTTGTGTCGTTGGCGTTGTAAGCAAAGAACTCCCGGCGAACAATTGAAGGCAAAACAGCATATCTCCTTTAAAATCAGGCATACATCATACAGCTCAGTATCCGTTTTAGTAAAGAAAACCACAAAACAAGCATCAAAACCACATGTTGGGTGATAAGGCGCGTGTGTACAATAGGAACACCCTCCCACGCGTTCCGGTAAAGATTAGGTTTGCAGCTGCTTCGCAAGGCGTTGACGTCATTCTTGCGACGTGGGGAGTGACGTCACTAGCCTTTCATATATAAAAGAAAAACTCGTTATACCCCGTTTCACCTTACGTCCGGACGCAGCGAATGCTACGAGCTATCTCAGCCAATCCCGTTCTGTGGACGTGGCCCGTGATACGCTTTCCGCTCGTCGCTGTGCCCCCTCTTTAAGGTCACGTGACACTCACACGGCCTCCGATTGGCACCGATGGCTCGTAACATCCGCTGCGCTTAAACGTAAGATGAAACGGAGTATAGCAACTGATTTCAGTGTTGCCGCAGCACCGCGATGAATAGGCCAAGCATAGTTAGGACTCCCGAGGAGCAGCGTAAATACTAGGAGCATAGAGTAATATAGTAAGCGTAAAGAGAGGACACAGAAGCCGATTCGCGGCCCAGATAGTGCGTTTAATGCCCTCCGCTACGTGGCGCTTTTCCGTAATTTGGTTAAAATTAATTAGAACTATTTCTGTGAGAAGTACTTATTTTTTTTTAATTATTATGCTTTAGAATTATTTAAAGTACTTAAAACGACTAAAACCCCTGTCAGACGGCGTTTTAAAGGTCCTTTTCACTAAGCTCCTTCATAAAATCGGCGAACCAGCGCACGCCGTAGCGCACGTGCGCGTGCCACAGAGCACGTGCGCACTCCACATCGCGAGCTGATTGGCCGATTTTTTTAAAGGAGCTTAGTGAAAAGGACCTTTAGAACGCCGTCTGACAGGGGTATAAATAGCTTTAAAGGAGCTGTGCAACGATATTCAATTGGAATGTTTTTCTCTTTACACGAGCTTACTGGCACTAGTGGGACTCAAGGATACTCGCATGCAATGCCACTGGCCAAGAAACTCCTTTGTTGCGGTGTAATTTCAAGGACAAAAGCGATCATTTTCATTCAATCTCTCCTTTGCAAAATTCGATGACGTAACGTGGGGATCGCAGTACACCCATATGACGATATTTGAATGCGGTTCATAGATTGGACCCGAGCATTGCGTGGGCACTCGATTTGGGCTCGTGATAATTGATAGCTCGAGAAGCATTCGGGTAGTGGCCCGTGTCCAATCGCTGCAACGACGACAATAGCCGAGCCATAACAATGTCTGGAACTCAGCGCGTGTCCTGTGCTTTAATTGCCAACCCCAGCGCGTGGCTATGATCAGCATTGGCGGCATATAATCGGCTCCGGATCACGTGGCCGCTTGTTCTGGCTGCGAGTTGAGGGGGTGAACGCTGCTCGTTTTTCTTTAATTTTTTTCTGGGACTTCTATTGCGTGGGGTGGAAAACGAACGCGTGTTTCATAGGTCATTAACGTCAGGGATTCGTTCTAAGCGGTATTTGCGCAAAGTAAAAATATTGTTGCATAGCCCCTTTAATGAAATACGTCACAAAAACCACGTGATGAATGGCGCCTGTCATGGCCTGCCTGGCCTTCCTGCCTGCACGCCGTCGCCTCTGCATCATTCTGCATGGCCTCTGCTCGTCCGTGGGTCGTTCGTCCGTGCCGTGCGTGCCGTCTGTCTGTGCTTCTGCTGCTGCCTGTTCGGTCGACTTTGCATCAATCAAGGTGACGCATGACCGCCTGCGTGCTCTCATGCTCGGCGTGAGTTTGTGGAGCCGATCGGTTTGAGCTTCTCGCGCTGTTGTTTCCGCCGGGCTGTCGGGCTGCACGGGATCGTGTGTGCATCTTGATTTTCGATGAGATTGTTTTAAAAAAGAACGTAACTTACGACCCTGCACACGACATTGTCCTTTGATTTACAGATGACGGTGTTGAACGAACTTCTAACATTGCAGATAGAGCCTTGGTTGTTGTGTGCTCTGGAATTTCCAGGAGGTGGGTTCAGCCCCTTGCATACATTCTTGGGCACACTCCAACACCGTCTTCTGTTAAACGCAGTCTCCTCATTTCTCTCATTCGGGAGCTTAAGACTGTTGGCTTCACACTAAAGGCTGTGGTCTGTGATTAGGGGGCTTCAAACGTAAGCTTGGCCAACCAACTTGGTGTATGTGTTGATAAGCCATTTTTTTAAGTTGAGGACGAACATGTTTACTTTTTCTTTGATGTGCCGCACCTCCCTAAAACAACTAAGAGCAATCTCCAAGCACACAAACTTTGCATTGTAAATGAGGTCATCGAGTGGTCCCATTTTGTTGAACTTTATCGTTCTACAAATGAGATGAGCTTGCAATTGGCTCCGAAACTTACTGAAAGACACATTTTTCAAGAACCTTTCAGTAACATGGAAGTAAATCGTGCCGCACAGGTACTGAGTGCCAAAAAGGTTCCTAAAAATGTTTTGCAGAATACGCTTGTGTTGGCATGTTCGTTTCCCTAACCGGAATTTGGACTAAGTTCGGTTGCACTCTTAAGTGGCTGGTAAGCAACTAGACAAGTTTAACTGTTAACAGTGTATTAACGGAGGTGGTTGCCCAAACCAAAAACAGAAAGTGCTTATTAATTGGGTGGTGCAGCTCGCACTCCAAACATTTGTTTCCCCTTTTTCCAGTAAATGTGTATCACGGCTCCCTAACAAAAACATTTATCTACTTTCTACAGAATTTCTATAGAAAATAGTGTATAGAGGCTAAAAATGTTCGAAAGAAAATGTATCCACTGTCTATAGTTTTTTAGCCGCTTTTTTCTGAAGCCATACTTCTTTCCTGAACAATTTCGGGGAATGTTTAGGGACGTTGAATCTTGTCAGATTTCGAATAGAGTTCTCATTGTTTGGTAATGGCTTGCCCGCAGTGAGTTTGAGGCTATGCAAACTGGTGTTATGTTTTTTTAATTACCCGGAAATTGGGAATTGGTACTATCCGGTGTATGCTTCGCACTCTTATTATACTCTTATGACTGGTAATGATAGCTATGTCTTATTTATTTCTGCACTTACTTCCCGTGCCCGAGTCGGCGTGAAAGTGAATGGATCATTCAGCATGTTCCCTGTGGAAAGTTTTGATTAACTTTGTTTTACTAAGATTCTATTACGAAGTGTACGATATGCCGAACCCCTTCATATTCATTTATTTTTGTGAGTATCTGTTTTGTATAAAACATACGGCGCTTCTGAGGTAAATCATGTTACATGAATGTGGTCCAATAAAATGTTTTCGAACCACTTACTGTTGTTGACCCTAAAATGCTCTACCAGCCAGGAGTCAATGTGGCGATTGTGTAACTTCAATGTTTTACAATCGAAAAAAAACAACAAGAAATACACCTCTGTTTTGTGAATCAATTTGAAGTATTGTTTGACACATTTTGCACAAATTCCACCGTAAACATCAAAATAAAAGTGCGTCAACATTTAAAAAAAAAAAACACAAAAAACAACAACAGCGCCTTCGGCAGTCGAGGAACTCCCGAGAGCGGAGCGAGGAGCGAGGCGAGGAGGAAAAAGACAGAGAAGGGTACCGGAAACCGGAGCAGAAACGCCGAAACCGAAACTAACTTGACCGGAACCGGAACCAGATTCTGCTTAATGCCGCCCGCTAGGAGCGCTACCTGTCACTGGTCTATCTGGGCCGCTGGGGGCCTATGGCAGATTCAACCCAATGTATGGCCAAACTCTCCCAACTAACGGCTCGGGTGCGTTCTCGCCGTAAGAGATTGCACGCACCTCTGTCCTACGGGCAACCGCGGGTGTGCTAACGGGCCTGTAAGCGAAATGAAATTTTCGAGTGGGAAATTTCCTTGACTTCTAATTAGACTTCCAAAGGCTACCGATAGAACAGCATATTGGGTTTGCAGAACATTTCACTGCGCCATTCAGCCGCAAAATATTCCGGGCACTTGGGTTTATACAGAAAACCCTATACAGGGTAATCAACGATGACTTATTCATGAGAAGACTCCTGACGCAGTACGCGGGAGCAAACAAGAAAAGCTTCCAAGTCTGTCTGCGCGCTTCTTATTAACTATTTCTTCCAGTCTTTTTCCCCATCACAACGGTGTTTGGACGGGTCTGCATTTTGCGGATCATAAAAAGCCGCGTCCAGAAAAATTGATAGGAGCCGGAGGCTGGATTCTTGCGGTGTATCCTGCCTTGTCAGGAAGAAACTTTACGATTGGCTCTTGTGTGATACTGAGAAGCGTACCAATTACAACCTTAAAACAAACACACTTCACGTCAAGCAGTAAGGCACGCGAATATAGGCATTGGCAACTACAGAGATCCCGGCTGAAAAGTGTTATCGTCACTTGACTAACAACTCAAACGAACTCCTCAAACGATGCACAACATCTGGCGGCAAACAACCAGACAACTTATTCAAGTAAAAAAAATACTCGTCTCTTGGTATACACCTTTTTCGTTTAGCCTCGCACCCAGCCACGTTGTCCCCATATCCGGTATGCGTTCCGAACAAAAAATAAGACATTACAACCCCGAACAAGTAAAAAAGTATAGAGGGGTCATAACTAGAACGACTGACGGTTGCAATTGAAACTGTTAACACGTTCTAGTGCCGAGACGAGAAGAAAGCGATGGTTTCACGCATACCGGAAGTTCCAGAATTGAAGATGGCGGCGCCCACGCAGAAAAGGTGTATATACCAGAGGCGCTCTACATAGCCTTTATCCCTCACCACGTGGTGTCACTGGTACGTCACGCTGTCGCGTGACCACGGACTTTATGCCAGGTGGACGTCACGTGACACCATGACGCCATATTGTCGCGTGACGGACGTCACGCGGGTGACGTTCGTGAGCACCGTCCGCTGGTGTCGTTCGTGAACCTCCATTTCACCAAGCCTCACCTCCTATATTCTTCATCGAGGCTACACTTATCGAGGCTACACTATAAATGTTTCGCATTAAAAAAAAAGCAAAACCACCTTCAGTCGCCAAACTACGCCGCTAAGACAAACAACTCGTAGCGCTGATAGTACTCACTTTTTGCGAAGTTCTTATCCGATTGCGACAGTTTTCTATCCACCATTTATATGATTGAAGGCTACGCTAACTATACTTGCTTATACTCGCCCTGTAGTTTTCATCGATAAAGGTGCACACCTTTCACGCAAGAAGAAGACACCCACTGGTCCTTGAGATGCACGTGACACAGGATCGAGTGGGGAGACCGTGTGCGGAACATCCTCTCCCGAGGACAGAGATAAGCCTCGGTGTCTGCCGGAATTATCAGTGCTTGGTTGCTGGGAGCAACGCAGCAAAACCAGAGTGACACGCGTGCTTCGATAACTGCAGCGCTCCGTGAAGTTTGACCCCAGAGCCTATTATCCGAGGCTTTGTAGCGGCAGAGCCCGCTGTATACTTTACTGAAATAACTTCGCGGGACGTACAGGCGCAACGGAAATACGCCTTTTGGTGATTTTTTTTTTTTTTTTGCTTTGTGGGGGCGCGTTTTCCGTCACAACAAAAAAAAAGGTCTTTGCGGGGCCGTTGTGGATTTTGTAC